>JAUMIR010000003.1:255804148-257019148 GCA_030847615.1 Gambelia wislizenii
AAACCTTTTTCAAATTCCCAGTCTCAGATTCTCATTGGCCAGTCCTGTGTCTGGTGATGTGATATCATGATGATGCTATCTCAGGAGATGACCACTGCCTCCCACCTTTGGTCTTAACCCTTAGTTTACCTGGTCATGCTGACAAGACAATCGCTGTTTGAAGATAATGGGAAATCTAGTCTTTGCAGAATGATGGGAGTGCCACCACCTTTGCAGGATGATGGGACTGACTTCATGACAGTTGGAGAAAAATAATTGCCAATTCCCACATCAGGTAGCTTGGGAGGCACTGCTTTAAACCTACTTCGACACTAATCTGAATTTAGCTCTAATATCCAAGAGCTGCTTTTCTTTTCTTTTTAAAAATATTTTTATTTGCAATTTTTTCATACATGAATACATATAATATATAAAATACAATTTACACACAATACAAATGACACAGTCACAAACATACAAATGACGAACAAACATAAATAACAAACCAACATATATACTTCTTTACACCTATCTAGACAAACAAATAAAGCTGTACTTACTTTAGTTTCTTCTTCTTCAAGTGTATTATTTCATGTTTCTTCTCATCCCTTCTCTTGGTTACTTTATATAGTTTCTGTTTCCTTTCCTTGAATGTCTCTGTAATTTGTTATTCTATGCTTATCATTACTTTCTCTCCCCCTATTTCTTTTCATGGGGTATCAAAATCTTCCAAATTTACAGTCTTTTAATGTTTTGTTTTCATCCAAAATTATTGTTAATTTGTCCATTTCATACATCTCAAGAGTTTGTATATCCACTCTTCCAATTGTGGGACTTCTGCATTTTTCCAGTTTTTTGCAAATATTACCCTAGTCACCGTTATCACAGAGAGTATAATCTTTCTATAGATTTTTAGATTTTGTTTACTTATATCTTGTAGTATATTTAACAAATATATCTCTGGCTTACATGGAAAGTCCAACTTCAAATATTTACAGATATTTTTGTGAATTCCTTTCCAGAACCTCGTAGCATTTTTACAATTCCACCAAACATGAAAGTATGTGCCCACAGCTTTGCCGCATTTCCAACAAATATTTGATGAATTTTTATATATTTTCGCTATTTTAACCGGTGTAAGATACCATCTGAAGATAGATTTATAAAAGTTTTCCTTTAGACCATTACCTCTTGTAAATACAATATTTTTTATCTATGCAGTTTCCCAGTCTTCTAATGGTATTTGATTTTTACAAATTGGGCCCATGCAATCATGTATGGTTTTACTGTCTCTTGCTCTAGGTTCAATTCCAAGATTTTTTAATACATTTTGACATAAATTTTCCTTTCTTTTCCCATATTATTTTGTCCACTTCATTCATTTCTTCTTCTATTCCCTCCAAAACCATATCCTTTTAAAATTTTTCTGTTATCTATCTGAGAAGGAACCAATGACAATGAATGTTTTCTTTTTTCAACTCTTCTTCAGATTTCATTTCATATGTCCCTCTTTCCTTCTTTAAGATCTCTCTGTACCTTAACCATCTGTCCTTAACCAAATTTTCTCTTCTGTGAAACATTTCGTGTGTTGATACCCAAACCGGTATCTTCCAATATAGTTTTTCTTTATATTTTAGCCATGTTTTTAGTAAAGCACATCTAATAAAATGGTGGGTGAAATCTTTATGTACCTTAGCCTTTTTATACCAGATATAGGCATGCCACCCAAAGCTCAAATTAAAGCCCTCTAATTGTAACATTCTCTTGTTTTCTAACAATATCCACTCTTTAATCCATAGGAAACAACTTGCTTCATAGTAACTTCTAATATCTGGAAGGCTTAGTCCTCCTTTCTCTTTAGAATCGTATAATAATTTTTTCTTAATCCGAAGTTTGTTATTAGCCCATACGAATCCAAATATGCCTTTATTTGCCATATTAAAGAAATTTTCATTATATAGTATTGGGATGTTTTGAAATAAGTATAATAACTTGGGGAGCACCATCATTTTTACTACTGCCATTCTACCCAACCATGATAAATTTAGTTTACTCCACCTTTTTAACTCTTCTTTTATTTTTTTCCATCTGGTAATATAATTATTTTCATATATGTCTATATTTTTATTAGTGATATTTATCCCTAAGTATCTTGTTTTCTTTTCCACTTTAAATCCCGTTATTTTCTCTAATTGTTGTTCCTCCTCTTTACTTATATTTTTTGTGATTATCACAGTTTTGTCCCTGTTTATCTTTAACCCTGCTAATTGTCCATACTCCTCAATAGTCTTTATTAATAGTTCAATGTTTTCCATTGGATTTTCTAAAAAATAGACGATATCGTCAGCAAACGCTTTATATTTATAGTGATGTTCCTGAATTTTGATCCCTCTTATTTGTTGACTTAGCCTAATTTTCCTATTCAAGATTTCCAAAACTGTGATAAATAGTAAAAGAGATAGCGGGCAGTCTTGCCGAGTACCTCTCTTTATAGGACATATTTTGGACTTTTCCCCATTGATTATTATGTGTGCTTCTTGGTTTTTATAGATCTTCCCAATCCAATCTAAATAGTTGCTTCCAATCCCCATTACTCCCAATACAATCTTCATAAATTCCCAGTTCACACTGTCGGACGTTTTTTCGGCGTCTATAAACACCATTGCTAATTTTCATTCGTTATGTTTTTCAAAATATTCTACAACGTTTAATAATGTTCTCAAATTATCTTTTGTATTTCTCCCTGGTAAAAATCCACTCTGATCTTCATATATCCATGATACTAGAACTTTTTTCAGTCTCTCTGCTAAGATGTTTGAGAAGATCTTGTAATCAATATTTAGCAATGAGACTGGTCTATAGTTAGCTGTTCGTGTCTGGTCTTTCCCTTCCTTAGGTATGAGGACAATATTGGCTTTTCTCCATGTGTCTGGTATGTTTGTCTGGTTTATCTCATTTAGGAGCTTATATAAGGGATCTATTAATTCTTCTGCAAACGTCTTATAGTATAGCACCGAGAAGCCATCCAGTCCTGGTGCCTTATCATTTTTTAACTTTCCTATTGCTTCTATGATTTCTTTAATTGTTATTGGAACATTTAGTCCTTGTCTTTGAGTTTCAGTTAGTTGCGGTATTTTTTCTTTCTCAAGATATTTTCTAATTTCTTCCTGTGTTCCACTTGTACTTTTATATTCCTTGTAAACTCCACAAAAATATTCATAAAAGGCCTTCATAATCTCTTTTTGTTTTACTAACCTTCCATTATATGTTCTAATTTCTGTTATTACTTTTTTCTCTCTCTCTTTTCTTAGCCTCCACGCCAACCATTTTCCCGGCTTATTTGTGTGTTCAAAATATTTTTGGCGGGTGAATTTTAGTTTTTGTCCTATTTCTAAATTCATTTCTGCATCTAATTGTTTTCTTAACATTTTTATCTCTCTTCCTATTTTCTTGTTTCCTGGATTTAATTTATTTTCTTTTTCTTTTTGTCCTAATTCTTCTAGAATTCTATTTCGATTTTTGTTTCTTTCTTTCTTATATTCTATTTCTTGTCTTAATAGTTCTCCCCTCACTACTGCTTTCCCTGCATCCCATACTATATTCATTGTTACACCCTTATCTATATTTTCTATAAAGTATTGTCTTATGGTCTTTTTTGTTTGTTCTATTATTTTATCTTTTTTCAACAATGTATTATTTAACTTCCACTGAAAAGGTGTTTTCCTCCTTCCCGTTTCCATTATTACCGGCGTGTGGTCTGATATTATTCTTTGTGATATTTCAGCTTTCTTTACCTCTTTCTGTAAGGTTTTTGATATCATAATCATATCTATTCTAGACCAACTCTGATGTTGGTCTGAATAGAAAGTGTAATCTTTTTCTGTAATATGTAAATGTCTCCATATATCCCTAAGTCCCAATTGTATTATTAATTCCCTTGATGTATTTGGGAGTTTTCCCTGCTTCCTTCTCTTAGCTTTCCTATTGGATCTATCTCTTTCTTGTTCGCACACTGCATTCCATTCACCTGCTATGGTGAGATTAGGGTAGTCGTAGTCCGTTATGACTTTCAATAATTCCTGGAAGAATTTGTTCTTATTCTCCTGGGGGGCATATAGTCCTATTAACAATCTCTCTTTACCAAGCATTTTAATTTCTACTCCAATATAATGTCCATTTTTGTCGTTGAATATTTCTTTGGATTCATATTTTTTATTGACATATATTGCCACTCCTCTCTTTTTTTAACCATATTTTGTTGAATACAGTTCTCCTAATTTTGCATTCTTTATTAATCTTATGTCCTGTTCTCTAATATGTGTTTCCTGTAATATAGTGATATCTATTTTCTGTTTCTCTATATAATGGAATATTTTCTTTCTTTTCTCTGGGTTGTTTAGCCCCTTCACATTCCACATCCAAATTTTATCTTTCATCTTTTTATTCCTGTCTATCTATTTTATTCTTAATTTTCCTCTTCCTGTCTATCTTTCTCTTCCCCTTCTTCCTCTTCTTCTTCCTCATCATCTTCATCTTCTCCCTCTGATGCACCTTCATCCCCATTAGATTCATTTGATTCATTTCTTAGGATCTCCTTTTCTGATTCTAAGCTTTCTTTATCATCATCTTCACTCAGTTCTGATATTTGTCCTTTCTCCTCTTTTTTGCCTAACCGTTGATCTTTGTTTCTTTCCTGATTTCTTTCTACCTTTCCCTCCCTTTCTTTTCGCTTTTCTTTAATTTTGTCGTTTTCTTTATCTCCTTCCTTCCTTTGAATTGTTTCACTTTCTTTTCCCGACTTTATTCCTTTTCCTTCTTCTTTCCTTCCTCCTCCATTTCCTTTATTTTCTTTCTCTGTTGTTTTCTTAATCTTATTTAAAAATTCTTTTGCTTTCATTACTGTATTTATTTTGTAGTTTTTATAATTGTAGGTACAAGATATCCCTTCAATTTTATTCCACTTATAGGGAATGTTTTCTACTTTCAACACCTGAGTCAGAAATCTATATTCTTGTCTCTTCTTTAATACTTGGAGTGGAGTATCTTTATATATTTTTATATCTTGACTCTCAATTTTCAATGTTTTTTTTGTAGCTCTCCTGGATAACCACATCTTTTACTCTTTCCCTTGTGAAGTACACCACGATATCTCATGGTAATTTCTTCTTTTTGGCTATCCATGAGTCGATTCTATAAACTTTGTCTATCTTGACGTCCAGTTGTTCTGGGGACCACCCTATATATTCCCGCTAATGTTGGTATTAACCTGGTCTCCAAGTTCTCATTTCTTTGCTCACTTAGACCTCTCAATTTTATGCATCTCGACCTAATCTTTATTTCATGAACTATTCTTTGAGTACCTTGTACTCTATTCTTGTTTCTAGTGTTTTTGTTTTCATCTCTAAATTTTTTGTTTTACTCTGCATTTCTTGTAGCTCCCCACTCATCTTTGTAATGTCTCTTGTTACCGCTTCCAATTGATTCCCAAATCTATCTAGTTGTTTCTGTAAATCATTCCTGATTTCCTCTTTCAATTCTTTCATTTCTGATTTTATACCATTACTTAATTTTTTGAATTCACTTAGAGCAGTTGATTTGTGTCTGTTATTTTGTATGCCATTTCTAATGATGGCGTTCTGGAGGGCTGGGCCTGGCTTTGTCCCTGTTGTTTTTCTAGTATTTGGCATTCTTTCTTTTATTTAACTCTCTTAGCTCTTCTTTCACTGTCAATATTGGTATTTATTTTCTGTTGTTATAGAGATTACCCCGTATCCCAGTTATATAACAATTCTCACAGTTACTCACCACAGTCCTATATGTAATGTTTGTAATATTTATAATATTACGTTTTCCTAAGGTTATACATAAATTGTAAATATATGTTTTGGGTTCTATATTCCCCTCCCTCCTTTCACAAATTTCCTACCTTTAATTTATCGCCACTTATCCTCAATACTATATTTCCTTCACTTTCCTTCAATGTTAATTTTTGGTAAATTAAATGTTATCTCACTTTTATCTCACATATACCTCTCTTTAATTCTTAAATCTTAAGTCTTAAATCCTTGCTTTACTTTACCAGATCTGAATGTTTTTAGACCGCTATCTTAGGTTCCTACTATACACATCTATTAACATCAAGTATCTCAAATTTTAGCACATCTATTTATCAAATTTCTCATTCTCAATTTATCATCCCCAAATAATCACAAAAGTAGTTAAGGATTAGGTTACAAAGTTACAAAAGGAATAGGTTACAAAGTTACAAAAGTAGTTAAGGATTAGGTTGAGACAAGTCTGAAATCCTCAGTTTGTAATCTCAAATTCTAAGAATAGGCAATTAACATTTCAGTTTTTAACACATCTGCTTTCCAGCTTTATATTCCCAGTTCTTTCATTCACAAAAATAGTCACATACAAAGTTATCAGGCAATTGTTTAGTACCTATAAACCTCCATGTATATACCTATGAACACACATACACAAGCACATACACACATGCGTGCATATATATATGCACCTATACGTATATAGATGCATATATCACAAATATTTATCACAAATATATATCTTTGAGTTTCGTGTGTACCTTCAGATTATATACAAAAATCACATCAACAGGAAGCACCTTTTTTCCTCTTCCCCTTATCTGTAGTTACTCTTTCTGTATTTTCTTCTTTCTCTCCCCACTTTCCCTCTTTCTCTTCTCTCTTCCCTTCTTTTCAAGTTTATTGTTTTCCTTACTTTCCACTTTCCCCTTTCCTTTCCCCTTCCTTTCTTTTCTTTTCTCTGGTTATTTCTTTCCGTGTCTATCTTTTGTTTGATCTCCTTGTCACGTTCTTGTATGTTCCCTTCACAGTCTCTTTGTGATCTCTTTGTAATCTCTTTCTTTAAGGTCTCCTTGTTGCTCTATATCTCTCTATATCTTTCTGTCTCTCTTGTTTCCCTCTTAATTAGCTTTCAATTTATAGCTGCATTTGCAAACTCTTTTATTTTCCTTTCATTCCTTCTTTCCTTTTTTTCCCTTTCCCTTTCTTCTTTTTAATTCTCCACCAAACTCTACTCTGTTGGGTTTCCTGACCATGTTCTAGTATTCAAGCCTCTTACAACGCTAAATTTTCCCTTTCCAGGTATGAGCATTCAAACCTGTCTGGGCTTTCCCCCAGTCCCCCAGTCTATGGTACAAACAGTTTTTATCCTGCGGATTTCTTCCACTTGAATGTAAAGAAACAACTTACTTTGATTTTCTTCCAAAATGCGTCTCATTTGAAAATGGTAGCGACAGCATTGCTGCCTAGCAGCTGCTCTTCGTTTGAGGGAGTGGCTACCACCCTTCTCAGCTGGTTCGTGGCGTGCTGTTTTATGTTGTTATTTCTTCGTCCGCTGGAGCCGCTTTTCAGTATATCCAGTATGCTTGCTGATGTGGCCACTTCTACATTTACTCTTAATTGTGTGTTGCTTTGTTGCATCACTCTTCAGAGAGTCTATAAGATATTTTATAGATATAAGTAAATTTATATAAATCTGTATAAAAGAAACTAAAGCTAGGTTCAGTATTTGGGGGTTTCGGAATTGGACTGTTCAAATATGAGCTAGGGTACTGAAAGGGTGCAGAGAAGGGTAACCAAGATGATCAAAGGTCTGGAAACCAAGCTTTATGAGGAACAACTATGTTTAGCTTGGCAAAGACTGAGTGGTGACATGATAGCTATCTTTAAACATCTGAAGGGATGTCTTGTAGAAGATGGAGCAAGCTTATTTTCAGCTGCTACAAAGACTAGAGGGTTGATGGTGAAAAATCTCCTCAAGAATTTGAGAAGAACAACTTTTGTCCCAACAATATCCCATGGTGATTCACCATATTCAGAAAGAGAGGGACCAAAAACTCAAAAAACTGTTAAAAAAATTAATGCAGGGGAAATGCACACTTCTGCTTCTTAGGACAACTGAATTGCATCACATTGCATTCCCAGATAAGATTGGAAGTGGAAACCAATTGGTCAGACATGTGTGCAGGCAGGCTTGCCAACTATGAAATGGCCATAACAGCCATTTTGGAGTTTCACAATAGTGGTTGTGTGCTTTTTTGCTGCACTGAGGCAACAAAACAGCTGTTGAAACAGAAGGTTGCACTTGACACCTTAGATTTACTGTTTAAAAAAACGCCTGTGCAGTGGTGGCAACTTTTTGAGAATAATAATGTGAGCAATTTGCTCCCGGCCATCATCTTGATTCGCAGGCATGGCTCTGTGCAAACATCAAACACAGATAGCTTCACATACCAGCGATTTTGCCAAAAAAAAAAAAAAAAAAAAAAAGTGGAGACAAATGAATGCTGCTGCAAATTTGCATTAATGTGCAACAATCAGCATTATACTTTATCTTCTTCTTTACATAGAGGTTGGACAGGCATCTTTCAGGGGTGTTTTACTGTAATTGTGTATTTCTGCATGGCAGGGCAATGGACTAGATAGCCTTTGCAGCCCCTTTCAACTCTTAGGATTCTATCATACTAGGTTTGTGGGTTAGTGTAGCAGAAAGACTGGGTGATCTTGGTTTATTGGTCTTGGATCTACCCACCCTCCTCTCTGTGCCCAAGGTCCACCCTGCAACTTGGTTTTTACCTCCCTGTTTTGCCACTGGAAATTCTGGTAGTATTAATGTAATAGCATGTTCACAACAAAGGCAGTTGCCAAAGGAAGAGCAGCTGACAGCTTCTAGGATCTGGATAAGAGACTTCAGTCTGTTCCATGTGGCCCATTTAGGTATTTTCTGAAGCCTTGTACACAGTCCAAAATTTGCCATATGTTATGTTTATGCTGGCATCTAACTCTTGGACAGTATGTTGTAAAGAAACATTTACAAGCTGGTGTGATCTGTCCCCCTTTTTAGTTTTACTGAACCAATGTTGTCTGTTATATATAGTTAGAAACCAAATACTGATCTCTAAATATGTCTTTCTGGTCTCTATTTTATCTCCTTATTCCATTTGGAAGCATGTCTTCATTGCCAATTGAAGATTATTTCCAGATCTGCATCCTGCTATCAATTTTTTTTAATGCTATTACTGCTCTGTTACTGATATCAGGATGGTCAACTGTTCCAAAAAATTCATATATACAACCAGATGGCTCACTGTTGGAATAATCTTTAAAAAAAAAAACACTGGCTAAATGCATCTACAGTGGCAGAGCCTTTCTGAAATCCAGCCACTTACTTAGAAACAAAAGATGCAAAGCAGGTCATCCCTATTTTGGTATGCATGCAACTTATGGTGTCAATGATATTTTGATTATTACAGATGAATTTGTCCATTGACTTGGCATTTCTCCTTTTCCTTTGATATCTAAGATAATAATACCCAATAAAATGTAAGATAATTAGTTCCCATTTTGAGCAACATTCTGTCCAATAGAAGCAGTGGTGCTTGTTCTGCTGCCAGCTCCTATTTGGATGTCAGTTGCAAGCTTCAACAAATAATGTCAATTTAATTTTATTTCCACATCTGCAAATAAGACATCAGTTTATGAAGATGAGGTCAACTGGATGGGATATTTCAGTCCTCTAATATGGAACTGACTTTTTTAAAAGGAAAGAAGAGAGGTGGATTAGTAGAATGTTGTAGTTTTCGCTATAAAGAAAAGGCATCTAGACCCAAATTCAAACTTCTTTGACATTCAGGACATAAACATGCATATGGCAGCTGGTGTCCATGGGTGCTGGTCTGACAGTGGGAAAGCTAACTAATGATAGGTGACGATATCCTGCTTGATAGATGCAGGATATCATCACAGAAGGGTGATGTCCTCTGTCCATCTTCTATGTTCACATTTGGCAGGTAGAAATTTCCTGTATGAAGAAAAAAATCCTGGAACTATCTGGATTCAACAAAAATGATACCTATTTGTGGAGGAGTAGATTGGAGGTTGCATTTTAAACTGGACCTAATATTCCAGACACTTCCTGTTTCAAGCAGAGGGCTGGTGCAGATGCCAGAGGGGAAGTCCAGATGGTGAAATAAATCCTCATGGAATCCATGGGGAATCCCATGTGTCCAAATGTGATCCACACACAACATCTCTGGCTTTTCTTCGCAAACGAAGATTCAGGAAGAACTCATCCCACACTTTATGCAAGTGTGCTGATGACTGAAAAGGCCAATCCGAGATAAACAAGTCCGGTTGCAGAAAGCACAGTAGAAGGTCTCCTTGGTTGATATTTATGGGTTGTGATTCTTTCTGCGTTGTCATTTCTCTTCAAGACTTATTCGGCATGAGCTCTCAAATAAGGCTGCAACATTGTGGATAGTGTGTCTCCATGCCTCCCGATGTGAGGCCAGGGCGGACCATTGTTGGTGATCAATTTGGCCAAACCTGAGATGTTCTTTCAGGGAGTCCTTGTATCGTTTTTTTGGAGCACCCCTCTTACGCTGACCTGTGGCGAGTTCACCATAGAGTACTATTTTTGGGAGGCGATGGTCCTCCATCCTCGAAATGTGCCCTGCCCAGCACAGCTGTGTTCTCAATATCATGGCCTTGATTCTGGTGATCCCTGCTTGCTCAAGGACAGCAACATTCATCACATAGTTAGTCCAGTGTATATTTAGGATTGTGCGTATACAGCACTGATGAAAGAGTTCAAGGAATCGTAAGTGTTGGCAATAGGTGACCCATGTTTCAGACCCATAAAGGGGAATAGACAGTACAATGACTCTATACACACTGATCTTTTGTGCTTCGCCTCAGGTGTTTGCTACTCCAGACTCTTTTGTAGTCTTCCAAATGCGCTATATGTCTTTGCATTTCTCCTCAGATACCAAGATTGACCAAGTTAATAGACTATGGGTAATAGACAAATCTTTAACATAAAGGCATACACATTTGCTAATTCAAAAGCAACCTCAAATATTCACAAAAGCGTGAGTGATTCAACACCAATAAATACAGTAATGGATGTAAGTAGCCAAAGCAAGCCGTGCAGCTAACAATTAGCCGGAGCAAGTAGTGGTTTACATTAAACAATAATCACATTCATATAGTGTGGCTAATATAGAAAAGGGGTACATACCAACATATAAATTTACAATACTTTTAAACTGGTAAGTTAAATTCCAACAACATCATATTACAAATACAAAGTAATCAATTGCTTTGAAACAATGACTATAACAGCTATACTTGGTAACAGTCTGGTAAATTAGCAATTATAAATGTCTGTAGACTGTAGCGATGATGTCAAAGAAATAATTTCTAAAGATGGAGTTTTTTACAGTAATGGATATGAATCACCGAAGCAGGCAATGCAGCTGGCGTATTAGCTGAAGCAGGCAGCAGATGGCTATCTCAGGCACTCTACAGAGCTGTTTCAATGGAAGGTCTTCCTCAGTATTTTGATCGTTGTATACAACTATTCCAAATTGCCATATTATCCAATATTGATTTTTCTGTATAGAAATATCATAAAGAGTCAAGCTTACCCAAACAATTATAATAATTAATATTGCTTGTGAATACATAAAAAATGTATTACCTGTACCTCAGCCACGATAGCTTCGTCTCATTTCCATATAGAATTGCAGAGTTGGAAGAGACCACGAGGGCCATCCAGTCCAACCCCCCTGCCACGCAGGAAATCTTGATCAAAGCATCCCCGACAGATGGCAATCCAGCCTCTGTTTAAAGACCTCCAAGGAAGGAGACCCCACCACGCTCATGTTGAGGTGGAATCTCTGTTCCTGGAGCTTGCATCCATTGCTCCGTGTTCCAGTCTCTGGAGCAGCAGAAAACAAGCCTGCTCCATCCTCAGCGTGACATCCCCTCAAATACTTAAACAGGGCTATCATATCGCCTCTTAACCGTCTTTTTTCCAGGCTAAACATACCCAACTCCCTAAGTCTCTCCTCATAAGGCATCGTTTCCAGACCTTTCACCAATTTAGTTGCCCTTCTCTGGACACGCTCCAATTTGTCAATATCCTTTTTTAATTGTGGTGCCCAGAACTGGACACAGTATTCTAAGTGAGGTCTGACCAAGGCAGAATAGAGTGACACTATTACTTCCCTCGATCTAGACACTATACTTCTATTGATGCAGCCCAAAATCGCATTGGCCTTTTTAGCTGCCGCATCACACTGTTGGCTCATGTTCAACTTGTGGTCTACTAGGACTCCTAGATCCGTTTCGCATGTAGTCTCATTCAGCCAGGTCTCTCCCATCCTATATCTATGCATTTCATTTTTTCACCCTAAGTGCATTACCTTACATTTCTCCATATTGAATTTCATTTTGTTAGCTTTGATCCAGCTCTCCAGTCTATCCAGGTCATTCTGAATTTTGATCCTATCCTCTAGGATATTAGCTACTCCTCCTAATTTGGTGTCATCTGCAAATTTGATAAGTATGCCCCTAATTCCCTCATCCAAGTCATTGATAAAGATGTTGAATAGCACTGGGCCCAGGACAGAACCCGGTGGCACCCCACTGGTCACATCTTTCCAAGACGAAGAGGAGCCACTGCTGAGCACCCTTTGGGTTCGGCCGGTCAACCAATTACAAATCCATTGAACTGTTAACTTGTCTAGCCCACATTTTACAAGCTTGTTTGCAAGAATGTCATGGGGAACCTTGTCAAAGGCCTTACTGAAATCAAGGTATGCGATGTTTGAATATGATATCTTTTCCGCAGCAATGTGTAACCTGTTTCCATTGTTACCTTTGAATTTAAACCTTTCATTTAATTAAGACCAATTGATATCAATTAGTACATGGATTGTTGTTAAAGAGACATCCGTCTCCCTCATTTTGGGAACTTCCATATAATGGCTTAAATTAATAACAGCTCCCTAGAATTTACAAAAATGAGGAGAAGTCTCATTATCTAGTGGTCATTTAAACCACTAGGTTTACTCAAATGTAATTTAAATATCCAGAATGTTTCTCTTTGAAGAAGTCTGGTTTGACTGCACTGTTTAAAAAGGACTAGATTTCAGTTTTTCTATAATAAAAATTTTAAGAGATTCAGGTGTATGACCTTTCTCAATTAGCCCATGTAGATAAGCCCTTGGTTTTTCTCTCCTGCTCATATAATAACTGGTTGTTATGTCCTGAGGGTGGCAATGGAAGGAGACAGAATGAGGGACTAGATGGGCCTTTTAAATATTTTAAAACATAGTAATGAAAACAGTTTACTTTTCAATCCTCTTTTGCTCACAGGGCAAATGGTTGTAATAGCCTCTATGCAGCAGTCGAAAGAGAACACAATGACGACAGCATGTGTTTCTGACTTTTTCTTCGGTTCCTATTCACAAAGTAGTTGGTTATGATGGTCTCTGCTGGTGGGGGTGTTAGTTGATGACAGTCACCAAATTGTTTGCCTTTAATTTCCCTGGTATTCTTAGTTCTTACATATGTATCACAAACAGGCAAGCATTATTTCCTCTTCCAAAGAAATCTTGCAAGCTGCAGAACTTGGAAGAGAACTACAGTTTGCCAGTTCTTGGAAGAGTCATTCTTGGGAAAGAGTCAGCATGGTGTAGTGGCTTGAGCATTGGACTGAGACTCTGGAGGCCAGCGTTTGAATCCCTACTCAGCCATGGATACCTGTTGGGTGACCTTGGGCAAGTTAAATTCTCTCAGCCTCAAAAGAAGGCAAAGGCAAATCTGAACAAATCTTGCTAAGAAAACCCCGTGATAGCTTTGCCTTAGGGTCGCCATAAATTGGAAACAACTTGAAGGCACACAACAACAAAGGTCTTGGAAGAGAGGAAGACTATGAATTTCAAACACAGCTCTTGTCATGCCCTGCCTCTCACAGGACAGTGAAAATGAATTTGAGTTAGAGATACAGGGACAGAGTGACCAGCAGGCTGAAGAACAAAGTGTTCAACAGACACAAGCAGCTGAGGAACAAAGCACCCAGCAGGCTCGCTCATTTGAACAGGATATTTCACAGCCACAAACACCAGAGGAACAGAATACAAACTTACCTAGTTTCATGCAATACAAGAGAAGGAAAGACATTGGTGGTCAGAGAGAATAAATAGGAAGCAGGAAGTAATCAGGCAACACCTGAGGGATGCTGCTTGCTCATAAATTAGGCAGCACCTCCTCCGGAACAGCATAGCTAACAACTGATCTGCTTGGGTGTAAGCCACGCTGGACTCTGACTCTTGACTGACTGCCTGTGGTCTTGAACCCTGCCTTTGCCTTTGTGACCTCATCTTTGGATTTCCTCCTTGGACTGTTGATTTGGCTTGCTGTCTCTCATATATGACTCTTAAGACTGGACTGTGTTTACTCTTTGTGTCTGGCTCCTAAACTGACTTTGCATACTGGTAAGCTGACTAAAATCCAGCTACTTCCTTTGAACTATGGAAGCTGATTTATTGCTTCTTGGCAGTCTGCTTTGAGCAGTATAGGACAGCTCTCTACACTCTCCTCAATGTATAATTTCCATGAATGCTAAAGTGAAGAAATAACAGCTTACTTCAGCAGAGGTTTTTATGCATGGATAATTCCAATATGCCCTCAATTATTATAGAAAGCTGGAATTCCACACACAGACAAAGAAGAACCAGAAGTGCACTTTTGGGATAGACTGAAAATCTGTATGATTTAACATCTTCTTCCCAACAGGGTCTAATCTGATTCTTCTGGAAAGATCTGCTGTTAGAGATGTAGGACGCTGGCTTCCAGTTCCATTTGTGGAATTCACTAACAATATTTCTTAGCTCCTCTGCTACTTAGCTAAGTATATGTAACGTTATGCTAAGTAAAAGGTGATATAGGATTCCAGCAAATATTTCTGAAAATGTCAGGAACTGCTGATCTCCTCATGAGACTGAAAGAAAGCCAATAGCAATTGCTAGACTAGCTGGGACCTTTGTGATGGGCAGCACCAGTAAGCAGAACTACATTTAACCAAACCACAAATATAGCTTGGGGGAATTTATTTATGGTATATTAAGCCAGGATAATGAAGCTCAATGAAACAGGCATAGGGATGAGGGAACCACACCAGTTTCACCAGGTGAAGGTTAAAGGTATCACCTAAAACAGTGGAATAATTCTACACACACACACACACACACACACACACAGAGTCTTACATAACATGTAATGAGAAGTGGCAGATACAGTGAAGTAAATGGAAGGAAGTATGCCCTGTTGTTACTCCCCATCCCATGGCAGATTCTGCATGTAACACTGACCCACAGTTATGGCAAGCACAGTTATTGCCTACTCCATATTCTCTGTCTAGCTGCCTGGTGGTGTTAATGGGAGGGTGGAAGGAGTTAAAGGAGATTATCAGACATGGGGGAATGCACCAAAAATTGAATTCCCAACCACGTCAGAAGATCACTAGAAGAACAGAAAAAGTGACCTTACCAGATGCTACATCCTTTAGCCATCCCCGGGGAATAGCGTTGCCACGGACGAGATTTCCTTTTTCATTGATGGGGAGAAGCTGTGAATAAAAATGGATGCCTTACTGATGCCCACTCTTTGTTCTTTTTCTACCTCTACTGTATTTGTATAACTTTTCTTTGCATAATGCACACTCTCGCCTCTCAAACTTTCCTAGGGGGTTATCTACACTAAACAGGACACCCTGGCTCCCCACTGGTGTTTCTTTTCTCCAGATCTGACCTGTCCCATTCCTCCCTCCCCCCCGGTTACCTGAAGAAAACGGGCCAGCATCCAAACACTATGCCAGCCCATCACTGCAGCGTCCGCCACTGCCACCATTTTCTCTGCTGATGCAGAAACTAGGAAGGGGACCTGCAACATTTGACTGCAGGCCCCCTGCATGTGGTCAGCCTCGGTCATATGTTGAGGGACCCCTGCCTGGTTTCTGGGAGAGTCAGGGAGATGGCGACAGCAGCAAGGAACAGCATTCTGGGACAGGCTCCTGCAGACACGTGGAGCCCAATCTGGCAGTACTGGATTAAACCAAGTATTATCTTATATTGCTGTAAAGGGCCCTATCCTGGCTTGCTCCTGTTTCAGCCCCATATGTGCCCCGGGGTCATTTGGACTGCCCAGAGTATATGTATCAGCAAAGAAACTCCATGTTATCCTGGTCCTATATTGCCTCATGAAACAGCTGGGCTTTCATATGGGTTTTTTTAAAATAATAGCCCCACATCCGTTTGCTCACTGAAATGCAGTCATTTTCTTGAAAGGTGTGACCAAATACAATAACCCTTACATTGCTCCTATATTCAAACTTCTTCAGTAAATTGAGTACTCCTTTCAAAATTGAAGCAATGGCTGATAAAAACAAACACTACTGCCATTCTACATAAAAATAAGTCTTAGTGTTGAGTGGGTGTTGTATAGGAATATGTTCTCTGGAAAAGCTACTAATTCTACCTAAATCATATAAACATTTGTCCCATTGCATACTGTAGGATTTATTTTTTAAAAAAAAAGTTAGATAGAGATAGAAATATTTAATCACTTAAAACACTGCTATGAATTTTTAAAACCTTAGTATTTGTAGTTGCTGAAATATGCAGCTAGGGCCATGCCTACTGCAACTGCTCTATACAGTACTAGGTATTTAATTTTAGAATGAACTGATGGACTTGTATAATTCCTTTCAGGCAATGAATCCATTGAGCCTTAAATCTAGCTAGCCAGGGCAGACTGTAGTTCATTCCTCGAAGCTAAAATCCTTCATGTTAAATCAAACTTACTTAGAAATAAACGTGTTGGTGAACTGCTAGCCTATTAGGTCAGGCTGTTGAACTCAGAGGATGTTATTCAGCTGTACTTCTTACACCACTAATTAATAAAACCTAGCTCATATGATTCTTGATTCAAAAGCACTTTACAGTAACAAATTCCTGCAGCTCCATTTGAAAGGACCAGGAAACCAAGGAACACTACAGCTTGTCCAAGTTGAATACAATAAGGCAAGCACATGAATCTTCCATCTGAATAGTTTTAAAATTAAAAAAAATCAAATCAACCTTATCTTCGGAGGAAGTTCAGGAGAACATTAACTGTTAAATGCCAATGCTAAAGTAAATTCACAGGTGTAATTTGCCAAAAAACAAAACAAAACAAAACAAAACAACCAGGAAAGGAAGGAAGGAGGGGTCTCTCTTGACGTTAACAAGCTCTTTGAGCCACCAGGTGGCAACATATATGAAATATTTTCCAAAACCCTTACAGTCAGTAGTGCCTGTAAATTAATAGACCAAGATTTGTATGTTTAGAACAGTGATAGGTAACCTTTTGAGCTTGGTGTGTCAAACTTCACCAAAAAACTGAACATAACTAGGGTGGTGTGTCACTTTGAGGAAAAAACATTATCTCTGCTGGCGGAACTGAGGGCAAAGATCCCGGCTTAACCGGAAGTCCCAGAACTAGACGCTCTGTGCCAGACTTCTGTTGTTTTATAATAATAATAAATAATAATAAAATTTATTTATACCCCGCCCCTCTGTTAAAACAATCGGGGCGGCTTTGGCCTACAGACCTCTGGCACTGAGTGAAGATGATACATTTGCAACTACAGTCGTCCCTCCACACTTGGTTTCACATTCGCAGTCCTGCATATTCGCGGATTCCTGCTTTGGGGAGGGGGGAGGGGGGAGGAAAGTGGGACTGGGGCTTTGAAGCCCCAATCGCCACTTTAGGAGGATGGAGGAAAGTGGCAACCAGGGCTTTGGAAGCTCTGATCGCCACTTTAGGAGGGTGGGGTGGAGGAAAGTGGAGACCGGGGCTTTGGAAGCTCTGATCGCCACTTTAGGAGGGTGGGGTGGAGGAAAGTGGTGACCGAGGCTTTGGAAGCTCTGATCGCCACTTTAGGAGGGTGGGGGTGGAGGAAAGTGGCAACCGAGGCTTTGGAAGCTCTGATCGCCACTTTAGGAGGGTGGGGTGGAGGAAAGTGGCGACCAGGGCTTTGGAAGCTCTGATCGCCACTTTAGGAGGGTGGGGGTGGAGGAAAGTGGCGACCGAGGCTTTGGAAGCCCCAATCACCACTTTAGGGAGGGTGGGGGGTGAAGGAAAGTGGCAACCGGGGCTTTGGAAGCCCCGATTGCCGCTTTAGGAGGGTGTGGGTGGAGGAAAGTGGCGACCGGGGCTTTGGAAGCCCCGATTGCTGCTTTAGGAGGGTGTGGGTGGAGGAAAGTGGCGACCGGGGCTTTGGAAGCCCCAATCACCACTTTAGGGAGGGTGGGGGGTGAAGGAAAGTGGCGACCGGGACTTTGGAATCTCCGATCGCCACTTTAGGAGGCTGGGGGTGGAGGAAAGTGGCGACCGGGGCTTTGAAGCCACTTTAGGGAGGGTGGTGAGGTTGCAGGCAGGGGGGAGGAGGCCTACGTCTGCGTGTCATCAGCAATGGCTATGTGTGTCAGTGCTGACACGCGTGTCATAGGTTCGCCATCACTGGTTTAGAAAGAAAACAGAAGTATGCATTTAATTCAAGCTAAATATTCTGACTAAAATAGAGAATGACTGACAGAAAATATGAAAGAAGTCCATTCTCTGGCTTTTAAAATTGTCTCAGGATGTGCTGGGGGAAAATAAAATAGAAAGGAAGTAGTAATGGGCAAGAAGTCATGCATAAAACTATCTCAATAGAATTCCATGCAGGCTTCAATCAATTACACAATTAACAAGCCATATCACTTCCGCTTGTATATTTCTGCAGACTTTTGATAGGTTATAAACAAATGCAGACATCCCTATGAAATTATTAAGCTGTTAAAAAGACTTATTTATAGATTATTAGGTAACATTTACAATATGCAGTTGAGAAGTTTACAATAAGGAGTTGTAACCTTTTCCAAAGCCATACACATACACACCCTGTTGTAATCCTACAGTTGTCCCTAAATGGGATCAGAGAGTTTACACTGAAGATTGAATTTATTTATTCAAGCCAACTTCTGAAAAGCCACATCCTAAACCAGATTTAATTTTGCTCATATGATACAAATGCTGTGTGCATATGTGGATGTTAATATGAATGTTATACATGGGATGTTTATAACATAATATATCTATATCTATATCTGCATCTGTGTGTGTGTGTACATATATATATGTGTGTGTGTGTGTGTGTGTGTGTATATATATATATATATATGTATATGTATATGTATCGCCTTAGTCCTTGTTAGAAGTTTTAATCTTCATGTTTAACCACAAAGTAATCACTTCTTCATGGTCTCTGTGCCTCACACAACATGTGCCTGCACAGAGTCTGACATCCACAGAAGTTCCAGAGCTTGGAGTTTTGGCAGGAACCCTGCCCATTCCAGCACACTCTCCACTTTGCGCACCAAAGCTACTCTACCCTCAGTTCTTTTTCATCCATCATCAGCATATATCACAATCAGTTTCATTGTCTAGTAGTCTCCTTTTTTCTTTGAAAAAAATATATCAGCATTACTAGTTTATCCCTTCTACTTTTCTCTGCTCTTTGCCCTTCAAGGGTTAAAGACCATTTGCCTGTGTATGGCCTCAAAAGCACTTTTTAAAAAGTACATTTGCATTTAGGAGAAGATCTCTACCTCTGATGGCCATTCCTAGTGCCTTTTTGTGTGTGTGAGAGGGTCATCTGGCGTGTTCCTATTCTATTTGCAGAGACTGTGGAACCAGCTACACCAGAGAAGACGCTCCCCCGAGCTCTATTCATTCATAAAAACTGTCTTCATGCACAATCTAAATAGGATTCATTTATAAAAAATTAACAAAATCCAATTGATCATTCAATCCCCCTGGTTTTCTAGAATTTAATCTGAAAATCCAATAGGCTTCTCTCTGATGAAGTAACCTCTGTATGGAGTCTTTATCTTTGTGGAACAAACCCCAATGCAGCTGTTCAATCACACAGAATCTCAATGATGCAGGATCATGGTTTTTCTCCAAAAAATGATCCACTAAAGGACACCCCACGTATTTAGTTCTAATTTTACTACGATGTTTGCCAATTCTTAATCTTAAATTTCTTGAAGTCAATCCTATATAAAGAAGTCCACATGGACATATTATTATGTAAATAATATATTTTGAATTACAGTTTGTGAAATCTTTTAAAGGAAACTGTTCTTTTGTAGTGCGATGTCTTAATGTTTAAGGACTGTGGACAGCTGGAGCAATGGCCACATTTATAGTGTCCAGTAATAGATGGTTGTGTCCTTATATTTGACTGAATATCAGAGTGAACTAGAAAATCTTTGATGTTGCGTGTTCTTCGTAGGCCAATAAGTGGTGGTTCTGAGCATCCCTGTATGTCTTCCACCAAATGCCAATGTTTATAGATGATTTTTTGGATTTGTGATGCACCCTGGTTAAAAACTATGGAAGATATAATTCTATTATTCTTAGGCTTTTCTTTGTGAACAAACAATGATGTTCTATCTTTGGCCATAGCTCTTTGTTTAGCTATTTTTATAACCCTTTGAGGATAAGCCCTAGATGTGAGTTCTCTTTGGTATACATCAGCTGCTGCCTCAAATTGCCTTTCTTCAGTCGAGTTTCTTTTCAACCTCAGAAACTGTGAGTAAGGTAAATTATCCCTGAGGTGTTTAGGATGATTACTAGAGTAATGCAGTAGTGTATTTCTATCCATTGGTTTTTTATAATTAGCTACTACTATTCTGGAATCTTTGATGTATACCATAACATCTAAAAAAGGTATGTTAGTTTGATGATAATGACATGTGAACTTTATATGTTCACTGATCGAATTTATCCAATTAAAAAAGTTTTCTACTTGTGTATAATCCTCAAAAAGAATAAACATATCGTCAATATAACGAGTGTAGATTTTGAAGAACTTGGCATATTGATTTTGTTCAGGATTTAAAATATATGTGGTTTCTAGATCAGACATGTATAGGTTTGCAATTGATGGGGCTACGTTGGATCCCATAGCCACACCCTTAATTTGTATATAAAACTGTTGGTTAAATCTAAAATAATTTTTCTCCAGGATGACATCAAGTATGTCTAAAAGAAAATGTGGTGGTGGGTTTTTTGTTCCCTGGGAACATAATGCTTTTTCCACTACCTCTCGGGCTCCTTCATGCGGTATGGAAGTATACAGTGAATTTACATCTAAGGTAACTAAGCATGTATTGGGGTTTGTTGTTAAATTTTCTATTTTCTGAATAAAGTGTGCTGTGTCTTTAATATATGACTGAGTTTTACATACTTCAGGGGACAAAAATGAATCTAAGTATTTTGCAAGCGGTTCTGTGAGTGAGCCTGATCCTGATAAAATTGGTCTACCCTTTGGGGGGAAACCCGGCTTATGTATCTTGGGAAGAGTATAAAAAACAGGAATTCTTGGATTTTCTTCCATCAAATATGCCCCCGTGGTTGAATTAATGTAACCTAACATGATCCCTTCTTGTACCATCACCCTAATTACTTTTTTAATGGAGTTGGTGGGATCTCCTGAGATGGGTTTGTAAGTTTGATTATCATTTAGTTGACGCGTGACCTCGGCTACATAATCCTGCCTGTTCTGCAAAACAATGGCTCCTCCTTTGTCCGCTGGTTTAATAATCACATCCTTTTGACGGGCCAAATTTCTAAGAGTACTGTATTCTCTGAAACTAAGATTATACCAGGGTCGTGACAGTGTGTCTTCAAATTTTTTAATATCTCGTAATACCACTGACTCAAAAGTTTCTATACAATGGTTGGACACTGCAGGCATAAATTTTGAAGAACGTTTAAAGACATTGGGTTGGAATTGAGTATCCCCATAAAGATATCTTAATTTAATTTGTCTGACCAATTTGAAAATATCAATTCTAGTTTGGAATGCATTGTACCTAGGGGTGGGGACAAACGAAAGACCTTTGCTCAAGACATTGTATTCCAATTCACTAAGATTATAATCTGATAGATTCACAATTTAAGTTTTGGTTCTTTTCCTTTGGTAGGTTCGCTGATAGTTTTTTGTATTGTTGGCAGTTGTACGTTGTGACCGGCGGAGAGAGGAGGTGGGTTGTGCAGAAAAAATGTTCCTCTCTAAAATCTCCCCTACTAGAACTCTCTGAGGAATATCCATCTGTAGTTTCTCCTTCTGAGAAGGAATGATAATTTTTATCAGCAAATCTTACTTTCTTGAAAGGGGTATCCTTTAACCAGGTATATACCCTTTCATTTTTATAATCCGCCTCATCCTTCTTAAATTTCTTTATTTTAAAGGACCTCAGTTTATCAGTGAAGATTGTAAGATCTTTATCCATCTGTTCTAATTTCTTATTGAAATCTTGTGATGGAACATCCTTAGTGAGTTTCTCCAATTCTGAATCAATTTTAATTTTTGTAAGTTCTAATTTTGTGTTAAGTCTTTGAATCAATAAGAGCATAAGGTCAAATGAACACTTATTTAAAATAGATGCCCACTTGTTTTTAAACTCCAAATCATTATTGAACAAGCCAGGACCTTTTTGAATTCTAAGTCCTCGTGGAATATATTCAGCCTTGCAATACTGGGCTAGGGTAGAAGCATGTAAATCCATACGTATAAATTGTTTTTTTAGTTTCTCAAATTCCTGCCAAGTATCTGTATTGATATTAGACCCTGATTCATCAAATAGCCCTCTATCAGAAAGAATCTGCAGTTTGTCCTCATCATTGAAAGCAAATGCACTTTTCCACTCTGCCATGCTACAAGCTGAGCCAACCCAAAAATAACAGCACCAGGGTTACAGACCACTGTAAGCCAAAACTATAAGAGGAATTGTGTGCCCAGTTCTCAAAGGTAAAGTATTATAACAATGATGCAACAGTATAACTTCCATATCTGACCATCCATATCTTATTTTTCATAAAGAGAAGGTAGTCCTTCATACAGAGCCTTCCTATCTTCCTGAAGTTGTTTTGTCATTCCACGTTAACCAGGACATTGTCCTACCAGTGTTTTATTAAAAGCTGGTTTCACAACTACAGCACACATTACACAATTTGATGAAAGGAGAGCACTAGCCTACTACATCTACTGAACAACCCAAAAATGTAGTCACCCAAGCCCCATCTCTATTATGGTGATAGGCAGGCTCTCCAAGTGGGTGGTAATACAGTTCATCAATCTTGCTTACCAGCTTGCCAAGAGGCCTCAACCTCTGCATTTGTGGTGTAATTCCACACAGGCTATGTCTATTTCCTCAGTCTCTCTCAAGCGTGTTTCTCTGACAGACGTCTGCAAGATAGCTACCTGGTCTCAACCTTCCAATTTTATCCAGCATTACTGTCTACACTGCAGAGCAAGGGCTGATGCCTCCTGTGGTAGAACAGTATTCTCTTCTGTTCTTGATTGACCTGCCCCACCTCCAATGGTAAGCTTGTCAGTCACCCAATTGTGTGAGGCACAGAGACCACGAAGAAGAAGAAGAAGAAGAAGAAGAAGAAGAAGAAGAAGCTGCTTACCTGTTCAAGGGGTCATTTGTGAACTCACACAACTCACCTCTTCTTTTTCAGGTTTTCTGTTGCAATGAGTGGACTATGGAAGTAAGGGGAGAGTAGCTTTGGCATGAGGATTGGAGAGTGTGCTGGAAAGGACAAGGTTCCCTCCAAAGCTACTAGCTCTGGAATTTTTCATGAATGTTAGGCTCTGTGCAGGAGCAAACCCAATTGTGTGAGAGCAGAGATGACCACTTGAAGAACTAGAGTAGCAGATAAGCAACTTTTTCTTTCTGACATTTACTTTAGCATTTTTGCCTGGCAAACAATGTTGACATGTAGATGAAGTTGCATTGTTGATAAAGGTAAATAAAGTTCCAATGGGTCAGATCAGTGCCTCTTAACCTTTTCTTTACCAGGGACCCCCTTTAAAATATATTTTATTGCTGTGGACCCCCAAGACTTAAATCAAGATTTAAAACCCTAATAATAACAATAACACATGAAAATAATAATAATAATAATAATAATACAATTACACCATCCATTAAATCTTCCCTCAGAAACACTGGAGGGGAGGGCAGACTTTTCTCGTGCTTCTTCCTACAAATTTGTAGCTGGAGTGGATTGAATGGTAATGCCCAGGCCAAATGAGCCAGCCAGCCTTTGTCTTGGCTCCTGTCACATGGCCACTCCACTGCAGGGAAGAGGTGGGCAAGCAGACTTACAAGCCTTCATGGACCCACTGTGAGGACAACGCAGACCCCTGGGGGTCCCTGGAACACAGGTTACGAACCACTGGGTTACATTGTTTCTAAGATATATATACACGTCTATTAAAGAATGAGACTAGTACAATAACCCATCTTTATTTATATGTATTACAATTCTAATGCTGGTCTCCTTCAATATACTCCCATTCACACTCACATACCGATGCAGTCTTGTTTTCCACTGATCAAAGGCATGGAGCAGATCAGTTTCTGTCAGCTACGTCAACACATCTCTTCAACACATTTCTTCGTACTGCATCAATTGACTCAAAACGTGTTCCTTTAAGCACCGATTTCACTTTAGGGAAAAGAAAAAGGTTGCATGGTGCCAAATCTGGTGAATATGGAGGATGTTCAAGTGTAGTGTTTATTGGCCAAAAACTGCTTCACAGAAAGTGTTGTGTGAGCAGGCGCATTATCTTGATGAAGAATGAAACCATTGTTCCACAGTTCTGGCCTCTCCCCCCCCCCCTGACTCTTTCTCTCAGCTTTGTCAAAACTTCCTTATAATAATGCTGGTTCACTGTTCTGCCTCTGGAACCCATTCTGCCAAAATTATGCCCTTGATGTAAAAAAAGAAACAATGAGCATGACTTTGAATGTGGACTTGCTTTGACGTGCTTTTTTCATTCTTGGTGATGATGGTGTTTCCCAGTGCAATGAGTGTCATTTTGTCTCAGGATCATACTGGAAGATCCAGGTTTCATCACAAGTGATGATTTTTTTGGAAAAGACTTGGGTCTGCCTCAAGTTGCTGCAGAATGTCACATTGCCCAACTTTTAAACATAGCATTTTTCCAGCACGCAACAGACAACACAGCTGCTTTCAATGATGACTGATAATTAACTGAACAAGTGAGAGTGTTGGTGTTTGTCATGCAGGTTCAGACATGTTCAAGGTCACCACTCAAGCATTCACAATCAGTTCTCCCTGATTTGTCTGAAAGGTAGAAACACATTCTCACTATTTAATAGACAGACCTCATGTGTTTGAGTGTGTTTGTAGCTCTAGTTAAATCTGCTGGATGGGTAGGATAGGTCATGTGTTTCATTCCTACGCATCATCTCAGGTTGAGGACTGCACAGTCAGTCCACTGAAAAGAACTACCTATACCATATGGTGACTAGCTACCAGCAGCTTGTCTGCACTGACTAGAATACACTGCCTTCTGGCCAGTGTATTTTAGCCCCGGAGGTGCCCCCCCACACACACTTGATGGCTGGTATCGGCATGTGCCTTCCCCTGCTATCATGTTTTGTGCTCTCTGAAGCCAGGAAGGAGGCCCTTAGCATGTGAGGCCCCAGGAGAACTTGCCAGCAGTCCGAGTGGTACTCTGCTCCAATAGCCAAGAAGGGGTTATTTTATACTTAGCATTGGTAGCAGAATGCACTTACCTCTAGCAGCATGAGAGCCAATATGGTCTGGAGGTTTGTGTGGTGAACTACAACTCTGGAGACCAGGATTTGAATCTCCACTCAGCTCTGGAAACCCACTGGGTGGCCTTGGGCAAGTCATACTCTTTCAGTCTTAGAGGAAGGCAATGGCAAATCTTCTCTGCTTAAATCTTGCCAAGAAAACTCTATGATAGGGTTACCATAAGTCACAACCAATTTGAAGGAACCAAACAACTGCTAAGCTGTATCCTCCTTTTAAACATTTTTTCAGTGCTTCACTCTCACTATAAACATTTTACTTTTACTAGTAGTGATCTCAAGTATCTCCATTTTCTTTATACATTTTACATTATGAATCTTTGGTTTTGAGCTGTATTCTAACCATCTCAATTCAGCTGTTTAGTTCTTTGTTCCCCTAGAACCTCTTTGTCTGCAGCATGTAAAGATTTATTAAATGCCAGCTCCTTTCACTTTTGGGCTCTCCTTCCCACACTTCTCTTAACTTACAGCCCAACATGATATGCTAAAGAGTGATACATTTATAACTCTGGATGGCTCCATGAATGTTTGCTTGTTTGAAAGCATGAATTGCACATGCCTGCTGAACATAATGTACAATAATCTCTGTTGCACCTGGTCACCTCTGGGAGCTTGTTATCATTAGCTAGGATGAGATGAAAAGTAGTTTGTTCCTAGACTGTATCTTGGGAAATTGAGAGGACTGTTCATGGAATCTTGAACCTTGAGTTGATTAGGAATAATAGGGTGTGAGTGTATGGGAGGGGGAGAGTGTATCCTGAAATAACAGTAGTAGTAAATAATAAGAAGGCTTGGGCATTTGGTTTGGTTTAGTGTATTTTGGAGTTAATGTCTTTCAGCATCAGTTACCTACAAAATAGTTGCATTTTTTCTTAGAATTAAAAAGAATCTGGAATTTTCATTCATTCATTCATTCAATGCAGCACCTTTCCCCCTAAAACTGGATCTCCAAGTGGCATATAAAATTGAACAAACGCAATGTAAATAAAACATGCAAAATTCTGTTGTGAATTGTAATTGTAGACCTGCAGTTGCAGCTTAATGCATACTGGTTTTCAGCTATGATCATCATTAAGCGGGGGTGGGGGTATGGAGTAGGGTTTTAAAAGCTTCTAGTTATGGAGAATTTCTTCCTTGGACATTTTAAGGACCTTCCAAGAAAATATTTTTTTGAAACAGTAAATATGTAGCAGCCATTACTCTTTTTCCCCCCATAGGGCCCAGATAGAATTTCCCCGAAATAAGAATACCTTATTTGTGAAGATACCACATTTCTGAGGATTTATAGCGCAATATATTATCATCCAGAAAATTCATCTTTTCTACCAGATAGCACAGTCATATCGCATTACTATCACCACACAGCACAGTTATAGGCCTAAATTCTGTTCCTACTCTTGGGATAATAGAATTTAAATATGTACGGACTCACAATGCTATCCTAACTCAAAGATATGTTGGGTGAAGTGGGTTAGGATGAGGGATATGGCACTTGTGCTCGCTGGACTAGCTTTAGGCCGGCTGAACTTCCCCAGGGTTGGCATAGCCCCCTTGTGCTGGCTTATCTCAGAGATCAGGGCCAAGCTCAGCCAAAAAGAAGAGCCAAAAACAGAATGGGCAAGGGTTGGAGCTGGGGAGGAGCCAATTTATGCCACATCAAAATCTCACTCAGCCCAGAGACACACCCTCTGTGCTGGCACAAAGTTAGGTCAAGTTTATGGTTGGCCTCAGTAATTTTCAACACATGGAAAGCGACGGGGGGGGGGCGGTCCTCTAAAATAAAATTCCTGGGTCCCATTCTGTCAGCCAGAGCCACACCTGTCCTTGAAGGACCAAGGTTTGCACAGTTTCAACCAGCTGGATTTTGGATCATCTGTCTATTGGCCCACTTGCTGAGTTAGAATTGCACTGTTACTTGGGATGTAAATCTTTGACTGTTTTGCCCTGGCAAGTGAGGATGAAGTCATCATTGCAGAGAAAGCAAATATTTCTTGCCTGATAGTCACACAGTCAAAGTATTTCAGGAAAACATTCTGTGCAGTCACATGTGAGAATTGTGAGGGTTTGCACAAAAAAACACCTACTGACATCCTGTATTGAAGATATGAATAACCTAGGGCTTGTCTAGTCTATACAAGCAAAACAACAACAACAACAAAAAAAAAACCTTGAAGATTGCTTTGCAGTAATGTCAAATCACAGCAGCTGCAACTTGTCTTAATGGGTTTTTGGCAGGCATAAGCTTCACATGCCTGCAAGTCAATATGGCAGCCATGAGTGATTTCCCCCTTTTTTACTTACCTTAATTTGCTGCTGCCAAACTTTTATTTTTTAAAAAACCTATTTCTAATGTGTGCTAGAGTGATATTTTATCTTTACCAGAAAAAAACAAACCACAGCCTGTTTTCTCACCTTAATGCTTGCTCACTAAGGTGAAAATCCAACATGGCGGTACTGGCTGCTTGCCCTGTTAGCAAGCCCCACCCCCGTGCTCTTCCAGCCAATCATCTTTGTGCTTCCTCTTATATGGGAAAGCAATTCATATCGAATCAATTGTCCCAATGAGGGGGAATGTGACCCCCCTGCTGTTTTTTAAAAACTCTAGGGAAAGCTGCAAAGGCTTTTCCCGTGTAGTTTCTGGCATTTTGGACACCCCTCCTTCACACAATACGGTGGAATGATGTGGAATGCCATTAAGACAGTTAGAATTCTCCTCGCATTCCGTGAGGAGTATTTTTTGCCATTTAGACAACCTCCATAACTGGTCTGTATTCACTTATACTATGTATTCACAATTGTGGCACTATTGCCATGTAGTAAAAGCCATCCCAAATCCCACCTTAAATTCCAGGGAGCTTCTCTGAGCCAGGGCCAGTTTAAGGAATTTTGGGGGACCCTGCAACACTTTATTTTGGGAGGCCCATATGTTTATCTCAGGTCAATGTAACGTGACCTATTCACAGTACAGGATATTCAGATTATTACTAATAATGTTTTTGCAGGAGGAGGGTTATGATGGGGCCCCCCACAATGATGGGGTCCCCTGCAGCTGCAGGTGCTGCAGGGCCCTTAAACTGGCCCTGCTCTGAGCAATGGAAGTCTATTCTGCTGGTGATTGGGATGCAACAAGATGACATATCCAGCCCCCTTCTGCCAGTGAACAAGGCTGCATGGAGTAGAAGCAGGAACCCTCTTGCAATCCCTTGTTTTACCACAGATTGCTGGTGGGAGGGGGAATAGAAACATTCTGTTGTGTCCCAATTACCAGCAGAACAGACTTTCATCACTCAGAGTGGCTTCTGGCTGTTAAGATAGGTCCCAGCCATGGCTTCCAGGCAGCCATGTGTGTTTTTTTGTACAAGATTGCTGTTTTCTATGCAAAAACCAGCAATCTGCATCAGAAAAATCTTGTACAAAAATCTAGCATAACAACAAAAAAAGACACAGAAATCTTGCACAGAAAACAACACTCTTGCACAACAAAACTATGTGGGTAATTTTTGTGCAAGTTTTTTTGTGCATGATTTTTGTTGAGCAAGATTGCTGTTTTTTGCATAGAACACAGCAATCTTGGGGGCCGTTTACACGATGAAAATGTCCTGGGAAGAATTCGTGTCGATCCCTGGCAGTTTACACGTACATCGGGTTGGGTACGTGATTTTCGGAAGGGGGGGCACCTTTTATCCCTCAACCTGCGGGACTTCCAGTCCCGTGGTTTGTGCCGGTTTTTAAAAAAGTCACGGGAGGATTCGGAAAATTGGAAATGTAAACAGCCTGAGACAAAATGTCTCGGTACTGGGATGACCGGAAATGGTGACTGGGGGCGGGCTTAGAGCTCAGGGACCAGAAAAGGAGGGTCACCCATTCTACAGATCCAGCCTCACCAGCTGAAAACAAAGGCATCCCATCCAGCTGCACGAAGGTTGATGTGTGTGTGTGTGTGCGTGCGCGTGTACTCAATCACCTTTTTAAATGGATTTCTACACTGCAAACCATTCAGCTTTAATCTCTTCCTCAACTGCATGTTACAGAGAGATGGTCACCCATTCATCCCCTGCCTTGATCACCTCCCTGGTATTCCAACCTCTGAGCGAATGAACACCCTTTAATTCCCCCTCTGTGCCTGTGCCTTTCACATTGTCTGTCTGTAGCTGGTTTGCTGTAAAGGTTAACATTTTAAAGGGGAAACCCAACCCCCCCACCTCACTCGGCTTGATCTCCCTGCGTCTGAGCGAAAGATTTCAGTCTGGGTCTTTCAAAATGCCTAGCCTCTACTTGGCTTGCTTTCAAAAGGAAAGGACATAGTTTAATTGTTCCTCCGTCTGAGGTCTTTGAAAAGTGCCTTCTGCCTCTGTTTCAAGAGTTAACTTTTTTTAAAGAAGCGAGGGGAATACCAAACCTCTGCCCCCCTCTCTCCCCCCCCCCAGCCAGCCAATAGCAGCGCTCGTGGCACAGAACTTTAAAGGAAGTGCGTCACCGAGGTTGTGAAAACACGAGTAATCGCATACTTGATTGACAGCCAAAACAAAAACAAAACTACAACCTAAAAACCCCCCCAGAACTTTGGACATGTAAATATCAGTCATGGGACCACCTGGGATATCCAGATCAGTGACATAAATCGTATAAACAGCGAGGGGTGGATTCGTGATCACAAAATCACGGTAAGCAACGTGACAATTTCTGTCGTGTAATTGGCACCCTGCACAAATACACACATGGCTGCCTGGAAACAAGTGTTTTTGTGTGTGCACAAAACTCCACAATTCCCATGCAAAAAAATGTCATTTTTTTACCAAATAATTCCCCAAATACTTTCAGATGTGTGAATACCAGGTGTAGACTGTCCAAAATTCTCACCACCATATATTGTTCTTTCCAAACAGATTTCTTGAAAGTGGAAGGAACCCATTTTTCACCTAATAAATGAATTAGGCCAAATATTATTTTCATCCATGTGGGTCCACGTGGTTTTAGTTTGAAACTAGGCACACAGATGGAAAAATCTGAATTCCCAATTGGAAATGACCATCAGCCAATAGTTGGTACTTAAATGTGATGAAGTTATTGATCACTTTCTGCAAAAAAAAAAGTAGCCCTTTAGCTGATCATTGGAAAACTACTTGCCAGAAGGTTGGCATATTGAGCTAAAATGGCTTTTTCAATATCTATTAGAAACAACGCTATGAACAGAAGCATGTACCTAGAACATAGTGATATGTTTCTCTTCAATAAGTCAAATCTATGGCCCTGTACAATTTAGCACAGGTGGGTGACTTGTTGCATCTGGGGACAGATTTTCTGCCCAGGGGAATCTCCTGAGGGTTGTCAAAAAATAGGGGGGAAATTAAAAAGTCCACTTTTGATTTTGGAATGTGCTTCCTTTAATGTTAAACAGTACAAGGAAGAGGGCTGTGACATATTTGCAGAGTGAAACAATGCTCCTGTGCTTTTAACACCACATATTTATAGCACCATAATTCCACTTTTACTGCCATGGCAGTATCATATGGAATCTTGGGACTTGCAGGTTTTGGGGAGATATTCAGCAATACACAACCTGAGAACTCTAGTACCTTGTCAAACTACAGCTTCAGGATTTCATAGGATACAGCCATGTCTGTTAAAATGGAATCATAGTGCTATAATTGTGCAATTGGAAAGTTTTTTAGAGGCAAATGAGGCAATTCACTTTTTTTTTTTCAAATCAAAAAGAGCAGTAGGGGGTGGTGGGATTGTCATGTGCTACCTGCCACAGTTGCAGGATTGTCACACATGCAGCTCCAGGTGACATTTGCCCACTCTTGCCCCCCCTTACTTGGGAATAAGTTCCAGAGACACTGGATTTTAAGACATATATAGGATTGCATTCTCATATGTATCTCCTTCTCTATGCTGTCCTTAAGGCAGGTAGGTAGTGGGATGTTGGTCCCTTCACTGCACCATCTTTGCAATATTTTTAATATAATAATGGTAAACAGTGAATTGGGCTTCTTAGTTTCTCAATCTATGTGGAACAGAAGCCTTTCTAACATGCCAGAACATCTGAATATGCTGTAATCTCTTCTTATTTAGGCTGTGTGCCAAGGTATGTCAATGTGGAGCACATATAATTCTTTAAACTACTTCCTTTAATTTCACATATTTGTATTTCTTTCAGACAGTGATTTGTGAGGGTTGTTTTTTTCCTACTTGAGAATGCTGGGAAGCTACTTTAGCCTTCAAGACATAATTAGATAACAATCTGACACTCAAATTTTTGCTGCATGCATAATTACTTAATCCACTTTGGATATGCATTAAATTAAACAAGATTATAATCTTTTGAGAACCACCCATTTCCACCAAGCCTGGAGCTACCTTTTATTCTTATAACACAGTACAGTTGGCATCACTGATATACTTTTTAAAAAGATGTGGGGCATCTTTGTACACATCCATTAAGCCAAAGGACAGACTGAGCAGGTATACCAGCAGTTAAATGTTTATTCAAAGTATTATAAGCCGGATTCCAGAAATTCTGAAGTGTTTGTAATGCTTGTCTGCTTTTTGTAAGCCATCTGCTCATTGGAAGCCAAATTTGTCATTTCTGCCACCCAGGTTTTGATTTCTGGGGGGTCTTTGGCCTACCATGATCTAAGCACTAGACATTTGGCAATATGTGCCCTTACAGTCAGAGATAATGGCTTTAGAAACTTTATTTCTTTTTAAATCCTCTATATTCCTCTGGTTTTGTTGTTGCAAATCAAACCTTTAGCTCTATTTGTGTAGTTGCTTGTGTTCTAATTAAGTAATAAAGCCCAGTGTCTATCTTATGGATTAAGTCTGACTGAGAGTGTTGAGGCAAAGCCAAGAGACATTAACTCCAGCTGGTCATTAATTCCCCATGAGATGTGAATGCCAAACTCATCAAAACCATTTCTAATAACCTTTCCTCTACATCTTCCTTTTTAATGAAGGAAAATTATGCCTTTTGCCTTATGTGAAATACCACAGGGGAAAAGAGCAATTTCAAGAATTATCTACATTGTAGTCTGTCAAAATATAAAAACAGAATAAATGTATACAGCATGCACACTGTGGTTATGGTATTATATAGCTGGCTTTGTGTCACTTCCATATCATCTCCCTATTACTAATCTGTTAAAATGCCACAGAATGTCCATAAATACTCTTTACTTCTATAAGGGAAAGCTCAGGACTGACAACCTGTTATGATCACTATAGAAAGGAATTTCAAAACAACGGGGCAGGTTCCACGACAGGAAAAAGTTCGCGAGATTCCGGATTACTGTTCTTTCACATCAGGAGCGCATAAATCACATGAATCCTGGCATATTCGGAAGATGGAGCCACTTTCGGTTTTCCTTAGTTCACACAGGCAAAGGTGGGGGGGGATCGCCTCCAGATGATTAAAGCCAGGCAGGAGGCGGGGAGGAAGCAAGGAGGGGGTTATGGAGACCATAAATAATAAGAGGAAAGAAAAGGACAAACAAACAAGAGACCGAAAGACCGATCTGTCAACTTCCCTGTCTTCCCCAGCCCCAAAAGGCTTCTATAAAGAAAGGAGTGAATGAAAGCACGAACAAGCAAAAGCATGGTGGAGCGATCTCTTTCCCTTCCTTTCCCTTCCCTTCCCTTCCCTTCCCTTCACGCATGCACACACAAACACACACCACAGAAGCAGGGGCTAGCCTCATTCCTGATCATCTTCCCTGCCTCCGAAGCCTTGAATAAAGGCAAGTGAAGGGAAGGACAAACAAACAAAAGGACAAACATGCAATAGGCTGTTTCCCCGCACACATGAATGCACAAACATACACACGCACACCAGCGAAGCAGGGGCTAGTCCCGATCATCTTCCCAACCCCCAAAGCCTTCCTTTGAAACAGACAGGAAGGGCTCAGAGCAGATTTTCCAAAGTGGGCTGCAAGCAGAAGAAGGGTGAATTTCTTCTCTCCAACCCCTCAGTCTATTTGGATAAAGCACAATGGTCACTCCAACCAATCAGGATTCAGCTCTGCTCACAGTAATTCGAAAAGGTCGATGCCAGTTTACATGATGGTTAGTTCCTATGACAAATTATGCACATTTTCGCGAACTTAATCAGAAAAGTCTGGAAAACTAGCAAAAACTGATACTGCGTGACTTATGGGGTTTTTTCACCCCCTCCTTCTGAAAAGGGCGCTGTTGCTTCGAAATGCATGGGAACGATCAGGCTTCTTGTCGCATTCTTTGAGGATTTATTTTGCCGTGTAAATGACCCCAACATCTCCACCTCTTATCTTGTAAGCGTTATTAAGTACGTGACCTCTTGGCTTGTGATTATCCCATCCCATTTTCACATTAACGGTATTCCCAACATATTGTTGCTACATCATCTGGTAAATTAGCTGGGAGTGGAGAATTCACCTGGATAGGTCCTCTCCATTAATTATCCTGAAGAGACATGTACATATAGGAAACTTGTTGTATAGCTTTTATCTAGAAACTACTAGAAATGCTCCCAGGTGCTAAGGGCCTCCAGACACATATCTGAAATATATTCAAATGGATAATCTCAGTTCCATAAAGAGTCTTCAGTCCACTACAGTAGTGGCCACTATGGCCTTGTCTACACTTGCGGTAAAAATCCAGGTGAAACTCAGACTACTTTGGCCCAGAGCCGCAACACATGAAATTTGGACTTCTCTGGTCTGGATTTAAGTCCACACCTTACCTGGTCCAAATCTGCATTACTCATCAGCGGGCTTGTCTACACAATAATTAATTTGGATTTTTGCCCCCAGTGAAGCTGTTTGTCCACCACTGCTGCCTAGCCTGGCACCTCCATGGCACTGCTGCTGCTGCTGCTGGCATGGGCCGGAAGAGCAACAGGGCTCTGCCGTCTGGGTGCACAATTGATTGTGGGGTTGGCTACTTGTTCTGACCTCAGAGAGAGTGACTGACTATGTGCCCAGGCTCTGCTTTCCCAGTGCACAATCACACTCTCTGGGGTGAGAAGGAGCAGCCAGTCCCACCATTATGAGGCTATCTGCTCATTCAGACATCAGAGAGAGAGAGATTGTGCACCATGGCTCTGCCTTTCTGGCATGATGGTGGGGCTGAGCACTCCTTCTGACATCAGAGGGAGCACTGTGCACTGAGAAAGGAGAGTCCTGGCACATAGTCACTCCCTCTGAGGTCAGAACAAGTAGCCAGCCTTTTGCAATGGCAGGGCTGGCTGCTCCTTCTGACCTCAGAACAGCACCAGAGCTCTGCCTTTGGAATGAGGAAGAGGTGCAGAGAAGGGGGGGGGATGGAGACACCTCAGGCAGCACTTGTTCTTCCTCCCCACCCCCTGGTTCCAGAGCAGATGCATTGTTCACACTACAGTTTTCTGCAGAGTTTCAAGCAAACTCCTGAGAAAATTATGAGTTTCTAAAACCTGGATTAAGGTGATATTCCCTGAGTTTGGTGTGGATAGGGCCAATGACTTGTGGACTAATCACACCAGATTCAGGGTGGGGAATTTGAGTTTTTTCAAGAATGCAGGAAAAAAAACATGACAAATGGCTGTTTTGGAAAGGGCAGGTTTCAGTGCAGTCAGGGTGACCTAAATGGTGGCACCTTTCAACTGCTACAGCATCTGTGTAATATCTGCATGACAGTATTAAATTTTCAGCATGGTCTCCTCAGACTGGCTGCAATGGTAGAACAGGTCTTTGGAAAATGATCATTCCAACATGTGTGAAAGAAGCAAATAGTGTGTCAGTGGTGAAGCTTTAGGACAGAAGAAATACTTCTGTGTATTTGGCAGGAATGAGTATTCTATACAGTAGTAACATATTGGTGATAGATAGTAAATAGGCCTAATTGCTATAGAGGTAAATGAAAGTGGGACACTTTTTGTTTAGTTCACATCACTGCTGGGATACCGAATTGTTACAGATACTGTACATGTGAATAGCATGACTGAAGAAATCTGTTAGTTTCCCTTTCTACCACATTTGAATTTTTGAAGCCAACTTATTTTTGTCCCAAATACTTGATTTGAACATCTGGGGGGCTCCAATCTTTGCTTCATTGTTTTCTCTAATTAATAAAGTAGGAATTATATCACATAACTGGTCATCTGCTATTTAGTCCCAATCTATAAAAAGGACCCTAGACATGACCCAGGAAATTATAGGCCCATTAGCCTTTTGGATGTTTCAGGCAAAATCTATGCCAGGTCTCTCCTGGGAGCGTTGGAGGATTAGGTGGAAGAGCATATATTGCTAGCTCCAGAACAGCCTGGCTTCTGCTCAGGCAAGTCAACCTTGGATAATGGTTTTATGGTGAAACATGTTATTGATAAATATTTGGCAGGAATCGTAAAGCATATGTTTGTGGCATTCATAGATTTGAAAGCTGCTTTTGACTCCATCTCAAGGGTACGTCTCTGGAACAAATTATAATCTATGGGTGTTGATACAAACCTTTTAAGATGTATAATAGCCCTTCACTCAGATACATCCTTGAAAGTCAAAATTGATGATACACATCTTTCAAACTCGATACCTGTCTCTAAAAGTGCTAGACAAGGGTGTTTGCTTGCTCCCCTTCTTTTCAATTTATTTATAAACAATGTAGTTGAATTCCTAAAAGGTGACCAATTTTTCTTCTGGAAATCAGAAGCATTCGATTTTATTGTATGCTGATGATGCTATCCTGATTTCTTACACTCAAGTAGGCCTCTGTAGACTGCTGAACCAGTTTAGTGCATATTGTAATAATGAACTTCTTTCCATCGGTTATAAAAAAACAAAAGTGATGGTATTTGGGAAATAAAAAAAAAACCCAAACCCTTAACTGGCTACTCAATGGGAATAAATTGGAACAAGTTCTTTCTTTTAAATATCTTGGGATAGTCTTTCACTGGAGGAGTAACTGGTCTTTCGAGCACCCTGTTAGCTGAAAAAACTCTAAATGGCCCACTAAGATTCTTTCGCACAAAAGGGGGCAATATGATCCAGCCCACTTTAGAACTTTAAAGTCTCAGAGTCCTGCCAAAACTGCTGTATAGAGCACCATTATGATCTATTAGAGAGGGCACAAAATATATTTTTGTGCAGACTTGTGGCAGTTCCGACTTCCACTAAATTAGCACTGCTTTGTGCGGAGCTAGGTTTAATACCAATCAAAGCAGAGGCTCTTAGATTAGCCCTTCTCTTCTGGCTAAAAATTATTTTTAAGCAGGTATCTGAGTTCCTTTTGATGTCTCTTGATGAGCCAGGCCCAAATTCATGGATGCACAAAATGCAGTTGGCTGTCATGAACTTGGGGATTTTTGTTCCTTTTTTTCTGACACAACAATATGAGAAAGCAAAAGTACTAATTCTCCAAAGATTTAAGGCTATTATGATGCAATCCCAGATGGCTGAGATTAAGTCCTGCCAATCTAATACTTTTTTTGTTTCCTTTATTCCACTGAATTTGCTGCTTCCTCACTATTTGGTTGATCTTCCAACCCTTAAAATGAAGTTAGCCCTTCTGCCTGCTAGACTGAATGTTCTCCCATTGGCAATTCGAATGGGCAGATATCAGAATGTCCCCATGAAGGATAGAGTATGTATGTGTAACTCTGCTTCAATAGAAGATTTAATTCATCTTCTGCTTGAATGCTCTGTTTACAATGATCTCAGGGATAAGTATATTTTTCCCCTACTGAAGTTTTTTAAGGGAAATTCTTCCTCTGTGAAGGTTTGTTTTCTGTTGTCCGATACCAAGAAATATGTGTCTTTTAGAACATCCAAATTTCTTGTTGAGGCCTTACATTTACATACCACAAAGATCAAGGGGGGTATAGAAAGTGATTTATCGATTGTTGATTACTATTGATCATATATTATATGTAAATTGGCTGGATTGTTTTTATTTATTTCTCTGGTTTTTGCACAATGGCTGGATGCTATGATGCAATTAAATTTTCTGGTTGGATTTGAACATTTTGGTCACTTCTTTTAAAACACACACACAAAATGAAATGAAATCTTCCCATATGCACTGGCCCGATTTAATAGGCATAGTTATTTCTAGTACAGAGAGGACTATGTTGTACATTTCTGCCACATTAGCTATCAAAGATGAGAAGCCTCACATGGTTGAATAATATACAGGTATCCAAACCCAGATATTTAAGCTAGGGCTGCAATTCTGTTTAAAGCTGGCAGAGCAGAAAGCTCAGTCAGTAGATTGTGGGGGATTGTGGCAATGATGGAAGTAACCATCAGGGATGATGTGTCTGATAGCATCCTGGTGAACCCTGTTCTGGCCATTCTGGTCACGGGAAGGACAGAATTATACCCAGGCACTGATAATAATGTAAGCTGGCCCACTGCATTTTTGGACAAATGTAGAATGGCTTGTTTGAGGGGCATTAGATAGCTCCTTTTACAAGCTTGTGAAAATGCACCCTTCCTCACACAACCACTTGTTCCAGTATGGTGTCCCAACAAGATTCTCACTTAAGATCCTTGGCCATTTCCTTTGTTCCACATTCTAAATTTTAAAATATCTAATTCTTTCCACCCTGCATGTGAAGAAATGTAAGAAGTTGGGTAAATTCTTATGATATGAAATGAAATTCTCACCACTACTTAGAACTTTATAAGATGAGCAAAATCGCATGATTACAACATTATGGTAACGCAAATGGTTTCTGCTGTCACCTATGTTGTCATGTTCACATGGCCAAACTGTGCTCCAGCTGCGAATAAGGCATGGATTTTTATTGATGGGACAAGCCGTCAATAGCTCTCATTATCACATTTTCACAGTATTGAAGAGCATGTGAAAACACGTCCCCCTGTAATCATGAGATTATAGCATGAATGGGCAGCCCTCTTTCCCCCTCCCTGTTCCTGGTGAGAAAACGTCCAGGTGAGAATGTGAAGACTATTCATAGGATGCCCTTTTTATGAACTGTCCCAGTTTGTTTGAACATTTTTAGGTTTGTTTACGTGTTTGTGTGTTCCTTTACTTTGCAAATTAAGGGGTTTTGGTATTTTTAAGAGCACTCATGTCTTCTCATGAGAACCACGGAAATCTTGCCCATGCTAAATCACAGAGGTAAAACACCTTTCTTAAAGTGTTAGTGGTGGTCATGTAATAATTCCATGGTGGTTCTTTCATACAATTACAGTGATGTGCAATAATAAGTATAATAATGCCACTATCCTCTCCATTGATGCCCCCTTGTCATGGGAGAGAGGCTTCCGTACCCTAATGATGTTTTGAACTATGCTGGTGGTGGCATAATAGCCACCGGTAGGGTCTCCCATGCCAGACAGGTCAAAACCGAAGGGTCTGACAAAGAGCGTCAAAGGGCAGGATGGGCTCTCTAGCCTATGGCAACCATCCTAGGAGAAGGAAAACTCTAATCCCAAACCCGGGCAGATGGTGCTCGTCCAACCCTGTAAGGTCAACCATCTAAGAGAAGGAAACTCTAATCAAACCTATGTCCCAAGGACCTCACTGCTACCATCCATGCTTCCAAAGCCAGCAGATCAACCTTTGGTTTAAAGGGTGAGGCTAGTTCTGTGCACGCTGCACTCCACCAGACAAATCCATTGCACAGGCTCGAAGGACAAATCCAATTCCAAAAAAGCCCTGTAGCGCTAGGTGAGGGACGAAATGGCAGGTGTAAAGATGCACTGGAAGCCGCAGACCCAACCCTGCATGCAGGCGGTTCAGGACTTTGGTCACTCGAGGCTGACCCGGGAGATGACAGTCTTGTTCGGCAGCATCCTGAATGACCAAGCAGCCTTTTTTAAGGAAAGTACTGCTTGCTCCATATGGAGAGGGGCCTAGAAAAGGTGGCCTAACGAAAGCTCATCCCCAACTACCTGGTTGGCTAGCCATGGCCAACGGGAATCTTCTGATGTGGTCAAACCAAGGCAAAGAAACAAAGGCACACACCAGCCTCCAAAGGTGTAAATAAACTGACACTTGCATGCCGGAACATCAGAACCATGCAAGACTCTGCAGATAGTGGACGGCCTGAGCGTCATTCTGCTCTAATAGCCCATGAAATATCACGGCTTAATATTGACATCGCTGCTCTTAGTGAAGTTCATCTTCATGAGGAAGGCAGCCTTAAAGAACATGGCGCCAGCTACACACTTTACTGGTCTGGCAAATCCAAAACCAAAAAACAACTTTCAGGAGTAAGCTTTATGATTAAAAACTCCATTGCCTCCAAACTCGAAACCTTGCCAACAGGACACTCCGATCGCATTATTTCCTTACGCCTCCCACATGTTGTTCTCTTTAGTATATATGCCCCAACTATGCAAGCTGACCGTGTAGAGAAAGACAAATTCTACACAGACCTATGCCACCTCATACAAAAAGTCCCTGTAGAAGATAAAATTATTATCCTTGGTGACTTCAATGCCAGAGTAGGAAAGAACTCTGAAGCCTGGAAAGGTGTCTTAGGGAAACATGGCGTTGGAAATTGCAATGATAATGGATGCCTCCTGCTAGAGTTCTGTCCACAACAACAGCTGACTATTACAAACACTATCTTTCAGCAGAAAGATAGCTTGAAGACAACCTGGATGCATCCCCAACCCAAACATTGGCACCTCATTGACTATGTTCTAGTCCGCCAGAGAAACATCCGCGATGTCCGCCATACTAGAATGATGACCAGTGCAGAATGCCAGACAGATCTTGTAAGATGTAAACTAAACCTTCATCTTAAGTTCAAACCTAAGAGGGGTGGCATCTTAAAGAAGAGACTCCGAGTCAACAATCTTCAACAAGCTACCACAAGAGACAAATTCCAGGCAAACCTGCAAACAAAACTTGAAGACCATCCTATAGATCCTTCTCTTACAGTGCTTTGGCAACATATCAAAAACAGTATCCTGCAGTCTGCGGAAGAATCCCCTGGGTTCTCCCACAAGAAAAATCAAGACTGGTTTGATGAAAACAACCAAGAGACCCAGGAGCTGTTGGCAAAGAAGAAAACTGCTCACCAGGCATACCTTGCCCAGCCAAGTTGCAATGTAAGAAAAGCAGCTTTCCGTCTGACATGCATTAAACTTCAACAAAAACTCTGAGACATACAGAACAAGTGGTGGATCAATATAGCAGAAAAGACACAATGCTGTGCAGATCTGGGGGATTCTAGAGGATTTTATGAAGCTCTTAAGGCAGTGTTTGGACCTACTTATCAGGTCCAAAGCTCCTTATACAGTACGGATGGTCAAACATTAATTACTGATAAAGCCTCCATCCTGAGTCGATGGGCTGAACACTTTCAAAGTCTCTTCAGTGCCAACCGAGTAGTCCAAGGCTCAGCTATCTAACATATGACACAAAAACCCATGAAAAATGAATTGGACATAAGTCCCACTTTGGAAGAGACCCTTAAGGCCATACAGCAGATGAAAACCGGCAAGGCAGCTGGGATTGATGGAATCCCACCTGAAGTTTGGAAACATGGAGGTCATGTACACCATGATAAATTCCACGAACTCCTTGTGAATTGCTGGGAAAAGGGGGAACTGCCATCAGATCTCCGAGATGCAGTCATCATCACCCTGTACAAGAAAAAAGGACCAAAATCCGATTGCTCAAACTATTGAGGCATAACACTGCTCTCTATTGCTGGAAAAATCCTTGCAAGGGTACTCCTGAACAGATTAGTTCCTGCCATTGCAGAAGAACTTCTTCCCGAAAGCCAATGTGGCTTCAGAGCCAATAGGAGTACTACAGATATGGTATTTGCCCTTAGACAACTGCAAGAGAAATTTAGAGAGCAGAACAAGGGTCTCTGTGTAACATTTGTTGACCTCACCAAAGCCTTCGACATTGTAAGTAGAAAAGGTCTGTGGCAGATCCTGGAAAGACTAGGATGTCCCCCCAAATTCCTTAAAATGATTATCATGCTACACGAAGGCCAGCATGGTCAAGTCAGATATGGTGATGCTCTTTCAGAGCCCTTTCTAATAACTAATGGAGTGAAGCAAGATTGTGTTCTTGCTCCAACTTTATTTACAATCTTCTTCAGCATGATGCTCCAAAGGGCTACGGCAAAGCTCGAAGAAGAAGACGGCATCTATATACGTTACCGTACTGATGGTAGTTTGTTTAACTTAAGCCGGCTCAGGGCTCACACCAAGACTCTAAACTATCTAGTCCTTGAGCCGCTCTTTGCTGATGATGCTGCCTTGTTGCCCACACAGAAGCAGCTCTACAGCACCTAACATCTTGCTTTGCAACAGCTGCAGAGCTGTTTGGGCTGGAAGTCAACTTGAAGAAAACGAAAGTTCTTTACAAGCCTGCACCACAGGACGAACACCATCATCCCCACATTGCCATCGACAACTCTGTGCTTAAGTCCGTTCAGCACTTCACCTACCTGGGAAGCATCATCTCCTCGGATTCCAAGACTGACAAAGAGATTGATCACAGATTAGCAAAGGCATATAGCGCTTTTGGAAGTCTTTACAAAAGAGTCTGGAGTAATAAACACCTGAGGCGAAGCACAAAAATCAGTGTGTATAGAGCCATTGTACTGTCTATTCTCCTTTATGGGTCTGAAACATGGGTCACCTATTGCCACCACTTATGACTCCTCGAATGCTTTCAGCAGCACTGTTTACTCACAATCCTAAATATACACTGGACTGACTATGTGACGAATGTTGCTGTCCTTGAGCAAGCAGGGATCACCAGCATTGAGGCCATGATATTGGAAACACAGCTGCGCTGGGCAGGGCACGTTTCTAGGATGGAGGACCATCACCTCCCAAAAATAGTTCTCTACGGTGAACTCACCATGGGTCAGTGTAAGAGGGGCGCTCCAAAAAAGTGATACAAGGATTCCCTGAAACAACATCTCAGGCTCGGCCAAATTGATCACCAGCAATGGTCCGCCCTGGCCTCACATCGGGAGGCATGGAGACGCACTATCCACAATGCTGCAGCCTTATTTGAGAACTCATGCTGAACAAGTCTTGAAGAGAAACGACAACACAGAAAGAATCACAACCCGGAAACATCACCCAAGGAGACCTTCTGCTGTGCTTTCTGCAACCGGACTTGTTTATCTCAGATTGTCCTTTTCAGTCATCAGTGTGCTTGCAGTAAGCGCGGGATGAGTCCTTCCTGAATCTTCGTTTGTGAAGAAAAGCCAGAGAATGCCACTATGTTTCCGCTTTTCTCATTTGTGGTATTACAGATTTTTTAGACGCTAGCCTGATAAAGTCCTTAGTCTGAGCTACAACCAGTTTCATTGCCATTGTATTCACACTAGAAGGACTTGCTACTTTCCTCTATGATTTATGTTATCTATTAAGTTAAGATGTTTATACCCCATGTCTGAGGCAAAGGCACCTGGGTAACGCAGACTGCAATGTTTTAAAATTATCAGTTTGTTAAAATCAGGCAAAGTGGGTCAATGTTTCAAAGCAAAATGTAAAAACAATTTGGCATTATATAGCAGAAGGTTGCTGGAATAAAAAGCCCTTTACCAATATGGAAAAACAGGAAAGGCTGGTGCTGAGCACAGTCCAGATGCCTATGCAGTGGCACAGGGGAGGCAGCTATGCAATCAGGGCACTGTTGCTTGCATTTTCAACAGCAGCTATCATTTTCAAATACTGGGCCTTTGTCCTGCTACCCGAAGTAGGATCCCAGAGAACAAAAAGTGTTTGGACAGGATTGTGTGCAGGGGAGGAGACAGATGGATGGAAGCTCCTGGGAACCAAGTGATTCAACTGAGTGAGAGGACAGAAATCAATTGCATTGGCTGGAAAAGTTCCCAGGTGTGATGACCCTGGATAGTGAAAGACCACAAGTGAGGTTTTCTGTCTTTTCTAGTGGAGAAACAGGGATGATTGTTAATTGGGGAATGAATCTGATCCAGTCATATGCCTATCAGAAAAGAAACTTTCAAACAGAGCATGAGGGCAATCACTTTGGTTCCTAGTTTCTGATCTTCTAAAACTACCTCTGGGCATAGGTGTTCCCTATGTTTACTTCTTCTGAGTTGGTAACTATTGACAAACCTATTTCAATTTGTCTATTCCTTAAACAAGCAAACACACACACACACACACACACACACACTAGTAGCATCACCTCACCTCATGGTAATCAGTTCTCTATTTTTATATATGTCATATACTAGCTTCTTCAGACTCAGGAGATTATTAGACACAGCTAATGTGGCACCAAAACAACATGCAAAAGATTGCCAATATCACCTGACATCATCCTTTTGTGTACCACTCTCGTTTTTGTGGCATTTCTTTTTATTGATAGGCCGGAGCTGTCAATGGATTGCTTGTCCTGTTTTGGTGTTGGCATCTCATGCCGTTTTTGACTCGTGAATGGGTGGTCTTGTCAGAACACTTCTGGGTGGGATCATGAGAGCCAAGTAGGCTACCCTCTTTTTTGTACCCTCCTTGGGTTACTTGTTATTTTTTTAGTGTGTGTATCTGCTTTTGTGAACTTTTTTGTGTGCATTTGTCTTTCTTTTTAAATTTCACATGCTCGCGTCTTCTCACGAGAACGGGGGGGATTTCAGTCCAGAATATGAATGGAGCTCCATTAGAGCCGTCTTCATGCTTGGGCTTCCTTTGGATGCAAGAGTAGGTAAGGACTTTTTCGGACAAAGAAAAATAACGCAAGCAGCCTCTCCAGCTTGCGAGGCTGCTGCGCTGCAAAGCGCCCCTTCCGTATGATGCTCGCCCCTGCTGGTACTGTTGCAGTACTGCAGGGAGAGCTGAGCATCATATTTCATTGATTTTTTACTCACGAAAGTTGATCATGAGTAAAAATCAACGAAATATGACGCTCAGCTCTCCCTGCGGTACCGCAACAGTACCAGCAGGGGCAAGCGTCATACGAAAGGGGCGCTTTGCAGCGCAGCAGCCTCGTAAACTGGAGAGGCTGCTTGTGTTATTTTTATTCGTCCGAAAAGTCCTAAGTCTGGTGGGGAGGGTTATTGTGCTGGGATAGGGATGGGTCTGGAGATTGTGGGACAGGAACGCTTTTTGTGTTCCTGTCTGATAATCTCCACAGTAAACAGAAACTTCAGAGTCAAACAAAAAGCTTTATTGCTACAGTAATCTAAAGAGTGAACTATATACATTTGTTGCTTCGAATGAAGCTCATAGGAAAAGCAGTAAATTAAAAATATTTACAATCAGCCAAATCTGTCAGGCAATTCTCTCATCATCCACACTCCCTGTTCTCACCCAGTCTGGCTCCACCTATTGTTTCCCACAGCCCCTGCAGGTGGAAGGCCATCCAGCCTGCTTTCCAGACAGACACCAACCTCCTTTGTCTCCTCTCAGTACACCAACTTGCTACAGTGTTAAAGAATGTAAAACATTAAATGGTCAAACCTGAAAGCACACAGTAATTCGATACAGACAGAACTTGTAGCAGGGGGTCGCTTTAAAGGACCAATCCCAACAATATATATTAGATGAAGAAGTTGTATCTGTACCGCAACCCTGCTTTTTGTAGTATTTCCACAAATGCTACCTTTATCACAAGAATGACGCAAAGAAGATGAAGGAATCTTTTCATTTTCCTCTGCAACTTTGCCAGAATAAGAACATGTTGGGACAACCATACAAATTGCTTTGATTATTGAGTATAACATGTTAATAAAACTAACTACTTAAAGTCTGATTGCTGCAAATGATTAAGCTACTAATGTTCTTTTACTACAAAGCTGTTCTGCATTGAACAATTTCCGCTTGTTTGTATCTATTATATGTACAGTAGTAGCTGGTTAAAAAAAACACAAATCCTTGGTTCAAACCTCTAAACAGAAAACAAAGCACAGATGGCATTTCTGAATTATAAAGCAGCTGGTCACCAAAATCAGATTTTAAGGCTGCAACAATTTCTCTCTCTCCAAAAGCTTCACAAATACAGAAGGGAGGAAATAACCTTTGCAACTTGCTGAAGCAGTACTGGAGACATCCCAGCAATTGCTTCAGTACATAAAGTGCCTCTGGCTTATTTTTGGGGGTGGGGGGATATGGAGAAAGTTTTGGTCATTATTTCTGCCATATCTTGATATGGCTTACTTTTGACTATGAAAGCTTTGCATGACTTAGATTGATAGCCAGCTGTTTTAAAACCTGCATGGAAACTTCTAACAGAAAGAAAATGTGGATGTTATTTGAGCCATAAATTTGGAAATGAGATAATAGCCCTGGCTAAAACAGCAGATGATGTGCTATGGGAAAATGTTGTTTTTTAAAAAATCTCCTTTTAGCAATATTTATGGCCCTCTGTCATAATCCAAGCCTTTTTGTTTTTTGCTTTTCATTAAAAGTTAGAAAATGAGCCACATTCCTTTTTTTAAAAATTGCATCAGGTATACGACAACTAAACACTTTTTAGGGAATTCATTTGGATGTTTCTGAATTTAAACTAGAAAAAATGGACACAATCATGTGCACTGCATGTTGTCATTGTGTGCCTTCAAGTCATTTCCAACTTATGGCAACCCTATGGCAAACCTATTGTGGGGTTTTCTTGGCAAGATTAGTTCAGTGGGGGTTGCTTGAAGCTCAGAGAGCCTGACTTGCCCAAGGTCACTCTGTGGGTTTCTATGGCTCAGCACGGATTTGAACCCTGGTCTCCCCTTAGTAAACAAAGTTCTAGGACTTTATCAGACAAAGCTGAAATAGTGGAATTATGGCACGATAATATCACAAACAGGTTCCCATTATTGCAGGATGTCGTCATCCTCCCCTGTGTGCTTCACCTGTTAATTAGGTGTAACTTTTAATTGATGGGCAAAACTGTCCATACACCTTAATATTGCTCTTTTTGTGGTATTGATGAGCATGTGATAGTCACGTCCTGCTGCAATTGTGCAATTACAGCATGAATAGGTGGGCCTCTTCTCCTCCCTTTTCCCAACAAGAACACATAATTAAACTTCCAGGGGAGTACATGAAAAACAGTTTTCAATGTGTGTTAGCTAATTGCCCCCACAAGCTGGGTACTCAATTTACTGACAGGATGGAAGGCTGAGTGAACCTTGGAGCCGGCTGGAATCGAACTTGCAACGTGGTGGCTTGCAGTACTGGCATTTAACCACTGCGCCACCAGGGCTCCCTGGTTTCTGAGAACTTTTTAAAGCAGTTCCACATAGAGTGCATTACAGTAATCCTAACACAATGTAACCAAGGCATGTGTTACTGTGACCAGATACAATGTCTTCAGGAATGGGCACAGTTGGTGCACTAGCTTTAACTCTGCAAATGCACTCCTGGTCACCTCCGGAACCTGGGCCTCCAAGCTCAGGGCTGAATCCAGAAGTACCCCCAACCTGCCAACCTGCATTTTTAGGGGAAGTGTAACCCCTTCTAACACAGGCTGAATCTCAATATCTGTCTTTCAACTGACCAGGAGCACTTATGTCTTGTCTGGATTAAGCTTCAATTTATTCACTCTCATCAGCCCATTACAGCTGCCAGGCATTGGTTTAGCAGAGAAACAGCTTCCTTGGAATTAGATAGAAAAGAGTAATAGAATTGGGTATCATCAGCATACTGGTGACACATGACCCCAAAACTCTAGACAACCTCTCCATGTAAATGTTAAATAGCATAGACCTTCAGATAGATTTTAGCCTGTTTTTGGTTGGACTTGCTCTGAGTTTTCTGCTAGTGCTGCTGTAGTCTTCATCTCACTCATTTCATTGCTGCCAGCTCCTTAAAAAAAAACAGGTGGCTGATTTAGATCAACTCCATGAGAATGGACACTTCAGAGTGATTGTGTCTACTGCCCTGGTCATTTCCCTATTTCAGTGACCAACCAGTGTTAGCATGCCCTACTACCCTCTCCCTATAATAGCTCATAATTAGAAATATTGAACACTTCAAAAGGGTCAGGTAGACTGGGGTGATCCAAAGTGAGGTCAGATGAGGTCACAAGGTGTCTTAGAAATATTTTAGTAAGCACACCCAAGCTAGGATTGAGCAGAAGCCCCTTAGTAAACAAAACCATTAAGGAGGCATGTGTTAATTCCTTACTCGCCCCCTCAACGGTGAGTAACATATCCTAAACAATCAAGAGACCTGCAACCCAAATTCCCAGGAAATAACCCTTGGAAGCCCCTCCTCTCCTACAATGTGAGGTTGCCATAAACCCATCAATATCTCCCAGTCATATAAGACAATCAGTGGAGTTTTGTTCTCCTTTGTTCCTCCTGTGGGAGAATCATTTAGTCATTGTTGCAGCCTGTCCCAAATTCCTATCAGCCCCAGCATAAAATGGGTTATATATATCCCAGCTGAAACAATAGCCACTGTGGACAAGACCTGGCCACTTTATGTGTCAGCACGCCTCGCATCGGAACCTCCAGTGCCACCCTTAGGCTTCAGTCTGAGTACTTTGCTACTCTTCAAGACTGGTAACTATTGCCCTGTCTCCTGAATCCATTCCTCTATCCAATCTTTCTGCCTTAACTCTTCAATAGCCTTGTGTGGTTCTTGTGAGCATGTGTTGCATGGGTGAATGCTTTGGTGTTATTTCCAATGAAAACAGTTTTATTTCACTTTAACCCAGAGTTCTCTGCAGTTAGTACTGATGTACATGGATTCCAAAGTTACCTGTCTCTCACAGTTTTCCATTTGAGCTAATAATAATTCCTCCAAATATTAATATAGCTGTCGCATCATGTGTGGGGCTCTAAAGCACTCCTACCTCTTTGGATAACACCAGGGCTTCAAAAGGATTGTCTGCCAAGGCAGCAGGAAACTCTCCAAGAGCCATCAGTAATTCATCAGGATTCATAAACTTCCTGGGGTGGACCAGAGGCTCTGAGTTCCAGCAAGTCTAATCCTGACCAAGAGGTCATCTGTGAACAATGGAACAATAGAAAGCTCCTCTATTCACAGACCACCACGATCCCATCCTGTACATAAAGCAAGGGCTAGAGTATGCCCAGCGGTATGAGTGGGGCCAAATACTTCTTGGGACAGACCCATGGTTGTAAGGGCTGACATGAAGTCTGGATCCACTCTAGATAGGGCAGCCTCAGCATGGATGTTGAAGTCCCCCAGCACCACAAGCCACAGGGACTCTAACACCATTCCTAGCTTAGGAAAGGTGACTGTTGAGCAGTGTGGTGGGTGGTATACTAACAGAATCCCTAATCTGTCCTGGCCACCCACCTTAAAATAAACACTCTCAAATCCTGCAGACCATGGGATAGAGCACCCAGTCAGGGGGATATCATCTCAATAGACCATTGCAACTCCACCTTTCTGCCCCCTCATGTCTTGCATGCTGTTGCACATAGAATCCTGGTGAACAAAGCTGAGAGAGATTAACCTCTCAATGTCATCCAGCCAGGTCTCTGTAATACATGCCAGGCCAGCACATTAATCTAGGATCAAGTTCTGAATGGCAGCCATTTTACCATTCACTAACCTGACATTAAGCAGCAGCAATTCAACCCAGGGCTTGATTTATGATGATAGTCACCTTGTACCACAGCACGCAGGAGGGCCCCTGACTCTCCTCAAAACAGTCTTCAAGAGAAATTAGGTAAGAGAAAGAATTGTTGTTGCTTTAACAACTATAGTTGAACACCCATATCCGTAGAACCAATATCTGCAGTTTCAGTTACCCATGGGACACAAAACAGGGGCACATACCATAGAGTCATCCTAGAAAATGCGTAGAAAGTTGTCATCTCCAGACATCTTCTAGGTCCTCCAATGCAACTTTATGGTATGTTTTTACCAGAAGTCCATTATTTTAATAGGGTTTGCTGTCATCCATGGTTTCTGGTATCAGTGGTAAGTCCAGGAACTGAAACCCCCGTAGATAGAGGGGTTCCAACTGTACTGGATACAACCCATGATTCATAAATAAAGTGAAAAATAAACAGACAATGATTGAGATCCTGTAGACCAATAGTGGGGAAACTGTGGCCCTGTGAATGTTGAGGGCCAATACTTTTCTTAGTGTTTTTCCTTCACCATTGGACAGACTTGCTGGGGCTGATGGAAATTTGGGACAGGTACACACATTTATCTGCAATAGGACTCACTGAACTCTGAATAGACATCTATAGAATTTCACACCAAGGCTGAATCCTATACTCATTTAACTAAGAGTGCTTATCTGGAGTAGGACTCACTGAACTCTGAATAGACATCTATAGAATTTCATACCAAGGCTGAATCCTATACTCATTTAACTGAGAGTGCTTCCCACTGAAGTTGTATAGCATACATCTCCAGGAAGAGACAAAATGAAGCTTGTTTGCTATACCTCACTCCGTTCAGTGGTTTACCTGCAGTTCCCAGTGGTATGCCATTCAGGTGCAGATCAGGTCTGTTACAAGCTTAGCTTCAACAGTAGGTCTTCAACATCTTTCATTACTGGCCAGTCCAGACAGTGGCAGCACTAGGGGGGTGCAGAGAGATCGAACCGCACCAGGTGACACCATCAGGGGGAGGGGTGACACCAGCTTTAGTGACGCCACAGGGTACAGATTAGGGCCATTTCCATTGCTTGACAGTGATGATAGCACAAGCCACAAACTGCAATTCTGTACACAAACACAAAGGTTTTGTTTTTGTTTTTTTAAAAAAAGAGCTGGAATGTATCTTGTTGGGCAGTGAAAACCAGGTCAGTATTCCCAAGAAGATTCTTTTCACTTAAGCAGATTGTGGCCTGAAGCCAGTCTTCCTGTCCTTAATAGCTATGTAGATTTTAGTTTTTAAAAGTAGAGTCTGGATAGGATGGGCTCACATTTATTACTCTCAGTGGATTACTAGGATACTAATGGAGTTTTTAGTGCTGAAGTTCATATTGATGCACCTGATGTAGATTTGTACCAAACACAAAAAGAAACAAAGATGAAGATTTTACATAGCAGAAGAGTGTGAGCATTTTAATTTTACCCCCTCCTCCTGCTTAATTTACAGCATTTTTTTTTTCAAAACCTGGGACTCAGTGGCAATAATTCCTTAGTCTGATCAATGCATTAAAAAAATGGCTCCTCTGTGCAGGCACCTTGAGATGGCAAGCAGCCAGAGGCCCATTTAGTATCACAGAAACAAGACACTTCATCAAGAACCCTCTGGGACAGAGAACAGAAACAGGCATTACCATCTTTAGCACAGATGTGAATTACACATCTATTTAGTAAATGGTGTCCAGAGTCTAACACTAATGGGCAGAGGAAAGCAAGGCTAAAACAACACTTTTGTTGTTGATCCTGTTTCTTTCCTTGGGGATAATGCAGCAAGCAGGTGGTCATTCCCTTATGGAACATGAGTTCATTTGGAAGTAATAAGACAAAGCAATAGTCCCAGAAGTTATTTTGCCGCCTGAGGGGGGAAATCTGCATTGGCCCTTGCCCCATCCCTGTTCACTGTCATTAAATTCAGACATTTTATATATTTATGTGTATATTATATATATATATATATATATATATATATTTGAACATTCTGCCGGGGTGATTTGGCAGGGGGTGTAGTCTGAAAAGTAACTTTTCCAAGTTCTGGAAAAGTTATATAACTAACATTTCATAGCATTCCCAAATTGTTGTTTGAAACATCCACCTCACTTTGAGAAATGGTAGAATTATTCCTAAAAACTCATATGAACCAGAGTGAAGAATATCCCATAAAGGCCCAGATAATGCCAGGAAAGATGCAATCTTTCACTGTGTGTCTTGCGGTAAAGTGCCAGTTAACCTATTCCTGGGCCAAATCCACGTTACACAAATAATCCAGTTTAAAACTGTATTATTTGCCATGGCTCCTTCCTATGGAATCATGGGATTTGTAGTTTGGTGAGGCACCAGCATTTTTTGGCAGAGAAGTTTAAAGACCTTGTAAAAACTACAAGTCTGAGGATTCAGTAGGAAGGAGCCATGGCAAATGATCCAGTTTCAAACTGGTCAGTGTCATAAGGAAGCCTATTTGTTCTTCTTTTCATATTGATTATAAGGGCATCTCAGGGACAAATTGGTCATTACACTCACAATGTAATCTTACTCATGTCCACTGAAAAGAAAGCCTAATTAACGTTGGTGTCTTTACTATGAGGAGAGTAACTAAAGGACCAAAGCCTCATTTATGTGCATCTTTCTCCAGGCATAAAATGGCATTTTCTTTAAAAATGAATAAGGTTCATAAAGCTGCAAGTATGAATGGAGAAATGATATGCGGGCTGCTTAACCCTTTCCCCTTCAGCCATTTTCTGATTCAAAATCCCACCCTTGCTCCCTAGGCAATTTGCCCTGTCAGATTCCAACAGCCCTTCCACACTCAGGGGTAAATGCTTGGCTGCTTTCTGCAAAGAAAATTCCATAATTGTTTTAACACTTGTCAAGAATACCTATGATGCAAATTCATCAATGCATTTTTTTTTAAAAAAATGAACTAACATATAAAGAAAACACCTTGCATTTATAAACATATTGTTACAAAACCAAAAATGGGGAAATATTCCATGCCTTGTCAATATCTGGTTTCACAAATGAATGTTTGCTCTCCCTTCCAATCCAAGGAGAAAAGAGAATAAACTAAAAGCAAAGTGACATTATCAAATACATTATTCAGCCAGGAGACATAGAGAGCTCTTGAGGTTACATGGCTCCTTAAGTTAAAAAAAATAAGTTTCCAAAGAATATAAAGTGCTTACAATAGTAACCACTTACCAGTTTATTCATCTGAAAGAGCTGCACTTAATCTCTGGACATCTGCAAGTTTTTTTAACAGGTCTAGCTTCATTTTTGGACAGTAGTATTAAAATGCAGTCCTACTTATCAAAAGGAACTAAATTCTGAATATTTTGTCACCACTCAGCAGAAAGTGAGATCTAGATGATGCAGGGGGGTTACTTGTAAGCTGCTAGAGAACTGTTATCAATTATCAGTATATAAATATTGAAAATGAAATAGATGAAACACACAGCTTTGTGTCCATCCCCCAAGCTCATGTGCCTGGCAAGGATTGAATGTTGGTGCTTAGCAACCTTTCTCTATGCTCCTATGCTCACTGACAGTTTAGTGACTGCATGTCACTCTAGGAGTTTAAGCACAAGTATGTTTATGGTAAATTCCTGTTCGTACTAACCCTTCCCCACAGTATCTCATAACTGGAAATATTGAACACTTTTTGGGGTCAGGTTGACTGGGGCAAACCAAAGGTCAGTTGGAAGTCACAATGACTTGGGATGCATCTAGAAATATAATGACAAGAAAGCCCAAGTTAGGATTATGTGGAAAGCCCCTTCATAAACAGTCTTTAAGGAGGTATGTGCTGATCGTTTCTTCCAGTCCTGGGTATTTCAGCAATGATTCAATCAAGCAATTAAGTGACCATTCCTTAACCTATTAAGGAATCTATGAAATCTCTCCTATAGCCCCTTCTGTCCAACCTTGTGAGGTTGTCACAAACCCATTGATTTCTATCTCCCAGTAATTAAAGCAATCAGTTGAGTTTCAGTGTCCTTTGTCTATCCCATGGGAAAGCCATCCTGACTTTGGCATAGCCAGAGCATCCCTGCAGGATATAAATATTAGAACCCCAACAATAGTAAAGTGTTCCACAGACGGACACTGACACTCTGCTGGATTCTCTGTACCACCTCAGATGCCAGTCTGAGCATCTTCACTGCACGGAACTCTTCTCTTCAAGACTATCTTCCCAGACCTCTCTCTCTCTCTCCAACGTCCCTGCCTTTCTTTCCAATAGCCTTGTATGGTTCTTAAGAGTTAAGTTTTGTATGCTAGAATATCCCATGTCATTTCCAATAAAAATACTTTATTTCACTTTAACTGGAATGCACCCTATAGTTAGTACTGGTATACATAGATGAAAAGATCTGCAAAGTTACCCTCTTCTTGCAGGCTTCTGTCTGAGCTAATAATTCTCCCCAGATAATAATAGAGATTTTGGTATCACGGGTGGGGATCTAAAGCACCCTCCATCTCTTAGGGTAACATTTCTGTTGGTTTGCTCACACACACTCTCTTCCTGGGTCACGTAGGCATTCCTTTGTTCTCTGGGGTTGCATGTGCTCTCTCTCTCTCTCTCTCTCTCTTTGTTCCTGCCTGTCTCCATAAAGCATGTGGTGAGAAGGGCTTTCATGCAGGGAGAGTCTCCAACTTTTTGATATTACTGTATGTAGAACTCCCTATTTTTCCTTCCTTTCCTCAAGAAGCAGAACCTGTGTGATTATGCAAAAGTATTGTGAGTAAAACTACTTTTATATATCTTGTGAAGAAGATTAAGGGCTTATCTATACCAGTCAGGGTATGCTGTTTGTTCTATTTCTCTGAAATAGGTTGTACCCCTCTATTAGTACATTTCAATCATGAGACTCATCCCACCAGGTTTCAGTAATGCCTATTATATCATATATGTTTTGCTGTGCCAGGAGTTAAAGTTCATACTGTTTATTTCCCATGCTCTGTGCATTAGTATAGAGACATCTAAGACCATGGGCCATTCCCCCTAGCTGCCTTTTAAAGGTTTTTTTCCCCCTCCCACTGTTGGATTCTTGTACTATTTGCCTTGTTGTCTGTATAACATTCCAGTTATTATCTCCAGCACTTGAGGAACTCCTGCCCTCAAGAATACTTTGTCTCTCCTGCACATAACTCAGTTTAAAGCCCTCCTGATCAGATATTTCAGACTCTTAGCAAAAACATTCCGGCCAACTGCTGTGAGGTGCAACCCATCCGCCGTGAGAGGTCCACCTCCTTGAAACTGCACCCCATGGTCCAGGAAGCCAACTAGTTCCCAGTGGCACCATCTGCAGAGCCAGCTGTTCACATCCACTATCTTTCTCTCCCTTCCTGGGCCGTGCCCTTCCTCTGGTAGGACAGATGAAATGACGACATGTGCAACCAAGTCCTTCAGCTTCCTGCCCAAAGCCTCATAATCCCTTGTGATCTTCTGGAGGGTGTGCCTTGCAGTATCATTGGTTCCCATGTGGACCAAAAGAAAGGGAAAACGGTCAGAGGGCTTGACTAGTCTTGTCAGTAAGACAAATATACCTCAGCTGTTGCAGGGGACTGCAGCAATTCCCTCACTGTCTGTATTGAGTCATCTGAAATAGGCACTAAAACAGAACTCAGAGTCTCCTGCTCTAAACACCCATGCCAAACACCCCTGTTGGCCACACCGATGCCAAACACCCCTGTTGGCCTCACCTGTTAGCCTTGCTCCTGTACATTGAGCTCCAGGGACTGGGGCTGCAGCTATATAGACAGCTAGTGCCTGTTAGCTCCTCCTTCTGTGTTTCTCATTATATGTTCTTCTAATGCAATGTCTTCCTTTAAAAAGAAAATACTTCCATCAGTTTTCATTGAGGGAGTCTTGTGTTGAAATTCTCTTTCCCAGATTTTATTTTCTGCTGGCCTTTTTGCTTCTCAGTGGCATTACTTACTTTCTTAGTAGTTCAGAATACAAAATACATTTTAAGGGGCTTTCACAGTAGACATTTTCTCTTGAATGAACATAACTGAGTTGTACTGAGAGTCAATGATGCCAAACTTGCTTTTGCAGCCTTCTGTATAAATCCATTTACAGCAACTTTGCTAAATCAAAAGTTATAGATGGCTCAGATCTAATTCTAAAGTAGGTCTTACATACTTCGCTCAGATTACAGAAGGGATCAAGAGAAGATTTACAGTTGACTGTTCCATATGAAGAATCTTAATCTTTGTACAACTCCATGCTTTGAAAAATTACTTCTTGGACAACACCTCCTAAGTTCTGGTACCACGATCACTAATTTTCATTATGGCTTCAGTGTGGAAGAAAAAGATTAACCCACCGAACTGCTATTTATAGAGAAAAAACAAAACCAAAATACATGCAATGCCAAACCACCTTGTTTTAATGTAATGAATGATTATGCCTTGAGGAACCACAAGAAACAGAATTAACTTCCATAAGAGAAACAATTGAACCTCACTGCAACCTTTTTACAGAGAAATTAACCTTCACTGTTGGTGACTCTTCTCCAGACAATAAATATCTAACAAGCCTCATAGAGACTGCAAAAGGAACTGGTTTAAAACAAGGGGTTTTAGAAAAAAAGGGATAAAAGATAAAGATGTCCCCATAATAAGGGAATTTCTGTTCACTTGAAGGATTAACATTTCATTGGGGGGAGGGGGAGAGGAAATTTCCAGGAAGAAATATGGTTAGAATCAACAAGATCACTTATAATTTATTTAGTACTATTTATTAATTACCTGCATATTTTTGCAGTGAGGCCAAGGCTGCGTACATGGTTCTCTTCCTGCCCAGTTTATACTCATAACAATTCTATAAGGCAGGTCAGGCTAAAAGTGTGCAACTGGGCCAAGGTGACCCAATGAGTTTGGTAGGGAGTTGGACCTGCATCTCCCAAATCCCAGGTCAACACTCCCAATTCAGACAAAAAGTTGTGATAAGTTGTATGACAGACCAGGGCATACAAAGATGTTGAAAGCTGGTAGACTAGAATGTGGGTGTTTAGAATGTGGGAATATTGGAGTGGAAAACAGGAACAGAAGTGATGAAGCTAATCAGGTAATGTAGGTTAAACCACAAAGTCAGGGCAATGTAGTTAACATTTCATCATTGATACATATTGTACTGTGATAGTCAGCCCTTGAATTTTCTGGAGGTTAGGGGTGCAGCAGCCCTGGGCAAGTGGGAAAAACTCAAACATTGTCCTGATATATATATATCAGGATGTGGATGTGGATATGGACCAGGATGTAGATGTAGACCATAGAATCTTGCTGGAGGACCTTCAAATACCTAGACAGATCACTCCTCTAGACATTGGTGGGTCCACCAGCATGATTCTATGATCAACTTAATTCCAGCAGAAGTTGACAATAGAATTGTGTTGAAGGACCTACAAATGCCTAGGGAGAACATATTGATCAAATCTGAAAATAACCAAATCCACGAATGTTTATCCAGCAAATGTGAAGGAATGATTGTATATAAAAACTGTGACAATATGATGATTTTTTTTGTAACCAACTATGTGAGGTCAGTTCCATAGATGCTAAGCAATCATTCCCTTCTCTATAGATTTCCAGTGACACTCAGATAAATAACTGATATAAAACAGAAACCTTAATTTCCCTTTCTGGAAATCAAAAGAAGTTGTATTCTTTCAAATCACTTCCAACTCATGGCAACACCAAGGCGAACTCATCATGAGGTTTTCTTGGCAAGATTTGTTCAAAAGTGCATTGCCACTGCCTTCCTCTGAGGCTGAGAGGGTGTGGCTTATCCAGGGTTTCTGTGTCGAAGCAGTGATTTGAACTCTGGCATCCCAAACCACTGTATTCTTTCAGTCTTTCTTAATCAAAAATGCCTAGCAATGCAAAAATGCAGAAGCTAGGGTAACTGATACATGGCATGTGTTGATGACATCAAATTAGGAGGAGTAGCTAATACCCCAGAGGACAGGAACAGAATCCAAAATGACCTTAACAGGTTAGAAAGCTGGGCCAAAACTAACAAAATGAATTTCAGCAGGGAGATATGTAGGATACTACACTTGGGCATTAAAAATGAAATGCACAGATATAGGATGGGTGACACCTGGCTTGATGGCAGTACATGTGAAAGGGATCTAGGAGTCTTAGAGGACCACAAGCTGAACATGAGTCAGCAATGTGATGTAGCAGCTAAAAAAGCTAATGTGATTCTAGGCCGCATTAATAGGAGTACTGTATAGTGTCTAGATCAAAGGAAGAAATAGTGCCACTCTATTCTGCTTTGGTTACATGCCTGGAATACTGTGCCCAGTTCTGGGCACCACAATTCAGGAAGGATATTGGGAAGCGGGAATGTGTCCAGAGGAGGGCGACCAGGATGGTGGGAGGTCTGAAAGCCATGCCCTATGAGGAACGGCTTAGGGAGCTGGGCATGTTTAGTCTGGAGAAGAGAAGGTTGAGAAGTGACATGATAGCTATGTTTAAATATTTGAAGGGATGTCATACTGAGGATGGAGCAAGCTTGTTTTCTGCTGTTCCAGAGACTAGGACATGGAGCAATGGGTTCAAACTACAGGAAAAGAGATTCCACCTAAACATTAGAAAGAACTTCCTGACAGTAAGAGCTGTTCGGAAGTGGAATACACTGCCTCGTGTGGTGGCGTCTCCTTCTTCAGTGGTTTTTAAACAGAGGCTATATGGCCATCTGCCGGGAATAATTTGATTGTGTGTTCCTGCATGGCAGGGGGTTGGACTGGGTGGCCCTTGTGGTCTCTTCCAACTCTATGATTCTATGATTTATCAAAGACCCATTGTGCATAAGCTTTGCTAGGTAGAACAATACTGCTATGAATGCTAAGCAAGGTATTTTGCAAGTCACTGCTTTTTCCTGAAAGACAACTACCTGAATTATTATAGAAAAGGATGGGGTTTCTGTGTCTAATGTTGATGTATCTCTTTAAAATGATCCTTAGACAATGATTCCTTGATTTACAAATCCTTCTGCCATCACAAAATGTGTCAAATAAAGTTGGTTGTCATGGAAATAGTTGTGATGTTACCGCTGTGTGAAGGAACTTAATGAAGCTAAGAGAATGCATATATTCTTCTCTTCTTCCAATTCTTGGAGATAATGCACTAGAAATAAATTAGAGGTCTAAGCAATGCTCCAAGTGAAACATGCTTTCTTGCTTTTTGTGGACAGTTTAAACTACTTAATACCTTGATCTTTTTGATCTGATCATGGCCATCTAGCTCTGCTAATGCAACATCAGAGGTTGTGATGTTATACTTGCTCTGCAGACATTACTTCCTTGGGCCACAGCAAAATGTGTTCAATCAGAATCTTTAGTAGGCAACTGAGAAGAAATTCAGGTGAATGTTAAAATTCACTCCATAGGTTTGTCAATCACTGGACAGTGTGGCTGGTTTTTAAGCAATCCAGAAAGCACATATGTTGTTCCATGGTGTGCTGGTAGTATTTTCTGTTCTTGCTCAGCTTTTTTTTTTAACCTCAGAAATCCACAAACATGAGTATATATCAGGAGTGAGCAGCAGTTTCCCAACACCATCTCCAGATTAACTAAAATAAAAGCAAACTGATCTGGCAGAGTTGCAGTTTGCCATCAAAATACAGTGGCATACTCTTGCTGTCCTCCTCCTCAGTCAAAGTACTTTATCACACGAGCCTGTATAAATGCTATAATTCTGCAATCAAAGAAACCAGAAACAGCAGCATGATTACATTCATTTTCGCACTTTGTCACAATTCCACAACACTACCACTAACAGATTTTTGGTTAGATATGAGTATGCCTTTAGAGCCAACGCCAGTTATTCAGAAAGTAGCCTACTTTATACAACCAAACCAGCTGAGGGATGTAATACAGGGCATCTTTGGATGTTATTGGCACAGGGCAGGAATGCTGGAGAAGAAAAGGAGGATAATGTTTGAGGGCTGGGAGTGATGTGCAGGTGGCTGATCCCAATAATGACAATGATAGCTGGACCAGTGCCTCATCTTCACAGACCCAGCAGCCCTATATGTAGCCACCACTACCCACCTGACCTTCAAACCCCTACTTTCCCTCATCCTTTCTTACTGAGAGTCAGTGCAAGAACAGCATTATCCCCTTTAGTGAGTGGAGAAAAAGAGGGGCTGAAAGAAGGAGTTGGGTATGTGTGGCTATGGTGTAGTTCACTTCTTGAAAGTGTAGCCTTTTCTTATGCCAGTGTTTTTAAAAACCAAATCCAAAAAAATGTGGTCCTCAAGATCTCACATGACTGAGAAAGTGTCCCCTGGCCAGGCTGCTATGACTCCCTCCCAATATGTAATATGACCAAAGATGAGTATATCATATCATTTCAGCATTCTTTAAGACCATTGCCTTTAGTTGTGTTTTGAGTTGGAGAAATCATTAGGTTAAATATAATATTGAAAACATCAATAAATATAACTGTATTCAACAAAGACCAAAGACAGCTCCACCAGGAAAAAGAAAATCCAAACTCTAGGTTGGGCAATACCATTATTAGAAGCAACTAAATTGCCACAAACTATTGTGAAAACTTTAATAGTTATCTAGTTTTCACCATCAAGCTAGATGATGCAAAAGGTAGGGAAATGTTGAGAATAACAAGTGTGATGCCATTTTATAAAAACATAAAGACAGACTGTAACTCAAACCAGTCTGTTGGCTTGTGTGAAACACACAGATTCCTGAGTTGGCATAGAGCAAGCAGAGCCTGGATAGTTGCAATCATAGTTATAATTCCATGCATTCAGACACACATATTGCATATAAACCCTGGTTGCTGGTTGCTGTTTTAGTTGTGGTTTTAAAAAGTAACTGTGATGGACCTGCCAGCCAAGTTTGCCTCAACACACACAGTCTGGCTTCCTGTCACTGCTACCTTACTTCAGTTCCCCTTTTAAATCCCTCAACTGGACTGGGGCTAAGCTCCGGGTGACCCTTCCTGTGGATTAGATTATAAGAAAATTAGTGTGATTTTCTTTGGGTAGTGTGGCTGTAACCTTTTCTAGTGAGTATAATAAAGCACAATGAGTCTATGAACAATTAACAAAACAAACTGATTGGTTTATTATCTTCAGCTACAAACTTCAACTGTTCACTACTCTGTATATAATGACATTGTTCCTTTTTTTAGGAGATTTTCACATGGGGCAATTATTCCCCTGAGAGATCGGGAGAGAAATGGGGCTCTTCCGGGAGCAGAGCTCCGTTTCGCACGCCCCTTTCCTTCTCCCGATCTGACGTCGTTCTCACTCTGTGCTGCTTCCATTTCTCTGCCAGTATCTTCCGTCATTTTTTAAGAATGAAGTCAGCTTCCATTGTCAGCTCAACACATGCAATAGCAGGCAGCAGAAGCCCAAGGCATAATGTAGACCAGCACCTGAACCATATGATGTTCCTCCACCACCAGTTAGTGAAGCCACATTCTGGCTGCTGTCACACTGCAGAAATAATGCAGTTTGACACCAAGCTTTAACTGCCATGGCTCAATGCTATGGAATTCTGTGATTTGTCATTTTGTAGTGCCACAACAAACTACAAACCCCATTATTCCATAGGATGGAGCCATGGCAGTTAAAGCAGTGTCAAACTGGAATATTTCTGCAGTACAGATGCAGACTTAGTTTGTATTGAATCACCATTTAAATTAAAATGCTGAATTAATTAAATTAGCAGAAGCTATTTCTTGTAACATTTATTTTTATTAATCACAGGGAGCATACCAGATCTATGAGAGGGATACAGTTGTTCACAAATTATTTTAAAGTATAGTCTGATCTAATTATTATACAACTGAACGAGTATCTGGGGTGGGATAGAAAGAATGTATGCAGCCTGTCTGTTTAAAAGGCTTGAACCCTGGTAGTTCCAATTCAATTGTTTATGTCTAATCAATTTATGTCTAATCAATCTATTCTTGATCACTGCATGGTATGTCTCACCTCATTGAAAATTATTCCCAGAGACCCCCTCAGAAACAGATCTTAAATCATAGAATCATAGAACTGTAGAGTTGGAAGAGACCATGAGGGCCATCCAGTCCAATCCCCTGCCATACAGGAATACTCAATCAAAGCATCCCCGACAGATGGCCATCCAGCCTCTGTTTAAAGACCTCCAAGGAAGGAGACCCCACCACGCTCTGAGGGAGTGTGTTCCGCTGCCAAACAGCTCTTACTGTCAAAAAGTTCCTCCTCATGTTGAGGTGGAATCTCTGTTCCTGGAGCTTGCACCCATTGCTCCGTGTTCTAGTCTCTGGAGCAGCAGAAACTCATTTTGCTCATTTTGACATCTTGCCTAAGAATATATCATAAGAGAAAATTTTAAAGCATACTTCAGTTGATACAGAGCTACTTTTCCTCCTGATTAACCAATTGCATTCTATGATTTCTTAGCAAGCTGTTATAATATTATACACTTAACTGATCACTAGCACACTCTTATTGCAGACTATCACACTAATTTCACTCACAAATGATATACTCAAAACATATAAACAATATTTTGAAGTAATTACATGCAAAATGTATTTACAATTTGCTATAAACATACATTACTTATAATCCACAAAAATACAATGAATAACTTCCAATTTAATACCAATGAAATAATTTTTATAATAGTTTTTTCAGGACCATATCCGTAATATACCAATCAACAATATACAATTCTTGGTAAGTATATGCAGAATAATGTGTCTTGTTTGTGTTCTCAAAATACACACAGATTCTTGGTGAGTCAATCTGAGATGGTGTGTCTTGTTTCTGTTCTTTATACACACTGGCTCTAGAGAATCCCTGCATTGTTTCATCTCTTCATCAGTGTGTATCTCAATTATAGCAATTGCTTGACTTGTATAAGGTGATTCTCACCGTTACTATATACCCTGTGTTTTTATCTTCAATGTAATTTCCAAATCCAAATTTTCCTTGTAAATTTCACTCACTGCCTTGGTCTTTTTTCCAATGATGCAGTTGATACAGAGCCACTTTTCCTCTTGATTAACAATTGAATTCTATGATTTCTTAGCAAGTTAGGCATGATTGAAATTGTGAGTTAAAATGGAGGCTGTATCTCTTCTCAGAGTTGGAAACAAGATCATGTGTTAGTGCCTATTTTATTCACCCTATGTATAGATGACACAGATCCTTTTCTAACATCAGTTGATTCCCATACTCCCAAACTATCTGTTGCTCCCACACCCTTGTTGATGATAATTCAGTTTTATTGTCACATTCATTTGTTGAAAGCCTTTGCCCATTGTTATGATAGTATTTACATCAAAACAGTGGATCTTACTATAGGTGTTTTGAAAAGTTTGGAAGCATCCCAACCCTTGAAGCTGCTGCAACTCCACGCAGGAAGCAAGCAAGCAAGTGGGCAGGAGTATGCGGGCACATAGGGAAGGAATTGGGCAGGTGGGGGAGTGAGGCAGGAGGGAGTGCTTCCCCCCAAAAAACTGTCACCTGGGGAGGACCACCCCCTGTCCTCCCTCCCACCCTTGATATGACAGCCCTTGGGGCTGGGCTGCTCGAAGCAGCAGATCCCAGATTCTTCCAGTTTTGGAGGGAAGAGAGTCCTCCCTCTCAAGTAGCCCAGCTGGATGGGACAATTTTTAATCCCTTTAATCTAGGATTTTCCCAATTTTCTGGAACAGATAGCAACCCTATATAACTGTATAGTGTTTAATGGCTTTTGGTCTAAAAGTAGTTCAGCATTATTGGTTTGTTGGTTAGTTTCATTCTGATCACACCATAGAGCTGCCAGTTTAACAAACCAAGTTGTCTGGTGTACACTGAATGGCTTTCACTGACCAGAAAAGGACTTGGAAATCTCAGTGTGATTATGGGTTAGCCAACTCCTCGTGTGCACTCACACAGGTGCACACGGTTGAGAGGCTGCCACCATGTAATAATTTCAGCTTGAGGAACCCCAAGCTGCCCTTTTCAAGCCACAGATGCAATCTTGGAAATTCCTCTGCCTGGGAATTCCAAGAACTATGTCTCCCTTTTCTGTAGCTGCCACCACCTCTTGCACCATCATCACACTCAGACTCTTCCAAGGGGCTTAAACATGCAACCCCTATTAAAGCAGTCAAATATGCGTCAAGCAGTGAAGAACACTCCACCCAGAATACTTTGAAGATGTGTTTCCGTTTAATTTTTTTTCTTGTGTGTGTGTTTTTTTAAGGGAATTAAGAAACGTATCTATAGGAAACTTCTCTCAAAAGTGAAGTCAAAGGCTTTCATGGCCAGCATCCATAGAATTCCCTTGGTTTTTTTCCAGGCTGTGAGGCCGTGTTCTGGAAGAGTTTACTTCTGACATTTCACCTGCATCTGTGGCTGGCATCTCTCAAAAGACTGGGGGGTGTCTTTTCATTATCAACTCTTTCTAGAGTGTAGTGAGAAGAGAAGGCCAATAAAAGTATGGAATCCATATTTGCTAAAAGAATCCGAATGGTGAGGATGGCAAAAACAAGAATAGTTTTAACAATGACAAACTATTTAGTAGCTAAACATGGCAGAGCAAAGACATGGCAAAGGCAAGAGTGGATTAGTAGAGGATCAAATGCTTCCTGCTGAATTCTACATTTGATTCTGTTTGATAAAAGGGATGAATTAACCATTGGTAGAACTAATCTTTATAGGAGAGGTTGATATTACTCCAAGAACATGGGAACTGACATATTAAATCAGTAGCCTGTCTACCTCAATGGTCTATGCATCTATCAACACAGACTAAGCCATCCACCTAGGAAAACCAAAAACCAACCCCCTCCCCATCTTGGAAGCAAGAAGGTAGCTATGAGAAGTAAGATCGTAGTGGAAGGTGCTATGTTGCATAGCCTAGCTACATCTGTGTGAAGCTCTGCATACATATAGTTCTGCCTGGCAGCTGTCAAGCCTTGGCAGGGGAGAGGAGGACAAGCAATTCAAACGATGGAGAAGCAGCTGGTCTCAGCTTGGTAGGGGGAATGAAGGTGCCCTCTCAAATGGAGTGCACCTGCCTTTTCCTCCCCCCCAGGAGCCCAGAGCAGCCAGATTTAGATGGTCAAAATTTCCTTCCCCCTCCCTTTCCTCTCCACCAGTAAGTAACAGTGGCAGGGACCCCTCCAGGGCCTGACAGCTGCTGGACAGTGGGAGGTTTTTGGACAGAGTGCAAGGGCAAGAGAATTGGCCTCCATTCCCTGTCCAAAATGGGACTTATATGTGTATAAGTTGCATTTACATGTAAGTCGCTAATGAGATGCCAGCCTATGATAGGCATATTATGTGGGGGTTTTTTTAATGCATCACCTAAGGCCTTTTATTTTCAAACTCTTCTTGATGAATCAGGGCCTGTCTATATGGGCAAAATACCCCATCTTTCCCCCATCCTAAAGTTCTGCCGTCCTGATGACACTTGGCATTTGCTCTGTTCTGCCCCTGGGCAGTCCTCACTACCCCTGGGTCAGATATGGGACTCAGATGGGGCTAAAATGGCGTTTTAAAATAACTAGATTTATTTTAACATTTTAAAATAACTAGATGGACCCGGCGTACCGTACGTCATTAACCCCCCCCCAAAATGCCCAGGAGACCTCATGACAACCCTTTGAGGTAGGCTGGTGGGTTTAACTTGCCCACCTGCCACTTGTTCTGCCCTCCCCCCACTCGTTCTCCCTCTCCCACTACTTGTTCTACCCTCCCACCACTTATTCTGCCCTCCCCCACTCATTCTGCCCCTCCCCCACTTTTTCTGCCCTCCCCCCACTCATTCTGCCCCTCCCCCCACTCGTTCTGCCCCTCCCCTGCTTGTTCTGCCCCTCCCACCCCACCCCTGCACTCCAGAACACACAGGCACACACCACATCCACCCCCATGTTACTCATTCTCCAGCTCCAGCCGCCATGTTTGAGATCTACATGGTCCTGCCTCCAGTGTGCTGATTGGCTGCCCAACAGACCTGTGATTGATTGGTCACTTCCCTAAGCAGCCAATCAACACACTGGAAACAGAAACATACCCAAGAGAATTATATATATAGATACCTCTTTTAATCCATTCCCACAGGGAAGGAACAGATCAGGTCCCATGAGACCACAGGAGCCTGTCCCTGCAGGCTAGTGCTCACCACTACTGCCAGTCTCCCTTGCTCTCCTAGAGGCAAGAAGGAGTCCCACAGCATGTGACTAAGGCTGGACACATGCAGGGGTCCTGGTTCACATGTTGTGGGCTGGCTTTCTGTCTTCCGAGACAATGAGGGAGATGGCAGCTGCGGTGGTGGCTGCAGCGATGAGCCGGCATGCCTGTCTAGATTCCAGTCCATTTTGAGGCAGTAATGGGGGAACAACAGACCTGCAGCCAGGATGTGCTGGCATGTACAAGTATATACACATGCCGCATGTTATAGCATAACATGAACTTCCACCATGGAATATTATTAACTGATGGACTTGGGGATACAATAGGGGTTAGTTAGCCATGCTTTCTGTTTACTCACCTTACATTAGCTGAAGTTTTTTAACTTTCCAGAGATCTTGTCTAGACAAGAAGATAGAATGCTGGTTGCTGTGCATTAACACAAATTTGCAGCAGCGTTCATTTGTGTCCACATTTTTTTTTATTTTTATTTTATTTATTTATTTTGCAAAATTACTGGTAAGTGAAGCTATCAGTATTTGATGTTCCCATGGAGCCATGCCTGCAAATCAAGATGGTGGCCAGGAGTGAATCACTTGTGTTATTATTCTCAACAAGTTGCCACCACTGCATAGTATTTTTTTTAAGGTGTGCAGGTGTGACCTTTCGTTTGATCACCTCAGTGCATAAAAAAAGCACATGATCACAGTCATAGGTTGGAGCCATGGCAGTTAAAGTGGTGTTAAACTGCATTGTTTCCACAGTGTAGATGCACCCTGGGTCTTCTGTGAGTGTCTTTAAATCAGGAGTGGTGAAAATGCAGCCCTCCAGATCATTATTGAGGCCTGGGCAGCCAGCAGCTCCCCCAAAAGGGGACATGGGAGGCCATTTGGCCACATTTATCCCCACCAGACCTGGGAGAGGCCATTTTTAAAAACAAAAAGTGAACAAAAGTTTTCTTTCACTTGGCTTCCTGTTTAACTTCTCAGGCCCCTCTTTGGTCTAAAACAACCTGGGGTGGAAGGAGAGCAAAATTGCCTCTTGTACTCCCTAGGAAGCATTTGAGAAGGGCAAATGTTTTTTTGGGAGGGGGTTAGGAGTGGGAAAGACAGTGGCTTTCAATGTCCTCTAATGGGCTAATGTGATCCCTCAACCCCTCACAATTGTGTACCTTGCTTAAAATGTATGTACTAAATCCACTTAATAGCGTACGATGGACTGAGTTAAGGAGAACTTAGTAAATCAACACTTATGTTGAGCTAAGATCCACTAATGAATAGGGTCTACTCTAGTTGGAACTAACAATTCAATATAGCTCATTGGGTTCTGCCACTGTGGAGCTAGATCACTCATTGTTTCCTTGAACTAAAGGACTGTATCTGAAAAAACCCACAAACCCATCACCCTATATAAACTAAAGCCTGAAGCTTACCACACAGAGGTCTGAAGGTGCAATGATTCCGTCATGTAAATGACAGATTCATGTCTGTTTTGCATCATATGTATCAGCCCATTCCGGAACGAAGACAGAAGAACAAGCGAGTGTTGCGCTTTTTGTGCACCACATTTGTAGGCTATGCCCCTCCTTTCTATCATTTCCCCATTTATGCGTCAGTCTCCTCCTTTTCATGTCACTTCCTCACGTGATTGTACGCATGCGCAAGTTTGTAGATCTTGTTGTGTTCACATTTGTATTTCGCACGATCTTGCGATAATTCAGCCTCTGCCTGGTATTTTTGTCAATTAGCACATGCATACTTAGCAGCATGTTTGGTGCTATTATATGACAAACACTTTCAGGGTGGGCTATTTCCACATTCAGTATGCCCGTCACTTGATTTCACTGATCAGCTTTGTTGATCTATGCTTCTTTAACATGCTGGGGAGAGCTGGCAAAGTAAGCCTATCTGTTTTCCGCTTTTCCCTGTTTTACTGTTCATGCATACACAGTAAGGGATTCTGCAGAGCTTCAAGGGAGGCTGCCCTCTGGGTCAAGAAGGCAGTAGCCCCAGCCGCCCGCCTGCCCACTCGAAGCAAGGGCTCCCTGAAGCCTGGGGCTTGCTTGGCTCCCTCCATTCCCTCCACTGTCCCTCTCCTTGGCACATACATTCACTCTCCCTACCCATCCTCCCTCCCTCCGCCTTGCAGCTTTGTGGTGGAGAGGGTTCTTCCTTTTCATCTCCCTACTTCTCTTTGCGGGCAGGGGGGAACGCTCCCAAGCCCACCCCAGTCTGTGGGGAGTGTCTGTGTCTGAGAGTAGCTGGGTGTCTGCAAGTGAATGAGTGTGCCTGAGCGAGATCGCACACTCTCTCCTTCCTCTCCCTCTCTCTTCCTGCAGCCACCTCAGCCTCCCTTTCAGCTCTGTCACGCTTTGGGCTCCGGGGGTTGGTGCAGAGCTTCTCCTGGGTCTCAATGAAATGGCCACCAGAAGCTGAATTAGGAAGACTGTAGGGGCAGACTGAATACTGAGCAGCCTAGTCATGCCCTCGCGTGATCACATGATGAAGAGTAGATGGAACAAGCCCGCAATTTCGCACCACATGTGTTTTTCTTGTGGGAGTTTTGCGCAATCAAGGGCTATTGATGGGGAAAGATCATCAATTAGTTGTAGCGCACCAGAGATCAAACGAAGATGGAGGGAACACTGAATACACACGATGTCATGTGGGCCATGGAAATACAACCAAATACTGTAGCACTTTCATGATGGAAAAAAGCCTTGTGTGGTAAACACCTTAGTGTCTGAGAAACAATTTGTTTGTGCCATTGGTTGCATATGCTATTGGTTTCATATTCTATTGGTTGTTTTTATGACATTTCCATTCACTCATTAAGCAGCCATTTCCTGATTTAGTAATTTTGTAAAAATATGCAGAGTCCCTTAATGGAGAGATGAGAAAGTCATATGTTTTATCTGGCTATTCTGGGATTCTGGACATGTTCATGTTGTGTACTGTAATAGACCTATAGGTATATCTGAGAGAACCAAAACAAGGCTACACATTTACTAAAAACTGGCATAGATTTCTGTGTTGGATAACTACTTACAATCAATAATCAATGTTCTCCCCTGAGGCCTGTCAGAAGCAGTCTGATTTTATGGAATGCAGGTTTCCTATAAATTTAGGACAGTTTTGTACTTCATACTGCTGTTGGTAAAACCTTAACCTTAGAGAACCTTGGCTTTGGCTTTAAAGGGACAAGACTAAGAAGAATCATTTTATAAGGAAAGTATGTTTGCATAGTACTGCAGAGACTGAAAATAAATGTTTATTTTATGAATGAGATCTGATGTGATCTACAGCCCTGTAGCTTTACACATCTGCCTTTATAATACAGGCAATCCTTGAAAAGCAACTGGCAATAGTTAGGTTGGCAGATTTACCATGCAAACTACAGGTCAAAGATCAATAGGTCACTTTGCAAATATCCTTTTCAGGTGTCTTGGAAGGCTTATCAAAGTACACATAAATGTACAGGGAAAATTCTTAAGAAAGCTCTTTTTTTATGACCTGCCTAACTCAAAGCACAATTTAAAGGCTGATAAACAATCCTTAATTTAAAGCATCAGTGTAGCCACAAAATTAAATATAACCCGCAGCTTCTGAAGGTAGAAACAAATACTGTGTTGGATAATCAATGCTGACAGCACTCCCAAAACATTAAGTTGGTAGCCTCACCTCAGTGAGGAACACTGGCGAAAGGCTCTTCTAGAGCAGCACTATTTTCTGGCAGCCCTGATGTGTCCATTTTTTACCCCTGCTTAGGGATGATGGTCCAGGAGCAAATAATAGAAATAACCACTACCTCAGGAGGGACTTGCTGTTTTTTAAAGAGCAACCATTTACAGTTGGTCTTCATTGCTGACACCACCTACTCAAGCAACTGCATATGTACATGCACAGCTCCTTCCCTGACATGGAAGGAAGGAGGGTAAGGGAATATGACGAGAAAGGAAGTTTGAATGGCCCCCACACATTGGACTTTATCAAATGGGGCTGTAATTGCAGAATTACAGCACGACAGTACCACAAATGGATTCCCGTTATCACACATAGTCGTTGTCCTCCCATGGTCAATGTGTGCTCCACCTGTTAATTGTTCATCACTTTTAATTGACAGAAAAATCCATGAATAGCCCTCAATATTGATCTTTTCACAGTACTGGTGTGCGCAAAATCATGTCCCGTTGTAATTGTGCAATTACAGATGAAGGGATGGTCCTTTCCCAATGAAAACATAGGACGAACAGAATGCTCTTTTAATGAACTGTCACCTTTTCTTGGTACGTTTTTATGTTTGTTTAAGTTTATTAATTTCTTTTGTTATTTATGTGTTTTTGGTGTGTTGAAACAAAGTTGCAGCTTCTTGCGAGAACAGCTTACATCTTGACCATACAAATCACAGAAATAAAATACCATTCTTAAACTGCTAGTCATAGTTGTGCAATAATTCTGTGGTGGTAGTATTGCATGATTACAGCATAGTATCATGTGATTACAGAAACATGTGATAATTATTGTAATCATGCCACTATGTTTCCGCTTTCCTCAATAGTGGAGTTACAGCGTTTTTAGATGTCAGTCTGATAAACTCCATTGTCAAGAGAGAAAGAAGTCCTTCTGTCTCAGCATGTGAGAGCCACTAGAGCTATCATGGTGTCCTCATTCTCCCTTCTTCCACCTTTCATGGCAGACACTGGGGGTGGGACAGGTGGTATCTGTGGCCCTGACTGGCAGGCAGTCCAGGACCCTTTCTCTCCCCCTCACACACACTCACCCCTGACTAGCCTAGCTATGCACTCAGTTATGCCCTTTTCTCTCATTATTTAGTTTACATTACTTAGGGTCTGACCTCACAGGTTGTCCTTCTACAGGTCTGCAGCCAATGTCAACGAGGATAACAGTCTGGCAGATACTAGCATTTGGCCTGAACAATTCAATTAGAAACAATTATGATAGGTTGGTTCTATGCTGCATCACATTTTCCTTTGGTGACTCCTCCCAAATAAGTATTTGTAAATTTTGTTCTCACAGGCAATAACAAATAATGTTAGCATTTCCCCCATCACTGCAAGGGGATCATTGAAAAGAGCACAGCTTAGGAAGGCTATTTGCAGTTTGGGATTTTCAGTGTGCCACAAAATGCACAGTGTTTTCTGTGCACAAAGCCAGTTTCCTGCACAGAAAATAGCCTTTTCTAAATAGGAATATTGCTTTTTTCACAGAAAATGCTAGTTTTGCACTGAAAATGCTGTTTTCTGCACACACAAAAATCACATTCATTTTTCATACAGAGTTAACTCAACTAGAATAAACCATTAAAACAATGGAAACTTGTTAGGTCAACGTAACTTCCACAGACTGAAGAAGTCTACTCTAGCTGCAACTAATGGCCCTTATTTTATTTTTCATTCTTCTTCATCTGTACTCTCTTACTGCTATAGTTGCTATGGAGTACAACGAATACTTTACATACAATGAACTTGTCATAGAGGGTGGGATATAGTAGAGAAGGAAATAGAAAAACAGTTACCATATACTCATGCATACGTCGACCTCACATATAAGTCTAGGGCAGGTTTGGGGGACAGAATTATGGATTTTGATATGACCCATGGATAGGTCATATCCATGTCATCATTCATGTCATCAGGCAAAAGCACCAGTGCCACATCAGGAGGCCAGGCTTCTGCTGTCATAGCCATTTTCCCACCCAGGGATTCAAAAAGGACTTTTGTCACTACCACTCTAAAAGAAGCACTGATTCTCCCTACTCTCACCTGCATCCTTTTGCAATGCCTGATTGGGAAAATGGTGGTGAAAGTGACTCTTTGGCACTTTCCTGCCACAGCAGAGAAGCAACCACTGTCCACCATGGCAGGAAAACTCAAAAAGCGTCACCAGAGAGAGGGGGGGGGGTTTGTTTCTTTCAGGCTCTCCCATCACAGACTAAGCTCTTGAATTCTGAGCTTAGTCTGTGCCAAAAAAGCCTGACAGAAACACCTGCCCCCTGTGTTCCCTCCACCATGGTGGTGAAGTCCCAAAAGACCCACCAGAGAGAGAGCAGAGGGGTCTGTTGCTTCCTTCAGGCTCTCAGAGCTTAGTCTGTGACAAAAGAGCCTGAAAGAAGCATCTGAACCCTCTGTTCTCTCCACCACAGTGAGAAAGCCCCAAAAGAGCCACCAGAAAGAGAACAGAAGGGGCTTTTCCAGGTCCTTCTTACTCCTTCTAATCTCCCAGCCCCATTGGGCAAGCACTAAAGAGCCACCGACACCACCATTTGTATATATGGCACATTAAACTTGGAAGACTCATGACAGTCATAGTTTCAGCCAGAGGCAGAACCTGAATTACTTCTGACTCCTTTTGTCTGTTTCTAAGTTTATCTTCATAAGACTCTCTGTCCAAGAACTGTGTAATAGCATAATATTTGTGACAGAGAGAGGTTGCACAGCTCATTAAAGTCCATCAACATAGACAGTGTAATGGTTCGTAGGACTGAACTGTCAATGATGCCTCCTCCAACAGGCAATAAATACTAGCAGCTGCTAAAATAATATACTGTATTATTATAGTTATTTATTTATTTTAGTATGTAGACATTTGCAATTAGTACACACATCTATAAACAGTCCTTAGGGGGGAAATTACATTGGCGTTTTGATGTTTGCCTTTTACAGTCTTGCAAGCAATTGAAACTTCAGCTTGTAAATCTTGTAAGCAATTGAAACATAAACATTGGGGGAAATGCTAACATTTGAGAAGTCTTAGAAACTGAAATTAAGATGATCACTGAAAGAAGTCATTAAGGAACTGGGGAACAGATCTACAAGTGGCTGGGTTTTAGCCATTCAGAACCAGCCAACTCATTTTCAATAACAAATACAAGTGTGGAGAGAGAATATGAGATTTAAACAATGGATTGAACCCTCGCCCACATGATTTAAAAATATTTTCATTATCAATATTTGAAGGAATTGTGATATGATCTTGCAACTTGTACAGGCAATAAGAAGAAACTCAGAATGTTCATTAAATTATCTGGTATGAATTATTCTATCATAACTAATCAAAGCATTTTTCCAGTCAGAAATAGTCTTCTGCTTCTAATCTGATGGAGGGATTAACAAGGCAAAGCAATTTCCTCTGGTAAAAAACTAATTTCCACCCTACATCTTTCCATTGTGTATTAATTATTAGATTTTAAATTGCTGCTGTACCATTACGGATCCCCATATGTGTGAGGATATTCAGTTACACTCCACATGTTATATAGGAACTGGGAAGCACCTTCATCAGTGCTGTAATTATGTGAAGTTCAACAGTGTGATTGAATCTCCAGTTTGAACAGATTGAACAGTGCGATTGAATCTTCAGTCCAAAGCTGAATGGCCCTAAAACATCAAGGTCCTTTAGTTTACTCCTAAGTAAATCCATGTGACAAGATGCAAGCAATCAACAGAGTTTGGAAGGAACATGTTAAAAGTAATTTAGTTATCTGTAACTAGTTACTTTGGGGTCGCCACCATGCAACAACATCATTTTCTTTAATAAATAGTAGAGAAATCATTTTGGTGTATATTTCAAACATTACTTTTAAAGACCACTTCAAGGCATTTTTAGAGTGATTTTGACAAGTGGTTTTCAAGGTTTATGCTGTTTTCTTACAGATTGTAGGCCCAAAGTAACAGAAAGAAATTTTTAAAAAGGCAACAAGCAGCACAAGTTACTTCCCTCCATCAGTTTAACAAGTAACAACAGTGTATGGTTGCCTGAGTCATGTGATGTAATAAAAAACAGGAATTATTTACTTTTTATCAGTAACTTTCCAACTCTGTTAATAAACACATTTTAGGAGCAATGATTGAGTCTTATTTTCAGAACAGTGTACTCAGTGATTGGAACCAGTTATACAGAGTACTGATGGGAGTTGGCCTTTCCTCTTAGCAATAGCAAAACCCCATGCCATATCACAAACTGATCAGAACCCTGCCCCCAGTCCGGTCCAGTTTTAAATGCCTTCTACCACTTAGTACAACCCTAGCTTTTTGTGAAGCACATACTCTCTGATTGTACTTTTATGGATCCTGCGCTGTTTACACAGACATGCAATGGAGACATTAGGCTGCAAGCATTTTGTATACCTACATGGACCAAATAAAACGATCTCACCTCGTTTTCACAGCAAGCTGTCCAGAGAACATATGGCTTGAATCCAGGTCTTTTCAGCACCTCAGGGCTTTAACCCAAACCAAAATGAGTTGGGATTTACTCTCAATCTGAACAGAAAATCTGGATATTTGTGTGCATGTGTAAACTGCGCTTCATAGCGACATTGGTGTGGGGGGCCAGGGAGAGGAGTCTCAGCAGGTGTGCAGAAGAGGTTGGGAGGAAGCTCCCTGACCTTTCCCACCAGGAAATGCCTCTTTCCCTCTTTCAATTTCACTTTTTAGTGGTCCTTCATCACCATTTATTTTGCATACATGGCAATTGTTCAAAGAAGCACATACCAGCATACCCATACAGTTAGCTGCACATACTTGCATTTAATATGCATACCTATGTACATTTGCATGTGGGGGGGGGAGAGGGGAAAAGAACTGGAGCAGCCACAGCCATGTTCAGAAGGGAGAACTGTGTGGAAAGTGCTCCTGAACTTGCCTCAGTGTGTATGGACAAGCCTGTGGTCACTTGCAGACCAAGGTATCTGAAATGTAAGCTGGACTTTCCAGTCAGTGTAGGACAAGTGCTATCTTTGCCATCCATATAGCTGAAGGGGGACATTCTTTTTTTATTATTATTGTAATTTTTATAATGCTACATCCAACTGTGTATGCATTAATACAAGACTACCTTTCAAGAGATTACATAAACAATGTAACTTTTTACAGGATCATAAAACAAATAGAAATGTTAATCATTAGTTTATTGCATTGAAATTATCACAAAATAAAGTACCATTTCTTGATTTTCAATAACTTCTTTTGGCTATCTTCTTATCTTTATTAATTATTTTAGAATCCTTTAACCTTTATTCCAACTTTTTCCCATACTTTCCCCTGGTCTTCCCAACTTTGTTCTAGCTTAAGTTACTTGAATGCCATTTACTTAAATTGACCTGAATTCTGCTAATCTAACTTTATCCTTGATGACAACTTCGCTCTACCTACTTCTGGATTTACGTTGCTTTACAGGTCTTTTCAAAAGTCCAAGTTGGTCAGATTTCTCCATTTCTTTTTCCAATGTCTCTTCATCGGGAACCATTCCTTCTCTATCTTATCTATCGGAATATCTTTAAGCCGGGCAGTGAGCCTATCCATATCCATCATGTCTCTCATCTTGAGTAAGCATTCATCTGCTCTGGGGATTTCCTTTCTTTTCCACTTTGCTGCATAAAGGATTCTTGCAGCTGAGGTCATGTATAGCATTACTCTCCAATGTTTATTCATTGACTTTTGATCTATTGTATCTATCATATTCAGTAGATATATCTGAGGCATCATTGGAAATCTGATTCCTAAAATTTCGTTTATCATTACATGGATTTTTCTCCAGTATTCTTGTGCTATTTGACATGCCCACCACGTATGATATAAGGTGCCCTTCGCTTGCTCATATTTCCAACATGATTGTGATCCTGTCTTATAAATTTTATTCAGCTTTACCAACATCAGGTACCATCTTCCAAATATTTTTAAATAGTTTTCTTTTAAACTTTGGGATGATGTAAATTTTTGAGTGTTTAGCCAGGATCTTTCCCACTTCTCTAAGTCTATACTTTGTCCAATATCTTGTGCCCACCTTATCAAATGGTCTTTAATTATTTCGTCTTCTAATTCCCTCTCCAATAGTATATTATAGTATTTTAATATGTCTCCTGCTTTGGCCAAAAATTATCCCATCTATTTTATTTTCTTCATATTCAAAATTTTCTGTTTTTTGATCCATCTTAAACTTTTCATAGATCTGCTTATACTGGAACCAGTTTAGCTTGAAGTCCTTTCCATCTATTTGATCTCTAGATTTTATCTGTGCCTGCCCTTGTTCATCTCTCTTTATAATGTCTTTATATTTAAGCCAGTCCTCTCCTACTTCTTTAGTTCTTCCAAAGAAGGCTTCTTCCGTTGACACCCACATCGGAATGTTTTTATAAAAAATTTTCTGTATATTTACCCATGTATTCAGCAGTGCTTTCCTTATATTATGTAGATCAAATTCTTTATTGTCTTTTCTTTTATTGTAGCAAGGGTATGCGTGCCATCCGTACCTCAACACTATTCCTTCCAAAGCTAATAGCCTTCTATTTTTCAACAATATCCAGTCTTCAGTCCAAGTAAGCACGCATGCCTGATAATATAACTGTAAATATGGTAACACACAGCCGCCTCTTTCCTTTTTGTCTTTTAATAATTTTGTTGAAATTCTCAGTTTCTTTCCTTGCCACAAGAATTTTAATATCTCTTTTTTCCCTGATTTTAAAACACTTATTATTGTGAATGATAGGTATATTTTATTCATTTTGATTGTGGCAATTCTGCCGAGAAACAAAAGATTCAATCTGGACCATTTACCTAAATCGTCTTTTATTTCTTTCCATAGCTTTCCATAGTTGTTATCGTATAGATCCAGATTCCTCTTCGATATCCATATACCTAAATATTTAACCTTTTTGTCTACATTGTAGCTTGTTGTTTTTTGTATTTGCTCTTCTTCTCCCTTAGTCATATTTTTTGTTAATATTATTGTCTTGTCTTTATTTATTCTGAAACCAGACATATTTGCAAATTCTTCTAGTGTCCTCCCCAGCTCTTCCAGTTGTTCTTTCGGTTCCTCTAATATTATTACCAGGTCGTCTGCGTATGCTCTTATCTTATCCTCGAAGCCTTTGATTCTGGTACCTTTTATATTCTTATTAGATCTTATGCTACTTATCAATATTTCTGCAACCATTACAAAGAGGAGGGGGGAAAGTGGGCACCCCTGTCTTGTGCCCTTTCTAATTTTTATCTTCTCTGTCATGTCACCATTCACTATTAGTCTGGTACTTTGTTCATTGTAGATTAGATTAATCTAGTTTAGAAATCTTTGCCCTGTATTCATTTTATACAGTACCAATTTCATAAATGTCCAGTTTACTTTATCGAAAGCTTTTCCTGCATCCAGAAAAAGCATTGCCATTTTTCTACCAATATGGGTGTCATAATATTCCATTATATCAAGAATAGTCCTAATATTATGCTTCACTTGTCTATTGCTAAGGAAGCCATTTTGGTCTTCAGGTATTATATTTGAGAGGATATTTTTTAGCCTTTGTACTATGATTGACATAAACAATGTATAATCGCAGTTTAATAAAGAGATGGGCCTATAATCCTTTGGGTCTTCAGGATTCCAAGATACCATCTTCACTAATTTTATTTAAGGTTTCTTGTAATGGGATTAATAATTCATCCTCTAATTTTTTATAGTAGAGTGCCATGAACCCATCTGGCCCAGGTGCTTTCCCTATCTTCATTCTTCTGATTGCTTCCACTACTTCCGCAGCGGTAATCTTATTATTCAGAGTTTGCCTTTGTTCCTCTGATAATTTTAACATATTTTGTTTCTCTAAATATTGATTGATTTTTCAATGTCTATTTGTGTTGGGTTTTTCTCTTCATAGAGTTTTTCATAAAATTCACAAAAACTCTTTTTAATTAGTTTATGATCTGACACAATTTTCCCTGAAGGGGGACATTCTAAAGGGAAAAGAAATGAAAAGAATGGTTGCTTTCACCACCACCACCACCAGAACTGACATCCTATGCCAATGGAAAACTGGCTTGTGGAACAAGAAAACAAGTGGTGTCAAATCTGGTTCGTAGGAGTGGTTGCACTCCTCCTAAAAGTCCAGGTTTACCATTTTGGGGTGCTCTTGTGTCCAAAAATATTTGCTTGAAACACTGGTGGCTTCAGTGACTTAGGCTTCATCTGCACTGCAAAAATAATCCAGTTTGACACTGCTTTAATTGCTATGGACCAATGCTTTGGGATTCTGGGATTTATAGTTTTGTGAGATATTTAGCCTTCTCCATCAGAGAGCTCTGGTGCCCTAACAAACTACAAATCCCAGGATTCCATAGCACTGAGCCATAACCGTTAAAGTGGTGTCAAACTGGATTATTTTTGCAGTGCAGATTCAGCCTTAGAGTACTTTCATCAGCTTATCTTGATACTCTAACCTAGTGACACTTGATCATGTTGTAGAACACATAGCTATACACTGCCTACCTACACTTCTCCATGATCTGGTGACCTCTTCTTTGGATTACTGCAATGTGCTATCTGTGGGGTGCCTTGGAAAGAAGTCCAGAAACATCAGCTGGTGCACAATGGGGCAACAAGATAAAGGGGGCTGACAGGAAAGACTTCATCCTCTGCACTAACATTCCAGTCTGTTTTGGGGCCCAGTTCAAAGTGATGGTATTAAAAGCCCTAAAGGGACCAAATTACTAGAAATATTGTGCCTTCCTCCTGTTGGGTGTAGATATCAGGGGGGTGGGAATCAAGCTGAAGAATTCCACATTATAGTTTCCATCCTTCTTCTTTCTAGACAAACCTGAACTCGGCTATTCAGTGTAGCTGCTGTTGGACATTCGCAAGTACTAGCTTCCCCTGTTGTGGGAGGGGGCTGTCCATTGATTTTGTTGATAGTGGTTATGTCTGGTCAGGATTCTTCAGGGACTGCTTACACCTGACACATCTGACATTGGGTCACAATGTCTGTTCCTGTGCAATTTGGCCTGCTGTGTGTATGGGGGTGGGGGGACAGGAGTCAGGGACCTTAAGATTATGTAGTGGCCATGTAGTCTCACGGGGGTAACTTAGAGAAAGATCCTGAGTGCGGGCTCCTGAGCAGCTTACCAAGAGCCTCACTTATGATCTGTTTAGAAACAGATGAAAATTCTTGTATTTTCAAGGCTTTTCAATCTTGCAATGGTTCTAGAGTGTTCAAATATATGGAGATTTTTATATATTTAAATATATAATGCTGTTGTCTGCTCCTAGTTTTATACTGATTTTGTTCACTTGCTCTTTTATCTTGTTTGTGCTCTACTATTTTAAATTTTGATTTCTAAACCACCCAGAGAATGTTTGTTATTGGGTAGCATAAAACAATGAATGAAAATAAACAAATATGAGAAATAAATGCATAAGATGGTAAGTTTCTTTTCCTGACTCATTTCATTTCATTTATTCAATTAATTGCTTTCTAGCCTGCTTTATTAGAAGTTTGACATTTCACATAGCATAATTATGGGAACATACACCAGAAAGCATACCAAATTATGTCCATGTTTCATAATATGAAAGAAGGACAGAGAGAGTGGTGGTGGTGGGGAGATTGAGAGAAGAGCAAACAAATCCTCCTCTCCGCCCCCAAAGAAAGTGAAAACTTAACAGCTGTGAATGGAATTTCCTATTCACTTTCATTGTGTCTGGCCAATTCATTTCAGAAAGAACAATCCAACTGCAGTCCCCTGGGATTTTGTCAAAGTGAAAAATATGGTGCCTTAGAAATAATGCAAGAAAAACAATCTGCTTCATCATATTACCCCTTCCCCCATTCCTTCCACACAAAAGCATAAAAGGTCTGGGCTAAGCCACATGCTTTTTGGCAATTTAAACAAATTATCTCCCACTGTTTTTTCTATCCTTTGGAAATTCTCAGAGGTTTTTTTCTTCTTCCTTATTGCCTTTGTTACAATTTGATTACAATGAAGAATGTGTTAACTCTGAAAAGTCTGTCATTACAGAAGGGCTGATGAGGTTACATTACTCCTAGGTGAACGTTTCAAAATAGGTGCAGCAAAAATAGCATAAGTATGTGAAATTATTTTAATAGCAGAAGTCATATTTCTTCCAGAACCATCTTTTGTATCATCTTTTCCTTCCCACTTCCTTATATTATATTGTATTATATTATCTCTGCGGTGGCCAAAATTACCCTTTTGCAGATAGTAATGGACTCTGTCCCAAACCAGAGACATGTGGTATGCTACCATAACAGTTTTTCTTTCAAATTTAATTGCAGGTGCCAATGGGACCTTTCTTCCTAAGGCTAATGTGGAGGACGGGGGATTTTTCTCTGGATGATAGCTGAGAATGGAAATGTTAAACTCCCCTTTCTCCCCACACACTGTGATCCTCTCAATATGCCATGAATTAATTATTATTTTTTAAAAAATAAAATCCAAGGTGTGATAGCATGCCACACAATTGACATAACGTCTAGTTGGCTCTTTAAGCCAAGGGTGACCCACCAGAGACATACCAGTAATATTTTTTTTCTAGCTTTGGAAGGTGTCGCAAAAGAAATGTACATTGTCCTGCTTACTCACTTTGATAAGCCAGATGTATTTATTCAATAATGTGTGTTTCCTGGTGAGCAGTATACTGTTTGCTGCCTCTATAGTGAAAATAGACTGGCCACATTTTCCCAGTTTTCACTGCAGGGTTTATTCTAAGCTCTTTTCCTACTGCAGAAGAAGCCAACAGGTTAGTAGTATGAAGGAAATGGTTCGCCCTGATCTGCCTGGCACCATGTGTTATTTTGCATGACCATGTGGCACATTATAGAAAGTGACTGCATTGACTCAGTCAGACATTGACTGAAGATACATTGACACTGTCCCTGTGGGGTGATGGCACTGTGAACCAAACTAGAACTAGAATTTATAGAATGTATGATTCCAACTACCAGTTACAAAATCAATGATTAAAAACAAGTTTCAGTGAGCCCTGTAGTCATGGTACAAAAGGTATACTGACTGCAGTGGACAATGCCTGCAACAACACAGCTGGGCCCAAAGCATCATCTGTCCTCCTCGGTCACAAGTAGAGCAGTCAGGTACTTGTCCCCCATAATACCCTATTGATATAACATTATGAAGCTTGAAAGGTAACTGTAGTCATTTTAATCCTCAATTACTTCTGTCTTTTCCTCATCTATTTGTTTTGAAAAATACCACTGTTCCTTATGAAAACCGTTATTTCTGACTGCCCAAGCCTATTTCCAACTGCACATTTTATTTTATTTTTTTACTGTGCAAAATGAGTCCAGCTGTGCATTAGAATAATGTGTGCTCTGCTGTGTGTTTGGCAATTTGTCCTCCCCTTCAAACATGACAAGGTGCAGAAACAGGGAGGAACAGAGGACAAGGCTGTGCACATAATGTTGTGCTGAGATTTAAAATGATAAGGAATGTATTGATACCTCTTTGGCCAGTTTGCACTCATTTCACTTCGCAGGACCAAACTGAAGGAGGGATGGAGTAAGACAGCTGCCTCAGAAAGCAAATGCTGGGGGCAGTAAGAGCAGTCCCTTTGCTGTTCCTTCTGAGTCCCCTAGCCTTTCTCCTCTCTCAGGGGACAGAGCTCTGTGTGCCACTTTGCATGGAAGGGAGGGGTGGCACCATCTTGTTCTTTGTTTACAGGAAAAGAATGGCTGGGCTGGCCCTGTTACCCCAATGTCACCCCATTTGTTGAAGTATGACACACACACACACACACACACACTATAAACTGGATGCCAAGGTAAGTGAGCTGGCATTTTGGCTCAGCTCTGTCACAGTCAAAAGTTTCAGTACTGTCTATCTCCTAACCTGGAATTAAAAGGGCAATTAGACCAATTAAAAGAAAATCAGTCTTTGCTGATGGCTATATATCTCCAGTTGAATCTCTCCCCAAATCAGCCTTAAGATTATTTTCTGTGTACCATAGGTACACTATCTGGGCTTGTCTATATGAGCGGGAAAATACGAACATGACCAAAAAAGCAGGCATTTGCAATGATGCGACCTGTCTTCAAGGTCAAAAATGCCCCCCTAAACTCTGCATGACCCCCTAGCCAAGATGGCGACCCCAAGTGATTTACTTGCAATTTTAAATCTGCTGCTGCCAATGTAAAAAAAAAAAAAAGTTTCCCATGGTGCGCACAAGTGATCGTTGGTATTTACAAAAAAAGCAAGGGAAAAAAAAGAGTATGCGATCGCTGTGTTATCAACTTACCAGACCCTTGCTTAGCTGAAAATTCAACCTGGCAGCCACAGGCACTTTCCCTGTTTGCTAGCCCTGCTCCCCATGTTCACCCAGCCAATCAGATTATGCTGCCTGTTCGTATCTGTGCAAATGCAAGTGTTCAAACAATCGCACATTCGCATGTCATAACGGATTTTTTTTAAAATCTGGACAAAGCTCCAGTCATGATGCACATGGACTTCGTGGTGGATTTGGCTGCCCCGTTCCAAATGACATGTATTTATGCACATGTCCATATGAACATTCAACCATACTTTCATATCCCGTTAGTATTATTTTGACCATATAGACAAGACCTATGTATCAAAAAGGGAGACAGCCTTTTCAGTTGTGGCATCCTAACTATAAAATACTCTCTCCGTGCATGTGTGACTGGTATCCACATTGCATTTGTTTCAGTGCCAGGTTTAAACGTCTTCATTCATCAAGATTAGCTGATACGTAGTTCGTATTTACAATTTTTTTAATTGTTTTATTGTTTTTCCTACTTTTGGAGTTCTTAACTGTTTAAATTGTTTTAAGTGTTTCTACCCTGGTATCCATACAGATAAGAGTTGGATTAGAAAGGTTTGAATAAATATATAACAATGGCTATTAGCCATGATGGCAAAACGGCACCCTGATGTTCAGATGAGAGCATGGGAAAAGTTAGGGGTTTTTTGGACTGCTTAGTGCCTTTGCTGGTACTCTGAAAGAGGATTTATCAAGCTCTGATTCAGAAGCAGTATGCCATAGATCAATAGCTGCAAGGGGGCAAGAGAAGGAAGGGCTACTGTCTTTATACCCCACTCACAGGGTGTGTGATCCAAGATCATCTAGTTGGCCACTATGGGAAAACAGGATGCTGAACTAGACAGGTCTTTGATCTGATCAGCAGGGCTTTTCTTTTCTTATCAAACAGAAATGAAAGAGACAAATATAAAGAGTAATTTGATAAATAAGGTGAGCCGCAGCATTCTAGAAAGGGATCAGTGTCTGAGATATGAAAATCAAAGACCAGGGAGGGGGTGGGTGAATTGTAATAATAAGGATAAAGAAGTGATTTAAAAGTGAATGAGGATTTTTGCAATGCAAACAGAAAAGGATGAATTTTTGCAGAGGATAGTGATAAGATTAAGGCGACATAGCTCCATTATGATGGGGGAAACGAATAAACGATTGTAAGATAATGTCAACATTTTTCTTAGATGAGCAAAGGAGTATAAAATGTATATGTGTGCATGCACATGTGTTTATTTCTCCATTTAAGAATGATGACATGGCCCAAATTTTCAGTACAGTTTATAGCTGAAGCATATATGTGTGGCTGCCCTAGAAATACCTTCCTAACAGCCTTGCAATTAATTTCAGTTTTAAGGCGCTTATAGAACTGAAATCAAGACATGTTGACTATGGGACCAGGTGCTTCTCCCTTTCCCCCCACCTTCTATTTTGCCTGCAGAAAAAAAAATCACTCCAGATCTCCAAAAGTCACAGGTAGGTCATTAATCAAAAAAACACAGCAGGAATCCTAATGTAGTTCCTGCAGCAGGAAACTGTTAGGACATAATGCAAGACCATTATTTTTCTCCATATCCAGTCAACCTGAATAAAGGCAAAGACTGAAGCAGGACTCTTTAAATCACTACCTAATGTTACTAACAATGTTTCCACAATATTATATGTTACACTGTATTTGTTCTTTGTTTTTCTGCAATTATTGGAATACAATATCACTTCTTACCACATGTTTTTTTGGGGGGGAGAGTCAAGACTTAATGGGTATACCTTTATACACATTGTACTCTGAAAAGAGAACACAAGGAAAAAAGAACACAGTTGGACATAATTTGAGCTATAAATCCCACTGAAAGGCCTTGGAGCTGAATTTATGCCTTGCCCAAGAGTGGAATATTGAAGACTGGCTGGAAATTATCCCATACTGAGGGGACGTCTTTCAAGTAAGATGGAATCACACATTGCCATAAAAAGGTTCTCATTACTACTCTTACCACCTCAGCCAGTTCCCCACTGCCTCCTGTGGATCATTTTTTTTAAAATCAGAAAGAGTGTAGGCCCAGTACAGGTCTCACCCCTCCAAGGAGTCTTGCTACATCTTTGGGCTATGTGCATTGTAACAGGACAAACATAGGCCAATGATATATCCTTCTCAGCTAGAGATCTCTCCAGCACTCCCATGAAATTGCAGCATTAGAACTTTCTATCAGGGAATTCTAAGTACTTCAGATTAAAAATCCTGTCAGTCCATAGGATGGAGCCATGGCAATGAAAGTGGTATCACATATCCTCCAACTGTCCCAAGTTGGCAGAGACAGACCCAGTTAATTCCCTGGTGTCCCACCTTTTTAGCTGCTTTTAAAATGTCCCAATTTGGTTTTCCAGAGCTGGTAGTGGTGTTGTATAGATGGTCTCCTTAGCAAGCCTGCTAGGGGGACTGTCTACAACTGCAGAGATCATCAGTCTGGAGACACCAGGACTGATGGAAATTGCCTCTCTATATAGGGGACTCAGAGGGCTCTCACAAGAGTCCAAACCTGCTCCTGGTGTGCCACTGAAAAAGTGGGACACAGTGGAGTGGAGGGGACCCTGAGAAGAAGAAGCCACTGAAGACAGCACAAATGATGCACCCCAGCTTTCTTAACTTCAATGAGCACCTAGAGTCATTTAATGGAAATTCTTAAGTAATGATGGCAATTGAGTCAAGAACAACAACAACAACAATTTATTCATACACTCCAGAGACCTACCAAACAACGAACAAGATGTACATTAATACATAAAATCAGGTTGGCATGCATATATACAAAAACCAATAAAATTAGTATATTTATTGGTAGATGTTTTGGAGCCTTTTCACCTTTTAACTTCCCTGTCGTTGGTCTTAATGACCACAGATAAGAACTTACCAACTGACAAGGTAACATTAGGATATCTATCCTCTAATAAGAATTTGACATAGAACCTGTCTGAATGGCAGGTAGGTGGCATAACAAAGGAAAAATCAGTTGTTTATGACTCTGAGAATGAAGAACACAGGATAGTAGAATATGAGACATGGTTTCCACCTCCTGCAACCCACATGGGCAAAGCCTTAATGCAAAAGGCAGCCCAGCATATCTGCCACAAGACCTTTTCAGACAAGGCCAAATGCCCCGTTCCTGACCCGCAAGCCCCAATACCTTTCTTGCCATGGAATGAAGGGAAAATGTTCAAACACTTACCTTCATTCTGCAGCAGGAACATTCTCCCTCTCCCCAAGCTGGCCGGTCATAAATGCAGCCATTTTACAATTGGCAACTGAAATCCCACTCATTCTCGTGAGAGAACGGCCACGCGGGAAATTTAAAAATACCCCCCAAAACATCAAAATAGTACAGCAAGCACAAAAACACATTTTAAAAAAAGTAACCCAGGGAGAGGGGGAAGGGTGCCACTTACCTGGGTGTCCCATTCATGCCTGGAAGTGCCCAGAATGGACCTCCCCCCCACAGCTGTCATCGCAGAAGAGGAACGGGACACCTTTCAGACCACCCATGATTCCATTACTACAATGGAATGGGTGGTCCAAAAACAATGTTTGCCCATGATGGAACTATCATGGGGAAATGCGAAATAGGGATGGGGAGACACGGAAAAGGGTCAACGTCTTCTGAAAATAAGACTTTTTCCCGACCCTTTTCCATGTCTCCCATGGAATAAATAGCCCATCTGAAAAAGTCCATACAGCATTGCTGAAGGAAAAACATTGCATGTGGCCTTTGTAAATAATATGCAATAGATTGGCATAGTCAAATTCTTTATCTAACCAGGCAGAAAAAATTATCGTGAGTATTGTATATGCAATGCACTAGGTGAACATGACATAAATGATTTAGCCTGCAAATTGCAAAAAGCAATGTCCTGAAGTCTTTGTTTAACAATTTTTAAGGCTGTGTCATAACCCAGGTTAAGGAGGAAGGATGATAAGAGACCAATTGTGGTTCCTTTTTGGGCAGCATACTTGGACCATCTGCTTTCATAATTGTCCATTGCAAGGTGACTGAGTAGACCCTTACCATGCTTGAAGAGTATGACTCTAAGCCAAAGTTTCATGGCTGTCAGCCAAGCCCTCATAGAAGAAGGGCTTTCCCCAGTTTCAAGCATTAGAACTGGATTAGCAACACATCTCGGTGTATGAAGGAGGGCCCTTAAGAATCTGGCATAAAAATTATCTAGCTCAGAGTTAAACTTTTCAATCCAGATAGCAGCTGCAAATGGCAATTTAGACATAATCTTAGCATTGTAGACCTTAATAGCAGTTGGTATGTACTGATTCCCTTTAGTATGAAAGAATTTTAAAATGGCTGAATTGCAGCCTAGGGCTTTGCTAATTGCTGCTGATCTTTGGAAGGTCCATAAGATGTTATGATGAAAAACAAGCCCAAGACATTGGAAGCTTTTGACCTGTTCCAGCGGACATCCATTTAAACTCCAAATGATGGGGTTGACTTTCTCCACCTCTCAGCTTCTGCTTTGATTATTTGAAAAGTGCGTAAAACAAATTAAAGACAAGTGAGAGACTGGAAGGAGACTCCATGATTGTTATTTTAAGGACTCTGACTATAGTTAAAAGAGTCAACCCAGAGAAAGACTGATTTTAAACTGATTTGCCTACATTGTAAGGATCCATATTTTGGGATTAAAAGTTCAAAAAATATTTAAATAATGATTTTAAATTGGAGAGTGTATCAAGAAAGCCATGGCTAAGAAAGGGATAACTTTGGGAAAAGAAATTTAGTTTACCTTGAAAGCTAATAAAGCAAAGGTCACCATGCTGCTGGCTAGAAAAACGGGAAATGATTCCTTATTGAACGTGGATTGAACTTTTGGATGACCTTCCTGCTGTAGAGTATATGGACAGAGAGAACAGAAAATTGACTCACTAGAGACATTGCATAGTCAAGAGGATTTAGCGCAAGTAAAAGGGGGGAACGGCTTTTCAGGTTTGACAGTAGTTAAAAGTTTGTTATTTAGATTTTGGAATGATTCCTGGAAAGATGGCTGCCCAACGAAAGGGAAGAAGACCATCACTAGAACAAGCTGCATAATGACCAAAATTTACAGATCTTAGAGGAGATCAGACAGCTGAGACAAGAAATGAAGGAGATGAAGAAAGACTTTAGGTTAGAACTTAAGGACATAAGACAATCACTGGACAAAATATCATCTGACATGACACAAGTGAACAAAAAGTTGGAGGTTTTGGAAGATAAGACTCAAAATCTTGATGATACTACAGGAAGATTGGTTCTAGATAGAGATAGAGAGAGAGACCTGGATGCAATGGTATTATTGGAACAAAAAGAACGAGAGAAATGTTTAAAGGTAAGAACAGCAGAATGAAGATGTTTTCAACAGAACAGTGAAGGCAATGGCAGAGTTTGTGGGAATAACTAAAGAAGAATTCAGTTGGGAATTTGACAAAAATATTCAGAATCGATTCCAGGGCAGCGAGACAGAGAAACCTGCCTAGAGACATGATTATTTATTTTGTAAGAAGACATATGAAAGATCTGATACTACAGCAACACTATTCTAGAAATGGAAGACAGATGGGGATACATTTATCCTGCTTAAGGACATACCACCAAGAATTTTAAGTAAAAGAAGAAAGTATGCTTTTTTTTTTTTTTACAAACAAGATGAAAAGGCAGGAGATCCCATTTAGATGGGAGAAATTAGGAGTGTCTTTTAGATTTTTGCAAAGAACATTCAGAATAAAATCCATCCAAAAGGCTAAAGATTTCCTGAAGAAATATGGAGAAGACTCATCTGGGTCAGTAGAGGAAAGAGAAGAAGATCGGTCATCAGGGGAAGAGAGGGATGTTGGAAAGGAGCAAAGTAAAGAATCATTTGGGTAAGAAGAAATAGAAATGGACTCTGAATTGACAAAGTATAATACTGGATTTTAAAATTTTAACATGGAATGTTAGAGGGGTTAATATACTGCAGAAGCGAAAACAAGTCTTTCAGTATTTGGAAAAACTGAAATTTGATTTGATATGTCTGCAAGAGACTCATATTAGAAAGAAGGATGAGAAGATACTGAAAAAATTGAAGTTAGGGACAGAATTTACCACAGTGCTAGATAAAAAGAAAATAGGTATAGTGATTTATGTTAATACTGTAGATGATTGGCTGCAGAGGAAATTTTTCAAGATTCTAATGGACAATATGTAGGGGTTGAGATTCAGTCACAGAGTGTTAAAATTCTGATAGTGGGTGTTTATGCACCTTCAGGGGCAAAATCAGAATTTTATCAAAACTATTGGCAAAAATAATGAAATTTTTGTATAATAATTTGATTTGGGGGGGGATGATTGGAATGGTATGATTTCACCAAAGTTGGATAGGACATCAGATAAAAAAATTAAAGGGGATCAAGAAAAGTTACCAAAATCCTTTTTTTATATTATGGATAATCTAACATTGCAAGAGCACGGAGAATGATCATTTGATTGCTAAAATGTATAAAATGCTATTAAGAATGGAAATGGAAGATGAACAGGTTATGGAATATATGATAAAATGGTCACCGAATATTGGGAGTCTGTCACATCTAGACCAATGGAAAAAGTTGTGGACAAAAAGTTTAAAATTTTTATAAAATGATGCATAGATGTGTTTGACTCTGGATAGACTTTCTATGATGTATAAGAGTCTGGCAAACAAATGTTGGAAATGTGCTCAAAAGGTGGGGACATTTTATCATATGTGGTGGACACGTGATAAAGCTAAGAAATATTGGATTCAGATTCATATGATGCTAGAGGACATTTTTAAATTAAAATTACAAATGTGACATGAATTCTATATGTTGATGGAGAAGCAACTGGAGAAGAAGGATGGAAGAATATCCACTACATGATAATAGCAGCAAGACTTTTTTATGCTTGGAGATAATGTCGTACCAGTGCAAGAAAAGCAGCTGGTGAAAATACATGACTTGGCTGAAATGGACAAATTGACAATGCTGATTAAAGATAAATCTGTGTCAAGAAGGGACTTGGTTATTACTTTTTAAAGACAACATGGGGGGTGTTATCAGCATTAGGTTTTGGTGGCTTAATAGAGTTTTGTGCATAGTGGAAGCAATGTTAAGAATTCATTTAGAGAAAGTTGACCAATTTGATAAACATAACCACTAGCTAAGGGGGTGGAAGACATTTGTACCATTTATTGTTGCTGTGTTTAGTTTTGTTGGTTGTTTAGTTATAAGGTTTGTATTGTTTGTTTGTGTGATGTGTCTTTGTGTGTGTTTTCTGTCAATTTTGTTTTATATATATAAAACTTTTGTGATAATAAAAATGTTAAAAAATAAAATGTCCCAATCTGTCTCTCCTACTCCTGCTTTCCTCATTTGCTTACTTCAGTTGATGCAAACCCAGCTCAAAGTACAAAAGTAGTTTGCACCCAGTTAATTCAGCAGAGGGAAGAGGGGAGGAAGAAGTGGAATATTGCTCTTCTCAGTAGACTTGGTCAAAAGCAAACTGCTGCAGATTTTCCCAGTTTGTGTGTGCTTCCTCAATAACTGTTGCTGTCTTGACTATACTCTGACATTAGTTGGACACGTATGTTCTGATTTTAATCTGTGGAATGTTGGAGGGTATGGTATTTAATGGCTACAACTGTCTTGTACTATAGAGAGACGGAGAGGTTAAGCTGGAGCCCCAGGGGATGCCCAGATTAATCACAGTGCTCTCTGGATAGAAGGTGCTGTTTTTCAGAGTTGGTTGGGAAGATTGTATGTATCGTATGTACCATATGTATTTTGAAGCAATGTGGGGTCTTTGAAGAACAAAATCTAAATGCCCCTCCCTAAACTGCAAATCCCAGGATTCCACAGGAGGCAGCCATAACAGTTAAAGTGGAATAATAGTGCTATAACAGTGTAGTGTGATCATCACCTATTACATGGCATTTCCTTAGCAGGGAAACAGCACTGTCATTTTGCTAAACTATCTTCTGGCTAAGATTGTTCTCCTGAAAGAAACATAGACAGGCACTTTGGTACAGCAAGTTATCATCTTGTTTGGTATCACATATTAGAAAATCCTATAACCTTTTGGAAATGGAACCATTATTACACACACACGTCCATCTCTTGCACACATTCTCCCATTTCTCATATTATTTCGTTCTTAAAAGACATCCCTGTTGCTTCAGGACATGCACACAGGGCCTACTTTTCAGACATGGGAGATTATCAGTCATTGGGGAACATGGCAAAAAACTGCATTCCCAGCCATGTCACAAGATCATGAGGAGAACAGAAAGGGTGAGATTATCAGATGCCCACATCCTCAGCTGTTCCTGGGGAGCAGTGCTGCTGTGGACGAGGTTTCCCTTTTTCATTGACAGGGACAAGCTATCAAAACAAAGGGACGCCTTACTCACAGCTGCACTACACCCCCAGGACACTGAAGGATGATGTCATCTGATAATCTCGCCCTTTCCTGTTCTTGTCACGCTCTTCTGACACAGTTTTTGCTGCATCTGATAATCTCCATGGTTCCTAACTTTGGTCATTAATAATATATTTGCCCTTTAACTGTCTGAAGGACAAAGTTGGCCCTGGAACTAATGCCATGTGAAAGCTTTTCAAGTTTAAATGAATCATATATGAGAATATAAAGCATATGTATAATAAGCTGTATAAAAGCATAATAGTATCAAAACAACAGTAGTATGAAAATAAAAGTGAAAATATATTAAAATACTACATATATGAATAAAAAAGGGGAAGGAAAATGAATAAACAACATATTAATATTGGGGAGGAAAACTTGACCAACAGTTTAGTATGAAATGCAGATCAACAAACATAAGCTATAATAACAAGCTAAACAATTGATCACCAACCACCTTAATAGCAACTAAAGTAAGTAACAAATGATATGAGTTCAATTGTGTGATAATTGGCATAAAATAACTGAAGTAATGCACTTGTATTAATCATCAATGACAAAAGATACATACAAAGGACAACATCCAAGTTGCACACTTGATCAGCTAATAATGGGGATTGCTATTACATTTTATATTAGTTACTATTTGTTGTTGTTGTTGTTGTTGTTGTTGTGTACCTTCAAGTTGTTTCTGACTTATGGCAACCCTAAGATGAACCTGTCATGGGGTTTGTTTGGGGGTTTATTTGCAAGTTTGTTCACAACGGGTTTGCGTTTGGCTTCCTGGGAGGCTGAGACAGTGTGACTTGCCCAAAGTTACCCAGTGGTTTCCAGCATCATAGTCCAATGCTCAAACCATGCTGGTTCTCCCATTAGTTATTAGTTATTATATACAGGTTGACTCCCATATTCACAGGGGATACGTTCCAAGATCCACCATGGATACCTGAAACTGTGGATAATAGGGAACCCTGTTGTTTTCAATGGACGAATGTTGGACGTTGACCATAGAATCACATTGGAGGACCTAGAAATGCCTAGAAAGAACATTTTTTTTCAGATGTGGATAAGTGAAACTGTGGATACTGAATCCATGGATATGGGGTCGACCTGCATATGCTTATCTTATCAGATATGATTTTCATTTAAAGTTTATTCAGGACATTCTCTGTTAATTATAATCCTGTTCGTCTATAATTGCAAAACTCAGCCTCTGGTCCGGGCAGAGTTTGTCTAGTTTTTCTGAATCCACTCCACTTCTGTTTACAGTAAACATATCCAAAATAAGGAAAGCTTTTTGAAATGCACATTTGAATGTGCTGCCAACATCAGTGCTTGAAAGTCAATGCAGGAGGATTCCATTTCTAAATCAGATGGAAATATTGAATCTGTGGCCCAGTTTTTCTTTTTGTTGCTTCAATAGAAACACACATGAAGAATTAATTGAACCTTTATTGCTGCCTCAGTCAAGATACTCAGCCAATTTTATGGGAATTTCCTCCTTGAAGATTGTGATTCTATGGTCACATTAAAAACTGCATTTTTTTTAGTAATTGCTATTAAAATGCAGGCAATTGCTATTAAAATACAGGCTACAATCATAGCCTGTGTTATAAATTGTACAATTTTATTTTTAAATGGCTTCATTGATTTTACATGCATGCCAATACCCTTTGGTTATATTGTTTGTTTCTGTTTTAGCAGTAAGAGAAATATTTTTAAAAAAATTGTATTTGTTTTAGTATCTTTATTAGTATGCTTTTGTATGCTAGTTGTGTTTGTTGGTAGGTACTTCACTTGTTAAAATTGTAGTGAACATTAGCTTGATGCAAATAAAATTTGATTTGATCTGACAAGAGCAGCATAGCTTGGTGCATGGCACAAATCATGCATAACAATTTCTGGATGACAACTCCCAGGATGGCTAGTGGATAGGGGAATTCAAATATTCATAGTCCCAAAATCACTTTTTCAAGAGCTGTAGATTTCCTAACCCATGGCTTCTTTTACAAAGAGCTACTCTCTGGTTAAAGACTGAGTTGTTTTTCTGTCCATGTGAGTTGTTTTTCTGTTCATGTCTGTGGAGATGTGCTAATGCAGTCTGCACTTTTAGCCCTTGGTAAATGCAGACTTGCCCTGTACATAAACAGAACAGGAAAGCTTGCTTTCATGGGAAATCTACAAGTGCATCAGAACACCAATTTTAACATGCAATCATATTTCCCAGTTGCTGTGCTGGCTAGGACTGCTCCTTGTTCCCGTTTATCTAATAATTATTTGACTAAATTATGTGATGATTTCTCTACATTTTCTAAAATTGGATAATGAAAGAAGAAATCATAGAAACAACAATTCTTCTTTCTCCTCCCCACCCTCCCTTCTGCAACCTTTAGGCTCTGGGTCTTAATGCTCAATTCCTGAGCTTTAGAAATAGCAGGGGGATGAGTGCTCATCAATGACACAAGAAACTCAAGGGGCTTAAAATAATTTTGAAAAGCGCTTCCAGCAGATTAAACACTATGGTCCATTTAGTCTTAAACTTTAGCCAGTCCCTTGAAAGGATGGCTTGAAAGAGTCCCCCTTCCCACCCATATAATATTTGAATCAGAAGAACCAGAATTAGAATGTATTTGTATGATTCACTTTGATTCATTTGATATTAGTGAATGAATCACTGGTTCACTTGCCTCATTTGACTGTGGTGAGAGATCCACAAGCAGCTTTCTTCTTAAATTGTGCTGTGACTGTGTATTGCTGTTCCAATGACATTTTCATGTTGACTTCTGCTGTGAAGTGGTTATATTTTGATATGACAAGCAAAGGAGGAGAAAAGCCCCACATCAGTCTTTCAATCATTAATTGGTATTTGCTATGCCCTTTAATTAGTATGCACAATGAATGCTATCCCAGTAGATGCCCTACTGAGTAATGTCATTTCTGTATTAACCCCATTTACATCCAGTATATTCTGATTACATGGCTATTAAGACTGGCGGCAGTTCATCTGCCAATGCTTGTGTGTGTCTGTGCCTGCAAGTTGCCTGTCGACTAATGGTGCCTCCATAAATTTCATAGAGATTTCTTAGGCAAGAAATATCGAGAGGTGGTTTTGTTAGTTCCTTTCTCTGAAATATAGCTCAGGCTTATACAACCATTATTATTATTTCACCCTAAAACTTTGTATTCCATCCTTTATTGGTGACTGAGCATCATAATGGTTTGGTATCTCAATGAGGTATCTCCCACTAATTTGGGAAGATGTCAATGTGTTATCAGTGCATCTGAATTCTGGTAGTCATCCTGTTCAGTAGTTGTGAGATCGTACTGACCAAATGTGACCCCCCCACAAACCCACATTTTCAGCCTGTTAGCACCCCAATCAAAGGGTTTCCAAGGTGTTGTAGGTCAGGGTACTAGGAAATTATGCCTCTCCAGGTCATGGTGCAGTGACTCAGGTATTGTCTAGATCAGCATTTCTCAACTGGTGTTCCCCTAGAGATAGCCAGGGATTCTGTGAGAAAACAGTCTCTCTCTCTCTGGCTTTTCTTCGCAAACAAAGATTCAGGAAGGACACATCCCGCACTTTCTGCAAGCGCGCTGATGACTGAAAAGGCCAATCTGAGATAAACATGTCCAGTTGCAGAAAGCGCAGCAGAAGGTCTCCTTGGGTGATGATTCCGGGTTGTGATTCTTTCTGCATTGTCATGTCTCTTCAAGACTTGTTCAGCGTGAGCTCTCAAATAAGGCTGCAGCATTGTGGCTAGTGCATCTCCATGCCTCCCGATGTGAGGCCATGGCAGATCATTGTTGGTGATCAATTTGGCCGAGCCTGAGATGTTGTTTCAGGGAGTCCTTGTATTGCTTTTTTGGAGTGCCCCTCTTACGCTGATCCATGGTGAGTTCACCGCAGAGTACTATTTTTGGGAGGTGATGGTCCTCCATCCTAGAAACATGCCCTGCCCAGCACAGCTGTGTTCTCAATATCATGGCCTCAATGCTGGATCCCTGCTTGCTCAAGGATCCCTGCTTGCTCAAGGACAGAAACATTCATTACATAGTCCGTCCAGTGTATATTTAAGATTGTGCATATACAGTGCTCGAGGAGTCGTAAGTGTTGGCGACCCATGTTGGCGACCCATGTAGGTGACCCGTGTTTCAGATCCATAAAGGAGAATAGACAGTACAATGGCTCTATACACACTGATATTTGTGCTTTGCCTCAGGTGTTTATTACTCCAGACTCTTTTGTAAAGTCTTCCAAATGCACTATATGCCTTTGCTAATCTGTGATTGATTTCTTTGTCAGTCTTGGCATCTGAGGAGATGATGCTTCCCAGATAGGCGAACTGCTGAACAGACTTAAGCACAGATTTGCCTATAGCAATGTGGGGATGGTGGTGTTCATCCTGTGGTGCAGGCTGGTAGAGAACTTCTGTTTTCTTCAGGTTGACTTCCAGCCCAAAAAGTTCTGCAGCTGTTGCGAAGCAGGATGCTAGGTGCTGCAGAGTTGCTTCTGTATGGGTAACAAGGGCAGCAGCATCAGTGAAGAGCAGCTCACGGACTAGATAGTTTAGAGTCTTAGTGCAAGCCCTCAGATGGCTTAAGTTAAACAAGCTACCATCAGTAGGGTAACGTATATAGATGCCGTCTTCTTCTTTGAGCTCTGCCGTAGCCCTTTGAAGCATCATGCTGAAGAAGATTGTAAATAAAGTTGGAGCAAGAACACAATCTTGCTTCATTCCATTAGTTATTAGAAAGGGTTCTGAAAGAGCATCGCCATATCTGACTTGACCGTGCTGGCCCTCATGTGGCAAGATAATCAGTTTAAGGAATTTGGGGGGGGGGACATTCTAGTCTTTCCAGGATCTGCCACAGACCTTTTGTACTCACAGTGTTGAAGGCTTTGGTGAGGTCAACAAATGTTACATAAAGTCCCTTGTTCTGCTCTCTACATTTCTCTTGCAGTTGTCTAAGGGCAAATACCATATCTGTAGTACTCCTATTGGCTCTGCTGTAAGGCTAGAGAGCCCATCCTGCCCTTTGATGCTCTTTGTCAGACCCTTCAGTTTTGACCTGTCTGGCATGGGAGACTCTACCGGTGGCTATCATGCCACTGCCAGCATAGCTCAAAACTTCATTAGGGTACGCAAGCCTCTTCCCCACGACAAGGGGGCATCAATGGAAAGGGAGAAAACAGTAATAAATTGATAAATCATGGAGAACTGGTGAGCTGAAATGGCTTATCTCTCCCCTCCACTACAGAGAAAGTCAGGTAAGGAATGAGTGTGTGTTTCAATGTTTTCACACCAATGGAGCCTCAAAGGGTCCTCTTATGGGTGGGGGGGAGGATGTTTACATGCCCAGTACCTTGCTCTTCTCCCAGCTTTTGATCAGCTTTAGATATGTTAATGAAGCTCCTGATGGCTTGAGAAAGGGAGGAGGCAAAGAATGAGTGTGTGGGTGATTTGCTTCCTGCAAGCAGCCACAGACTCAGAACTGACGACAGAAGATGACCTGGTTTGCCTAAAACTGATTTAAAGGTACAAATGCAAAATGAGGGTTTTTTTTTAATTCAGAACAATGGAAAGAGAATTTCAATACTGTACAGCTCTTAGCCAATTGGGGGAAACTGACCAAGTAGTCCAAGTAACCCCCTGGTCAGTCAGCTACTCAGGCATCAGCTGTGGATGGGAGAACTCTGATAAAAGTGGCTTAGGGCTTATTCTTTTTAAACCAGATTTAGAGAGGGCAGATCCATTACAGTAAAGGAGTCATTATTGATAGAGAAAAGGTTCTTAAACTGTGGGTCTGATAACTGAGTGTGAGGGTCACAAATAGACTGACCAACTCCCATACTATTGAAAAAATTCTTCCATTTACCTTGGTAGGAAGCTACAGCCTCCCTCTCAGCCTGCATCTGGCTTCTTAGTTGCTGCTTTTTGCAAGCTGTTTTAACTCAGAGCTCAATCTTTGGGTCAGAGTTAGTGATGTAGCCATATTTAAATATTTGAAGGGATGTCATACTGAGGATGGACCAAGCTTGTTTTCTGCTGCTCCAGAGACTAGGACACGGTGCAATGGGTTCAAACTACAGGAAAAAAGATTCCACCTAAACATTAGGAAGAATTTTTTGATGGTAAGAGCTGTTTGGCAGTGGAATACACTGCCTGGGAGTGTGGTGGAGTTTCTATTCTTGGAGGTTTTTAAACAGAGGCTGGATGGCCATCTGTTGGTAATTATTTGATTGTTTATTCCTGCATGGCAAGGGGTTGGACTAGATGGCCCTTGTGGTCTCTACCAACTCTATGAGTCTATGTTGCTGCCTCAGGCAGCAGATCATGGTAACCTAAATCCTCCCTAGACGCCAAGATGATTAAACTGAGACTTACCCTGAAGAGATATGTTTATATTTATATTATATTTTATAGCATATTTGTATTTTAGAAATTTCTGACCCTGCAAGTATCAAATATGTATTGCTAGCAATATGGAATATAATAAACATCTATTTTCTTCACTGTTTCTGTAATTTAAAAAACAAAGGGAGCTGTAGGTGTAATTTTTACGTAGGGATTCCCTGAGATCTGACAATTATTTCAAGGGTTTCTCCAGGGTAAAAAGGTTGAGAAAGGCTGGTCTAGATGGTGAAAATACTCCTCATAGAATGAGAGGAGAATACCTTTTGTCCCAACAAGAAGCGAATGAGATTCATGGTACAGTCGTCCCCTTCACATTCGTGGGTGTTACGGGAACAAGACCCCCGCGAAAGTGATAAAACCATGGATAAAAGCAGCCTCTGAGGGTTTAAGGAGGAGTCCTTCCTAAACACACACACACAAGGCGCGGGTGGCATCTGAATTCCAAGCAAGCTCACACAAGCAAAGTCCCCCCCTTGCCACTCTCCTCTCTGAGTCTTAACAAACTGAATTGTTTCTTTAAAACTCACATTTTGAACCTTTCCTACACACATTCACACACAGGGAAGGTGCGGGTGGCATTTCCCAGCAGGCAACAGACCCAGCCTCTGAGCATTTAAGGAGGAAAGCTTCCTGGTTGCCGAAAGAAAAGCACAGCCCCATACTGTGAGCATGCAAACTTTCTTCCTTTAAACGCTCAGAGGCTGGGTCTGTTGCTTGCTGGTAGATGCCACCCGCACTTTCCCTGTGTGTGAATGTGTGTAGGAAAGGTTCAAAATGTGAGTTTTAAAGAAGCAATTCAGTTTGTTGAGACACAGAGAGGGGGTGGCAAGCATGCAGCTGTGCTTTTCTTTGGGCCATGAGGAGACATGGGGCGAAATGTGAGTTTTAAAGAAGCAATTCAGTTAGTTAAGATGCAGAGAGGGGAGTGGCAAGGGGGGGGGACTTTGCTTGCATGGTCACAGTATGGGGCTGTGATTTCTTTCACCTTAGACCCTCAGAGGCTGGTGGGGGGGGGTTGGTTACTTGCTGGGATCTTCCCTGTGTGTGTATGTGTGCAGGAAGTTTTCCTCTTTAAATGCTCAGAGGCTGTGTTGGGGGGGGGAGCAGGGGAGGAAGGAATTTCCGCGAATACATAAAACCGCGAAAGTCAAAGCTGCGAATGTAAAGGGACAACTGTATTAGGAAGGAGGGGGGTCAAAAACTCCAAAAACTACGAGGTTGAAGTCTTCACTGCCTCTCCCAAGGTTTTTTTTAAAAAAAAATGCAGGGGAAATGTACATTAATGCTCATTTGGACAACCAATTTGCAGTGCAGTGCATTCTTGGCGAGGGCGGAAATGGAAAATTGATTGGTCGGGTGTGCATTGGGGAGGGGTCTTGCCAGTAATTAAGTGGCTGGAAGTGCCATTTTGGAGTTTTGCATTATCAATCATGCACTTTCTTTCTGCGCTGAGGTGACCAAACAGCTTTTTAAGCAGAAGGTCACACTTGCACACCTTTGATTTACAGTTTAAAAAAATACTGTGCAGCAGCAACAACTTGTTGAGAATAATAATGCAAGTTATTCACTCTCGGCCACCATCTTAATTCACAGGCATGGTTGCATGTGCACTTCAAACATGGATAGCTTCACATATCAGCAATTTTGCCAAAGGACTGTGGAGACAAATAAATGCTGTTGCAAATTTGCGTTAATGCCAGCAATTCACATTATATCTTATCTAGGCAAGCCCTCAGTTATGCCTTAGCTTTATTTTCAGCTGATATGGGGCTGGCTTTTAGTTTTGTTTTGAGGGCTTATGGTTTGTGAAGAACAAATAAAGCCCAACCTCTGCATTTAGGGGGCATTTCTGTGGCAGTTGGGGGGTTGTCTGATGTTTAATGGGCCCATAGGTTTGTGGGGGAACTGGTGGGCTGAAGGAGTATGCAAAAATGTTTTGGGACTGTACTTTTCTCATCATGTTGTCTATCTTGTTTCAGAGGAGCACCAAGCTTCCCACTGGTTTGAGGAGTAAGAATGGAAAGAATATTTATAATTATTTGTTCTCAATCTTTAGTTCTCAGATACTTTGGACTTTGGCTCCCAGAATCCCTGATCATTGGCTAAGCTGGCTGGGACATCTGGGAACTGAAGTTCAAAACACCAGGAGGATCCAAGTTTGAAAACTGTTGGACCGCAGTTTTCATTGCCCCTAGGCCACACAGCAGTTGGCTTGGCTGGCTGGGGATGATGGGAGCTGTAGTCCATCTAATTGTGATTGGGTTAGGGAAGGCTGGGAAAATGAAGTGGAAGCAAATGAAGTTTAGTTTCTGTAAACTAGAACAGCAAAAGGAGTAAATGATGTATCCAAATAGCTTATACTCCCAAGAAAGTATAGTGCTCTGAATTTCACCCGTTTTTATTCAGTGGAGTAAAAACAACGGAGATTATCAGATGCGGCAAAAACTGTGTCAAAAGATCACAACAAGAACAGGAAGGGATGAGATTATCAGACGATGATGTCCTCCAGTGTTCTGGGGGCGTAGCACATCCATTTGTAAGGTATCCCTTTTTATTAGCGTCTTGTTCCTGTCAATAAAAAAGGGAAGCCTCGGCCATGGTAGCTCTATGCCCCTGGAATGGCAGAAGGACATGGGCATCTGGTAAGGTCGCTCTTTCTGTTCTTGTTGTGATCTTGTGATGTGGTTGGGAATGCAATTTTTTGGCACTTCCCCCCCCGTCTGATAATCTCCAGCATCTGAAGAACACATAGAATCTCCAGAATTTCTCCGCGAAATGCCCAATTCCAAAAATATATATGTAAAGGAAAAATGATCAGAAAAAAAAGCAATCAGTTGTGAGAGATATACCAATAGATAGTAGTAGACAGACAGAGATACAGCTGTACTCCATACATGATATTTAAAAATGAGTATAATTCTGCAATGTATTAAATACATGGTGATAGAAATGGCGAAAATTTGTCATCATTATTAATGCAATGCTAGAAAGTCCCCCATCCCTGGAAGATATAGATAACTGCACTGCCTTCATTATTATTCAATTAATATTTTAACATTCTAGATAGGGAGCTGTAATCTATATCTTTTACTTACTGCTTGTGGATGTAGACTATGCAATTTATTGCCTTTGCATTTTATAATCAAGGAACTAATGCTATAAAAATTATCTATTGGCAATAAGTACAATGTAAGCGGCAATGAGTCACTACAGTGCACATTTGCATTTAGTAATTTACATTCTTTGTGACCTAACCGGAAGAAAGGCTCTGAATCTATTTCCTCACTTGTTGCTTATTTGTAACAACAGTGTTTAGGGGGTGGGGTGGAATATACTGCTGTGTCAGAGGGATGCTGCTGTTGCTATGGTGACAGAGAGACTTGATCTGCTTTCTTACTTTTGCCCCTACTCTTCCTTTTACATCTCTGATGCTTCCATTCTGTGCCCAGTTACTTGAGAGTAGACCCCACTGAACATTTCTGAGTAGACATGTATAAGATTTGGCTGTTACACAACTACAGTATAAGGCCAAATCCACACTGCTCAAATACTCCAGCTTGAAACTGGATTATTTGCCATGGCGCCTTCCTATGGAATCCTGGGGGTTTGCAGTTTGGTGAGACACCAGCCGTCTTTGACAGAGAAACTAAAGACATCATAAAACCACAAATCCCAGGATTCCATAGGAAGGAGCCATGGCAAATATTCCAGTTTCAAACTGAATTATTTGTGTAGTGTGGATTTGGCCTAAGGCTCACTAAATATAAGGCATTTCTCTGAGATCCATTAACATGGCACTCTTTCATGTTTGCTTGATTAATTTTAATAGTAACAATTTAATATTTAAAGTTTTAATATTTTAATACTACAGTATTTAATGCTTTGTTAGTGATTGCATGTGTGCGTGCATGCATGTGTGTGCATGCACAAGCGGCTTCTGGAAATTCTTTGTTGGAAAGATGGGATAGAAATCCACGAAATAATAATAACTGTTTGCTATTAACTTCCTCAACCAGATTTAGGAGAGAAGAGCCTCTTAAATCGGCAGAAGCTCTCAGTGTGATTCAATACATTGCTTTTACAACATTCTGGATTTCTGTCTCCATGCACAAAAGAGGCTCTCCTCTTTATAAAATCACTCAACATGTAAGGAGAATGACAGAAATATGCAAAGAAAGGCAAGGCTAGCCCTCTTTTCACAGATTTACAGTACCTAGATCCATAGTGCTTGAATGGGGCTTCTGTGTTTCTTCCAACACTCCATTCCCAATAAGATGCCCCAGGATGTTTGGTCTGCATAGCTCTGGCCACTAGCTCTGCTGGTTGAGGGATGCTGGGACTTGCAATCCTAAAAGAGTAACTGTTCCAAGTTCTGCTCTGGATTAACAAGAGAACAGTTACCACTGCACTCAGAAAATTCACACAGTTGCAAAGTTAGGCAAGTGTTGCCCCATGGGAGATTTGATTATACATGAAGATAAAACACCATCTTCATTGGTTAATAGTTTGTGGTGTCAGAACTTGACACTGCTAGTTTTGACTGAAGCCTTGCATGCTCTGATTAGGATTCTGTGAGAATCACCTTCTCCAGTAACAGCCTGTCTGAATGCTCTCTCACATGAACAGGTGACACCTGTAGAATTCAAACACATAGCTGTGTTAGTCTGGAATATCAGTAAGCAAGGGATCTTGTAGCACCTTTGAGAGTAAGGGGCTTATTGCACTCAGAAGAAAAGCAGCAAAGTAGCAGGAATGTTCCATCTCCCCTGCTGCCTTACCTCATGACATCAGTGCTCTTCTGGCGTTCTTTTGTTCTAGTCCCATGGGAGACCTTGGTAAAACCATGTCTTTTTGCTAATAGGTTTTTCCAGTTAGCAAAAAGACGCGGTTTTATCTTGGTTCCCCATGGCAGCAGAATGAAAGAACACCAATGTCATGCAGTAAGACAGCAGAGAAGATGGAACATTCCTGCAGATTTGACGCTTTTCTTCTGCGTATGGTAAGCCCCTAAATGAGGGAGAAAAAGGTAGCGTAAGATTTCGTAGACTTAGTCTACAATACTTCCTCAGATGCTGGAGATACTTGTCTGATCCCAACACTGCTTTCCTTTTGCAGGACAGCTGAGACAAGACCTGTTTATTCCAGCAGGCATTTAGAGGTGTGTGTTTTTTCACAAAAGTAACTTTAATACTACAGTACTGTAATATTAAAGCAGTATTCAGTAGATGCTGTTTTCACATGTAGTAACTTGTTTTGTATGTGTTTGACTAAGATTAAAATTATGAAAATTATCATAATCATTGTCAGACATTTTATGTTTTATATGACCCTGGACTCCGTATACTGCTTTGACCATTTTGTATAGGACAACAGGATAAACATATTGTTGTTACTGTTATCTGCATTCAAGTTGACTCCAATCTATTGTGAGCCTATTATTTTATATTATATTATATTATTTATAGTATTTATACCTAGCTCTTCAGCCACCAAAGCTCTCAGTGCGGCTTATAAATTGTTAGCAATAACACTTACATTTCTTTCTATACCACTTCATAGAGCAAGCACTCTCTAAGCAGTTTACAATGTGTTAGCTAATTACCTCCACGAGCCGGGTACTCATTTTACCAACCTATGGAAGGATGGAAGGCCAAGTCAACCTTGGAGCCCTGCAAACTCACAACGTTGCAGCTGCAGTACCTGCATTTAACCACTGCGCCACCAGTGCTCCTTTTATGATCCTCCTATCATAGGATTGTCTTGGCATGATTTATTCTGAGGAAATTTGCCATGGCCTTCTTCTTAGACTGAGAGACGTGACTTGCCCAAAGCCACCCAGTGGATTCCAGTGTCTGGAAAGCAGTTCAGAATGCCAACAGGATAAACCAGGGCTGGGAAAGCAGCCAAGTCCCAGTGATAGTTAATTAGGGAGAGCCAGATAAAGTTCAAAACAAGCAAGTTTCCACTTCTTGGAGAAGCAGCAATACAGGCAAGAAGGCACACAGAGAAGAGTCCAGAATACAGTCCAAAGGTCAAGGCTTACCGAAGGCAGCATTGTCCAGAAGTCGGTCCGTGGGTCAGCAGGATCAGGCAACAGGGTAGTCAGGAACAGTCCGAAGTTAAGGCACGAGTCAAGGCAGCAAGGATTCAGGCACCAAAGGCAGCAGCAAGCTTTCTCCAGGTTTCATTGCCTCTTCCAGCCTATATAATGCTTTCATTGCCTCTTCCAGCCTATATAAAGCAATTAAGGCATTGCCAGGTGTTTCTTAATGAGCAAGTTCTTCTCAGAAATTCTCAGAGACTTCCTTTGAGCTTCCTTTTGAGCTCACTGCTGGGTATACGATGGTGGAGGTAAGTCCCTCTCTTCTTCATCATCCTATCCTGAGTGGGCAGGACTCTCTGCTGGAACTGATGCCAACCCACTCGGACCAGGCTCTTCCTCTGCTTGAGCCTCTAGGTTGGCAAGGGTTCCCTGCTGGCACAGGTGTAGATAAACCTGTGCCAGGGTCCCTAGGACAGTACCCTGCCAAGTCCTTCTCCTCCTCTGACTCTACAGCCTCATCAGGCTCACAAGGCATGACATCCAGTGGCTGAGCAGGGATTTGAAACCTGGGGCTTGTCTAAAGCTGCCAGAATGTGCTGCCTTCTAGCAGTGTATTCTGACCCATATGTCATTGTGCTCAAGCCCCTGATGTTCTCTATCATATTGTATTGACTTACCCATTGTATATAATTACAAAGTAAAGTTGATAAGGAGGTTATTGGAAAGGAATGTCTGTACAGATAGATTATCAGTGGAATTCTTATTGGAAGATTGAAATCCGCATATTACCAGACTAATGGATAATTTTTTGGTTGAGGCAGCAAACATATGGCTTAACCTGCCTAAAAATGATCCTTGAAGTCTTATTGTTCTCTTGTTATATGTATATGTTGTATTATGCCTAATAAAGGGTGTGTGTGTGTGTGTGTGTGTGTGTGTGTATGTATTCTGACCCCAGAGCTGGCCCATTCTCTCCCCCACCCCGGCCATTACTAAGATGAAACAGGCAGAAGTCCACCTGCACACACCAACTGACACATGCACATGACACCCAGTAGCATTGGGCACCTCCCTCGCTGTCCCATGTCACACTGTCTGAAACCAGGAAGGAGGCCCTCAGCATGAGATCAAGGTGTTCCCATACTGGACCCCTCCGGGTTTTCCCTCACAAGGGCTTTACCCCAGCTTCCCCCCGGCTTTGCCTTGGGCGTCATCAGGACTGTCCAGAGGTGAAACGGGGCAAGAGCTTTGCATCATGTGGACCGCAGGGCTCCAAGACAGGGGGAGGCTGGGTAAATAGCCCATCTAGACAAGTCCCTGGTCTCTTGGAATCCTAGCCAAACACTCAAACTACTACACCACACTGGCTCATAAACATTATAGACTGCATTTGCATTTTTATAAATCATGACTGGAATTCTGTATGGGAGTTGTGTCTTTGTAAGTGGACTTATATGTGCAGGAATTAGAATTGCAAAGATGTATAATGTTCATATCCAGTAGAGGGCTGGTGTTATGTAACTACAATGGGACAATTGCACAATGGGACCAATGCACATTGGATCAGTCCCAATGCACATCAGGCACCAATGCACATGGAACACTCTTGCTGGAGTCCTGTTGCTCATCTTGGCAATTCACTAACAGGGCTGACAGCATATCTGCCACATAGCTAAATGTACGCAAATTTACATTGAGCAAAAAATCAGATAGGATTACGGTGCATATCATACAATACTGTATAATAAAATCCAAGAAAATGTATTGCTTGTGTAGGACATTTAAGGGGTAATTAAAGATAAGGAGTTCGTTTTTGTGTGTGTGTGTGTGTGTGAAAAGGATGTAGTGATTTATGAATATTTAAGGAAATCTGGTTTCATGCCTCTCTGAAATCTCTTTGTCCCTGAACTATAATGAATGTACTGTACATAATGTTTATTTATTTATTTATTTTAATGGAGGAAGGGAAGCTGAATGAAATATGACTAGCTGGAGTTCCAATCATTAAAACTCCTTACACTGAAAGTAATAGCTAGAACTAATCTTATTTCCAGAATCAATTATTAATCCAATACAATTGATGCAAAAAAAAAAGGGGGGGGAGGCTAATGCAATTAGTTTTGCCAAATTTGCTTTGTTTTAATTTCCTCCACTTCTGTTCTGCTTTGAATTTCATTGACTGACACAGATTACTAAGGAGTAATGTGTTCTTCAAGGATATTCTCCAAGTGGGTCAGAATGTAATGTTTTTTCCAGGCTACTGTCTGCCTTTTATTTTAAAAGATAGGAAAATGGCTGTTTTAGGAGTTTTTCTGACTGTTTTCAGGAAATCTTCTTGTGAGTGATTGGATTCCATTGTAAGAGAGAAATACAGTATATTTTTAAAACACCAAATGATCAAATTTGGATGTACCAATAATCAAAACCATAGTAACAAGAAATATCACTTTAAAACATATTATACTGTAGTTCCACTAAATCCAGGGCTCACATTGTCTTCACATTAATGAATGGGCACTTTATTATTCAAAACAGTCTTGAAAGAGCATTATATCCTCTATAGGAAAAAAAAATCCATTGCTGTTTAATTCAGTGGTAGGATGCAGATTCAAATTCCCATAAGGGGAAGGCTGTTAATGCCATTTAAATTGGTTGTAAATTGCAGATAATACACTTGGGATCCAAACACAGATTGGTGGAGCGTTGCCTTATGATTGTACTCTTTGAACTTTACTGTGTGTTGAACTGTGAATGATAAGACAATGGGTGTTGAGGTATAAGTGGACTCCAGTAGTTCTTTTGTACAATACTTTGATGTGCAAATGTCCATATTTTTCATGGAGCAAAATGTAGAAGGTAATTCCAGCTTAACATAGCACCTTTGTAAAGTCCATCATTGCATCTCCACATTCTCCATGCGCATAACAAATATAAGCAGGCAGAGCTTCTCATTGTGCTGTTTATTTATGAGTTACACTTATGTGCTGTTTTTCCTTCAAAGAGAGTTATTTATTTATTTAAATATTCATATCCTATCCAATTTCAGGGTGGTTTACAATAAAAGTCAATTTAAACTATCTAAAACAATTTACATTTTCTAAACTGTAAAAGATACTTTGCAGTCAAAAAAATATTAAATTACAACAAATTAAAACAGCTAAAACCAAGAAGCAAGACCAGACCCTGGAAAATTGAGGGGAAAAAATCTGTTTTTCAGTGGTAATATTTCTTTCTTTTCTTCGAGAAGACCAATCAATCAAATTCTGTATTTTCAAGCACTACCAAAACTGTAAAGCCTAGTTAGCAGTATGAGGACACTATTCTACTTCAAGAAACCCCCCTTTTTTTAACGTCAGCATCTAGAATTACCCTGTTACCAGTGGAAAACTGAAAGCTGTAGTACACAAAACTATCCTTTCCAAACTCAGTCTAGTCATTGCTAAAACTAAGTTGGAGGAGACAAGTGAAGAAAATGCTTACCGTAATTCTCCTAACACTCAGACACACACACACACACACACACACACACACACAGCTTTCCTTGTGGGTTTACAGAGGGAAAAGAGAAGGAAAGTGCAACAAGGGAGCTGTCCAGTGAGAGTGCTGGTGGGTGGTAAGATTGACAAAAACAAGAAAAGCTTTTGGTTGTTATAGATATGTGGATATACAATATATATTGTACATATACCTGCATGCATGCCAGGAAGAAAAAAAAGCCACAGCTGCTGGGTCGTGTGACCTAAAATACTCTAATACAGTCAACACATGCCTTATTGCAGAAACACCCCTTTGAACCAATGTGACTTTGTGTGGTGGAAATGTGTGGCTTTCAAGACCAATCTGAGTTTGGATTTAAACAGGTGAGTGTTGCATTAACGGAGACAAACTTGAACAGGATACTGTGCACTGGATCTGGGATATAGCCCTCATGAGGATTCAGCTCTGGACTCAAGTCTGGTCAGTGTATGTAAAGTACTAGTGTGAGAGTACCTCATTTAAATGAACAATACTTATGGAATGAACTAATCAAGGAAAGAACAGTGGGGATATTATCAAGCTTATCATCTTAATTATACTTATTAAATCACAAAAGGGTCTGAAAGAAACATAATGGGTTAAAGTCTTTGTACTGAGTAGTTCAGGCATCATAAATTAACTATCAGTAGGAAGAACTGCATCCGGCTTGCAGATTTCATCAGCAGCTTCTTTGCTCTACAAGAAAATGGAGGAATATGAGGAAGCAGTTAATGTCAAAAGACTCTGGGCTATATTCACAAGCGCTTCAGTGAATTGGAAAAGACACTGTACATTATTGCGACAGAACTTTTTCATTTCGTCTGCTTCAGGCAAATGGGGCGGGGAGGGAAGACAATCAAATTTCTTCCTCAAATGCCAAGAATTCTGAGCAGATGAAATCACTCACAAAGTAGCTACTCTGCAAAAGGATACGTAAAGCATCAACAATTCCCCTTTCTCCATCATCTTTAAAGTGAGTTAAAAGGTGCTGTAAATGCAAGCACTGTATATGGGTTAGAATAATTAATACTAGGGACTTTATCAGACCACCCCCTAAACCCTGTTCTTTTGCTGGCATAACTTCTGCCATTTTTATGCAGCAAAAGAACTCCCCATGCCACACTTACCTTCCATCCTCCCTAAAGGCTTCCTGGTAACGAATGAGGAGTGAACAGAGCTCTGTTCACGTCCTCTATTGAAATCCTGTGGATTCTCGTGAGAATACATACTGTGGGAATTTTTTTAAAAAAACACCCAAAAAGTAAAAGAAAGCACACAAACACACTTAAACACTTACAAGTAAACCAGGGAGGGTCATTAAAAGAGCATCACCTACCTGGATGTTGTGATCTCACCCAGAAATGTTCTTGCCAGACTGGCCATTGACAGTACATTCACATCAGTACAATGGTGCATGGATTCAAACATCAGCAATGCCGGCACAAAAGTGCCATGGGGGATCAACTTCCGGCTTCGGCTGTAAAATACAAGGGTTTTAAACTAGACATGATTGTGAAAGGGCAACGTCATGTGGTACATGGGCCCTTTCATGATCATTAGGCATCCTTATGACACCATATTTGGATGGTCTGATAAAGTCCTAGGATTCTACAAATGAATATCCAATTAGTATCTTATATGGGCATCAGGTAAAACAAGCTCCTACAGCAGAACAAACTACAGCACATGGGCCACAGATGGACCCATGGGTCCCCATGCCCACTACATTGCCCCGCAAATTGGGGGAGTTATTTGCTCCAATGTAGCCAATAACACCTCAAGCCTTGAGAAGTGCTACTGATCATTTGACCTTTTAAAAACATTTGAGGCTCTGTAGAGGCCTTTCTTCAACACTGACTGGACTTTTTCTTTCCAAAACAGGAAGTGACCAAAGCAACATGCCATAAAATGAGATGAAAGGGGGTAAACATGCCACAAAATGTGGTGAAGGGTGATTGTCAGAGGAATATTTGCCCCCTCGCCCCCACAAAACTTTGAAGCAGGGGATGGAAATGACAGAATGAGATGTGGCTCTCTAGATGCTATACCCTCTAATATTTCAAGATGAAAACCAGGACAATGTGGCCAAGCAACATCAGAGTGTGGTCCAGATGGCAAAAGTTATTAATGAGGAAGAATATATAAGCTAGGGAAGGCTGCAGCAGTTTGCTTTTGTCTGAGCCTACTGGGAAGAGCAAGATGCTGTCCCCGCTCCTTTCTACTTCCCTCCCCTCCACTGAGTTAATTGAGTGCAAACTACTTTTGGATTTTGAATGCAGTTTGTAGCAACCGAAAGAAGTTGAGGACACGGGGAAAATAGGAGGATTGAGAAACTAGAACATTTTAGAAGCAGCTGGTGAAAAAAAGGACAACAGAAGATTAATTGGAACCATCCCTACTGGGACAGTTGGAGCATATGAAATACTGTTGGGTTGCAACTCCTATCAGCCCTAGCTAGCTAAGTGAAAGCTATGGCAAAAGGCCATAACAATAATGCAAAAAAAAATTGTTTTCCTCTTTTCTTACTAATATAAAAATAAAACTATCTATCCTAACACTAATACATTTTCCTCTTAATCTAAACACACTATAATCACTCTTTTTCTTTTCTAATGAACATTATATTTACACCTTTATATTAAAATTAGAACTTACACATTACAATTATACATATTTGGAAAAGAAAAATTAATTAAAATTAATTAAAATAATAATACAAAAATAATCATAAAATATTTATTTAAAGATATCCCTTAAATTATTGCTGGGGTTGTCTCATTAAACCACAGCCAACATTTTCTCCAATGATGGTTTGGCAATTTCTCTTTTTCACTCAAAGCTAAATTTTCAATTATGTTTTTAACACAATAAGCAGCGCCTTTTGCATCCTGCAGATTTTGACTCTTTACCTAGCTTCATCTTTGGAAAAATAATCCCAACATCACATAGAGGTTTATCAGGCACACCGTGGTCCAGGGCACTGTCCAAAAACTCACAGCTGGGGAACCAGACTCCTTTCTCTTCCTCTTTTGGCCCACTGACTTTCTGGGTCCTCTGACACCCTTTGGAGGTTCGGTCTCTGAAAGCACTGTCTTCCAAGCCTGTTGTGTCAAATCTTACCAATCCAGGACCTGGGCCACCTCCTCCCATGTTTCCCGGGTGCTCAGGCAGTCCTGGGCAAAACGCTTGATCATCTCTTTTTGAGCCACGCCACTCAAAATCTCAGCCTTTTTACATTTCAGATGGACAAGTCTCATCCTCTGTGGTCCACGGTTTCCTTCCCCTCAGATTAAGAACCTGATGGTAGAGCCTCCACCTCAAGTCCCACAACTTTTTGGGGACCCTTTTGTCCGTGAAATTCTCATTTGGGCTAGTCTGGTGTTTTAGGTAGTCTGACAATGCCTGGCGTTTTTGCAAACACGGGTTAATGTAAATCTCATCCATTATTTTCCTGTACAAAACTCTCATGATGCTCTGACCTGGCCTGTCTTCCCCCTTCAACTCCTCGGCATGAATTCTATATTTCTTTAGGTAAAAAACAAAGTCTTTCAAATAATCTGGTGCTTTCCATTTTTCAGGCAAAGAAAACCTAAAACTTAATGAGCCTTCCTCCCACCAAGTCTTTCCCCATCTAGTCCCCATCCAGCACTCACAAAACAAAACTAGCCAAGCCTGAGGTTGAATCTGACCCTTTTGCAACAGAGAGACTTTCCCAAAATTTTGGGCAGAAAAGATGGCTATGAACTTAGGTCCCAGGGCTGGAAAGTCCATGCCCCCTAGCTGTACCTTCCCATAAGCCACTGCTCTAGCCAGGGGGAACATGGCCATTCCCCAAAGGAACTTGAAGACAACCCAATCGGCTTCTTTAATCACTGAATCGGGAGGTGGGAAAACAGCTGCCAAGTTGGCTGCCACCGGAAGCAAGTAGGTATTTACAAAAGTGGCTCTCTGGTAAATGGTCAGCTTCCATCGCTGCCAGAGGGCCACCCTCTCCTTCACTTTTTCCAACCAGTGATACCAATTTTCTCTCCATCAATACATAAGCTAGGAGAGGCTGTAGCAATGTGGTTTTGCCTGAGCTTACTGGGAAGGATGAGATTCCACCACCTCCTCTCACCTGCCCCTCTTGAATTAAAGGAATGCAACTGTTGCACTTCGAACTCAGTTTGCAGCAACAAAAGTAAGCTGAAGACAAAGGGGGGAAATGGGCAGAGGAGAGAGAAAATGGGACATGGCTTACCCCTCCCCATGCCTTTGCAGACGGGGTGATGTTTCATCAAGCCCCCAGGGGCCAGCACCATTGCTCCCTGGTCACACTCCTAGTGGCCAGTTCAGGTAGGCCTGGACCTGAATCCCACAATGGCATAGCCAAGGAGAGAAAAATGGGAGGAGAAAGTAACTGGGACATTTTAAAAGCAGCTGAAAAGTGGGCCAACAGAGGATTAATTGGACTGTCTATGCCAAATTGGGACAGTAGGAGACAGTTTACATTGTCAAGTTGACAGTCTTGATTTTGCAGCGCAGTAAGAAATAATATGAGAAGTGGAGAAAATGTTATATAATAAAAGGCAATCTTCCTCCATCTTCTGTGAAAAATAAAGTGGGCAAGTGTGTTATGCACATGCAAACACACTCACACTCTAACCACTTTCACAGACATTTTTTTTCACATTATGCAACATTAAACATGACATTGTGATAACGTAAGGCAGATTCCCCCTAAAAAGCAAGGGATCCAAGCACTTTGCTTGTCTTTGAAGACTTGATGCACTGTGGATGTAAAGGATGTAAGTGCTTAACAAAAGCTCTTATCAAATCCACTTTTTAGTGTGGCAAATACATCTTAGGGGGTCATCTATACAAGGAAACATAATATAATATGTTTCAATAAGATTCTTTGCCATTGTTGCTTGTTGTCTAGTTTTTGTTCTTTTACATTTTCTCCCTTCCAGATCTACCTGCTCAAGTATGAGTGCATCTAGGTTGGTACTTTTTCTTGTGAAGAACAGAAAATAATAATAATAATAATAATAATAATTTGTATCCCACCCTTCTACAAAATGCAATCGGGGCGGCTTACAACATTAAAATCTACATACAAACCCCTCCATCCCACCCAGCCCTTAAAATACAATCAAATAATTAAACATTTAAAACATACTTAATAATTACTAAAAATACTAAAAACAACACATTAAAAAGCTGGATGGGATTGGACTAATAAGATTTTTTTCTTTCTGATGGCTGGGTATCTATTCAAGAAAGGCCTGACGGAAGAGATCCGTCTTAAGAGCTTTTTAAAAGCTATTTAAAAGGACTTCCGGTTGAGAGCGGGAGGCGCCGGACGCTGGGCGCAGGAGCTCCGGGTGTGTGAGCACGGGCGCTAGCAACGGTCGACTGTGGTGGGGCTTTCCCGATGTTTTACAAATACCAGTAAAATAAACAAACAAATAAACAAAAATAAGAAAATAAAAATAAAAACTAGATATCAAGAACGATGGCCTACAGCACGAGGAAAGCAACGGCAGCTTCACAAGTACAAATATCCACATCAAGAAGAGGATCTCTAGAAACTCCAAAAATTCCAGAAATACATAGTTTAATACTGGAAGAACTTAGAACAGAACTCAGAAATTTTAAACAGGAAATAAGGAGTGAATTGAAAGACATAAGAAAAGAAATAAAACAGGATTATAGAAAAGAAACAGAAGTAATAGGGAAGAAGATCAACAAGATTAACAAAGATTTGGAAGGAATGAAAACACATATTGACAACATGGAAGAAAAATTTAGGAAATCAGAGGAAATTACACAGAAGATCAAGGAACAGCAAGAAAGGGGAGATAAATTGATCTTAAATCATGAGTTAAGATATCGAGAAAAATGCCTAAAACTAAGAGGTCTTTCAGAAAGGTCAGTTGAGAACTTATATGAAAGGGTGATCCCAGCTTTAGCGGAATATGCTGATCTTCCGGAAGATTATGTAGAAGAAGAGACAGAAAGGATATTCAGAATAAATTCAAAGATAGCCAGGGAGAAAAAACTGCCAAGAGACATAGTAGTTGTTTTCAACAAAATGAAAATTAGAGACAAAATTTTACAAAGAAGCTATGATGAAAAATTAAAAATAGAAGAACAGGAGATCAAAATATTTAAAGACATTCCAATACCAATACTGAAAAAAAGACAAGAGTATAAAGAGATCACAGAATTATTAACAAAAAATGGGATTAATTATAAATGGGAGAGGATCGAAGGAATTTCATTTTCCTATTAAAAAAAAGGCAGAAAATAGATTCGATTGAGAAAGCTAGAGAGTTTTGCAAAGGATTTGAAAAGGAGAAAGCAAGGTACGAGCAGGAGGAAAGAATGGAGAATGGTGGTAGGAAGAAGGGAGAAGAAGAAGGAGCTGCGCGGAAGAGAAAAGAGACTAAAAAAGTAGAGAGGAAAGTGGACAGTGATAGACAAAAAAGTGGAAGAATAAAGGAAGGGATAGAAGGAGAGTCAGATCAAGAATTAGAATTAGTTGAATCAGAAGACGAGATCCAGTCGGAAAAGGAGAAAGACCAAGAGGAGGAAGAGATAATAGAAGAAAATATAATAGAAGCGGATGATGACATGTGAACTGGTTTCATGGAATGTGAAAGGCCTAAATTCTGAATACAAGAGGAAGCAAGTCTTTCACTATTTAGAGAAACAGAGAAAGGATATTATATGTTTACAGGAGACAAAAATAAGACTGGAGGAGATGAGATTTTTGAAGAATAAGAAATTAGGACAACTATTTTACTCAGCACATGAAAAAAAGAAGAAGAGGGGGGTAGCCCTCTATATAAATTCAAAATACAATCCAAAAGAAATCTTTAAAGACAAAGAAGGTCAGATAATAGGTGTGGAGATAAATAAACAAAACCAGAAAATAATAATTGTGGGGATTTATGCGCCAAATCAGAAGCAAGAAGAATTTTATAAGAAACTGAAAGACACTATAGGAGAATACGAGAAGGAGAATCTGATCATCATCGGAGACTTTAATGGAGTAATAAACACGGTAAGAGACAGATCAGGAAAAGGGAAGAGAAAAGGACATGGGAAACTTCCAAGAAGCTTCTTTAACATGATGGAGGACTTGGTTCTTGAAGATGTCTGGGGAGCCAAACGCAGAAATGAAACAGGTTTCACCTTTTACTCAGAAAGATACAAATCCATGTCTCGGATAGACATGTGTTTGGTGTCAAAAAATTTAATCACTCAAATCCAAGATATGGAAATTCTGGCAAAAGTTACTTCTGATCACAATCCAATAAAGGTTACCATGAAGAATAGAATCAAAACATACAATTGGAGATTAAATGAAAATCTTTTGAAAGATGAGCATTTTGTAAAGGAATTAAAAAAGGAAGTGAAACAATACTTTTTAGAGAACTTTACTGGAGACTGCCAGACCAGGACTGTTTGGGACGCAGGGAAGGCAGTATTCAGGGGGCTATTAATCAAAAGGGGTACAGAGAAGAAAAAACAAAATACGGAGAGATTCAACTTCTTAATTAAGGAATTAAGGAAAAAAGAAGAAGAACTAAGGGAACATCCAAGCAACGAAAAAGTTATTAGACAGATAAAATTGATCCAAACGCAGATAAATTGGGAGAATATGTCAGATATAGAAAGGAAGTTGAAAAGGATGAGACAATCAACCTTTGAACATGCCAATAAAATAGGAAGATGGCTGTCACTCAGATTAAAGAAGGAAAGCGAGAAGAAGGTAATCACAGAAATCAGGGAAAAACAGAAAATTATAACAAGATCAGAAGAGATAAAACATCTATTTAAAGAATATTATGCTAATCTTTACAGTCAAAAAGAAACAGAAGAAGACTCAACGTCGAAGATAAGAGAATTTCTAGATAAACAGGTATTCCAGAAAATTAATCCGGAACAAATGGGAATTCTAGATGCACCTATTTCTATGAATGAAGTAATAATGGCTATTAGAAAATTGAAATCTAATAAAGCCCCAGACCCAGATGGCTACACAGCCCTTTTCTATAAAAAATTGGAGGAGGAGCTGAGTATGCCTCTATATCGTACATTTAATGATATAGATAAAAACGGGATCCCTAAAACATGGATAAATGCCAACATAACAATAATACCAAAAGAAGGGAAAGACAGTTTGGAAATCTCGAATTACCGACCCATTTCATTACTCAACCTAGATTACAAGATGTACACCTTCATCCTGGCAGAGAGACTAAAAAGAGTGTTGAAAAATACAATTCATAATGATCAAAAAGGATTCCTGCCAGAAAGGCAATTAAACCATAACACAAGATTTATACTGGATCTAATAGAATACTTCGAGGTCCACAATGAGAAAAAATTGGGTTTAATGTTTGTTGACGCCGAGAAGGCGTTCGACAATGTTAATTGGGAATTTATGTTGGAAGTTTTAAGGAGGATGAGTATGGGGGAAAAATTTAGGAAAAGAATCCAATGGCTCTATAAAGAACAAACTGCCCAGATTATAATTAATGGTGAAAAAACTGAGAGTTTTAACATCAGTAAGGGGACAAGACAAGGTTGCCCTTTGTCACCATTATTATTTATTATGGTATTAGAAATTCTAAATAACAGTATAAGGATAAATGAAAAAATACCAGGAGTAAAAATAAAAGGGCATGTACATAAGTTGAAAGCATTCGCAGATTATCTGGTAATTATTATGGAAAACCCAATCGATCAGATAACAGAAACTTTGGAAGTAATGACATGTTTTGGAGAATTATCGGGATTCAAACTGAATAAAGAAAAAACTATGATCTTGACTAAGAATATGAGCAGAACAGAAGAAGAAGAGTTACAACAGAAGTCGGAATGCTGTGTAAAGAATAAAATTAGATATTTAGGAATCTGGATATCAAAGAGGAATGGAGACCTGTTTGAGAATAATTATAATAAAACATGGGCAGAAATCAAAAAAGATCTAGAAAGATGGAGCAGATTAGGTTTATCAATTTCAGGGAAGATAGCTGCCATAAAAATGGTAATTTTACCAAAATTACTCTTTCTCTTTCAAAATCTGCCAATTATACACAGTGATAAGATCTTTGATAAATGGGAAAAAGATATGAAACAATTTATATGGGAAAAGAAAAAAGCTAGGATTAAATGGTATTATCTGATAGATAAGAAAGAAAGAGGGGGCTGGGGATTACCAGATATAAGATCATACTACGAGGCGGCAGTATTAATATGGTTAAAAGACTGGATTAATTTGGACAATGAAGGCATATTGAGTATAGAAGGGCACAACACAAGATATGGGTGGCACGCCTATTTGATATATAACAAAGAAAAAGTTAATAAGGATTTCTCAAATCATTGTATCAGGAGGGGGCTATTAAAAACATGGAGAAAGATCAAAGACAGGTTCTATTACAAGATACCAACTTGGACTTCCCCACAGGAAGCTTTTATGTCTAGAGGAAAAAATACAAAAACATGGTTAAGGTACTCGGACATAATAGAGGAGGAAGAGGAAATAGGAAAAAAGCTAAAGCTAAAATCTAGAGAAGAACTACATTTAAAGTATAATGTTAATTGGTTTACTTACTACCAATTAAATGAGAGATACAAAGAAGATTTAAGGCAGGAGGGAATACAAACAAAACTGAATGAGTTAGATGAACTACTTCGGGACCCTGGAAAGAAAAAAGAGATCTCAAAGCTATATGAAGTTTTACTGGCGAGGAAATTAGAACAAGACAACATAAAGGATTATATGGGGAAATGGGCTAAAGACATAGGATACAATATAAATTTGGAAGATTGGGAGACAGCCAGGAGAAGATCGATGTCATTCACCGCATGCCAAAGTTTAAGAGAAAACTATATTAAAATCTCGCAAAGATGGTACTACACCCCAGTGAGAATTAGTAAGATGAACAGGAAGTTGAATGCTCTATGTTGGAAATGTGGGAAAGTTCGGGGTTCACTAATCCATATGTGGTGGAGATGTGGGTTTGTTAAGAAATACTGGGAAAAAGTACATGATAGAATAAAACAGATATTGAATATTGAGTTAGAATTCAAACCAGAATTGTACTTACTAAATGTACTAAAGGGTTTAAAGAGGAAGGAAGAAAAACTATATTGGAAGATAATAATGTACATGTTAACTTCGGCAAGACTGGTGTTAGCCAAAAAATGGAAAAGAAAGGAAGTGCCGACGGTGGAGGAATGGGAAGATAGACTTTTAGAAATAATAGAAATGGATGAATTGACGAATAGATTGAAAAATAAGGACTATGGTAAGGTGAAGAAGGAATGGTCTGCTGTAATTAAATTTTGGATTGAAAAAAATGGTATAGAGGATATAGGAGAGGTATATCAAGCTAATGAGGTAGGCCAGGATACAAATACAAGACACAAAGAAGCTGGGGGAATATATTATTCAGTACAATAAGGAGAAGAAGTGAAGTTAGATAACAAAAGAGTAAAAGCAGCATAAATGGAGGAGAAAGAATACTAAGATGGAGTATAATATCAATAAGCGAAAGATAGATAAAGGGTAAAAGCGAGATCACTGAATTGTAATAGAAGTAGGTAGAGCGAGAAATAAGGAAGAGAACAATGATAGGAAGTTGGCTCAATGATTGATAAAGGAAGTCTTATTATAATCTGGCGAGAAGAAAAGAAAAGAAAATTAAACTATATAATATGTAATTATATGATATGTAATTACTGATCATAGTACAGTTGTGATAACAACAAAGCTGGACATGTAAATATTGTAAATATTGTAAATACCGATTATTTGTGATGTAATATATGAATGCAAAAACAGGAAATAAAGATAAAATTGAAAAAAAAAAGCTATTTAAAGTGGTAATGTGGCCATTTTGAATGGCCTCCATTTTGTCTGGATTCAGCTTCAATTTGTTTTTCCTCATCCAGTCCATTGCTGCCCTAAGATAATCATTGAGAGAAGAGACACCATCTGAAGTCAGAGCTGAAGACTGAGTCATGGAGAAATATATTTGAGTGTCATCAGCATACTGATAACACCCTGCCCCATGCCTCCGGAGGATCTCTCCCAGCAACTTCATATATATGTTGAATAGCATCGGGGACAGGATGGCGCCTTGTGGGACACCATTGAGTTCTTTCCTTGCAAAGCAACTGTCCCTGAGCATCACTCTCTGGAATCTACCCGAGAGGAAGGAGCGGAACCACTGCAATGCAGTACCTCCGATTCCTAACTTTCTCAGGCGATCCAAGAGGATGTCATGATCTATTGTATCAAAAACCGCTGAGAGATCCAATAACACCAACAAGGTCACATTACCTCTGTCGATGTTCAGGAGGAAGTTGTCAGCTAAGGCAACCATGACCGTCTCAACTCCAAATCCCATCCTAAAGCCAGTTTGAAATGGATCTAGATAATCAGTTTCTTCCAAGACAGCTTGGAGTTGAAGAGCAACCACCCTCTTGATCACTTTGCTCAAAAAAGGTAATAAGGAGACTGGCCTATAGTTCTTCATATCCAGAGGGTCAAGGGAAGGTCTTTTTAGGAGCGGTCTAACCACCACTTCCTTCAAGCAAGGTGGAACATGACCTTCCCTAAGGGATGCATTGATGATGTCCCTGAGGAACATCCTCAAGGCATCACCCCTCTCGACGGCCAGCCACGAAGGGCAAGGGTCAAGAGGGCAGGTAGTCTTCCTCACTCTACCAAGGAGCTTGTCCACAACATCGGTACTTGCAGATTGAAACTGATCCAGTATAACCTCATCAACGGAGTTACTGGACACCTCGTCAATTGAATCTGCTCCAATCCCGACATCCAAATTGGCTCTTATCTGAGAGATTGTATCTGCAAATAAGTTGTTAAATGCATCACAGCAGGCTGTTGTCAGGTTTAGTAATGAGTTCTGCACAGATAGAACCTGTGTCATTTCCCTCACCACCCTAAATAGCTCTGCTGGGTGAGACTCTGCAGACGCAATACGTGCAGAAGAGAAGGATTTCCTCGCTGCACGTATTGCCTCTCTATAGGAACGAAGAAATTTCCTATGATGAGTCTTGTCAGACAAGAGCTGAGTTTTTCACCAGGCACACTCTAGTCGTTGTCCAACCTGCTTCAGTTTCCTAAGTTCTTCAGTATACCATGGATGGTGGTTTGAAGCAGGTTGGAGAGGACGCTTGGGAGCAATCATGTCGATAGCCTTGGTAAGGTCGGTGTTCCAGGTATTGATTCAACAGAATCACCGGGGTTACCAACCAATAAACCCTCTAAGGCTTTCTGGAATCCAATTGGTTCCATTAGCCTTCGAGGGCAGACCATTCTAATAGGTCCTCCACCCCTGACAGGATGGCCAGTGGCTCTGAGTTCAGCCTTGATCAGGAAGTGATCCATCCATGACAATGCGGTGGTTTTAATCACCTCCACCCACGGATATTCCTGTTCCGTACTAAAGACTGCATCAAGGGTATGACTCACACAATGAGTGGGCCCATTGACCAATTGGGATAGGCCCATGTTTGTCATGGATTCCATGAACTCCTGAGCCACACCTGATAGATTTGACAAGCTTTTCTCAAGTGGGATGTTGAAGTCGCTCAGAACTAACAGTCTGGGTGACTCCAACAGCAACTCTTAGACCAGTTGTGTCAGCTCAGTTAGGGAGTCTGTCAGACAACGGAGTGAACGGTATACTAACAGAATCCCTAGATTCTCCCTGGTCTTCAGGCTCAGGTACATACACTCAAAGTGGACCGTTTTCTGGACAGGTATCCTCGTCAAGGTAAGGTTATTTTTTATGAACCAGAGCCACTCTGCCCCCTCGCCCACTTCCCCTTACCTGCTCATTGACAGAGTACCTAGCTGGGAGGGCCTGCGCCCAAGTTATGGCGCTATCCTCTCCCAGTCAGGTCTCAGTAAAGCAAGCCAGGTTGGCATCCTCTTCCAAAGATAGATAATGTGGGTCTTGTTTTTTTACTGACCTGGCATTGCAAAGGAGCAAGGTAAGGTTCTGTGGCATGGTTGGTATGCTTTCCAATCCATTTCGGGGAACAGAGTGAACTGAAGGTGGGATAGCTTTCAGACATCTATCCTGCCTTCCTTTGTAACAAACTTTCACTCTGTTTCCGCTATACCTTCTGTTCCCCTGCACCACCTCAATTCTTGCTCCCAGATCATGGCTGGCCACGTATATTTGTCCCTTAGTCCGATGATCTTCCAGTTGATGAAGGGAAAATCGTGCAAGAAGCCTATATATTTCTAAAGTATTCCATGATCTGCCGTTTCTTAGCACTCTAGTACTGGGATTGATCTTACAAAAAAAAGGTTGCTATCTCATTAGGACAGAAAAACTTAAATATTGACTTGCTGGACTAACTAGATGTGCCATTAATGTCAACTAGCCATCGTGTGTATACAGCCAGCATTCAAATACTGGTTGATCCCTGTATCCATGAATTTGGTATTTGGTTTAACTTATCCATGTCCAAAAATGTACAATGTCTGTCTATTAAATAATGAGACTTGTGTTTCTACCTTTCAGACAAATCAGGGAGAACTGATTGTGAACACTTGAGTGGTGACCTTGAACATGTCTGAACCAGCATGACCCACATCAACACGCTTGGCTGTTCAGTTAATTATCAGTCATCATTTAAAGCAGCTGTGTTGTCTGTTGTGTGCCCGAAAAATGCTAAGTTTACCATTTCAGCTTGGTTTGAGTCTGAATAGTGCAGAGGTTGTGGCTACTGTATTTACATCTCCCCATCCCAGTGGCATACCACCAACATGCCTCTCTCCTTCCCCCGTGGAAGGCACAATGGAGGTTTTCAGGGTGTTGGGAGGGTAGATCTGTGATGGGGTCTGCCCACCTGAGAGCAGACCATTATCTCCAACCTCAGAGGGGGAAATCTGCTATGTCTTCTGAGAAATCGTTCCAAGATCATAGGATTGCCCTCCCTAGTCACTAATGTAACAGGTTTTCTCTGGTTGTTAGATCCTCTTCAGACGATGAGGAATGGTCGGGCACCTGCCCCTTTTTTTTTTTTTTTTTTTTAAAGAAGAGTAATGAATGTTGGTTCTGAAATCTTATTAGGCAGGAATGGGAAAGTGAATCAATTTGTGTTGCTTGTCCCAACAAGCAGGAAATGCACATCTCCCTGCTGTTTTTTAAAAACTCCAGGGAAAGCCATGAAGGCTTTTCCTGTGGAGTACATGGCGTATTTAGCCCCCTTCCTCCCAAATACGTCAGTACGATGTGGGATGCCATTAAGACTTGTATTAGGGGGTTGGACTGGATGGCCCTCGAGGTCTCTTCCAACTCTAGAATTCTATCATTCTATGATTCTATGATTCTATGTCAATTTGACATTTTTAGTAAAATTGAAAAAAACACCAATAGAATCTTTTCAAATATTTACTGAGGCCTATGGGGAAGACTGCATGTCTTGTGCGCATGTGTTTGAGTGGCACAAAAGATTCAGAGAAGGATGCAAGAATGTGGAAGACGATGAACACCCTGGATGACCTTCCACTTCAAGAACCAAAGAAATTGTGGAAAAAATCAGGCAGAATGTTTGAGAAGACTGCTGACTCAGTGCTGGAATGATAACTGATGCTGGAAACATTGACTAAGGAGATTTTTAGATGGGGCCAGTATTGTGGGGCAGGCATGGAACAGGGTTGAAAAAGGGGTTCCCTTTCTGATGACGTTGACCCCTTCCGTCCTGCTCCCATCCTGCTCCCGAGGTATTCTACTCATGATGAAACATTGTGAATAGAACACCACTTCCATGTCTGTCATGGAATCAGGGATGTGGGAAAAGGAGCCCCATCCCTTTTCCAAGATGACAGGCACAGGGGAGAAGGTCCATGCTGAGCACTTCCAGCCACGAACAGGACATCCAGGTAAGTGGCACCCTTTCCCCCCTTCTCTGGGTTACTTGCTTTTTAAAAATTTATTTTTGCATTTTCTTTCTTGCTTTGACAGCTGGTTTTTTTAAAATTTATTTTTGAATTTCCTTCCCGCCCGTTCTCTCGTAAGAACGAGCAGGATTTCAGCTGGCCGGTTATAAAGGCAGCCTTACGATGGCTGTTTTTACAGCTGGCCAGCAAGGAGGGAGGGAGCCCATTCCTGCAGCGGAATGGAGGTAAGTGTGCAAACATTTACCTCCATTCCATTGCAGGAATGGGAGAGGAGGTGGTGGGGCAGTAACAGGGCATTTTGGCCCTATGTGAAAATCTCCAAAGACACTGTGTAGAAAATTTTGCATGAGGATCTCAACATGAGAAAAGTTTGTGCCAAGATGGTCCCTAGGGTTCTCACACCAGAGCAAAAAGTGTGACACAAGGAAATTTGTGCTGACATTCTGCAGAAACTTGAGGCAGACCCAAAACTTTTTCAAAAAATCATCACTTGTGATGAAACCTGGATCTTCCTGAGACAAAACAACAGTCAATGGACTGGAAAACACCATTATCACCAAGCAAGATAAAAGCACATCAAAGCAAGTCCACATTCAAAGTCATGCTTATTGTGGTTTTTTTTAACATCAAGGGTGCAATTTTGGCAGAGTCAATTGATGCAGTAAAGAAGAAAACAGCAGATGTGTTAAAACAGCTGAGAGAAACTGATCTGCTCCACGCCTTCAACCAGTGGAAAACAAGACTGCATTGGTGTGTGAGCATGAACAGGGAGTATATTGAAGGAGATAAGCATTAGAATTGTAATACATATACATAAAAATGGGTTATTGTATCAGTCTTGTTATTTAATAGACAGACCTCTCTCTAGGCATTTCTAGATCCTCCAATGTGATTCTATGGTCAATGCCCAGCATTCATCTCATTGCACATAATAGGGTTCACTATTATCCATGGTTTCAGGTATCCACGGTGGGTCTTGGAACATACCCCTATGGATACAGGGTCGACCTGCATGGACATAGCCTTATTTCTACTCCCCTAGTGAAACAGCAGAAAAATAAGAGCAGTGCATCTTTTCTGCTTAACAAAAGCTGGGTCAATTGCAACTTTTCTCTATTTGCCTGAGGAAAGGTTGTCTTATTCTTCCCTTGTTTATTTCATCCTACACAACTATATGCTGACTGTTTCAATGCTAGCAGATTTCCCTATGATGAGAGGGGACAGAGATGTCTCTATAGCTAGCTAGTTGCATGGTAAAGAGCTCTCTGTGAGGACTTCAGTTTCATTAATAACCTTTCAAAGCATTATTTCAAAATTGTGTGTGTGTGTGTGTGTGTGTGTGTGTGTTTGAGAAAGAGAGAGAGAAAAAGAACAGTTTTCCTTAAATGTTTCTTCAACTTGCTGGTTTTAATGCACAGTTATCCCATGGGGTTCTTGCCCATTAAGATAGATTAAGTGACTGTTTTTAATGCACAATAGCAGATTTTGCCACCCTGTGGTTCAACAGCTGACTGTGCCTGACTGATACTCAACCCCATGAATCCCTACAAAGAATCTAAGCTCTTCGAGCTGTGGTGAATGCATTTAATCTACATAAAAAGAGCGCAAATTGCATGTTAGCCTCTTTTTTTTTAGCCTTATAATCAGTACAGTTTACTCCATACATTTCTCTGTACTTTGAAGAGGTTGCAAAGGATTTTCCCCTCAACCCCGCCACCCCAACCCTCTGCCTGCTCCTGTAACTTACCCATTGTTCATATTTAATGCCAAATGTCATCCTGCTTGGCCACTGATAACAACAACATGTAATAAGTCACACACTGCTCTATCTTATTCCTGCATTGGAGAATAATTTGAAATTAAATTTGTTAATTAAAACGGGAACTGTTCAAACTGGGCCCCAAGACCGGAAGGTTACACATATCCTCTTTGGCTCAACATCAAGATAAGGTTGGGTTATTTATATAAACTGCAATGCACAGACCACTTTCACTGTTGTTAAAATAAATCATTCATTCAAGCCAAACAGGCATCTATATTTGCATATTAAGTATTATATAAATAAAACCGTACAGGCACATGCAAGAGAACAAAAGAATTATGTTTATTTGTTCAGTTAGAGCTTTAAAAAAGCAGTCAGTACCCTGATTCTATATATGTTTATTCTGAAGACCCATAAAACAGAATAGAACTTGGACAGCAGCATTTCATTCAAGAATTCCTTACATGACCTTTGATTTTAGCTATGTGGGAGCACTCCTCATCTGGGGCTTTTTTTGCTGAAAAGCTTGCTCCTATTAGAACTCATGGACATATATATTAGCTTATCCGACTCTATCATTCATATTTTGCTATTCAGTTTACACAGCCTAGTTTATTTTTTTTTTTAAATTGTACTATTTTGTACTATTTTTGGTTGCTTTTGCATTGTAAATGCAAGCATGAGACATAAAAGAAAAGTCACTGTTGTAATTTTCAAAAATTATGTCTAACAACCTGATATTCTTTGTTGCTGTGTGGTTAGGACCAGTCCTAAAAGGTGTAGTGGCTTCAAAAAAGCTATGGTTAAACTTTCTAGTTATGTCTCCAGATTATCAGGGAAGAAGTTGTGTTGTGCTTCAGGACAACACAACAGCAGCCAACTAATACAATAGCATCCTCCCAGGTTCCAAACAGGGATTGTCTACCTAAGTTTTTCTTTCATTCTTTCACACACATTGTACATAGTACAAGTGATTTTATTAAAGCTTAAATCATTTGCACCAGGCATCTGTGGTTTATAATCAGTGTGAAGAATAACTGAGTGTTTGTTAAACAACAACAACAAAACCAGATCTGGTTCTGCAAGAAATTAAATCAAATAAAAATAATTTGGCAAGTGATCAAACATCTTGGGCATGAAGCTTCCAGAAATGACCCTCTCAGATAGGTAAGAGAAAGTCAGTTGGAGGCAGCTCTTGCTGATACAGATTTTGCTAAAGAGTTTTCATAATGCAATATAGTTTCTTCCACCTAACATCTTAAAATACTCTGTCTTAAGAAAATATTCCACCAGTTTGCTGTTGGCAATAGCATACCGTCCCAACATTTCACAGATGAAAAATTGGACGTGTGGCCAAGCAACATCACAGTGCAGTCAAGACAGCAAAAGTTATGAAAGAGGAAAAACAGACACACTAAGAACTTTTATCAGACACAGCAAAAGCCACATGATTAAGATGTCACAGTAGCGCAAATGGTTCCTGCTATTGCACAACATTGTCATGTTTGTGTGGTCGAACTATGCTCCAGCTGCGAATAAGGCGTTGCTATACATTGACGGGACAAGCCGTCAATAGCTCTCAATATCGCTTTTTTCACAGTATTGAAGAGCATGTGAAAACACATCCTGCTGTAATCATGAGATTACAGCATGAATGGGTGGTCCTCTTTCCCCCCTCCACATTCCCAGCAAGAAAACTTCTGGGTGAGAGCATGAAAACTATCCACAGGACACTCTTTTTATGAACAGTTCTGGTTTGTTTGCATGTCTTTATGTTTGTTTAAGTGTTTGTGTGTTTGCTTACTTTGCAAATTAAGGGGTTTGGGGTTTTTTAAAGCATGTTCATATATTCTCGCAAGAACCACCAAAATCTCACCTATCTAAATCACAGAAGTGAAGTCCCATTCTTAAAGTGCTAGTGGTGGTCATGTGATAATTCCATAGCAGTTCTTTCACACAATTACAACAACATTCAATAATAAGTATAATAATGCCGCTATTCTTCTGCTTTTCTCATTCACGGAATTACAGCATTTTTAGACACTAGTCTGATAAAGTCCTTAGAGAGGCAGCAGGAGTTTGCTCTTGCCTGAGCCTATGTGGAAAGGCAAGATACTGCTCCTCTTCTCCTTCCCTTGCTTCACCTCGCCTTTCCTCCCTTCCAGTGAATTAATTGAAATTGACTTTTGTACTTGGAACTCAATTTGCAGCCACTGAAATTTGCTGAAGACAAAGGGGGAAAAGTGGGAAGAGGAGAGAGAAACAGAAACATTGTAAAGGAAGCTGAAAAGGTGGGATGACAGGCAATTAAATGAGACTGTCCCTGGCTGGAGGGTATGCAGTAAGCAGTACCCATCTCAAGTTCCAAACAGCTCTGAGCAATTTAGATAATTTCTCAGGGGAGATCAGACCCCAGCTTTGAACATTCTGCTAGCAGCCAGGACCAGCAAATCAAACCAGCTTTGCTTCTTCTTTTCATTCTTTGAATTTTAATATTGTATCTTTGTTACATGGCACACAGCTTTTATTTTTTTTTAAAAAAAAAACAACCCTGTAATCCTTAATCAAACTTGGTAATAGCTTCCATTACTGCCACAGGATGACAGTAATGACTCCATTAGTGCCATGGGATGACAGTAAAACCCTGATGGAGGGTGGAGAGTGGATCTGCCTTGCTTCTGGTACTATTATTGTCTCTCCTTCCTAGTGAGTCCCCCAACTGGCATGTAATTTACTTAGGAGGATACCTGTACACCTGTCTATCTACTGAACTGCTAAGACAGGAAGGAGCAGGGAGTGTGAACACATCACTTTGGTGCAATTTGATCCAAATATTATGGGAATGATGGAAATTCCAGCAAATTGGTTCCTGTTCATTCAGCCACAGACTTTATAGTTCTGGCCAAATGTATGATAGCAATGCTTGTCATTGAGCAGCACTCAGTGCACACTGGCTTCTCTTTAAATGGGCCTTTATTGAAACACAAATGTCAGGCAAGGATTCATTGCACAACATAATGCTCAGGAAGTGGCCTAAGAGGAAATCTGTGCAGCATCAAATAAATATTGATTCACAGATCCTTCTTATCAGAATCAGGAAGCTAGAGAACAAATTACCTTCACAGGACAATAGAATGAACAAAGAAACTAAAGAAACCTGTTCATTCTTCTTCTTTTTAAAGTTCATTTTTAAAAAGGTGTGGCAAACTTATCATTGTATTTATTTGTATCCCATCTTTCTTCTAAAATTAGGCCAGGATTCTGTTGGGTACCTCCACTGGACCCACTATTTCCAAAAAAATTGGTAACCTTACTTCATTCTTCAACATCTCCACTACATGCACTCTCAAAACCTAATCCAGGAGACTTCAAACCATCTTGGAATGGTTTTGGTTACCACAGAGGGCTACCGCAGTACTGGAAGTGGGAGCTGGGTTTTTAGGATAACATTGAATCTTGGCCCTGATGCCTTTGTTAATGAATCAGAATTGTATCTTCTCTGTGGAAGATACAGAATATATTCAAGGGTAATGTAAGAAAGTGGGGCTACAAGGAAAACACATGACCAGTGAATCCTGGAATTATTGGGAATTCCGGGAATTCCTGGAATGAATAATATGGAACTCCAACAATGAGTGTGACTTAAACTGTTGAGAAGAAAAGGAGTTGCACAACCCTTGTTTGTTTGTTTGTTTAATGTGGCTTCCAGATCCAGATGTGAGACTGTTCATGCCTTTGATGAAGTTTACTCTAGTTCATGAAAGCTTTGTGCCTTAATACATTTGCTAGTTTTCAAGATGCAACAACTCTTAGTTGCTGGTGTCTGTTCGAGTCCCTTTGTCAATCAGTCAATAAAACAGTCCAGTTTATTTAAGACAGCCACCTGGCTGAGCAAGTCAGGTTGTCAAGAGAAAAGCAGTAAAACAGATCTCCTATTCCATGATGACATGTTGCAGACTGGGAAACTGGGAAAATAATTCTGGATGTATACATTTCTCCTCCACCTATGGTAATAGCTTCCACACTAACTGAAGGAAGATCGTTCTCTGTGTTCCTTTTCTTCCATTAATCTGCTGCTTCATTGAGATAAACAGTGCAGCTTCTATGCAAAAGAAGCACAGAATGTAGAAATGTATGTACGCTCACACGCATATATACACGGTTCTGCATTGTTCTTTGGCCATTTGTGGTTTTTTTTTAAGTAATTGAGTTCTTCACATCAAGTTGCAGTTTCTACATGGTGTTCAACTCTAAATTTAAACATTTTAAAATGGATCAAGTGCTTTCTCAGCCATTTCAAAACATCCCATTTAATGACACTAAATTTCTTACAATCAGTATTTCATTATCTTAAAAAATGATTATGCTTTCTCAAAAGCTCCAGCAGGTGTTTTCCTAGGCTTCAAGGGACAGTGTAAACCCCAAACAAACCATTTTCTTTCCACTAAGCCTTTAACATAGGAGTGCTTCTGAACTTAGAAGCGATAAACAAATGCCCAAATATGACCATTTATATTTCCCTCCAGAAAAGGTTAGAGGCAGAAAGAAGAAGGGAGGGAAATATTGTACTACACTTAGCATCAAGCCACATTGCACTGTCAATCATATGGACAACCTCCAAGCACAGAGATGACTCTCCCCTTCAAACTGCCACCCTCCACATTTGGCTGAAATGCCAGGGGAGGGCATAGGGCTAGCACATGCTTATCTCCATACATTTGCTTTGATGACGTTTTAGAAAGCCTGGTTAGGGATACTTTCTGTATTACCAACTGAAGGGACAAGTGACCGCATAGCAACTGGCCAGACTCTTTTCTCAAGGATCTCCTGTATTATATACACAGGTACACAGACATCATACAGATCCACCACAAATGTACCATTGAAAACACTGTATCCTTTTATTGACAACAGGACACAAATAGACACACACAATAAAAACATAAAGTATTTATCGTGGCAAAAGCTTTCATGAGCTATAGTCTATTTCTTCAAATACAAGAACATGCTCTTTCATGTCCAGCCAATATGTTATCTTCCGCTTTCAGCCACTGTCATTTTATATTCCATCTCCTACTTGTTGTCTGCATGCTATCCTGAGATATTGGCTTCAGTGCAAGCTCTGCTTCTGGATTTCATTTGAGATGTATATAACTGGCTTCAATCAGAATTCTAAGTATGAGTGTGGAAAGCTGCCCCCGCCATTTGCTTCTACAATAGACAATTACAGTCCTGAAGTTTCCAAATACAAAATTAACAATTTAGTTTGAATGAAGAAATGATTGTATGGGCTCAGGCAGTTTAGACCTGTATAATCACTATACTCAGCAGTATTCTAAATTGATAAAAGATATACCAGACACTATACTCCTATTAATGCAGCCTAGAATCGCATTGGCTTTTTTTTTGCTGCTGCATCACACTTCTAACTCATGTTCAGCTTGTAGTCCACTCTTTCTTTTCTTTGAGGAAATCTGCACCATTACGTTAATTGCTAATAAACAAAAAATATTATGTTAGTGCCTATTATATATTGGTGACAAATTATGTAATATAGTAGTCCCCCCTATCTACTGGGGATTGGTTCAGGGGTGTGTGGATACTGAAAACAGTGGATAATAGCACACACCATTGAAAATAATGGGACTTCTGGTTTAAAATATCATAGAGTTGCCTTGGAGGACCTAGAAAATGGCTAGAGAGGATACATTTTTAAGGAAGATTATGGTAGGTGTGCCGTTTTGTGTCCCATGGATAATTGTATCAGTGGATATGGGGGTCCTACTGTAATCTGAACATCCTGTACTGTGAATAGGTTAGGTTACATTGACTTGAGATGAACATGTGGGGGGCCCAAAATAAAGCATTGCAGGGGCCCCCAAAATCCCTTAAACCAGCCCTGGTTGGGATGAAAGTTCCCTTGGCCCAGGTCTCTCTTTATTCTTCTCCTTTGTTCTTGTCCTTGTCTTGTGGTCCCAGGCAGTATTTATCACCTTTTCACAGAAGCATCTTGAAGGTCCCTCAAGGTGGTCATCTCACTGGTCAGCTATCTCTTGATGCTGACCCCCATAAACTTAACCTAATACATCCTTAACCCTTTGTTTACTTGGTTGGCTCTGCTGCCCAGCTAATGGGAGAGCCCATTATCATATGCCCCCCAAATCTCAGATGGTCTGGGAACAGTTGGAAGCTGGAACCACACTGGCTGTGATTTCATCCTGTAACCTAGGAAAGAAGATAAATAAAACATGCATGCAAACACACAACAGTACAGGTTAACTATATTGTCAATTGGCAGATATGTCAGTCACTTGATTGAGTACAGATTGGACTCCTTGGCCTTGACTGTCAGTTCAGCATCCCAGATGCAGTGGAAAACAGCTGAGAGCTTCACGACATGGTAGCTGATGTCTCTGGACCCAAGTTCAGAAATGGGAGGGACAAGGAGATCTTATAGCACATGGATACATTTCAGATCACCCCGAACTCCCAGAGACAGATTGGTTCTTGTTCAAAAACTAAAATAGACCAGACTCAAATAGCTGAGCTCCCCAATTTCAGTATTTACCCAATCACTTCATATACAAGCAGTGTGGAAATGGTTTGTCTCTGTGGTTATGTAGGGTGTTTGTTTGTTTAAGAAAAGAACAGGGGGGGAAAGCAATTGTTTAATAAGCTTATCTAGGTTTATTCTTCTGTTGACAATTTCCCAGTAATAGAAACTGACCCAAGCTCTAATTCCAAGCGCGCTTACTGGGGAGAGTAAGTCCTGTTGAGCACAGTGGCACTTACTATTGAGTAAACATGCATAGGGTTGGGCTCTCAATTTTGTTCAGAAGGCAAGATTGTTAAGACAAACTGTGTGAAGGTTTTACTATTAAAGTCTGAAAACTAACATTCTCATCCTATTATGCAAATGTAATTTCACAGCATCCCATATCCGTGGGGCTGTGTTTCCGCTCTTCCCCGAGACACAGAATGCATCTGCTTCTTTAAAGCACTTAAAATGCTGCATTTGATGTGATTTCAAATTATATTTATTGTAATTTTTGTAATGCCATTAACTGTCATGAGCAGATCCTCTCATATTTAATTTCTTCCATGTACTTTGAAGAGCGTGTAACAGAAATTTAATTGCAAGGTAGATTGACTGTAACTTCACTTTTTCCAAACCTGAAATAGCTCTGACTACTGTTCACCATTAAAGGAGGAGGAGGTCTTCATATTAGCCATATTCCACAAGATACTAATGATTTGGCATTTTTGCATGTATGTTTCCAGAAGAAAGAAACCAAATAAATTAATGAAAAACATATAGAGATGATCACTTCAAGACCAAGTTCATCAGCAAACAGCTCCTTTCTGAGCCTTGTATATACATACTGTTACAACATTGGCCTCTTACCCCAGACCTTTTTTATACTACTATGATTCCACTTTAACTGCCATGGTAACATTCTATGGAATCCTGGGATTTGTAGTCTAGGGAAGGCATTTAGAATTCTGAGCCAGAGCTTCAGTGCCTCACAAAACTACAAACCCCAGGATTCCATATGAAGCAGTCATGGGCAGTTAAAGTGAAATCATACTGCTGTAATTGTGTAGTGTGAAAGAATAATTCATATTGAAGATAATAACAACACAGGTCATAGATCTGACTGGCTTTCATAAGTTAAACTGAAGAAACGTTGGATTGTTTATTGCAGATCTCATGTGCACCCGAAGCAAAGAGATACATTTAAAAACCACTGGAATGTACAGCTATTAATTTTTTCCATTGTGCCACAGACGTTTGTGGCCAAAAATAAAAAGTGAATGTGCATTAGGTGTACTCGGCTATCAGCTTCTGCTCCTTTGAGGCCATGATTTTTGAGGCCACTTGGTTTTACTTGTTCTTTTAAATTAATATTTGTTTTTAATTGATACGTGCTTTTAACCAATGTTATCTGTGTTAATGTGTTGTTCCCCACCTCAAACCATAGGAAGAGGCAGGTAATAAATAAAGATAATGATGATGATGGTGATGATGATGATGATGGAAAGGCAGTCAGTAGTAAGAGCAGGTGGCTCCCATTTCAGTGAGAGGTTGAGTCCACATAGTATCATAGAACCAACTTTAAAGGAGCTACTGTCCAGGAAAGCAGCCAACTGAATGGCTGATAAGAATGATACACGCAAAATGCAAGGATTTGCAGCAACACAAAAATAATTTTTAAGCACAGTACCAGTCCAATGTCCAATAGCAAAACCAGGGTGCAAGCCAAAGGTCCAGGAGTCCAAAAAGCAAATCATTGAGTCCAGTCCAGGGTCAAGAGTTCCAGAAAGCAGGTCAGTGAGTCCAGTCCAAGGTCAAGAGTTCCAGATCAATCCGAGGTCTAGGAGGCAAAGTTTCAGGCAACAAGGGAGTCCGAGTCAGATGCTTTTGCCAGGGAATGCAGATGGACTCTGACGAAGAAGCTCGGCATCTCACAGCTGTATATTGGCCCAGCTCCTATTCACAGCTGTTTGGTGATTGCTGAGCGTTTCTCATATAATCTCCAGGATCGACGGAGGCACACCCTTTCCATCCTTCTCTGGCTGAAGACAGGTCCCTCCTCATCCTGCTCTTCTATGTCTCCCAGGCCTGGAACCTCTGCTGGGGGGGGAGGCTAGGCTACTGAGTCATGGGCTCTGCTGCAGTTGGCATAGCAGAGCTAGGTTCTGGCTCAGCCAGCTCTGCAGGAGCTGGCAGAGCAAAGCTAAAGCCTGGCTCAGCCTCCTTGTCCTCTGACTCCTTTGAGTCCTCAGCCTGGCTGGCCATGACAGCTACCCAAGGTGATGAATATCTTTGAGGGATAGAGTTCACTGGATAGGTTCAATCCAGGAAGCCATGGTCTGATCTCAGCAGGGTTGTTGATGACAGGGTGACATGGAGGTCTCTCATTCATATGGCTATCATATGTCAAAATCTATTTGACAGCAGTTAACAACAATAACAACAAAAGGAGTAAGAACCTGAGAAGTTCCTTTAATGTCTGCATTAAAGTCTGGAGCAGATCTGGCCCCTCCTGCAATGAATGCCATTAGCAGCTGCTGGCAGGAAGCCATGGTAGATTCACTCTTCAAAGATGAGCCTGAAGTGTGATACTTCTATCTTAAGAAAGTTTTGCATAAAAGGAAACTTTACAAGATATTACCTCCTACACTACAGAGCTAGACATTCCACATGTGTGAGATTCTAGATAGGCTTCCTTTCTCGATCAGCACTTCATTTTCTAGATTCTAGATACAGGTCCCTTTTAAGTTTCTTTAGCCACTTCTAGAGTTGGACCCTCCCTGGGAGTCCATAGCCTGTTTGTCTGTTTTCAGGATCCAGTCAGTATTTCTAGTTTAATCTTGCTAGACTGCCTTTATTATTACATTTGGCCAACTACGATGCCGTCAAGACAACTTTTGATGAAAAGGAAAGAGCAGTGGTGGCTGAGGTTTGATCACACATACTATATATGCGCAGACTGTGGTAGTGGTTCATGTGATCTCCATCATGCACTGTTAGATGACCTCATGTGAGTATATTGGTAGCATGGACAACGCCTTTCAGTGTATTCTAGATGTGCAGAGGACAGCTTTTGTGGCAGCTGGATTCATCAGCAGTAGGAGATATGTCCACTGGAGGAGGAGGAGGAGGAGGAGGAGGAGGAGGAGGAGGAGGAGGTGGTATAGAGTTTGTTGCAGGGAAAGGCTAGCCAATGTGGCCTTGCAACCTCTCTCATTCACTCTTTTAATATGTTTAGCAGGGCACATAGGGAACTTTATATTCTGCAAGGCCCAAAAAGTGAAAGATACTGCAGAGTGAGCTCCTACACATGTATGATGAGGAATACAGGCAACCAGCTGGGCCGGGATTTGGCTGATATAGATTCGTGTCTCCACTGAGCCTTGCAACTCACTGGGGCTGCATCTGCACTGCAGCAATAATCCAGTCTGACACTGCTTTAACTGCCATGGCTCAAAGCTATGGAATCCTTGGGTTTGCAGTTTGTTGTGACATCAGTTTTCTTCTTCTTTTAATTTTTTACTGAATGAGCATATCAATCATACATCAGTGTTGTAAATTTATGTGTAAAAGCATTGAAGTGCTTTACTAAAAATTACAACATAGAAACACATTAACAAATTCATACAATCAGATTTAGAAATATAACAACACAGAGGAAATAGAATATTTACAACACAAGACAAAATACATGGAATTCATTAGAAGATATTTTAATAAATAATTCATGAATTATAGTGCAATTGATTTATGCATAAATAGAACTAATTACCTAGAAATCTGTTATTAACAAAATCTGTCAAAAATCAAGACAGCCACTTTTATCACAGAGAAGGCTAAATATCTAACAAAACTACAGGTCCCAGAATTCCATAGTATTGAGCCATGGCAGTTAAATGGTGCATCTACATGGTAGAAATAATGCAGTTTGACACCACTTTCAGTGCTGTAGCTCTATCCTGTGGAATCCTGGGAGTTGTAGTTTTAGAAGGTCTTTAGCCTTCTCTGCCAAAGAGTTCTAAGGCCTCACAAAACTACAAATCCCAGGATTCTGTAGGATGGAGCCATGGCAGTTAAAGTAGTGTCGACCTCCATTAATTTCTACAATGTAGATGTACCCAAAGCAGTTTCAAACTGAATTATTTCTGCAGTGCAGATGCAGCATGGGTGATCTTGGGCCACAGAGCTTTCAGAGAGGAGGAGACTCACATATGCCACTTTGAGCTTACTGGAGGAAGAGTGAGATATAAATTTGTAAAAAATAAAGTCATTCATTCACCCCAATGAATTCCAGTGGTTATCTCCCATGCAAGTGGGTAAGGATTGTGAAACACTTATTCTGAAATATATATCTACATCTTTACAAACACTACAGTTAACCCTGCTCTGTTAGTTTTAATGAGCTGTTTAAAAACCTGTAATACAATAATTGCATTTCAGCTTTGAAACACATGGTGACTTCTGTTCAGCTTGTTTCTTTTGGGTGTGTGCACACACAGACACATGCATTGAACAATGTCTATGGCAAGACAAGCTTTGCAGTATTTTCGTTGATGGGAGTGCGCTATTGTAATGTGACCTTGTTGCCTGTCTATTGGCCTGTAGCACAAGGAGGCCCAGTCCCCGGAAATTAGACAGCAGGTGCAACTTAATTAAATAAAAGAATCATGCTGCTTTGAGCTGGAAGACAGCAGGCACCTTGCTCACCTCCCACTGTTATATTCACACTCCCTTGTGCGATGGTACATGGGAGATGTTGCAACCATAGGGGAAAGGAGAGAATAAGGGGGAAGGGCCACAGGGATATAAGCCAAGGAATGCTCACTTAGCCACATAGCCAAATAACTAGCACATCAGTCTGTGGAGAGGGAGAGAGAAATAGAGAAACTGAAATTGTTGGTTTTGTTAATACTGTAGTTCTTAAAATGTACTTGAAAAGAGGATTTCTTGATTTTCCAAGGCTCAGAATTTCCAAGGATAAAAACAAGCAATTGAGATAGCATTAAAAAACAGTGCATAACGTCAGTTATACAAATTGGTTATCCCTTATTTGATACGCTTGTGACCAGAAGTGTTTTGGATTTTGAATTTGTTCAGATTTTGGAATATTTGCATAACATAATGAGATATCTTGGAGATGGGAACCAAGTCTAAACACAAATTTCATTTATGTTTCATATACACCATATATCCATAGCCTGAAGGTAATTTTAATACAATATTTTTAATAATTTTGTGCATGAAACAAAGTTTGTGTACACTGAACCTCCAAAAAGAAAAGGTGTCACTATCTCAGCCACCCATGTAGACAATTTTGGATTTCCAAATAAGGGATACTCAACTTGTAGTACAAAATGTACTTTCAGGAAAGAAAACATCAAGGAAAGGTAATAATGAAGCATCCCTCCCAAGAAACCCACACAAAATTTAGCAAAATAAAATACTGTATTGTTTTGTACACTGCTTAAACAGCCAAATCCTATGCAGAGTTAGTTTCACAGATGTCAACTGAAATCAGTGAAGCTGGTTATGTCTAACTCAATCTAGGTTCAGGCTGTTTATATCCAAGAGAATAAAAATGTGAAACATTCAGAAACATTAACATTATATCATAGCATTAGCACTATGCTCCAAAAGCCAAAATTGTCCATATGGCTGGTTGAGATGGTGATACCTTTGCTTTCTGATGGTTCAGTGTTCGAGCCTGTGCAATGGATTTTTCTGGTGGAGCACAGCGTGCACAGAACTGGCCTCACCCTTTAAACCAGAGATTCATCTGTCGTGGCCTTGCAAGCATGGACGTGGCAGCGAGGTCCTCAGGCCATAGGTTTGATTAGAGTTTCCTTCTCTTAGATGGTTGACCTTACAGGGTTGGACGAGCACCATCTGCCAGGGTTTGGGATTAGAGTTTTCCTTCTCCTAGGACGGTTGCCACAAGGCTAGAGAGCCCATCCTGCCCTTTGACACTCTTTGTCAGACCCTTCGGTTTTGACCTGTCTGGCATGGGAGACCCTACCAGTGGCTATTATGCCACCGCCAGCATAGCTCAAAATGTCATTAGGGTACGCAAGCCTCTCTCCCACAACAAGAAGGCGTCAATGGAGAGGGGTTCGGTGTACACAAACTTTTTTTCACACACAAGATTATTAAAAAAATATTTTTATATTTCATATACTTCAAATACTCCAGACTATTATGTATAAAATTACCTTTAGACATATATAAGGTGTATATGAAACAAAAATGAATTTTGTGTTTAGACTTGGGCCCCATCTCCAAGATATCTCATTATGTATATGCAAATATTCCAAAATCTGAAAAACATATCTGAAATCTAAAACACTTCTGGTCAGAAGCATTTCGGATAAAAGGGACTCAACCTGTATACTGTAACTGAACTTCTACATTGGTTTTAATGCTGTCCCAATTACTTATTTTTGTTCTTGTGAAGGTTTCTGTACTTTCTATCTCCTTGTCCTGTCCATGGTAACTATTTCAAATCAGCTCTAGCTAACCTTTGTCCTGTCTCCTCCCCCTTGGACAAAATACATAAGCAATACATAGGAACATTGAAATAATTGTTTGATATCATATATGTATACATTTCTATGTGATAGATTACATGTGGGTACATGCAGAAGTAGCTACATTAGTTATTAATATCTTTATCATTGGCAGGTTGGTATTTATGGTGGGAGGAGGGGTGCTGCAAATGGATGAAGGAACATGGAGAGAGACCAAACAACCCCCAATTCAATAAACTTTATATCTTAGAATAAATTATTAACTTGATGTGCATTGAGAAAGAGAACCATTTATCAATAGGGGCTACTATGGGTTCATCAAGAATAAATAATGCCAGGAGCTTCCTTTTTTCATCATTATTAGGTGGTAGATCCATTGGACAGTTGTTGACATAATATATCTTGATTTCAGGAAAGCATCTGGTCAATCTTTCATTATATTCTTGGTCACAAGATATAATATGTGAGCTAGGCTGAATTATTCTGGGATGGGTATGCAGCTGGATGAAAAACAGCATGAGTGCTTATTAATAACACCCTGCATCAAACAGTAGAGAGGCCTCATATGGAGTACTGTAGAACTCTGACTTGCTAGATTTTCAGACAACATTGTTATAGTGTTACTATTCCACTATATTTGCTATGGCTGCCTCTTGTGGAATCCTGGGATTTGCAGTTTAGGGAGGGGCATTTGCAACTTTCAGCCAGAGAGCTCTTAGGCCTCACTAAACTACAAACCCCAGAATTCCACAGCAGGAAGCCAGAGCAGTTAAAGTGGAATAGTAACACTATAACAGTGTAGTCTGAAAATCTGACACTGTCATATTCAACATTTGTATATATGACTTGAATGAAAGTATAAATGGGATGTTTATACCAAACAGGCAGATGACACAGCATTAGGAGAGATAGCTAATACTGCAAAATAAAACAGAATAAAGTTTCAAAATTACCTTGACAGGCTGGAACACTGGGCTGAAGCCAGCAAGAAGAGATTTAGCAGGGATGAATGGAAATCCTATTTAGGTACAAAATATATCAGTGGTATAAATACAGAATGGGTGGGAAAGTTGGCTTGGGAGAAATACATGTGGAAAGGATCTAGGTGTCTTTGTTAATGGAAAGTAGGACATGAGCCAGATGTGTGATTCAGCTGCTAAAAGAAGACAATGCAATCTCAGGCAACATTAAGAGAGGCATGACTCTAGATCATGTGAATTAATAATTACGTTCTTCTCTGTGCAGGTCACACCAGATCTGGAATGCTGTGTCCAGATGCATTGTATTGCATTGGAGGATTGCACTGCATTGCATTGCATTGTCAAGAGGACATTGGCAAATTTGACTATGTCCAAAGTTGGGGGGAGGAAGAGACCAAAGTGGTGAGGGCTCTAGTGTCTAGAAATGTATGCCTCATGTTCAGCCTGGAAAAGAAAAGATTAAGGAGAAACAAAATGTCAGTCTCCAAATATCTGGAGAAACATCCTATAGAAGATGGACTGAATGTTTTCTCTGCTGCTCTAGAGAGCAGGACTAGAACTAATGAGTGAAAATTTCAGGGAAGCAAGATGTTCCTCCAGATATTTGGAAACTGCCACCTTGTCTCTCCTTAATCTTTTCTTTTCCAGGCTGAACATGCTGCATACATTTCCAGACACTAGAGCATTGCTGTCATGTCACCTCTTAACCTTCTCTTCCTCAGGCTAAATGTACCCAGCTCACTAAGCTCATCCTCATAAGGCATGGCTTCCATCTTTTTACTTCAATTTGAAAAATTAGATCAATTCCTGCAGTACTTATGAATGTACAGTAATGCTTTAGGTTTCTGTTACTTTTCAGCAAAGTACTGTATTTATCTAGAATGCAAGATAACATTTGCCAATTTACAGCCTGGAAAACTGCTTTAAGTTTTGAGAAATTTCTCCTAGGTGGGACCCATAGCAGTGGGAGACAGGATGCATACCCTCCAGCTCTCCCAATTTGGCATAGACAGTCTTGGTTAATCTTATTTTGGCCCACATTTTCAGTTGCTTTTCAAATGTCCCAGTTTCTCCCTCTTCTTCCCACTTCCCCCTTTTTCCTCATCTTACTTCAATTGCTATAAATGAAGCTCAAAGTGCAAAAGTAGTTTGCCCTTAATAAACTCAGCAGAGGGGACAGAAGAAGGGCTGTAATCATGTCTGTCTCAGAGGACTCAGGCATAGTCAAACTGCTGCAGACTCTCCTTGCTTGTGTTTACTTTGGCCACCTTGACCACACTCGGATGTTGCTTGGCCACATGTGTCCTGGTTTTCATCTGGGAAATGTTGGAGGGTGAGAGAATAAAGAAAGAGTGAAGAAGAAGACAGAATAAAGATAACTAAGCATGTGGCAGGCGAGTCTCAATGAAGCATATTGTTCTCTTAAAAATTCTTTTTTTTTCTTATGGAGGAAATGACAGAGACAAAACTATCCTGTCTCTTTAAATGTAAAAGAACACACAGCCATGTTTCACTGAGAAAATTATGGACACTCTAGTCACTTCACCACATTAGCAAGGCAAACATTTGTGTACACCAAGGGGGCTTCTCATGACTAAGCATATTCATGAGAATCTAACAGTGATTTATTGTAATTATTAAATATGCAGTTGAAAACAAGTCATTACTGCCTAATGATCATGCTATAGCACCTTATTATCTATGTTAATTTCAGCATTCAGAATGGGGAAGGCCTTTAGCTCAATGGCTGAACATAGTCCCTGGCATTTCCAGGATAAGGCTGGGAAAGGCTTCTGCCTGTCAGCCTAGAAGGCTACTGCTTATCGGCACAGTAGACCAACCTTTTCCAATCCAGCATGTTTCACATTTGGTCCCTACTATGGTCGGGGATGATGGGTGTTGAGAAAGCTGGCAGAGGCAATATTGGAGTAGATGCAGCAAAGGTCTGAATTAGTATAAGGCAGACTCCCTATATGCTTTATATGATGTTGATAGCCAAAGAACCATTAGTATGCAACACATGATTGTTGTTGCTGTTGTGGGCCTTCAAGTTGTTTCTGACTTACAACAACTCTAAGCTGAATGTATCATGGGGGTTTCTTGGCAAGAGTGGGTTTCCCTTTGCCTTCCTCTGAGGCAGTGAGTGTCGCTTGCCCAAGGTCACCTAGTTGGCTGAACAGGGATTAAAACCCTGGTCTTCAGATTCATAGTCCAACATTCAAATGAGTATACCATATTGGCTTTTAACACATGATGAGTCTGTTTTAAAAAAGAACACACATCCCACTGTGATGTCCAGCCAGGACTGTTTGAATCTCCCCTGCATTTTCCTTCGTTTTAGTTCAGGCCTTAGTATGTCTGAGCATAGGAATGTTTCATTGTATTAGAGTTGTGGGAGGAGCTGAAGAATTCCCCTGCATTTTTCCAGGTTTGGTTTGTCCCTTCCCAGCAAGCTCTGTTTAGCTTGAAGTTTTTTAGCTTTTTTTTTTTGCTGTGAGCTTGCAGGGAGCTGTTTTATTGGTGGCAAACAGGCCCAGGCAGCAGGGAAGGGCATTTCTTACACCATTTAGCCAAATTAGTTGCCAACAACAAATAAGTCAAAGGAATCAGGAACTGAAAGACCCTGCACCAGCTCCATTGAGTGAGGAGATCAAACCAAGATCAAACCCAGAGAGATGACACCCTGAAGATTGCTGAAACTCAAACTGTAAAGTACCTTTTATTTCAAGTTTTTAGAGCTGGGGAGGAGAAAGCCCTTTACTTTTGTTCTTTAAAATAAACTTCCTCCTTTTTTGAACTTTATATTCAGCATCAGAGCCTTTTTGGATAAAAGAGTTTGATCTCACCATGGTATTAGCGTTGCACACCTAAACCTGCCACCATCTTTACTTGGGTGTGTCTTCACACCACCATCATTGCTGTGACTTGGGCATCCTATAAACACAGTGTTTACACTTGAACACTTACAGTGGGCCCTTGGTATCCACTGGGGTTTAGTTCCAGGACCCCCTGTGGATACCAAAACCTGTGGATGCTTAAGTTCCATTATATACAATAGTGTAGTAAAATGGCATCCCATATGTAAAATGGTGAAAAGCAAGGTTCGCTTTTTGGAATTTTTCCTCTGAATATTTTCAAGCTATAGTTGGTTGAATCCATGGATGCAGAACCTGTGGACACGAAGTGCTGACTGTATGTCTAAAGTGTAAGATTTAGCTCTTTAGCACTGGTGCTCCTTAATTAATAATCTATCTCTGGAATTATGTTAATGCTGAAATGCCAACTTAAGTCAATCACTTTAGTTTACAAAATTAATGTACCTCCATTGTATTAGAAAAAATCCAACTTAATTGATCACTTAATTGGTGTCAAGTAGTTAGTTCCTATCTCAGTTCTCATTTATGGGGCAGCCATCAAAACATGGAAACTGCCTCTTCCCTGGATCTATGGCTGGAATTCTGCCTTTTAGTACATAATTCAGTTGCTACCACAGAAGGGCAATTTACATCTTTATGTAGATATTATTGGAATCATAAGTGACTATGAATGGCACAGGGTAGTTGTGACCTAGAAAGATGTACTATTTGATGACATCTTTCTTCTGTTTAGTTTTTATGATCCCTGGAGTCTCTGTTGAGCAGACATTTCTAAATTACAAGATAGCTAATTCTGAAGAAACATTTCTGGAAACTGGATTAGTATCTTCTACATAGTGTCCAAATGGCTAGGCCTCACGGTAAATTCAAATGAAATTTGAAGACTTAAACCCCTCTCACCCATGCATCCTTGTTTTGATCATGACTCTATGTTTAATATTAATATTTATTTATTTATTCATTTAGTGTATGTGTTTCTTATTGCTGAGTTCTTAGAAGGCAATACAAAGCTATCCAAAGCTAATGTACTTCACTGTTGTGATGTTTGTTCATTTATTTATTTTTCAATAGAGAACTGTTCATTTTGATATAAGTCTTAGGCTCCATTTACAACAGATTAAACACACCAGCAAAGCAAAGAAAAACTCTTATGCTTTTCTTCTGGCTTTTTAGTCTTTTGTCTCCAAAGGATTTGAGTTCCCAGTTGTTGTTTTTGTTGGTAGCTCTGATGCCCTTTTAACAATGATGCTTTTGATTAGCTTAAATGTTGAACAAAGAGAGCATGTGTTGTATGGGGCATACCAGGTCCATTTTGAAAGGCCTCACATTCAAGAGGCTGAAAACAGCTAAAAATGCCCAAGGCTATCCTATACCTTTCAGCTATATAGGGTGAGAACAGTCTAAAAATACCCTCCAAATGTCGCTTAGGTTTCCTAGAGGCACAGTGGAGGCAAACAGGTCAAGGGGGGAAAAAAACCTAACAAGACATGGCTTCTTCATGTTTTCAATAAATTCTAATCCATAACATTGGACAAAAGCTAAATTCTGTAAACCACAGAGCCACAAACAGCAACTTACACTATTTATTTTACTTCCCAAAATGGCCACAACCTACTTTGGGAGGTTTGGGGAATGTATATCCACCTTATTTATATGTGCAGCACAATCCTATTCATGTTTCCTCAAACATAAGTTCCATGGTATTCAGTTGGGTTTATTTCCAAGTATGCGGAGCTGCTATTTCAGTATTCCCAATTTGGTAGGCTAGTGTAGTCTGTTTTGTCCTGTGGGGGTGAGGATGCCTATAATGTTGCCAGAAGGGAGGGTTTAAATGCCAACAGAAAATACTGAAGTCTGATCCTGATCAGATACTCCTGCTAGGAGGTGTTCTTGGGGAATGGAATAACGGGCAATGTCAAAAACCAGGGTATGTATCAACCTCAAAAAGGACAGAGGTTTGCATGGAATGTGAATGCACTAATTTGTATGTATATACATTTAGAATGAATTCACATAATTTAAATTAAAATACAATACACCTCACCATTGTGGGTAAGGCTTTGGACATTATCACACAAAGCTGGTATTTCACAATTATAGCAAGATATTAGCATATTTGGCCAGTACTTATCACACAATGTTGTGTCTAGCCTGTTGCTACTTTGCATTTCATTTTTTTCTGTAGCACCCCTTTTCACTGATGGGGGAAACCTGTCAGTGGTTCCCAATATTGCTGCTACTCCCTGGTGCAATAGGTGCATTCCGCTGCAGTAACGATATGATAGCAGTCACGTGGCATGAGGGGGCGTGATTCTACTCCTCTCCCCGTCTCTCCCTCCCTCACTATTCCCAAGCAGGCTGAGGTTGTTTTCACTCCGTGCCTTTTGGTTTTTTATTATTTTTGCTGTGATTGAGTAACTACAGTGGAATTATAAAATAAAAATATTTTTAATCATTTCACCTTAATTATGGAATCATCCAATAAAGGCTGGTGATGATGAAAATAAAAAATTGAAAGGCACACACGTGCTGAGTAGGACATACAGCAGGGTTATGGAGCTGGTGTGGAAGGGACCATGGATTGCCAAAGCAAATGAGTACCCAGCTTGTGGGGACAATTAGCTAACACACACTGGAAACTGCTTAATGCAGTGTAGATGTGTAAATTGCTATTGCTTAAAACAAATTGTAAGCCGCTCTGATGTCCTTGTGGCTCAAGAGCGGGGTATAAATAAATAAATTAAAATTAATTAAATTACACTTGCAGCCCACTTGCTGCCCACTCGCGTGATTATAGAGAAGTATGATACCAAATGTTTTCAAACCAGTATCTTCCCGTTTGCTTCACTAACATGATTGCTATGCAAAAACAGGCTGGTGTGATAAAGCCCCATGACCAAGCAACCCATGTGCCTAATTAGTCTACGTTTTGGGTGCTAATTGTTAATGGGCAACAATTAATAGGAAATGACTGCACAGTCACTTTCTTAAAAACTCTAAGCCCCTGATCAGAAGATTCTTACAGTTCTTTAAAAAAAAAAAAACTGGACTAGGACCGAGCAGCCTTTTAAATATAGGAAACCTTTAAAAAGAAGGCCATCCTTTGTAAAGAAAGACACATGGGAACACTAAAGATGGCTACTACTACCTTGACGGACTGCTTATGCTTTTAGACTATCCTAAAATCAAAGTTCTCTGGATTATGTACATTACAATAAACTATTACATTAAAAAATGAAATAATGAATAAAAACTGCATATAATAAAACCAAGATAAAATTAGCAGTAAAGTGTAAAAACACGAAACCACATGACCCTGAAGCTCATGTGCAGCATCCAAAGAAGAGGAAAAAAGCTAAGATCTAAAATCATGGAAGCACAATCCCCCCTTTCTACCACACAGCCCAAATAGCAAAATTGCAACCTCAGAATCTCCCTGTCCCTGCTTTAGGCTAGAAAAGGCACTTTAAAATACAGGGAATGACTGAATAGTCACTCTCATTTTTAAAAAATCTCTTAAAATAGGGTCAGCGAAGGTGACATCACATTTAAATGGGAAATCATGCCTGCAGAGACTTCTGGGGGAGAGAATTGTTATGGAGGGGGGGTGAATCTTTTCCTGGTGGGGTTTTTTTAGGGTGGAAGTTGGGGGCAATTTGGGAGTGCTGGGGGCCATCTGTGGGCAAGGGGGTCTCTTATAATCCATGGGTCATGCTTTGGTTTGCCCACCCATAATCTAAAAGCACTAAGAAACCTAAGGTGCTAAGATTCAACACCTTAACTGTTCAGTATCCTTGAACATCATACATATGTAACAGATAAAGAAACTGAAAATATATAAAATGGGAATTGTTCCTAGTACAACTCATCTATGGAGTCAGTGGGAAAATCAGGGATAAGCCAGTAATGGTGTGTACATATACGGTGCTGCAAAAGATGAAATCATTTCTCTGGAAGACTGGTCCCACTGCTTGCTAGCTTATGTAGGGTTTGTCTAGATGACAAACCCTACATAAAAAACCCTTAAAAAAAACCCCAAAACCTGAAGTGCCTCACAGTAATGGCATTTTGCAGCAGCTGTGACTTGTCTTAATGGTGTTTTTGTTCTCATAAGCTTTGCATGCAAGATGGCAGCTGTGAGTGATTACTCACGTTTGTACTTACCGCAATTTGCTGTTGCTGAACTTTTTTTAAAAAAAGATGTCCATGGTGCTATAGAGCAATTTTTCGATTTAACAGAAAAGCATCAAAACCGTTCACACCCAGTTTTATCACCTTACTGATCTCTCACTAAGGTGAAATCTAACATGGCGGCAGTGGCCGCTTGCCTTCTTAGCAAGGCCCACCCCCTGTGCTTGCCCGGCCAATCAGCTTTGCACTTCCTCTCCTATGGGAAAGTGATTCATATTGAATTGCTTGTCCGAACAAGCAGGAATGCAGATTCCCCTTGCCGTTTTTCAAAAACTCCGAGAAAAGCTATGAAAGCTTTTCCTGTGGAGTTTTTGACGTTTTGGGCCCCCTCCTTACCAATATGGCCAAATGATGCAGAAGGCTATTAAGACAGGTAGGATTCTCCTTGCATTCAGTGAGGAGTATTTTCATCATTTAGACAAGCCCATTGTGAACCATCTTAGAAGCTATATCTAACTGCCACATCACAATAACAGTACTAATGACTAAATGTGCTTTAATGTGTTAGGTTGCTGTTGCAGAGCTTAGTGAGAAATGGAAAATACACCATTCGGTCAAGCCAATTGCCATCACTAGCTTTCCTCCTGTAGTAGTAACAGGTTTTTTGCTATGTAAACATTTCTCAAACTTGAAAAGATAGTGCTACATAATTTAATGTATGTTCATAACCATACAAATTTTACACATTCTCCAAAGCTAACCCAACCCCACCCACTACAATTTCTTTCCAGATTCCCTAGCATTTTGTATCAGAGAAAACTGCATCAATAATAATTACACAATGGATGAAGTTGATAGGTTTTATGATTACCCAGGGAACATTCCATCTGACACAATAAATGATGTGACACTAACATCACTATACCACGCATCATGGTCACATCATTTCACAAATTCCTTTGTTTTTATTGTTAGTAGTACCCTTGTGCTTCCTACTGTACCCTCTTATCTAAGCTGATGTCACTAGTAAACATGTACTATATAAGTGGTCCATGCTAGTCTATAAACAAAGATTTCACTTTCAGCCTTTTTCATGTTTCTCTGTTGCCCAAGTCTTCTTTGATTAGATCCTATCCATCATGCTGGTAAATAGCATTTGTAATTACAGAGATTGGAATCTACAAATTGATTTGCCCAAGTCATCATGCAGGGTTGAATGGGATTTCAGAGCAAGTTGTAGGTGGAGTGCCATCATAATGCCAGTGCAATAAAACATTGATATTGCTGTATTTTTTTAAAAAAAAATAGTGTTATTTTAAAAGAAAAACATTTAGATCATCATGCTTTTTTGTTCCTTGGCTATATATTACAACACGATGTAGTAATAAATTCATATATATACAAAATGCCTAGGGATGATCCATGCAAAAGGTTGCCATCTTCTAGCCTCAGTTTTTCAGGAATGGATATGACATTTAAATTGTACATCATTTTGGTCATATCAAATTTATTTATATCATGTGTGACTGGGATGATTTTTACATACATTATGAGTTTGATATATTATAGTCTATTTGGATCACTCTGTATTTGCATCATAATATAATGTCATGTGCCATCACCGTGACATTAGCTGCCAGGCGCAAAGAATATTACTCATTTGGAGACAGCACTGATTGTGGGAGCTGTCAGAAATGTGGACTAATGCCAGCATATTCTGAGATTTCAAGCATTAGTTTATATAAAATATACCATCTAAACTAATGCTTGAAATAATATATTGATGGATTAATACAAATCTAGACCGTGAAGTGAAACTCACATTAATTTACATAGATAATTTGAACATCTGAATCATTTATTCCAATATTTTCTTTAAAGCACCAAGTATAACAGTGTTAGGGGGGAAATGACTGCCAAGAAATAACTGTCCTAAATGTAAAGTCGCAGCAGTTTCAGATCTGACTCTTCTCATGTGAATTTTTAATCAGAAGTAAGTTTCACTCTGTTCAATAGGCTTGCTCTCTATTAAGTGGCCAGAATGACTGTTACATTGGAAGTTAACATGGGTATAATCCACATCTACTTATCAATGGCAGAACTCTCGCTGGGTTTAACAATCTGCATTATACCCTTTCAATTGGATCCGGATTTAGGAGCATACAACTGAGAGCTGAAAGAGGGTTTCCCTGCCCTTCCTCCCCACAACAACGTTTTCACCTCTTTCAAAATGCTATAAAGAAGGAAGGGAAAACCTGATGAATAGGGTGACCTATGATGTGACAGAAGAAGGTTGGGTTCTCTAATATAACGTGGATGCACTTTCACTTCACTTCCAACTATGGAAAGCAGATCCTGGATACAACCCACAGAGTTCAATGGCATTCTGTTTCTTTTCCTTCTGAATTTCCATGGCATTCTTTTGGTCTGACCTAAACTGGGCTATAATATTGTATCTCTTATATTGCTGTTTGATTTGGCAAGTGAAAACCTGATCAGTCAATAAATGATTCTGAAGACACAGTTATAAAGATGCACCGTGATTAATACACATTACCCTACTGTCAAGTTTTTCTGAAAGCTCAGGAAGAGATCCAAAATGTTGAACAGCAAGACATCTGGAACAAGAAGGAAGCTCTTTATACAAGATTGCATAGCCAAGGTAGGCACCATGAATGTGGATTACCGAGTCTTAAAGGAGTTGACTGGATTTTGATTTTTGGCATGTTTGATATTATTTATTTCAAATGTGAAGAATGACATATATTCTAAAATATCACACTATTTTTCTCCAATATACTCACATTGTTGACTCTCTCTCTGGGTGTGTGTGTGTGTGTGTGTGTAATGGGTACACTGGTTCCACTTAACTGCCTTCATGTGTTGCTGTTGTTTCAATAAGAAAAGGATCAGAGCCCACATTTTAGCCTCTTACTAGTTTGTTGAAACTGCTTTTTTATGTTATTCTGTTACGGTTGTCCTCTTACAAGTTTCAGATATGGCTGCATATATAAAATTGGATCAAGGGTAGGAATCATGTTGTCCCCCAGATGCTGTTGCACTGAATCTTCCAACAGGCTTAGCCAGCAAAGCCAATGGTCAGGAATGCTGGGAGCTGCAATCCAACAACATTTGGAGGAGTGTAGAATTCTCAACCCTGCATTAGATAAAACTGTTCTTTAGTTCTTAAAGGAACAAGAATAAGGGACAGTATCATCATTCTGAACTGAGTCCATGCCACTGTTTGGGAGTTAACACAGGAGAAGGTCCTATCCTGTTTGCCTGACCAGTGGGCCTCTGCAAATATGAAGTATACTCAAAGGGGTGTCTTCTGTAGATCTTAATAACTGGGCTGGTTTCTAGCAAGAAGACCTGGGAAGTTCTAATTGACTGTTCGTGCACTTTTAATGATGAACAGGTTAGGATTCTATTCAGTTCATGCTTTGATACATTTTCATGTATTTCAATCAGTTGATTTTTGATAGGAACTTACCAAAATTTGCAAATCCCTTCATAAACAAGATGGAAAGAACTTGAAAAAAAATTAGTTCAAAAGAAGAAAGTGGGAGATGGCAAAACTGATAGATTTGCCCACTTTTATCTTTCATTTGTTGTTAACTGCCATCAAGTTGACTTTGACTTATGGCGACCCTGTGAACAAGAGATCTCTAAGTCACTGTATCATCAACAGCCTTGCTCAGGTCTTGCAGACTTAGGGTTGTGGCTTCCCTGATAGAGTCTATCCACCTGTAATGCTGTCTTCCTCTTTTCCTACTGCATTCTACTTTGCCAAACTTCATTGCCTTTCCTAATGTGTTGTCACCTCATGATATGGCCAAAGCATGATATTCTTAGTTTGGTCATTCTGGCTTCTAGGGAGAGTTCAAGCTGGGTTTGTTCCATGGCCCATTTGTCTTTTTGGCAGTCCATGGTATCTGCAGAACTCTCCTCCAGCATCACATTTCAAATGAGTTGATTCTCTTCTACCTTTCATAATTGTGTAGAAAGAATTTTAGTAAGTACAACTTATCAAGCAGGTATGAGGAATGCTGTGTTTTGTAGAATTATGTTTTGATATAAATATGCAAGTTCTCTGTGTGATGCTGCACCATCTGTTTATGTGACAACACACAACAAGGTGGTTGACAGCAAACTCCAAAGCGCTAGCCACCTTTTACCTGAGGGTTCAGCCTGGCCACCTTCACCCTCTGTTATTACCACTACAACGTCTATGGTTCCCTTAGTTCTTTCTGCCTGAACCAGGGATGTACACTTTATCCCAAATGTGTGGATTGTCTGGTGTTTCTATGGTAGAATGACCTTTTCTATCTATAGGTTGAATGAATGCACAAGAGTCTGTAGTTAATCAAACAACATAGAGTAACTTTATTGAAGGGAATAAGATGTACAGTAACTTAGAAATCTTATGCTTATAATGGTTCACTGTCTGAGCAGACTGTCACTTTTCAGTAGCCACTCTTACCCAGCTTAAAAGTCCGAGCACAGATTGTTCTTGGATCTTTATAATATCTTCCCTTAACCCTCAGACTTATTCACTCTTTGTCCAATCAACCTTCTCATTCAAACTTCCAATCCCTTGCACACAATGTTGTTAAATTCAAACCTCAAACATACAGCACACACACGGAGCTTTCTGCTCCAGTCTACTTACACTCCCAGACTTCTGGCTGTTATGCATCACTTCAAACATACAGAACCCCTCCCAATTCAGTCGCCTGGTTCCTTTCATACTCTCATCCCATTCGCTCACCTTTCTGTCCATCACACCCTGGCCATCCTAATACTCTGGTGTTAGAGGCAGACAAACCACTTGCAACAAGACAAATCAATAAAAAAAGCTTAGGATGAGGGCACCAAGAAGCTTTTTGTTGTTGTAGGTCTAATTGTTTTTTGTGCAATGGGACCCTCTGTTTGTGAAACAGGTCAACCCCTTATCCATGGGGGATTCGTTCCAAGACCACCACCTCCATGAATACCTGAAACTGTGGATAATAGGGAGCCCTATTATTTTCAATGATATGATGATGATGATGATGACGATGATGATGTGTCAAAGATGCAGGTAATATAAAAGAGTAGAAATCTGTCCAAACAATTTGTAAGGAGATTTTAAAAATCAAGAATTAGAAAAGGTAAATGATCAGAAATCAGTATTGGAAACATTTTAATCATTTTATGAAAAGGGATGAGAGATTAAAGATGGCTTTGAAAACACCTTATTGGTACAAGTACAATAGTTTATACATTTCCCTCTTCCACAACAGCCCAAAATTCTCTAGCCTTTAAAACACAAATACACACACACATATACACCCTGCTAAATGGCCCAGTTGCATGAGTTACTGCATTGGCAAAGAAAGCTGCTCTCTCAAGAGGCAACTGAATTGCTTTTTATTTCTTATTGTTCACTTCAGTAAACAGTTTAAATACATAACAAATTTGCTATAGCATCTCAGTTCACAAAGAACACCTGAGCAGATTCTCTCATACATGCAGGGTTGCTTGCAATTGCTGCAGGCAGGCCAGTCAGCACATAAATTGGAATCCAAATCCTGGTCCAGCAACTATATTCTTTGTTGGCAAAGAAAGCTTCCATTCTGGCTTATGTGGTCTGCTGCTTGAGTAGTGCCCACAGCAGCCCCCTAAAATTGTATGTGTATTTGTGTGCTATGAATATTAGATACAGCTCCTGAGCTGATGAGTCTGCTCATTAAAACTAAAACTACATCTGGCTTCTCTACTGGCTAGTTGACAGCCATCAGCTGCTAGTCTGTTTTCTGGACTGCTTATTGGTATAAACTGTCCAGCTTTCTGATTTTTTTTTTCCAAGACTGCTTTCTTAGCTTCCTTTCTCTGCCTTAGTTTCTATGACTGTATATTCATAACGTCCTACATAGTCCTTTATTTAAGGATGTCAACATGTAACAGAAGTGTTACATCACGTGTGAACAATTTATATAAACAGCTTGCTTAACACAAAAGGTCATGAGAAAATAATCATCTGAAGTGTTAAATATCATCTCTGCATATTATTAATGAATATGAACATCTGGATGACCAAAATAGTTGCTTAAAATATGTTCACAGCTTTGCAGTTGTTAACAGCATGTAAAACATACACTGAAGAAATTCCTGGCCTCTTCACTGCAAGTTGTTATATATTCGTACCATCAAATATTTTATTGCCTTACCAAAACCACAACAAACAAGCCAACAACCACTCAACACTTTATGAACTCCTTTACAGTGTCATATGTGTGAAATGTTCCACTGGCTACCAGTCTGTTTCCAGACTCAATTCTTATTTTAAAATAGTTTTTATTGGTTAAAAATATGGTAAAAGCACAAATGACAATGAAAAAGAAAGAAAAAGAAAAAAACACAATAAACATTGAAACAATAAATCAACTAAGACAAACGCAAACATTGCATAGAAAGAGAAAAAAAAGAAAAATAAAGAATCTGTATACAGTATATATGTGTGTGTATATACATACCTACTGTGGCCTTGCAAGCATGGACGTAGCAGCGAGGCCCTCAGGTCATAGGTTTGATTAGAGTTTCCTTCTCTTAGATGGTTGACCTTACAGGGTTGGACGAGCACCATCTGCCCGGATTTGGGATTAGAATTTTCCTTCTCCTAGGATGGTTGCCATAAGGCTAGAGAGCCCATCTTGCCCTTATCTACTCAGATGCCAAGATTGACAAAGAGATTGATCACAGATTAGCAAAGACATATAGTGCATTTGGAAGACTTTACAAAAGAGTCTGGAGTAATAAACACCTGAGGCAAAGCACAAAAATCAGTGTGTATAGAGCCATTGCACTGTCTATTCTCCTTTACGGGTCTGAAACATGGGTCACCTATCGCCACCACTTATGGCTCCTCGAACGCTTTCATCAGCGCTGTATACGCACAATCCTAAATATACACTAGACCTACTATGTGACGAATGTTGCTGTCCTTGAGCAAGCAAGGATCACCAGCATTGAGGCCATGATATTGAGAACACAGCTGCGCTGGGCAGGGCACATTTCTAAGAAGGAGGACTATCGCCTCCCAAAAATAGTACTCTACGGTGAACTCGCCATGGGTCAGCATAAGAAGGGCGCTCCAAAAAAAATGATACAAGGACTCCCTGAAACAACATCTCAGGCTCGGCCAAATTGATCACCAACAATGGTCTGCCTTGGCCTCACATCGGGAGGCATGGAGACCACTATTCACAATGCTGCAGCCTTATTTGAGAACTCACGCCGAACAAGTCTTGAAGAGAAACGACAACACAGAAAGAATCACAACCTGGAAACATCTCCCAAGGAGACCTTCTGCTGTGCTTTCTGCAACCGGACTTGTCTATCTCGGATTGGCCTTTTTAGTCATCAGCGTGCTTGCAGAAAGCGCAGGATGAGTCCTTCCTGAATCTTCATTTGCAAAGAAAAGCCAGAGAGATATACACACTACCCCAAGAGTATTTGTATGTGTGTGTATGCATCTACATATCACAAACTTACAACCTAAAAAAGACTTCCCACCTGTGCACCAAATACTTTCTTACATTATTGCATACCTATTAATTCTCTTACGTTAGTAATATCTCACTAGATTTCTATTATCTGCTGCTAACACCCTAACTCCTAATATTATTATAATATTTTCCATTATATTGTTATTTTCTATTATTTACATAGGTTTTTTTTCCCCCTGTGGGGTTTTGTGGTTTTTATATAACACTTCAAAATAATTGTGGAATGGTTTCATCCTCATAAAGGATGAAGGTAGTCTCCTACCTTTAGCTTTGCAATTATTCTTTTTGATCTTTCCTTTCTTAATCTATACACCAACCATCTCCCTGGTTTGTTCCTCCATTCATTTTTTTAAACTTTTTAAATAATCCAGCTTTCTTTTAATCTCCTCAGACGTTACCATAGCTAACTGATCATACAATAATTTTAGGTTATTTTTTAGTTTCTTATATGTCAGAGATCTTTCCAATTCTTTCTCCTTTAATTTAATTTCCTCTACTATTTGTTTCCAGGCACAATTCAAAGAGCTGGTTATGACCGTTAAAGCCCTACACGGCTCAGGTCTAGGTTATTTGAAGTACTGTATGCTCCCTTGTGAACCAGCCTGGGCTCTTCGATCTGCTGGAGAGGCCCTTTTCTCTGTTCCACCACTCTCACAAGTACATCTGGTGGGAACTCACGAGAGGGCCTTCTCAGTGGCTGCCCCCAGACTCTGGAACTCTCTGCCCAGAGAAGTTAGATTGGCACCTTCCCTGCCTTCCTTCCAGAGCCAATTAAAAACCTTCTTGTTTTGGCAGGCCTTTGCTGATCTTTGCTAATGGCTATGTTGGGGTATATGTGAGTGTTGTGTACATGTGTGTGTATATGTGTGTGTTTTTAAAGTTTTAGCTGTGTTTTAACTTTTTTAGTTGTTTAATTGTTTTAACTTTTGTATTTTGCTGATTTTAACAATGTTTTTATTGCATGCCACTGAGTACCAAATTGGGAAAAAAGGGGATAGAAATGATGATGATGATGTCCGAAGCAACATATATTGGCTGCTTCAGTATTCAGATATAGGGAACATAATGGCTGGTATCCTGTTAGTGAATTATGCTGGCATAAATAAGATTTACCCCATCATAATTCACTAATAGGATGCCAGCCATTATCTCCTCTCTATTTTTTTTTATTTATACCCCGCTCTTCAGCCACAAAGCTATTAGAGCGGCTTACAAATTATTTTGAGCAATAGCTATTTACACATCTACACTGCATTAAGCAGTTTCCAATGTGTGTTAGCTAATTGCCCCCACAAGCTGGGTACTCAATTTACCGAAAGGATGGAAGGCTGAGTGAACCTTGGAGCCGGCTGGAATCGAACTTGCGACGTGGTGGCTTGCAGTACTGGCATTTAACCACTGCGCCACCAGGGCAAAAAAATAATAAAAATAAAAATAAAAATAATTAAAAAATCTCCTCTATATGTGAACTTTTCCTTATACTTCCCGATAGCTGAACAACTAACTTCTTTGGAATTTTGTTATGACCGTACAACAACTATAATACCCCCTAACCCATCTTATAAGCAGCACCCCTCACCCCCTGTCATGATGGAGTTATTTCTGCATCTCCATCATGGGGAAAGATCTCATCAGCAAAACCTACAGTTCACAGCATCGGGAAATTTCCATTCCCTGCTTTCCATAGCAACAGGTAAGGTAGAGGGTGGAACCTCATTTCCTAAACATTACATCACATCACTTGACTGGAGAGCCAATCAGATCTGGCAATGCAGAACCAATCAGCATTGGCTAATGGAGTTTTTGAGTTTCTGAATTCCTTTGTTTGATGCCACATGGCTTGAGGCCAGCAAGGAGAACTCATGGCTTGAGAATGTCAAAAAGCCACAAGGGGTATCAAAAAGTCTGGGGAGAGACTTCTCAATGACTCTGAATTCCATCACCAAAGACTTAGCTAGGCCGGCTTAAGATAAGCCTGAGCCTAGCCTACCCCAGTTGGAACACAGACTGATTATTATGGACTTCAGAAATGTGAGTTATCATCTTTTTAGCTTAGGAGACTGTCTAGAGAGGAATGTGTTAGTTCTTGTGATTTATTTTAATCCTATGACTAAATGTATTCTGTGTAGTTTTTAAATTGAGAACCTGGAGAGGATAGATTTCCCTCCATGCTAACTGTTCCGTTGCTTGAACCAGAATAAAGCTTTTTCTGTTTTCCTATTAACCACGCACGTGCCTAGCTTGGTTCATGGCTATCTGGATTTCCCTGGGATAGAGAAGGGGGAATTGGTGATACTGTAAGGGACGGGTAATTCCTCTGATTAAATCCTAACCTTTCACAGCTTCCTGCTGCACTGTGTAAGAAGAGGGAGCTAACTCAGTGGGTGGCGGCAGCTATTAACACAGTTCAAGGGGATTTCTAGACTAGAGGAACCCTTGAGAGTGTGTCTAAGGTTGTACAAAAAGCAGGAGCCTTCTTCTTCCTCTCTGTGATAGGTGAATGCACAGAGAAGGAAGGAGGACCTCAAGCATCACACCCCCGAATAGCTACTTCTATGCTGTCAGAGAGCAGGGAGGATTAGTGGGGACAGGTCCAGCTATCTTCCTATAGATATTCCCCACTTGAGCATAAAAACCCACTGGGTAACCTTGGCCAAATCACACTCTCTCAGCCTCAGAGGAAGGCAATGGCAAACCTTCTCTGAACAAATCTTGCCAAGAAAACCCTGTGATATGTTCACCTTAGGATTGCCATAAGTCGGAAACAACTCAAAGGCATACAACAACAATTTTCAAAGTAACTGCTAATGTCTCCTCTCTCCAACATATAAATGGCCACGTGGAGTGTGTGTGTATGTGGCTGTACTGCTTACAAGGTGTGTTTGAGGGAAAACTTTGGAAGATGCAGCTATGTCGTACATGAACTATACATAACTATATAGGTGAAAGATTAGCAAATAAAAGACTTGGATCTATATGGGTGTTTCTGGAATCTGTCTCTCCAGGTAATCCAACAAATACAGTGCACTGAAGGAAAGGACATATCTCCTGATCCTTTAGTAGTCTATTCCTTTACTTTAGTTTAGCACAGTGTTCATTAAAACAGGGCTGGTATTGGAAACACTTCTCATTATGAGAAATTATGAAGACCAGGACAGTTTGAGAACTCGTAAAGTCTCTTTCCTGAATCTAGATGTTACTATAACAACATTCCAAAAAGGATGAAAGAGGTGTTTATAGGCACAACTGGAATGACATATATAAATATGATCTTGTTTAGGAACAAATGTTATAAGCTCAGAAAGCCTAGTGAAGTGATTCTTCAAGCAGCATTTCAACAGTACCCAGTGCCCATTTTTAGACCACCAATCTTCCCAACTTGACCCTCTACAGATGTCTCAGAGAACAGCTTCCATCATTCCCATACAACATAGCTACTGATTGTCATTTCGCAGATAACACTGCACCTATAGTCATTACGTCTGATATTCCAGTGGAAGGGCATGGCCCAGGAAGGAAGCGAGAGAAGAATAGTGAAGGTGAACAACTGGCTATGCAGATGGTGCCACTGGGAACAATCTGGCTTCATGGACCACAGAATGCGGTTTCAGGGAAGTAGACTTCTGGAAAGAGATGGGCTGCACCTCACAACAGTTGGTAGGAATGTTTTTACAAAGAGTCTAAATGATCTCATCAGGAGGACGTTAAACAGAGTTGTATGGGGGAGGGAGACAGTACTCTTGAAGGCAGGAGTTCATCGAGTGCTAGAGATAATAGCCCAAATGTTATACAGAGAACAAGGCAAATAACACAACAACCCAACAATGAGAGGAATAAACCCTTTAAACGGCAGATAGGGGAAACGGCCCCTGGTCTCAGATGTCTCTATATGAATGCACAGAGCATGGGTAATAAACAGGATGAACTTGAACTCTTAGCACAGCAAAACAAATACGATATCATAGGCATCACTGAAACCTGGTGGGATGAGTCTCATTATTAGAATGCACTAATAGAGGGGTATAGCCTATTTCAGAAAAGTAGACCAAATAGGAAGGGTGGTGGAGTAGCACTATATGTTAAGGATGTGTACACCTGTGAACATATCCATGATTTAAATCCTGGGAGCCAGGTTGAGAGCATCTGGGTAAAAATCAAGGGGGAGAGAAACAGCAGGGATATCATTGTGGGGGTCTACTACAGACCTCCAAGCCAAACCGAGGACTTAGAAGATGCCTTCCTGGAACAGATGACCACACATACAGAAAGGAGACATGTAGTAGTAATGGGAGATTTCAACTATCCTGACATTTGTTGGAAGTCCAACTCTGCCAAGAATTTAAGGTCAAACAAATTCCTCACTTGCCATGCAGACAATTTCATTGTCCAGAAGGTGGAAGAGGCAACAAGGAGATCAGCTATTTTAGATCTGATCCTAACCAATGGAGATGACCTAGTTAATGGTGCAGAAGTGGCAGGACCCCTAGCGGGGAGTGACCATGTTCTCCTGGAGTTTGTTATACAGAGGAAAAGGGAAGCCAAGCATAGTCAGACCCAAGTCTCCAGGACAATGAACTTCATCCAAGGATATTAAAAGAACTGGCAGAAGTAATCTCAGAACCACTGTCAATAAACTTTGAGAAATCCTGGAGAACAGGGGAGGTCCCAGCAGACTGGAGGACGGCAAATGTTGTCCCCATCTTTAAAAGGGGGTGGGGGAGAAAACCCAAATAATTACCTCCCAGTCAGCCTGACATCAATACTATGAAAGATTCTAGAGCAGATCATTAAACAGTCTGTCTGTAAGCACTTAGAAAGGAATGCCATGATCACAAAAAGTCAACATGGATTTCTCAAAAACAAGTTGGGCCAGACTTACCTCTTCTCTCCTTTTTTGATAGAGTTACAAACTTGATAGATGAAGGAAAAGCAGTGGATGTAGTATATCTTGATTTCATTAAGGCTTTTGACAAGGTCTCCCATGATATTCTTGCAAAAAAGTTAGTAACCTGTGGGCTAGACAATGCAACTGTTAGGTGGATTTGTAATTGGTTGACTGACTGAACCCAAAGGGTAGTCACCAATGGCTCCTCTTCATCCTGGAGAGAAGTGACCAGTGGGGTGCCACAGGGTTCTGTCCTGGGCCCAGTGCTATTCAACATCTTTATCAACGACTTTGATGAGGGAATAGAGGGTATGTTTATCAAGTTTGCAGATGACACCAAATTAGGAGGGGTCGCTAATACCCCAGAAGACAGGATCAGAATCCAAAATGACCTCAACAGATTAGAAAGCTGGGCCAATATTAACAAAATGAATTTCAACAGGGAGAAATGTAGGATACTACTCTTGGGCAGTAAAAATGAAATGCACAGGTATAGGATGGGTGACACCTGGCTTGATGGCAGTACATGCAAAAAGGATCTAGGAGTCTTAGTGGACCACAAGCTGAACATGAGTCAGCAGTGTGATGCAGCAACTAAAAAAGCCAATGCAATTCTAGGCTGCATTAATAGGAGTATAGTGTCTAGATCAAGGGAAGTAATAGTGCCACTGTAGTCTGCTTTGGTCAGACCTCACCTGGAACACTGTGTCCAGTTCTGGGCACCACAATTCAGGAGGGATATTTAGAAGCTGGAACGTGTCCAGAGGAGGGCGACCAGGATGGTGGGTGGTCTGGAAGCCATGCCCTATGAGGAACGGCTTAGGGAGCTGGGGATGTTTAGTCTGGAAAAGAGAAGGTTAAGAGGAGACATGATAGCCATGTTTAAATATTTGAAGGGATGTCATACTGAGGATGGGGCAAGCTTGTTTTCTGCTGCTCCAGAGACTAGGACACAGAGCAATGGGTTCAAATTACAGGAAAAGAGATTCCACCAAAACATTTGGAAGAACTTCCTGACAGTAAGAGCTGTCTGGAAGTGGAATACACTGCCTTGTAGTGTGGTAGAGTCTCCTTCTTTGGAGGTTTTTAAACAGAGGCTGCATGGCCATATGTTAGGAATGATTTGATTGTGTATTCCTGCATGGCAGGGGGTTGGACTGGATGGCCCTTGAGATATCTTCCAACTCTATGATTCTATGATCAGAATGGAATGATGGCAATTGTAGTTCAAACATATGGAGGTTGCCAATTGGGAAAGACTGTAGTAGACCCACTAAAATGACCAGGAATTAAGTTAGTAATGATTAACAAGTACCACTAATGTTATCAGGTCTAGTTTAAGGATGACTGAGTCTGAATCCAAACCACATACAGTTGGCCCTCAGTATCCATGGATTTGGCATCCATGGTTCCACCTATCACAGCTTTAAAATACCACCACCCCCAAATTCCAAGATGTAAACCTTGATTTTGTCATTTTATATAAGGGACACCACTTTACTATGCCATTGTATACAATGGGACTTGAGCATCACAGATTTTGGTATCCATGGGAGGTCCAGGAACCAAACCCAGCAAATACCAAGGGCCCATTGTACATCAAATTTGAGGGGTATACATGTGTAGAATTCGACAGGGGTCTCTTTTAAACAGAACTCTGAAATGTTAGTCAGGAGCAGATGGGGTGCTACTTCTGAGGTGGCTTGTTTTCAGAGACATGTGGCTAACTCTACATATGTATACCCAACAAAAGGATAAAGTTATTCAATTTTCATAATGTATTCTTACCATATTGAGTAGAACTTGTTGCAAAAGAGCTCAGTTTGTGTGATTTTGCAAAATCTACAATTACTGTAATTCAGTACTTAAAATTCCTAGGTAAAATAATAAATACCTAAGGATAGATTACAGATACAAGATAAAATAGAAAAAACAGCTTCAAATCCTCCAGACTGACTTTAGTTTTTAAAAACACCAAATAAATGTTACTAACTATAGAAATAAAACCAGAATAAGTTAGTGATAATGTACAGTATTTTGTAAGTCACCTTGAGTCCTAGCTTTGAGAAAAATGTGGGGTATAAAAAAAAAACTAATAAAATAAAATACAATGACACACACATTGGGCTACACATTATGTTCTTGGAACCCTGTACAATACAATACAATAACACACAGAGGTGAAATCCTGACATTACTTAAAAGAAACACCACACCATTACAGGTAACTTTATTTGTAACATGCTGCTTCCAAGCTTGGATAAATTGCTATGTACAATTTAGTAGTAGTAGTTTAGTAGTAGTAGTACTCATTGTAGTAGTAACATGTCCCTCTGCCACAAAAGCTAAAGCTTGAGAACATATCATACTTTACCCAAGAGATGTACAGTAAATTGACACACAAGCTCTCCACCCCAACTTTTTAATGAAATTGACTGTGGCAGTGAGAATATCACTGTTAAGACATGTGAACGGGGCAACCAGCTGCCATCAACAGAAGGCTTTTTGATTGATTTTAAATTAAGGTCACAGCCCCTCAGGCCACAGCTAGATTTGATTATTCCTGGCATAATTCAAGTATATATTGGGTTTGTTTTCTTTATGGGCAGCAGTTTAAGGTATTCAGTAGAGCAGTGACCCTGTAATGTATCACATGCTTAGAAAACCAAACATAGCCACAGTTCTTCTGCCAACCCTTTGCCCCTTATATATCAGTTGGCTGCAGCCTAATTTAATAACTGGACTTGCATGTTCTCACATGTGCAGCAACATACTATTTCCATTCCTTAAAGGCCAAGGTGCACAGTCCACTCCTTTGCTTTCCTGTACAAAACAGCATTAAGACTAATATGTGCATAGTAGATACAAGTGCTGTATATCTTAAGGTGTGCTCATAGATTCCTGAAAGAACACAATCAAATCTATATGTCATTCTTTATACTGTTCTGTTAGTGTGCATGTGTGTTCTTGAAACCCTGTTAGCCCGATTAAGCTGCCCAATCTTTTTTCTGATCTACTTCTATGACTTGATAAAAGAATACAGTGGCCCCATGGTATCTGCTGGGGTTTGGTTCCAGGACCCCCTGTGAATACCAAAATCCATGGATGCTCAAGTTCCATTATATACGATGTAAATATATATAGTAAAATGGTGTCCTTAATATAAAATGGCAAAATCAAGATTTGCTTCTTGGAAGTTTTTTAAAATATATTTTCAAGCCGTGGATGATGGAATCCATGGATGCCAAATCTGTGGATACAGAGGGCCGACTGTATGATTCTAGGAAAGCTGGAAAACATCCCTTACCTCTTCAGCCATGCAGGCTTGGCTTAAAGTCTTAAAAGATTATGAAATCAACAAGGAATATAGTGGCTAAAATCAGAAATGACATCAAATGATTTGCACAATCCCTGGCTTTGATTCTGTTGTGGTTTAAGTTTCCATACAGTCAGACCAACCACAATGTACAGCTGCTTGCCTGCTTTAATCTTCTGTCTACTCACTTCTTTGCTACACTGACTTCCAGAGGGTGCAGCAATAGGCATAACCATCCTTTGTCACATCAGATATAACACAAAACCACAGTTTTAGTACAAACCATAGTTTGAAGTTCTGGTTTGCTGACTGATTGTGAACTGTCAATTCAGGTATCACACCTAGCCATAGTTAAACTTCCTTAATCTTGGTTTGATATAATGTTTGAACTGAATCACTGATGTTTATACTGAAGAGTACTACAAATTCTATTTTTGTAGATATTTTCTCAGTTCAGATTTGGATATTTCTAATTTTAAAATGCATTATAAAAAAGCAAGAAATTCTAACTAACTAAATGCCTAAACTAAGGCATTTATTTCTACATTCCTTCTGTAGTTTAGTCAAATGGTTAAAATGAAACAGAAGATTAACAATAAATGGTGTTCATACTTAGAGAACCCAAGCCAGACTTTAAAAACAAAGTGCTGGTTTGTTTTTGTTTACTTAACTTTTGTACCACAATAAAAATATTTTGCATCTTCAAAGTGTTAAATATCTTATGCAAATAAAGTGTTAATACCAATTAAATCCTTTCCAAGTCAAAACTGTAACACAACAAAATATGCAAAAGTCAAAGGGAGAATACAGTATTTCAGCAAGGCACTGTAATTTGGTAGATTATGAAGTATTAAACAAAATCTGAGTTCAAGGCACTGAACATTCTCATAAACGGAAGACTTAGCAGAAACTTTTTTAAAAAATAAAAAATAAAAAATAAAAGACTGCATTAGAGTGAAGTATCTTTTGAAAGGAAGAATCGAAAAGCAAAGCTTGTTTCACATTGTTAGAGTTAAACCAACAGATTTTTTGGTTAAATATACTGTATAGTGATCCCAGCTTATGATAAATGCATCAAAGGGTAGCAGTGTTCTTTCCATTATTAATGCTGACAATCCAATATGATTTTTGTAAATTCTAAAATTTGGAAGTTAAGAAATGCCTTGGAGACCACTATATGGCCACCTAAAACTGACTGCTGGCATTATCTCCTGTGTGTGTCTGAAATGGTTGGATGAATGAGTATATGTGCGTTTGGGGCAGGAAACAGTTACCTCATCCCAGAGAATTAAAATATAATCATAACCTAATGAACAGAGTGAGCCTGTAAAATAGCTGGAGGCCTTCAAACAATCTCTTCTCATACTTTCTCCATTTTACACAGTCGTTACTGGTAGCTGGTGGCTTCCATATCAGTGGGGCAGTGAATCTGCTCAGGGTTTTAGTCTAAACTTTACATCCCTATCCCCAAAATAGGTTTAGCCCTTTAGATAGCTCCTTTAAAGTTTGGACTAAAATCCAGAACAGTTTCACTGAGGTGGAAACCACCAGCTGCCCCTGAGGGTCATGTTGTTGCTGCTGGGAACACAAAAAGCCTTCGCAATTTACTCTAAATGACAGAGATCTACCTTCTCTCCATCTCTAACCTCAATATTTTTTTTGAGAGTCATACCAAATATGACACAGCCTGGAAGAAACTAGACAGTCCTCCTTTGAATAAATTTTGCTAAGAAAATTCCATGATAAGGTTCCCATACATAAGTCAGCATTAATTTGAAGGCACATAACAAGATACTGGCAGAGCACAAGCTGCCTTTTCCTCCCATCTCTTTCTTCTTTCAAATCCCACCTAAAGTTAAAACCTTGTATCCCATGATACATATGAAGGTGTTGGCATGAGGATGTTGGCATACCATCCCCTAATAAGCCCAACTTATTTCTAAGAGGTGAATGCATATTCTGTTCTGCTTACCTTTGGTTCCTTCTTTTCCTCCCTCTATTGATTTCCCTGTGTCAAACTGCAGATTACAAATCAAACAAACCTCTCTTTTTGATGTTGGTCCACACAATGCCATGTTCCTGGATGAGGCAACAAACAAGCAGCCTACTGACTACAGTGCAATGTAAATTGTTTCATTTCCTTCTGCAAGGAAAACCAACATACAGTTGTCCCTCCACATTCGCAGGGGTTAGGGGCTCAAGACCTCCGGGAATGTGAAAAAACTGTGAATAAAAAAGGCCTCCCCACCCTCAATCCCCCACCCTTTCAAAGTGGCGACGGAGCTTTTCAAGCCCCATCACTGCTTTGGGAAGCACGGGGGGTGGCTAAAAAGCCTCCTGCCCGCCTGGCTGCCACCCCCTGCCCCCTGCTGTGTTTCCCAAAGCATCTATGGGACTCTCAAGCCCCATGCCCACTTTGGGAAGGTCGAGGAGGGTGGCAGCCGGGCGGGCGGGGGTCTGGCCAGTCACCCTCCACACTTCCTGAAGTGGCTATGGGGCTTTGAAGCCACACCCCCCCGCGCTTCCCGAAGTGGCTGTGGGGCTCTGAAGCCCCGTAGCCACTCCGGAAAGATTGGGAGGGTGCCCAGCCCCCCCATGCTTCCCAAAGTGGCTGTGGGGCTCTAAAGCCCCATAGCCACTCCAGGAAGGTTGGCAGGGTGGCGGCTGAGCAGGTGGGAGCTTGCCCAGCCACTCCCCGCGCTTCCTGAAATGGCTGTGGGGCTCTGAAGCCCCATAGCCACTCCAGGAAAGTTGGGAGGGTGGTGGGTGAGCAGGTAGGAGCTTGCCCAGCCACCCTCCATGCTTCCCGAAGTGGCTATGGGGCTCTGAAGCCCCGTAGCCACTCCGGGAAGGTCAGGGGTGGCAGGTGAGTGGGTGGGAGGTTGCCTAGATACTTCCCGAAGTGGCTGTGGGGCTTGAGAGCCCAATAGCTGCTTGGGGAAGGTCAGAAGGGGTGAAGGGAGGGCAGCCGAGAGGCTTTTCAGCCACCCCACCCTCCCAAAGCCACGACAAGGCTTGAGAAGCCCCATTGTGGCTTTGGGAAGGGTGGGGGGGTGCTGAAAATTGCCTCTGCCCCTAACTCCCTGCTCTCCACCCCAAATGGAGCCAAGTCCCAGGAGAGTGGTGACCTGGGCATGCGGTTTGCTCAGGGAGCACTCCATTTAAGTTAGCTCCCCTCCCTTGTGTGTGAGGGAGAGAAGCTGATTTAAATGGGGTGCTTGCTGAGCAAACCATGAAACTGAAAGCCGCGAATGCGGAGCGGCAACTGTACAGTATTCTGCTGCCTGACTGACTGTTGTGAAGAAAAGCCAGAGAGAGACTAATACAAAAATAAAACTATCTATCCAACACTAATAGATGTTTCCTCTTAATCTAAACACACTATAATCACTCTTTTTCAATGAACATTATATTTACACATTACAATTTTACCTATTTGGAAAAGAAAAAAAATCAATAAAAGATTAATAAAAGTAATAATACAAAATACAATAATAATAATAATAATAATATATTTATTTGAAATATATTTTAATGTTATTGCTGGGGTTGTCTCACTAAACCACGGCCAAAACTTTTTCCAACGATGCTTTCTTTGGCAATTTCTCTTTTTCACTCAGAGCTAAATTTTCAATTACGGTCTTCACATAACAAGCAGTGCCTTTTAGGCCTTCTGGCTGCCTTGGCCAGCCTTCCTCCTGTATGAGAGAGCACTGAATACAGTACAGAAAACCTGTCAGGAGAAACCTTTGCTCCGAGCCTTCTTTCTCCTCTAAGCCACTCCACCCTGAACGAGCCCTTTGCAATCAAGGTGCATCCTTCCCTCCCTCCCTCCTGCGTGTGCCTGGGTATGTGAGGTGAGGCGAGGCGGGACGGAGATAAGAGAGCGTCGGGCTATTGCTGCTGCTGCTGCTACTGCGGCTCGAGCGCGCGGTAATTGCGCTGGCGCGTGCCAGGTCGCTCTCCTGCCGGTGTCTGGCTGAGGGGCGGTCATGCGCTCTAGCCGCTCGGCACCGAAGTCGGAGGCGGGCATAGCTCGGCTTTCCCTTCGTGCCCCGCCCCGTCCCCCCGCCCTCCTTCTGGTTTGAGAGCCAGCCAGCCAGCCACTCAGTCAGCGCAGGGCTCTCCAAGCGCTAAGGCAGCCGGAGCCGCGTGAGGTTCAAGGCAGGGCAGGGCGGAGCGCATTATTATCTCCAGCGGCGGGAGCGGAGCCTGGCAGAGACGCGGCGAGGATACAGAGTGGGGACGCGGGGTGGGTGGCGAGCCCTTCCTTTCCTCCCTTCGCCTCTGCAGCTGAGAAGAGGGAGGCGGAGGCGGAGGAGGAGGGAGCTGCCTCTGTGCCTCTTGGCTCCTAGACACCCCGCCCGCGGTCCATGAAGCGCGACTGAAGCGGCGCCAGGCGAACAAGAACCGAGGTAAAAATAGGGAGGAAGCGCGCTCTGGGTTCGGAAGCGGATGGCTGTGGGGGTGTTTGTGTGTGTGTGGGGGGGCTTCATGGCCAGCGAGGAGGGACGGGAAAACACGCCGCAGCCAGACCCCCCTCTCCCTCAGCCCCTGGCGGCGCCCTGCCTTTGGAAGGGAGGAGGGCGAGGGCGGGTGAGGGAGTACAAGGGAGGCGGGTTGGGGGGGGGGACTGGGGCGAGGGCAGGTTTGCCTGGGGTCTCCTCCTGCGGGGTGGGGTGGGGGGTTGAACCTGGCCGTGAGGCGAGCAGGTTGCTCGAGGCCTCGGAAGGATGAGCTCCCCCCCGCAGCTAAGGGGGACGAAGGTGTCTGCCTCCTCTTCCTCTCCTTCGGAGGATGCTTAGCAGGAATGGGGCGGAGGGAGTGAGGTAGGGAAGCGAAGTGACTGGGGTTTTTTTTGGGGGGGGGGTTATCTTAAGAAAGAGATGGCCCAGAAAGGAGAGTGGGTGGTTGTGGGGGTGGGGAGAGCCGGCGCACCTCCCCGTTTCACTCTCGTTTAATAAGGTTCATTTCTCTCCGGTTTGTTCCATCCTGAGGCTGAGGCGGCTGTGGGCGAAGCATCCATTTTGCCAGCTGATGGGTTTGGCCGCGCAGGAGGCCTTGGCTCTTCCTTTCCAGCGGGAGGGATGCTTTAGCCAGGCGGCGGCTGCGCTCCAAAGGGTTCTTCCCACTTGGCAGGGTTTGCCCTGAAGTTGTATTTTGCTAAATCATCCAGGACGAAGGGGGAGGCGTGGGGTGGAGAGGGGATGCCAGGGGTGTCTTTTCGACAGCATCTGCCGCCTCTTTGTGACTTTAAGTGGCAGTCCCAAAATATGTGTGTGTGTTGGTGTGCAGTGTGCGTTGGGCCTTGCAAACATCATTCTCTCCTTCTGGGTAAACCATTGGTGTGAGGAAAGATAAGAGCATCTCAAGAGGAAACACCAAGAACAGTGTGGCCTTGGAGGAGGAGAAGGGCAGGAGAACAGGTCTTGCATGATCAAGATACCTCTCTCTAATATTTCAGCATATTCTGGCTTCTGTTCCTTATATTTCCTATAGATTTGCTTGTTGGGTTTTTTGTTTAAAAAAAAGCATTTATATTTGACATTTGTTTTTCCCCCTACAGTGCGTTTCCTCCCTCATAAAAGAGGGGCTATTGTTTCACTCAGCACTGGAGGAGGTCTGCATGTTTAGTGAAATGAAATCTCCTTGCATTTGCTGTTTAGGGTTAGAACTGTTGCCAGACAGCTGCTGCTTTGTGTTTCAATTCCCGAGGTCCCAGGAGTGGGTTTTGGACAGGGGGCGACATGGTGTATAAACGATGAAGGAGGACAGAGACAAGGGTCAAGTGCAGATTTATGGGTGCATAGACCTTCCTCTACTACACTTCTTACAGGCCATAATTTGGGGAAGTAGTGGTAGGTGATAGGCTTGGGGATTTAGACAAAGTCTAACAGTTCTTTATGTTAGTAAGCAATACAGTATTTTGTTTGTAATACTGCTTAATCCAGAGCAATGGTTATTATAAAAAAATCTGTTTTTAAAAGAATACTTTGTCATTACTGCAGATCAGTTTCTTATGTCATACCCTTTTGTAATAATTACATTTTATAGTTGAGGTTACTCACTAGAAAAGTAACTATGTCTCCTTTGTTTGCTTTGTACCTCTGGTTTTGAAGATGCGCTATCAGCTTGATATTGGGTCTTGTGTAAATGTTCCAGTGAAGATCTTATATTGACAAAAGTGCTACTTTGAATAGTGTACACTGTGGGGAAATAAACCTGGATCCGACCATGTTTTATTAAACTTTACCTTGCTCATTTATTTGCTGTTGTTTTACATTAATTGCTATCTCCATATAAATAAAAAACAAATACGGTTTTAAGCAGAGAGACTGTTTCAGACAGTCTTCCAATAAACTTCTGATTTTCCTTCCTCTCTCATTATGTTCTCTCCAATGAAACTATCTTGTGTTGATGGATGGTATTCTCCTATTTTCAATGCTTCCTGCAGGCATTTTTCGTTCAAAAAAGATGCTTGTGTTTATTTGGGAGGGGGTGTCTCCTAAATGCATTTTCAGGTGTGTTGATTGGAGCTTACTCTCTTTCCATGAAATGAAAAATTTGTTGAGTCTGGAGGAATTGGTGGGCCACATAGAATCCAGAAGGGTATCATGCAGAGATGAGAGAAAAAGCTTTCTACCAGATTAATCCAGTAGGAAAAGCCACCTTCTGTTCTTTCCCTCTAATGTCCTTGATACTTGGTTAATTATTGCATCTGTTTTATAGTATTGTCTGTTGTAAGTGGAGATTTCCACTAGGGGTCTCACTACAGCCAAACCCAGGTACTATGGCCAGCTAAAAATAAATATGAGAGAACATTTGCTAAACAACAAAAGATGAAGCTTTATGATTTCGTAAAATAGAGTTCTGTTTCAGAAGTGTGAACTGTTTTCATGACTATAAAGGCATAGGGGTTCATAAAGTGGACTTTAAATTGATAAACTTCTCAGATAAGAGGTTTAACAAATGGGTTAAAACAGTAGACCAGCTGGGGCATTTGTGTCAAACAGTTCTTTAGATAGATAAGAAATAGAAATTTAGCATGATCAAAATGCAGTTGTTAGATAATTGAATGCATCAGTATGAAAATTATTCTTAGGGCTTGTCTACATGGGCAGTTTTATCCCATCTTGCCCCTGTCGTGGAGCCCTGCAATACAGGTGATACAGGACTTTTGCCCTGTTTTGCTCCTGGGCAGTCCTCACAACCCCAGGGGCAAAGACAGGGCTGAGATTGGGGCAGGGGGACAGGGTAGGGCCTATTACAGTGTTTTTTTTAAAAAAAATACCAAAGGAATATCCATTCCTGCTTGCAAAAAAATGGATTGGGCGCCACGTGAACGCATGAGCCCATTCCAGCATGTCACCCTGTCTCCAGCTGCCCTCTGCCATCACTCTTCCACAGCAGGAAGCAGGCCTGCAGCATGTAGCCAAGGCTAATCACATGCAGAGGGCCTTGGTCATGTGTTGCGGGCTGGCTTCCTGGCTTGAGAAAGAGCAAGGGAGGCAGTGGTGGTGGCTGCAGCAATGGGCTGGTGTTCCCATTTGGACTTCCTCCCATTCTGTGCAGGAAGTAGGCCTGATCAGTGGGTAGGATACACTGGTGGGAAGCCGGCAATTCTTGCCCATATAGAGGAAACCTTAGACATGGTTCAGATGAAATCTTAAATTAGTATGGTCAAGATCTAGCCTGTAGAGAATCTGGTTTCTTTTGTCCCTTCCCCTTTCCCAGAAAGGACATCCCACTCTCTTAGAGCACTCAAGAGTGATGATAATGGGGATTCCCCACTGTTATCTCCAAGCACAGAGTAGAGTTTGTTGCTCCTCTGCTTTGATCTCAGCCAGCATATCCTGGATTTAGCTTTATAAGAACAAGCCAGAGTAAGCCTTTGGCTTACATGTTCTTTGTCCTTTATCATGCACCTTTGTTCTTTCCATGTTGTATCCACTATACTTTCCCATTAGGTATTAGCTAAGGAAACATTGGTTATGTTTTAGATGTGGTTAGTTCAAAGGAACTGGGTTTAAACCTCAGTTAGAATAAGCTACAGTTTCCCAAGCTGAGATGTAATGGGATGCTCTGCTTCATTTACAGTTGAAGAGGGATGCTTCTGTTAGCCTTCTATCATGCATAGAAGGGTAGAGGGTAATGTGGATGTATGTGTATCCTTAAACTCATTCATATGTGGTTTAGCATTATGTCTGAACTGGGCATTTAGTATTAAAAAGGTCAAAGCTATAATTTGTCACCTTGTTTTGCTTTGAAAGAACAAGACAGCTGTATTAAATCTAACACACACTCCCTGCACTTAAAAGCAGACCAGGCTGCTAGTGGAGAGGTTGCTGATGTCATAAAGAATGGCAAGGCATTTATCCCAGATGAAAGACCAAAGGATAGTGAGCTGAAATTTTTCTTCATGAAAATAAAAATGACCCTAATTGGGCCCAGCTGGCAAGATGCTGCTAGGTGACATATGGGTTTGTTTATTCCAGTCATTTCTAGGTTGCAAAGTCAAAATTACATGTAAAAAAATGTATGTGGCAAATAATTTAACCTCAATTGCTTTTGCATAAATCTTCTAAGGCACTTGTCAAGAGCAGGTACATGCACACATGGGGGAAGGAGTGATGCATCTGTATTTTTTTTAAAGGCTAGATGCTGACACCCAGAGGTTTCTGCTGATTATTTTATGTAGGCTCTAGACCAGTGGCTCTTTACCTTTTCTTTAGCAGGAATTCCCTTTAAATATCTTTTCTTGCCGCAGACATAACAAAAGATTTATAATCCTAACAAATGATGATGATGATGATGATGATGATACAGTTACACCAACCATTAAACCTTCCCACAGAGGCACTGGAAGGGAAGGGAAGACTTTTCTCCTGCTTCTTCCTGCAAGTTCGTGGCTGGAGTGGATTGAACAGCAATGTGCAGGCCAAGCCAGTCAAGCTTCGCCTTGGCTCCTGTCACATGAGCTGAGCAGTCTTCAGTCCTTCATGGACCCCCTGTGATGACATTGTGGCCTCTGGGGGTCCACAGACCACAGGTTAAGAACCATGTTCTACACCGTCTTACTTCTGCAGTTGCTGGTCCTGCTCAGCTCTTTGACTTTGCCTTCCTTTTTCACCTAGCATAGTTCAACGATTTTTACTCACAAGTCAGCCTGTCTTCAGTGAGATTTATTCCTAAGTAAATGGGACTTTTTAGATTCTTTTTAGGGTTTGGCTCTTGCCCTCACTTCACTCACCTTGCCTCCCCAAATCTAGTGCCATCAAGAACTACAGCTCTCATAGGGCTTCTTTACCAGCTGGCGTATTCTAACACAAGAGTTGGCCCAGATCCTGCCTTCCCAATTACCATGACAAAATGAGCAGAAGTCCGCATGCACACACCTGCCAGTATCGGCAGGCACCTTTGCTGCTGTTGCTCTCTCTGAAGCCAGGAAGGAGGCCTTTGGCTTGTGATCAAGGCTGGTCACATGCAGGGGGCCTTGATCATGTGTTGGGGGCCTCCTTCCTGGCTTCAGAGCAACACCAGAGGCAGACCCTGCATTCCCATGCTGGACCCATCTGGGTATTCTCGGGGGTTATTTTAAAAGATTTTAAATGGGTTTACCCCATCTTCCCTCCAGCTTTGCCTTGGACATCATCAGGGCTGTCAGGAGGGGAATCAGGGAAAGAGCCCTGCATCGTTTGGATTGCAGGGCTCCAACATGGGGGGAAGCTGGGGTAAAATGCCTATCTAGACAAGCCCATAATCTCTAACTAAAGGAGCCAGACCGTGATGGCTGGAGAAGTTGAGAAGGGTTGTAGTCCAAAGCTTCTAGAAGGCAGCAGATTGGGAATGGTTTCCTTCTTGATCTTCATGCTGTCCTTTACCTATTGACCTGCAGCCCATTCCTGTTTCTTCCTATCCTGCTACTGTCTACAACATGAATATGATCACCGTCAAAGATTTTAGTACCATCATTGCAACCACAAAATTCCTTCACTTGGTGTAGTACTGGTGTAGGTGTTTTCTATATCTAAAAGGTATAGTGTTGATGCTTTTAGAAAAATGCAAAGAGAGACTCCAATACATAAAAGATTCTTCAGACCCAATCCATTCCAGGCAGACATAAATTGTAATATTCGTCTGGTGCTAATCTCAATAAGGGTACACAGGAACAGGAAGAAGGAAAGGGTTTGCCTTACCAGTAGTTATTTCTAGAAAGAAATGTGAAAGAATGATGGACAATTCAACTTCAGGGCATGGTTTCATTAAGTATGATTGGAATGGGGCAGTTATGGGTTTGGGGATTGTGTGTACAGTTATCCCTTCACATTCGCTGGGGTTTGGTTCCAGGACCCCCCGTGAATACCCAAATCCGCGAATACTCAAGTCCCATTATATGCAATGGCATAGCAAAATGGTGTCCCTTATATAAGATGGCAAAATCAAGGTTTGCTATTTGGATTTTTTTTTTTTAAGAATATTTTCAAACCGTGAATACTTAAAACCGTGAATGCCAAATCCGTGAATGTGGAGGGACAACTGTATTGCCTTCAGTGTGATCAAATAATCTCCTGCCTAAAATAAGTAGCAATTGTACAATGGCTGCTACTAAAAACAAAGGTATGCTATTCAAAACAAAGATATTTACTAGATTTCCAGTATTGTTTTGGAAAACTTGCAGTGACAACATTCAGGCAATAGAGGAGCAAGCATGGAACTCAGTGAGGCTTCCTTCTAACTAAACCTGTTTACAATTGAGCTGCTAGGCAATGGAAATCAGTAGGATTTGAAGACAAACACTTAAGATTTAGGTTATTATAGCTATATGCTTTTTGCAAGCTCTACACAATGGGAGCTAAAATGGTTTTCCAAAACAATGACTAAGACAAGAGAAGCAAAATGGGAGTTGGTAAATCATCTTGTAGAGGCTCTGTAATTGACAAATGATTTGTATATTGATTTTTGTGTTGAGCAGATGTTAGAAATGGGCTCATTTAGTTATGCACCAGGTTGGTTTTGGACCAAACTATATTGGGCTGCCCATTCATATAACCACCTCTGCAGAATAACAATGAAGGCATTCTTTCAGATGTTCCATAGAAAACAGTTGCAACAGTTGTGGAATATCTTAAAGGATTAGGGAGAAGATAGCAGGTGGCTATGTTAGTCTGTTGCAGCAAAAGTTTTTACCTACCTACTGAGGCTATACTCCATGTGTCTGGTGAAGTGCACTAAAGTCCACAAAATCTTATGCTGAATAAAACTTTATATTCAGGTTGCCACAAGACTCTTTAATGCTTTTTCTTAAAGAAGTCTGGATGAAAATGTTGTTGTGCTTTTTGTCATTTTATTTCTGTGGAATGCAAAAAAAAATGTTGCTACATTAAATTTTTACTGCTTTCTACCACTGTTATGGCTACTGTTCAGCATTAACTAGTGGCATGTGTTGGGATTGAAACATGTGCTGCTGCTGCTGCTTGCAGCAGCAAGGGGACTTACCAGCTCGCCCGGTGGGCCTTTTGCGGCCCAGCCGGCACCCCGTGTCCTGATGGCGGCCCCCACGGCCGTGTGGCCTCTGGCATGGGGGCCGACATGTTCCTCTCCCTCTTCTCGGCTTGTATTGCGGGCTAGGAAGAGGGCGCAAAATAGCCAGCCAATCCAGGCTGGCCTCACCTGCCCTGATTGGCTGTTTCGGGGGAGGAGGTGAGACTTCTGGCTGTGCTTCCAGCGCAACTGGGTGATGTGGTCTCTGCGCCGAGGAGCCAGTATAAAGGCCGGCCCCTGACGTAGAAACTGCAGTTGGCTCCAGGGAACCAAAGACCCACCCTGCCTCCCTTTAGGGGAAAGTTATGTTAGTTGTGTCATTGTATGCATGTATCCTTCCAGTCACAATTTGTTAGGTGGATGGCATGGGCCCTGAACGGGGTAAGCAGGGAAAGGGGGTCTCGGTCAAGTTTAAGTTCAAGTTCACGGAGACCCCCACTCCTTTTAACAATCTTGTTTGCAGGGGAGGGAAGAGGGTCAAGCAGGTGGCTTAGCCAGGGCTCTCCACTGCATGAGTGCATTGGTGGCAACTGACAACTGTCCATTGGCCAACACAGGGTTGGGCAATGAAGGATCTGGACCCATGCAATTGGTGCCAACCATTTACAGCCATTAGCAAGTTGTGATCTTTTATTGCCAGTATTCAGCATACTAATCTATACCTAAGTTCTTTATGTTTATCATATGTACTCAATACATTTTGTGAAGATATCTTGGTGTCATGTATTCTTTATCATGGGAGGAAATGGCAGCGTCAGGGCTGGGTCCACAATAGCATTGAAAGACTGGAGACTTGTACCTCAAGTTCTTTTGTAATACTGTACTGTGGGGATATTGTTGAGGCTATGTGTGGCTTAAGGCTGAATTCCAGCATCTTCTGAGGCATCACAAGAGGTGCATTTCTAGACTCATTGCTTAGACTGAAAGACCCCCTCCCCCCATATGAGTCTGCTTGAAATTTGAGATCCTGAGAGGAGCCCAATACATCATGATGTTAGGTTGCTATGTACGCATAACAGGGCTTTCTCTGTGTTAGCACCCCGACTGTGGAATTCCCTGCCCCAGGAAGTCAGGCTGGCTCCATCTCTTGAGTTTCTGGAGAGCAGCCAAAACCATACTGTTCCATATGGCATTCGATGTTTTACATTGTTCTGTTTCAACTTTTTAAAAGTTGTATTTTATGTCTGATCTTAGACTACTTTTAAAAGTTTTTAGAGATTATTTTAATCTGTTTTTAAATGTCTGTATTTTCATAATGTTTTAATTGTTTTTATATGTTCTTATTTGTTCATCTCCTCAGGAGTGCTTGTGAGCTAGAAGCCCATATAGAAATATCTTAAATAAACTAAATAAATTAGATTGGCCAAAAATTCTCAAAAAGTTAGGATTTTTTTCTCTACCAGAGGCAAATGTCTGCTATGTCCCACCTACAGAATACATACAGCCTCAGCAATCTTGCAAGTATAAGGAGAAACAAGTATGGTAAATTAAGGTATACTCACACTACAGAATTTTAGGACTTTGATACCAGTTTAGGTCCATCTTTTAAGATCCTGGGATTTACAGTTTCATGAAGAACTGAGAATTCTTTGGTGAGGAGCTCTAGTGATGTAGTTTGGTAGGCTGCACTAGAGAAGGTTTAACCTTTTCCCAAACTACAGGTGCCAGGATTCCATGAGATGGAGCCATGTCAGTTAAAGTGGGATCAAACTGCTATGACTGTGCTGTGTGGATACAGTGTTAGTTCAGACTATCTCATGAAAAGAAGAAATTGTCACAGGTCCATCATGCCTAGGCCCAGAACCAGATGAAAGGCCCTCCCTCCATCCCAACTGCCATTGCCCTGGCCTTGGAGGGAGAGAAGAAGAGGCAGGTGTATCTCTGTTGTGCCACCTAGACCTAAAAGTAGACAAAAGGCCCTCCCTCGTCGCAACTGCCACTGCTGTGACCTTGGAGGGAGATAAGAAGTGGCAGTATCTGCTGAACTTAATCCCTTCCACCAGTGCCTTCCTCTTTTCCTTTTGTGTCATGTCTTAATTAGATTGTAAGACTGAGGACAGGGAACTGTTTTGTTGTTCTTTTACTTGTAAAGTGCCATGTATAGTGATGGAGCTATATAAATAATCAACATCTTCATCATCTTCATAATTTAATTAAGCGGATATTTAGCTGCATATAAGTAAATCCTGTTTATTTAAAGAAAGGGAACACTGCCTTATTAAAATCTGAATTATTTTGTCTGGAATTTAACTAAGACTTGAATTTCATTATTTTCTGTTACAAAAATCCTGCTTGTTTTTTCTCCTGGAAAGGAGCATAAGGGCTAGTCTTAGGGTTTGATTCCTCTCCAGCTCTGAAAGATTTGAAACAGGAGGAAGGGGTGATATCCTCTCATGGTAGTGTATCAGTGTATATAGTAACACTGTAATGTGCTTGCAGTGGCAAAACTCCACAGATGTCATCAGGACAACAGCCTTTCTGATTTCCTGAGGTCATAACAAGGTCAGAATGCTGAGAAGGAATATGGATTAAAAAAAATAGAAGTGGGGAGCATGTCAGGCAGATCTGTTGTTCACCTAATGGCAAACAGCATATATTGCATACATTTTAATATGCTCCATAAAGCTTGGATTTGCATTTGATTATTTTATTTCAAAGATGTTTTGATATGGGTTGGAAACCGCTAATATCCTGAAATTCACACCTCCTTTATTCCAATGGAGGGTCTTCAGTTTGTTCTCCTGACTGGAGATGGGATGTTTTGGGAAGGAAAGTGAGTAAAGAAAGCCTCTAAGAGATTCTCTTTACCAAATAAATAAATAATAAAAAAATCGAGGTTGTCTGTGGTCTAGTTGAATGGATGGACCTCTTTTGTCATGCTTCACTTGGGCTCTCATATTGGGTGGCAATTAAATAATTTTCTCCTCAAATAGAACTGGCTGTCATTCCTGTAGGCTATTTAATAAAATTCTCCATATGGCTCAAAGAAGTGAATCAGTGTCAGTGTACTCAAGGAGGGACCAAGTAGGCAAGATGTCTGAATTATGCAAACATCTCTGCCATGGGCATTGGCTATATATTGCAGTAGCAATCTCCAGCCCAGCATGTGGCTAATGCTTTAAGGCATGTAGAATTAAGTATGAGGGATTAAATTAGAGCACAGAAGTCAGAAGTTCGCCATTTTTTTCTTGGAAGATTTGCAGAATGGAATTTAAAAAAATGTAGGTGCAGGCTGCATTTAATACCTTCCTAACCATTGGGTGACTGCCCTAATGTCATGGAATGTTTTGACAGTTTAACTCCTGAAGGGTTGATACTAATGCTTTAAGGAGAAGAGATTATGTGCTGCAACCCAGAAAGTGACACAGAGTAGAAGTAGAGAAGTTTATTAGCCCTGCTTGGATAGCTTCTCTTTAATCTAATGGCTGCTCTTCGTGACTTGAAAACACTTTATCACTCATGACATTTGGCCTTATGATATTTGACCTGCATGGATTTTTAAAGCATGTAGTAGTAAAAATCCAACTACAGAACAGATTTATTTGGTAGCTCACAAACGAATAGGGCACGTGTCTTCCTACTTCTTGCTGTTTGAACAGCTTGCTCATTCCTATCATTGAACTGCATGGGCGTGACATTGGTTTGACATTGCTGTATACAGTTGTTGGGGTTTTTTTTATAGCTATCAAGGGAGCTACCACATTTCTTAATTAAATGTACAGCTAAGGATTTCTGAGGGATGTTGCAGACTAGATCTGGTAAAGACATAACATGGGCAAACCTTGCAAACCATAGCATGTATATTGCCTCCTGCCCCAAGGACTCATGGCCCTCATCTTCCATCATAAATGTCTCCTTTCCCTTTCCTTTGTGTTTTTATAGGGACTTCTGGTGTGATGCTAGGTATGAGTAAGGTTGAATTGATACCCTTTAACTAGGCTTTACAAGCACACATCAAACCATGATTAAAACACTGCTCATTGTGCATGGTCTAGATCCAGTTATTCATATGGTTGATATGTCAACATTTATGTAAGTGCCATTGATTGTATAGGTCTATTCTAGTGATTCTAGTGACATCTAACATTTGGATTTAGGCCCATGCGTTCAGGTATATTGGTTCACATAGATCATGTCACTGGCCTCATCCCCATCTCTTTCCAATTAATCTTCCTCTTCATGCCCTCACTACCACCAGCTCTCTTCTTATAAGCTGTGAGTTCCATTCGAGGGGGCTGTGCATTGGGGATTGATGAAACCATGGGAATCATGTAGCCCCCCCCCCGATGTTGGACTCAATTTCCCAGCATTCCTCAGTATTGGCTCTGCTGGCTAGAGCTGCTAAGACTTGCAGCCCAAAAATATCTGGAGACTGCATGGTTACCACCCCTAGAGTAAACAGTCTCATAATAAATACTGATGTTTGGAACATAAAAGGATTATTGTCTTACATTGTCTTATTGGTCAGTCTAGCACAGTATAGATTGATGGCTGCAGAGGTCTTCTGTCTGAGATCTTTAGATGTCAGAGATTAAATTTGGCTTCTCAAATATGCAAAGTATGTGCAATACCACTGAACAATGGGCCCTTTCCTCAGCCTCTCCTTGGCTGGGTTAGCCCATGCAGTTCAGAGAGCTGTCTGTTCAGGCAGCATCCTGGTGCCAAACAGACTGGGACTTGAAAGCTACTGGTAGCTCACTACACGTTTATGGGCCAGAAAAGAACACCTTAGAGAGACTGATAGTTCTTTAGGAATTCGTATCTATGCATGTACAGTCCAGCCTTCCATTGCGCTTCCTGGGATGGAGAAGCTGTCTTTCTCTGGGTGGAAATAATAAATTCTGCATTTGCATAGCAGTTTAATATGAATTATTCAGTGCTGTGAACATACTAATTCAGCAGCTTGCATGTTTATGATCTTCCATCCCTTCAGTGCTCTCTCATGGCAGAGCTGTTCTTAATGCCAACAGAAATTGGTCCTAGTAAACAAGGGCAGCTTTTTGGTTTATATCCAGGGATCTGATTCAACTGCATCCATGTAGAAACAAAATATGCCAGCAACAGTCATTAAAATGCCTGATAATTTTGATTAATCTTTTCTTGTGGCACTGTTTGAATAAAATAAGTGAACCTAGGCTTCTTTTTAAAAAATGATAAAATTGGACATTATAATTTATACAGCTCAGTCAGTGCTAATATTAAAAGGAAGGAAGAGCTGCTGAACCTGTATATTAGAAGGCTAGGAGAGAAAAATGAGTTGGGAGTAGTAGGACGAGGGGGGAGAGAGAAAGACCCCAAATGATTGCAACATTGGTTGACATAAAAGCAGGACTGAAAAGGAAAAAATGGCAACAACAATTTATGTTTTGATGTGGGAATGCCATAAAAGTTTTATTGCCACTTGATTGTTCTCTCATTAGTAAGGTCCTCCCACAATGTAAAGTCATCCCACACTGGTGGCATTACATTTATTTAGTACCAAAGGTCATTTAAAGCCTCATTTTTGTTCCTCTTGCAGAATCACTGTATGAATGTTGCTGGAAAGGTGTGTATTTTTTAGCAGGTGGAAAGGTCCCTTGCTTTAATCCTATGTGTAAAAATGGTTTTAGCACCCAATAATTCACATTTTTCTTCCTTAAATGAGTTGAAATATCTTGTGTAGAATGTATTTTGTATGCTTTCTATAGTTCTCCATTAAGAGACTTTAAAAGATTATTATTTCATCCCTTTAATTTTCAAATGGTACACTAGACACTTCTGTTTCCAGTCTGTTCTGTATGGTGCCACAATATACTATATACTGTATAACTGCATTGCTGCAGAAACCTACTGCAGATCTGATCAACAATCACTCCTGCCCCAATCTGTCTGTTCAAGGCCATATTCTGTGTCTGTGGAAAGACATTTCTTGAAACCTCATTTAAAAAGCATAAGCAGGAAGCTAAAATTTTGAGGAGTAATCTGTGCATAATAGCTATACCCGGTGTAACATACACCATTACCTGCATATATAAAATGCTTCGGTATGATTCTATGTTTCCATTCCCATTCTGCTGATTAGCCACTTAGGAAACACGCCAAGAATATGATCATTTGACGCATTAATATATAACCTTTCAAATCAACTGTGATGGCTAATTTCATGCCGAGAGTCCCTCCACCACCACCATGCAACTGTGCATACACACAGACACACACACAATGCTAGACACACACACCACGCACGCCAGGATGCGAGAGGCCCACCATCACCATGCAACCACATGTACACCACCATGTTTAGAAAGGACTTGAAGTTTTCCAGATGTTTCTACCCCAAGGCCCAAGAGGAAGGAACTGCTACAGACAGCACAGAAGGCCCAGGGAGCAGCTACAGACAGCACCAAGGGCCCATGAGGCCCAAGGGGCCAGGCAGCACAGAAATGCCCAGGTGGCACAGAAAGACCCCAGGTCCCAGGAGGACAGAGGATCCAGGCCCAGGCAGGACAGAAACGGCCCAGAGAGCAGAGAAAGGCCCTAGACTCCTGGCAGCACAGAAAGGCCCCAGCCCTAGGCAGGACAAAGGCCCCACACAGGACAGAAAGACTTCCGGCCCCAGGCATGACAGAAAGGCCCTATGCTGGTCAGAAAGGCCCCAGGCAGGACAGAAGGGTCGCATATCCCAGGCAGGACAGAATGGCTCCAGGGCCAAGGCAGGATAGAAAGGCCCCAGGCTTCAGGTAGGACAAAGGCCCCAGGCAGTACAGAAAGGCCCCAGGCAAGACAGAATGGCCCCAGAGAGCAGAGAAAGGCCCCAGACCCCTGGCAGCACAGAAAATCTCCAGCCTGCACAAAAAGGCCCTAGCCCCAGGCAGGACAGAAGGGTCCCAGGCCCCAGGCAGGACAGAGAGGCCCCAGACCCTTGGCAGCACAGAAATGCCCCAGCCTGAACAAAAAGGCCCTAGGTCCCAGGCAGTAGAGGAGGGCCCCAGGGCCCTGGCAGCAGAGAAAGGCCCCAAGGCAGCAGAGAAAGGTCCCAGGCAGGACAGAAGGGCCCCAGGCAGGACAGAAAGGTAGGACAGGAGGAAAAAGAAGAAGGGGGAGGCTGAGGGCACATAGAAAGCAGCATTATTTTCCCCCATGCATGCATATTAAGACAGCAAGGGGAGCTGGCTGAGTATTTACTTACTGCAGCTCAACAGGCAAAGATGTGGCTGTAGGCCAAGGAGGTTGTGCTGAAAACACCCTCAAGCTGCTGATTGGCTGGCCAGAAGAGCACTACGATTGGTTGGACATGTTTCCCAAGCAGCCAGTCAGCACACTGGGAATGGCAACATACCCAAGAGAATTCTACAGTTGCCCCTCCACATTCGTGGCTTTAGCATTTGCGGTTTTGATTATTCGTGGTTTTGGGAGTGCCTCCCCCCGCCCTCCCAAAAGCAGCCTCACAGCCCAGAAAAAAACCAAGGAAAATCAACAAGAATGTTACTTCTGTGTATGTACTGTGACTTCTTGGTTCCACTCCTATTGTGGTCACATGGGTACCCCCAAAGTTATTTATAGAGCTACTCATTCAGTAGAATAGCATGGAAGGGGGTCTACAGCTCACTATAAAAATTGTCAATATCCTATACATTTTCTGGATCTCCTTACTGTGACTTTGATATTATGTTCATTATAATTCATATTAATCCTGTTTTTAAAATGACTGTGTTATGCATGTCACATATGTAATATATGTATTCAAATACTGTACACAAATATCAATTTGTATCTGTATTTCTATCCATGGATCTAGGATTTCTCCTTATGTAGGAACACAGGAACCTGTTTTTATACTGTATTGAGTCAGACTGATGGGCCAGTGGGTCTCAACAGCTTCAGCCAAGAACCTTCTCATAGCTCTAAGTGGAAATGTCTATGCATTTGAGGAAGTAGACTAAAGCTTTATTTGCACAGGCCAAATGAAACAGCTTCCTCCTGGTCTTGCACCCGGCTGTCCAGACGATGCAGAGTTTTAGTTCTGATTCTAGTCTGAACTGTCCAGATTACACCTAGGCAGTTCCGACTAGAAACTGGAGCAGCCCCTTCTTAAAACGGCTTTTAAAAATACCCAGAAAAACCCAGTTGCTGCAGGAAAAACTGGAGCTTTCCATGGTGGGAACAGGCAGCTGCCCACACACACACACACACACACACACACACACACACATTGCACTGTATTGGAAGGCACCTCCATTGCTATCACTGGTGTCAAACGCTGCACTCTGTGAGGTCACAATGATTCCCCTAGAATGTGATCAAGGCTGTGGACCCCATTTCCAGCCTCAGAGAGTACAACATGCAACACCAGCAGTGGAGGATGAGTGCCTGCCAATACAGCATAGTGCATGTGTGCGGACAGCTGCCTGTTCCCACCATGGAACGCAAGGTAACAGGGGGAATCCGGGGCAGCTCTGGGGCCAGAATACTCTAGCCAGAATGTGGAGTGTTCTGGTCCATGCGGATGTAACCTCATTCTATGAAAGCTTATGCTACAACTTCTTTTTCTCAGTCTTAAAAGTGATACAAGATCCCATTGCATATTGATATTCCAGACTAACTTGGCTATGTCTTTGGAAATGTCTATGGCTGAGTCTGGCATCTCTTATATGCAAAGCAAGTTCACTGCTGCTGTGCTCTAGCCTTAAAAAAGGGAATAACCAGAGTTTCTTCCTTTAGACTCCACTAAATGTCTAACCATTCACCTACATGCACTGTGTGTAATATTCTGGAGGTTTAAATTTGATGTGTCTGTTGTTGTTGTTGTTATTCTCATCATCATTTTTTATATAGTGCCATCTATGTACATGACGTTTTACAGTGAAACAAGCACACACACAAAACTCCAAAAACATTGGCATACAAAAAACCCCAAAGGCATACAATCTAAAATAAGTGTATACATAAACACACACAGAGGGAAGGAAGGAATAATAAACATAAAACTATAAAATACAATTGCAAAACAAGTTATCCAGTATAAAAAAAAACCCAGTATAGTATAAAACAGCAAGAAAATATAAAAATAAAACAATAATTGGTGGGGAATACAGTCCACTGAGGTATCCTGATGCTTATTAAAATAAATGTGAAAATAAACAGGTTATAGATTTTATCTGTTAGCAATAAGTAGTAAAGCTTCAGACTAGATGAACCCAGGCCAGAATGAGTTGATGCAGTAAAATCTGAAGATAATTGTTATAGGATTGAAGCTTCAGAGACATTGTAGCAGAGGTAAGCAACCCTCCAGAAATTTTAGAGTACAGCTCTCAGTCAATCCCAGCCAGCATCACCAGTGATGGTGACTTACAGGAGTTATTGTACAGAACATCTGAAGGACAGCAGGCTGCTTAACCCTCCTTCATAGTATTGCCTTTCCATCATGCCTAATTTTGAACAAGAAAAATGGTAGAAGGTAGGTTAGATATTTAACCTAAGGTTTCAACAGGAAAGAAGAGATAGGCTACTGAATGTTTGAGGAGAGAATTGTATTTGAATCACTTGGAGGAAGATCTGAAGTTGTGCCAGAACCAAAAACTCATGTGTAATTGCTGGTTGGGAAGTGGCATGATGTAGGAAGAAAACGGCATGCAAATGCAGTTTGCTATATGGTGGGGGACTATGAAGCAGTGGCAGCACTTTATCATTGTTAACTGGAGGCCAAGGGTAGCTAAAGGCTTAAAACTGTAGTTATATATTTGAAATAGAGAGCCTTTTACAGCATTAGGAAGGTGATTGAGAAAGAGAGGCACTTGTGAATCATGTAGATAAATACAAAGAAGGGAAATCTCTTCTAAAAGCAACAGCAAACCGCTTCAGAAAAATAAGTGCTAAAGAACTCTTGCATGTTAAATGTTTATAGACCAAGCATTGGAATAGTTTGATAGATACTAAGACTTGTCAGGGCCAGAGAGCAGTACAGATGTGAAGACATGAGGGTTAAAAAAGGGAAACATTCAGTGTGGGCGGAACCTCAATTTTTTTTGTCTCCCCCCCCCAGCCATTTTTTTAAAAAATTCAGGCGGGATTATTGAATAATTTATTTAAGACAAAATATTAATGTATTTACTGTCCCAAAATCATTTCTAAAAACTAGATATGGTGAAGACTTTTACTTAATACTATGTACATTATCAGATCATTACAATTCCTGGTCTTGGATTCCTTTTCTCTGTTCATTTTATGGAAATGAGTGTGTTATGCCTTCTTGACACTGTGGAGAACTCGCGGAGGTAGAACAAGTCTCTGTATTTTTCCAATGTTGATTCCTCCACCTCTGTTTTTATGGGACCAGGTGTTATGGCCTGCTCTTCAAACTGGCAAACCAAAGGGTTTCCTTATACAGTAATTCAGATGTTCTTATAGTTTAGGGCATTGCAGTTCCATTTGTAGCAAAAAAAAATTTAAAAAATTAAAAGTACATTCAATTCATAATAGTATATACTTTTAACATATCAAACATGATAATTTTGACAATTATTTATGCGTTCCTAAATTAACAAAATAACTTTGAATCTTTACAGGGTGCTAATATTGCATTTTGTTCTGTCTCCCCCCTCCGCCCCGCCCCCAAAACGAACCTGTTGTTTTTCCATGGCTTCAAAATTTCTGGAAATTTTACATCTCTAGATAGCATGTATCTATGAACTCTAAACAAAGTTGGATACAAAAAAAATCTGATCTTCAGTGTAAAAGTGTAAATCTTCAGTGTAACAGTTTCTATAAAAAAAACTTTCTTGTATAAGAAGAACGTTAATAAGTATTAACGTACTCTCCCTGTATGAGCCCATTAGAACTCCAAGATCATCTGGAGATGCCCCTTTCTCTGTCCCATCACCTTCTCAGGCTTGTTAGGTGGGAACAAGGGAGAGGGCCTTCTTAGGGCCTGCTCCCAGACTTTGGAACTCCCTCCCTAGAGAGGCCAGAATGGCCCCATCCTTGCTCTCCTTCTGTTGGCAGGTCAAAACATTTTTGTGCAATCGGGCTTTTACAAACTGACTAGAGTTTGGTTTTTATACTGGGCAATGCTGTTTTTAAGGTTTTCTAGGGTTAGTATATTGTCTTTTAATGTATTTTAATAATTTTAAGGTTTAATGTTTTAACTTATAAATTGTATTTTTTAATCTTATAGTTATACATTTATTTTAAGTTCTGTATTGTTTTTACTTTATATTATTTTAAATATTATGTTAGCCACCTTGAGTCCCATTACTGGGAGGAAGGTGGAGTATAAATGAATAATGATGATGATGTAATATCATTCTTTTAAGAAGTTTTTGTTTGTACGGGTGAGTGTATGCAAAGCAAATAGCCAATATGTTTCTAAGTTCTGATTTCTATAAAGTGCATAGATTAAAACAATGCATTTGAATTCTATTTTACTTTTGTAGCAACAACCAGTTGATGATCTGCATATTTTTGTAGAAACAGTTTACTATTTATTTATTTATTAGATTTATATCCTGCCTTTGTCCTGAGATGGGATTCAAGGCGACTAACAGTCATTAAAAAATACAGCTAAAACATCACAAGTTAGAAAAGTTTTTAAAATTACATTCAATTACCATTGTTAAAATATAGTCAAAAACACATGAATTCAAAGCACAAAACCATAAAAATACAACATTAAAAGCAGCACACCAATTAAAATTCACATTTCAAATTCCTGCCTAAATAAATAAATAAAAACTGGTTGGGTTAGAATGACGCCAGAGGGGATATAAGACAACTGAGCATCCTTGCTTAGAAGTTAATGTAGATGATGTACACGGTAAACTCTTTCATTAATGAACCAGAGGACAAGCCATTTGGGCATGTTTTAACATAACTGTTGATGTTGACGAGAAACAAAGGGCAGGAAATCACATCTTGTATTTCCATAAAACATGTTGTTTGTGAGCTATGGAAAGATCTTATACTATAACACTAAAATGATTCAAGTTGGCAAGGCGTTTGAGTGATTTCAATGTAAATAAAAAGGGTTACTGAACTCATCATTATTAAAAGAGAATGTAAGTATGTATGGGAAACTGAATTATCGAGGAAATTCTAGCAGAAGATAGTGTTCCCTTTCAAATGTTAACATATATTATACATTTTGTGCATTGTACAATTATGGTACAGGGTCAAGAGTACCAAGGTGGATTTTTGTTTCTTGAAATGCTTTAGGATAATGAATTCTACACATATCCATTAGCTCTCAGAGACAGAACTTTCTTTGCTCTGGGAGAATAGGATTCCCCCTTCACCACCCAACATCTTCAACAATACTTGCCTAGGACAGGGAGCAATGGACTCAAACTACAGGAAAACACCTAAACATTAGGAGGAACTTCCTGACAGTAAGAGCTGTTCAGCAGTGGAATACGCAGCCTTGGAGTGTGGTAGAATTTCCTCCTTTGGAGGTTTTTAAACAGAGGCTGGATGGCCGTCTGTCAAGAATGCTTTGATTGTGTATTCCTGCAGGGCAGGGGGTTGGACTGGATGGCCCTTATGGTCTCTTCCAACTCTATGATTCTATGATTCTATGATCCTAGTAATTTTGTGTTTGTGTTGTCTTCTAGTACTACTACAGGTTGTACAAAATGCTTGGGACCAGAGGTATTTTGGATTTTGAAATATTTTGGATTTTGCATATATTATTTTTTATTTTACATACTACATTTTTGCATATACATAGTGAGATATCTTGGACTTGGGACCCAAGTCTAAACACGAATTTAATATTTGTTTCATATACACTTTATACCCATAGCCTGTAGGTCATTTTATACACAATATTTTTAATAATTTTGTGCATGAAACAAAGCTTGTGTATATTGAACTGTCAGAAAGCCACCCATGTGTACAATTGTGGATTTTGGAATATTTTGGGTTTTGGAATTCCTATACTGTACTGGCATACTTAATATTATTTTTTCCTACAATCCAGGAAATGAGAATTTATAGATGTCTGTGGGTTTAACAGACATCTGACAACAACCCTATCAAATTATCACACTGTCACCATCAGGAGAGAAGGAATTACATATAGACAGGAGATATGCCAACATCTTAAAGACTTCTAATAAGAAAGCAACATCTTTAAAAGTAGCAATTTGAAGTACGTACTGGTTCATGTATTTTTTAGAATGGTTAGACACTTTTAAGGAGAGCCAGCATGGTTTGGACTACAAATGTGGTCCTGTGGAGACCAGAATTTGAATCCCCACTCAGCCATCAAAACCCACTGGGTGACCTTGGGCAAGTCACACTCTCTCAGCCTCAGAGGTAGGCAGTGACAACCTCCCTCTAAACAAATCTTGCCAAGAAAACCCCTTAGGGTCACCATAATTTAGAAACAACTTGAAGACAAGCAGCAACAACAGAGCCTTTTAAAGGGCTAAATATGTCTTTATGTCTCTGTCTTCAACTCAGTATGGGATGGTTTCGATCAGTGATTCCTAAAGTGGGTGCTACCGCCCCCTGGTGGGCGCTGCAGCGATCCAGGAGGGCAGTGATGGCCACAGGTGCATTTGGGGGCGATGAATAACTGTAAGGGGGCGGTGAAAGCATAAAAGAAAGAAGAGAAGATTTAGAAAAAATGATTTATGTATTCTGCTCATAATGCTTAATTTTTCTTTGAACAAGGTACTGGACGTTGGCTCGGTTCCTGCATACTCCCTCGCTTGCATTGAGGTATGTACAATCACACACTGCTAATGTTCATGTGGTGCCAGTGAATTGCCGTTCCAACACGTGAGCACTACGAGCATTGCTGCAGGCAACTGCCACTTGTATGATTGGTCGACCGCAAGGCCAAAGCCTGGAATGGCAGCGGCAATACTGGCTACTGGCAGTACAACCAGCAGATTTTGGAGCATGCTATGAATGAAGAGATTTCCCGTAATTATTACAGGAAAATTACGGTGTAATATAACTCTGAGGACTTTTTCGGACAGAGAAATACACCGCAAGAATGGTCGTCCCTCTTGCGACACTGCTGCATGGCAGGGGGGGCATTTTGTATGATGCTGTCCCCCTGCCGATTCTGTTCCGGTACAGATCGCAGCTCTAGCGTCATATTTGGCCATTTCTTAACCACGGTCAACTTCCATAAAAAAAATATTTTTTCTACAGATAATAATGGCTCAACCAAAGAAAAAATGTAGACAATATAATATCGAATATTTGAAATATGGCTTTATTGAGTCACCTGTAAACAATACATTACCAATGTGGCTGATTTGCCAGAAAGTTTTATCAAACGAAGCTATGAAGCCTTCCAGACTACAAGAACCTTTGACTAAAATTCATGGTGATAAAAAAGATAAGGATTTATCTTATTTTCGAACACTAAAAGAAAAATTTATCAAACAACTGACATTGGCAAAACTCTTTTCAACTGCAACCACACAAGATGGCGATGGCTTGGTTGCTTCTTACAATATTTCATTAATGATTACCAAATCGGGAAAACCTCATACTATTGGTGAAGAACTAATTATACCGGCTATCAGTGAAGTAATACGTACTGTGCTACACAAGCCAGCATCTGATATTATCAAGAAAATTTTGTTGAGCAATAATACAGTGCAAAGAAGAATTGATGAAATGGCTCAAGACGTTGAAGATTCATTGTGTGGCTATTTAAAAACATCTCGGTTTTCTATTCAACTTGATGAGTCAACTTTGTTAGGAAATGAAGCTTTACTTTTAGCATATGTGCGGTTCACAAAGGAAGAACAAATTTGCCAAGAATTATTATTTGCTAAATATTTGCAAACTGATACTAAAGGAGAATCAATATTTCATGCATTGGATGAGATTTTTAAAGAAAAAGAAATACCTCTGAGTAATATCTTATCAGTAGCCACAGATGGTGCTCTAGCGATGGTAGGGCGCTACAGGGGTTTTCTTGCACATTTAAAAAAGGAGGTGCTGAATGCATTCACAGTACACTGTGTCATCCATCGTCAACATCTAGTTGCCAAAATTTAAGTGCATGCCTACATAATTCATTACAATATATAATTAAAGCTATCAACACGATCAGAAGCAAATCGTTGAATGACAGATTATTTAAACAGCTTTGTATTGAAAATGATGAAGAATGTAATCGTTTGCTGCTTCATACAGAAGTTTGTTGGTTGTCAAAGGGTGCCTGTTTAGATAGGTTTTATAAGCTGTTTAACTCAGTGCTGAAAGATAAAAATGATGCTTTATGATCCAATTTAATTCAATCCAAAATTGATATCGCTTACTTGACCAACTTGTTTCAAAAATTTAATGAAAGCAATCTTCAGCTTCAAGGTGATGAATTGAATTTAATAAAAACAAAATCTGTTATTTCTGCATTTGTGACAAAACTTCTTCTGTACAAATGAAATTTTGGACGAGGGGAATTCAGCCAGTTCCCAAATTTATCAGGAGCAGAAAAAAAAGATGAAGACATACTTTCTGATTGTGAGCACTTGGATGCTCTCCATTCAGATTTTAATCAATTTGATGATATTTTGAAAATGAACATGCCTGATTGGATTTTGGATCCTTTTTCAAGTGCAAACACAGAAGAATCTCCACAGTTACCAGAAGAACTAATGGAAGTAACTACAAATGATGAATTGAAATTTAAATTCAAAAGCGGCTACCAACAATTCTGGCTGCAAAAGGAGATCCCTATGGCTTATCCTGAAATATGGGCTGTAATTCAAAAATTCTTAATTGCATTTCCTTCATCATATTTAGTGGAACGTGGATTCAGTGCGGTAACCAATTTATTAACCAAAAAAGAAAAAAGAAAGAAAGAAACTGATTGCAAATAGTCAATCGCGGTGATTTAAGATTAGTGCTGACGAAAATAGAGCCAAGGATTACTAAATTGGTAGCAGCATACCAGGTTCATCCTTCTCATTAAGATGATTTTGAATGTTTTAACTTTTTTTGTATTACCTTTCTATTCTGAGTTCAATAAATAGTTTCATAATTTCAAACTTCAATGTTTCTAATTTACACCTTTCTTTACTATATTTTACGAAAAAGGTAGAAACATTAATACCTATATCCTTCTGTTTAATTGCTATTTAAAAAAATGTTTAAAAATTAATTTCCAGGGGGAGCTGAGTAATATTTTTTCTGGAAAGGGGGTGGTAGGCCAAATAAGTTTGGGAACCACTGGTTTAGATGCCCAAAGGTGGTGGTACAAGGAATTCTATCAACAAAAAACTGAAACTGAACTGCTTTCTTTTTACAAAACTGCTTTAAGTAGCTTCATTTGAAACATACCTAAATAGAGGCATAATCCAGAAGATATTAGTTTCTTTTTCCAGCAAGGAGTTTAACAGGATAGCAGTAGCCAAGCTTTCTAGATCAACTAGCTTTGTGACATCTAGTTTGTTTCTGGCATCTTGGTATGGCGCTTATGTTGTTGCTACTGCTTTTTGCCTTCTGGCTAAGAGATCATTTAGGTTATTTTTAGATTCATATTGGAATGAGTTGTTGTCAACTGCCTTCTAGTAGACTTCAACTCATGTTGAACCTGTCAGTGGGACACCTCCAAGAGCTCCTGTCCTCAACTGCTCTGCTCAGGTCCTGTAGGCTCAGGGCCATGGCCTCCCTGATTGAGTCTGTCCATCTGGTATGCAGCCTTCCTCTTTCTACTGCCCTCCACCTTTCTAGCCTTTTACCTTTCCATTGTCTTTTCTAGCAAATTATGCCTTCTTATGATGTGGACAAAGTATGACAGCCTCGATTTAGTCATCTTGGCTTCCAGGGAAAGTTCAAGCTTGATTTGTTCTTGGACACATTTATTGTTCTTTTTGGCAGTCTGCAGTATCCATAGAACTCTTCTCCAGCACCACATCTCAAATGAGTCGATTTTCTTTCTGTCGTCTTTCCTCACTGTCCACCCATACATAGTGATGGGAAATACAATGTCTTGGATGATCCTAACTTTGCTGTTCAGTTTTATATCTTTGCACTTTAAGATCTTGTCTAGTTCTTTCATAGCTGCCCTCCCATGACCTAGTCTTCTTCTGATTTCCTGACTGCAATCTCCATTCCGATCAATGATCAATGGAGAGAGGAAGCCATCTTTCTTTCTTTCTTTCTTTTAATTGAGCCTTTATCCCTTAAGGAGAAAGTTAGGATGAATGTCAAAAGCAATGGAACCCCTTCTCCATCTTTGGCACTTCATTTGCAGTTCTCTTTTTCTCACACTGTATAATCATGATTCTTTTCTTCACTGCTTTGTTGTTTCCAGAAGGGTGGCAGCAAGTCATAGTAGGAAGGGACACTGCCAAAGAAGGAGATACTGTGGGCCAGTAGTTTCCTATCCTTGATAAAGGATGTGAAGCTCAAATAAATTTCAGCAAATAAGATTACAGCTGTGAGAAACAGATGCATGCACACTTACTGTATATACACGTGTACAAGTTGACCTCATGTATTTTGATATGACCCATGGATACGTTGAGGGTGCCAACAGTGCTCGCCCATTCCCACTGTTCCCCTCATCTCTCAGGGTTCCTTTGAGGAGAAACACCAGGAAGCCACCGCTCCTGTGCTCCCACTGGTCCTCCCACCTCTCAGCGCTTCATGAGAGGAAGCACCAAAGAGCTAATGCCATCACGTCCCTGTTGCTCCCACTCCCTTTCCCCCTCCCGCCTCCCTTTCCCTCTCAGTTTGGGCTCTCCAGCTCGAGGAGCAAGCATTAGGTTTCTACCACTTTAAAAATAGAGCAGATAAACAGACCCTTTGTCCCCCTCCTGTTTCCCTGAGACATCCAAGAGCTTAGTTTGTCCAGGGATAACCTCCAGTAAAAGAAGCACCAACAAACATGCCCCATTGTCCCAGCCACAGCAGAGAAATCGGAAAGAGAAATCGGAAATTGCCTCCATTTTTTCAAGCAGGATTGACCTGTACAGTTGTCCCTCCATATCCACAGATTTGGTATCCACAGATTTAAGTATTCACGGCTTGAAAATATTCTTTAAAAAATAGTAATCCAAAAAGCAAACCTTGATTTTGCCATCTTATATAAGGGACACAATTTTGTTATGCCATTGCATATAATGGGACTTGAGTATTCACAGATTTTGGTATCCACAGGGGGTCCTGGAACCAAACCCCAGTGAATACGAAAGGGATAACTGTATATAAGTTGACCCAGGTTTTTTGAGGTCAATTTTTTGACATAAATTTTTCAACTTACACAGCTCCACGTGATAGGAGAGGATGAAAAGCACTGTCTTACTTACTTGGGAGAATTTGCTGCCTTCTCTGATGAAATTAATGAACCTGGACCTGAAGCTGTGGAATATTCAAACTTACTCTTTGTTCTTGCAGGAAAGGAGAGACTTCTCCATGGGGCTTCCTGTGTAACTCTATGAAACCCTTATAGCATGAGTTGTCCACTGCATGGGTAAAAACAACATAGTGAACTTCAAACTCCTTAAACAGTACACCTGTTTAAGAACCAAACACAGAGAGTGAGACAGAGAGGAAGAGCAGAAACTTGTCAGTTGTTTTGAAAAAGAGAATAAATACTCAGCTAACAAAGAGTATAGTCAAGTTAAAGTTCCAAGCAGCCTGCAGTTTGGGATGGGGGTAAACATGACTTTCAGCCAGTAGCAAAAAGATGGAGGAAGATTTTGCAATCAAGGCTATTTTTTGAGAGTGGGAAATAGCCTTTCGTGTCTTTGATATATGTATTTTAGGTCTTTCATTAACAGCCCGTAATGTTTTGAGTCACAGGAGCGCCAGGAACTTTTAAGCTTTGGGTGTGGAACAATGAAGACTTTGGTACTTACAAAAGCTTGGGTGTTTTTTGGGGGGGAAGACATATATATTAAGAGGTAAACTTTTCTTGCAACAGCTTTCTCTGCTTTTGAATTAAATAGTTTTCAACTTATGCAAATAAGTTTAGTTGATAACCTGATAAAGAGGCTAATTGGTACAAATATTACAGTGAAAGGAAGGGTCTAGAATGTGTTCAGGATATTGTCATGTGTGGTCTTTCAAATTAGATTTCTTGGCACTTTACCTGTCAGATTTTACAAACTCATCCATTTAAGGAAAAAGAAAACAGGCCATAGTCAAATAATCAAATGAAACCATCATTATGATGACCGTAGTGTTATTAGCTAAAATAATCTTTCAGATTCATTTGATTGTATCACTTTTTCATAGAATTATTGTTTTCACCTGCTAAACTTCCAAAAAGGAGGCGAGAACCCTAGCTTTAGTACTTAAACTCACAAATGTAGCAAGCAGCTGTACAGATCACAGCCTGTTCTGAAAAATAATTGGAAAGGAATTGTTTTAATTTAAACTGTAAGGAAACATAAAACAGAGAACAGCAAGTCTTGGCCAGTGCAAAAAAGCTTATGTTAATGTTATCAAAGCATGTATCTGATAAACTGAAAAAGACTGCTTCTAAACTGTTCAGAAAGTTCAAGGAAGGATGGAGTTTGTTAAAATCATTGTTCAAACAGGCGTAAATCTCTCTTTGATAAGAACTGGTTAGTGTTTATGATAGCAATCAAGTGAGACAAGGTAAAAAGATTGTTTGGTTAATGTTTTCTCACATCTGACCTGTCCTTGTTATAGCAAAGGAAATTTTGTGCTATATGTACAGGAAAATGGACTAACAGCCATTAGTATCTTATCAATAATTTTAAATATCTGAATCTGAAGGATGGCATTCAGAATATATGTACTATGGTATGTTTTATGCAAGTCAGAGCGGGCTTCCATGATTATGAAATTGCACAGTGCAAATAAAGCAACAATCAAGGCCTATAATAAGAAAATATTTCTTGTCAAGTTTATACCAGGAAACATAAGATTGCCAATTTTGGAATAAGCCAAAATATTTGACCTGGGTTTGAAGTTGGTTCAATATCCAGCCTTGTCGCCAAGCTCGTAAATATTGTTTCCTAGATTGAGAGAATGGAAAATGTAATTAATTAAAACTTGTTGGATTGTTGATTCTCACAGTGTTGATTCTCATAGTGTAGGCACAGTTTGTATGGGCAGAAGATTGAGATACAATCTCCTGAAAGCAGGCAATATGAGAAAACAAAAAACGAGTCTGTTACATATAAGCAGTTCTTGCCCACATAAATCCAAGGTAGGTTCTGGACCAATAGTGTTTGTGTATGTGGTCAACATGTCATTCTCTCCCTTCTATACTCTGGAATAATGTATCATCAAAATTTTCTGAGGATTACTTTTTTTGCTGTGAAAGTTGGCATTTCAAGGTATTTAAAATGGTTGCAGAAAAACAACAACCCTACTTTCTGCTCTTTAGGGTGGGTTGCTGTATCTGAAGCAATCATTGTTGCTTATTATGCTACTTGCTCCTGGATTGAGGGAACAGATTCATGTTGCTTAGGTAAGTGGGCCAATATTTCTGCCTTTCCCTGTGGTGCTGGTGCTCTTGTTGCCTTCCATTGTTGCCTGGGTAGACTTTCATCCTGAACCAGAACAACCTGTTAAAGGTGATACAGGACAGCATGTGCATCTGGTGGAGATTTGCAGATGTCATCCATCCACACCTGCATTATTTTTAATTGAATGTGCATCTTAATGTGCTGCGCATCCCCATCTGCCCACAGCTTATCAATGAAAAATCAAGTTAGAAGAAATATAGGCGATCCAGGATAAAATCACCTGACACTTCCCTTCAGGGCTGCAGTGCTAGAGAAGGAGAGGTGTTTTCCCCCCTTCATTTTCTGGTTTTCCTAATCTAAATTATCCCCATTTCCAAAACACCTATATATAGTAGGGTAAACTTACAAGTACCTGGTTTTTTGTCCCTGACAGGGCAAACAGCTTATGCTGGGACTGAGCATTCCCACTTTCCCCAGTATCATGAACCCCAGTCCATTGAGGGAGTGATGAGTTCTTTTTTTGTTTTAAAAGGAAGCACTAGGAAATCTAATCATGGACCAAACATGTTAGTCTTAAATAACAATGAATTGGCAGCTAGGGATGTTGGTTCAGTATCCTTTTTCTCATAAACATTTTTTTTTTGCAGCTTTTCACAGAAAGGTTGCAAAAGAGTATTTGTTGTGTTGTTGTTGAGTTTTGGAGTTGAAATTCTCTGTGAAATGTACTTCCAACATAATTTCAGGATTGTTTTAGAGTACTTTCACTGGAAAGCAACTCATAAAGATAGTGCTAAAACCAAACTGCACTGCAGAAATAATCCAGTTTGATACCACTTTAAACTGCCATGGCTCAATGCTGTTGAATTCTGGGATCTGTAGTTTTGTGAGAGGAGTAAAATAATCCCAAAAATAGTACTCTACGGTGAACTCGCCACGGGTCAGCATAAGAGGGGCACTCCAAAAAAGCGATACAAGGATTCCCTGAAACAACATCGCAGGCTTGGCCAAATTGATTACCAACAATGGTCCGCCCTGGCCTCACATCGGGAGGCATGGAGACGCACTATCCACAATGCTGCAGCTTTATTTGAGAACTCACGCCAAACAAGTCTTGAAGAGAAACGACAACGCAGAAAGAATCACAACCCGGAAACATCACCCAAGGAGACCCTCTGCTGTGCTTTCTGCAACCGGACTTGTTTATCTTGGATAGGCCTTTTCAGTCATCAGCGCGCTTGCAGAAAGCGCGGGATGAGTCCTTCCTGAATCTTCGTTTGCAAAGAAAAGCTGAAGTTTTGTGAGATATTTAGCCTTCTCTAAAGGGAAGCTATAACAAGCTACAAATTCCAGGATTCCATAGCATTGATCCATGGCAGTAAAAGCAGTGTCAAACTGGATTATTTCTGCAGTGCAGATGCAGCCCTTTTGAAAACAGTGATTGCATCTCCCAGAAACAGCATGCATCATGGCCATTTCCTGTGCTGGCTGAGCGGTTCTGGAATGTGTAGTCCAAAAAGGTAACTTCTACAAAAATTGGCAAAAACACTCCTTGCCCTTCTCATTCATCTTGCGAAAATATTCCCTGTTCTTTGTTCTGACACCATAGCAACAAAGCTGAGGTGAGGTGAGTCATTTGGGATGCTGTTCCTAAATGATCACAGCTATTGATAGTATGATAGAGTTAATCAAGCATAGACTATGCAGCCTTCCTGATGCTAGAAGAGATTGCAGCTTACTGGATCCTTGGAAAAACTTGGTGGCTTGCTTGACCCCAGGACATAGTAATTTGCAATTGAAACACATGAGTGAATTGAACATGAGGATTACAGGAAAATTGCTTGCAGGAGGATTAGCCTGTGGTGAGCGAGGATGGAAATGGTATGTAAGGTTGGAGGGATCTTTAATATCAAAAGAGATCAAACACAGCTGTAAAATACTGGCAGCACTTTATTTCCCAGGAGCAGAAAGTGGCAAAGGCAACAGCAGCTGTGCCTGAGTAGGTAAGCCAGGGATGTAGCTACTGGACGAGGACCAAATGAGGGCATTGCCACTCAGTAAAAATTATGTTCCCCCATGTATTAATATTTATAAATTGTGTATTTTATTGAAATAAATAATAAAATTAAAAAAATTAAAACAAATAATTCTGTCCTCCCAATGAAATTTTCCTTCACTCCCCACATTTCTAGCACTGCAGCAACACAAAACTTCAGTTCAGCATTTAGAAAGTTTTGTTATCCAAAGAATAGTGGTAGACAAAGTTCCCAAAGGAATGCAGACAGAACAAATACAAGAATTCTAGGCATGAATGATTTTCAGTGTCTCACTCTCTGAGTGCTAGAAATTAGGGAAACTGAAGGATAATTTTAGTTGGGGAGGGCAGAATTGTTATTTGGTGGGCAATAGCCTCATTTTGCTGCCTCTCTGTAACTGCACTCCTCAGGTGAGGTGAGTAGCGAGTAGCAAGAATAACATGTCAGTGTTGGATTCATTGCTCCACTAGAGAAAGCCACTATTGTATACAGTATATGTTGGGATTTTACTGAGTGCTACTTGTTTTATCTTTATGAACCACTTTGATTCCCTGGGCAGGAGAGCGAGCGAGCGAGAGAGAGAGAGAGAGAGAAGGAAATATATTTTGTGTTTAAATAGAATACAGCACCAATTAGATTATTGCAGATCATATGCACAGAGTCAGTGTCAGTTTGAGTGTTGGACGAAGGCTCTGGAGGGAGACCAGGGTCTGAATCCTCACCTGGCCATGGAAACCTACAGGGTGACTTGGGCAAGTCACACACTTTCAGCCTCAGAAAACCCCATGATAGGTTCACCTTACAGTTGCCATAAGTTGGAAGTGACTTGAAGGTACACAACAAGAAGAGGATTATATGTACGTGATGGTTGCACAGACATATTTCACTTTGTGTACCTGTGCAAGGGAGTTACAACTGTAGCAGCTTCCTCCATTCGTATATACAGTGCAATGTACACATGCTGTTTTCCAGTACTACTCCTTGAAGAATTGCTACTTTTCCTTCAACCTTTTTTCTTTTTGTAGTTGTGTGGTGGAAGTCTATTGCTTTGAGCGTGATTTCCTGCGTGGCAGGGGGTTAGACTGGATGGCCCTTGTGGTCTCTTCCAACTCTACAATTCTATGATTCTATGATTCTATTGGTGCTTATTTGCTGGTACTGCATCTGTATGCTGCGGGAAATTAAACTATTGATGTTAAAACTGATAAAGTTATAAAGCTTTTCAAGAAAAAGCACAACAGTCCTAAACCTGCCATATCAAAGGTTTCCAGTGAATTTGTTTTCATTGTAATCAAATTTAATTTTGCTGGAGGAGAAACAGAACAGATGGAAAGAGCACACATTGTGTAATTGATCGAAGGGTACTTATTTCTAAGATAACTAAAGGCAGTATTTTTACCAAAAAAGGAAGCATCATATCAGGGGAGGGGGTGTCTGCCCTTGTTTCTTTATATGTTGGAGTTAGTATTTATCACAGCTGGTCTCGGTTACGTAATCTTCACTCACTGGCTTTAAAAAACCCACTGTTATGCACTTATTCCTTTCTGGTTTATTCAGCTGGTACTTAAAGCCAGGAAGTAATTAACTCCAGATCACAGTAATATGACTTTTGTAACCTAGTGTTCTTGTGACAAGAACGTCCCAGTAATTGCAGGGCAGTTGTTAGCTTTTCTCTGCAGCAGTGGTAGGTCCAACCCTGTGAAATGCTGAGTACCTGCTCTTCCGAACAAAGTTGAGCATTGAGGCTTCCAGTGACTGTAGGATCAGTAACGGTAGTTTAGCAAAAGAAAATAAACAACTGTTGTTTCATCATCTACAGCCACTGGCTACAAAAAGTGGGAAAGAGAAGATGAGAGATGAAGATGAGAGAATAAAATGGACACCAAAGTGGCTTTTTTTTCTTCCTTCTGCCTTTCTTCCTTGGGTGCAGGAATCTCTGTTGTTCGTGTTCTCATTTGTGTGTGTGTGTGTGTATGTGTTTAACTTCTCCACTGTTTGATAAAAGTCTGACAAACTTCACAGTGATGCAATCCACGAGCATTGCTGGAATAAAAGTTCTACTTCTTTATGGGGACATTACCTATAACATTTATCCTAATGTCAGTTGCTTAATGCCACAAACCCTTGTAGTATACCATTGAGCACCATAAGAACTATTCAGTGCTACTGCTGTTACTAATAGATCTGAATGATGAGTGGTAGATAGTAATGCCAATTAGTATTCAAAAAATTGGTATGTATGCAGAGAATTGTTAACTAATAATTATGAAATGTAAATAATGAGCCTTAATAATGAGAACAAAATGAATAAAGATGCATATGGCACCCTGAATATCTTGGGAAAAGGAGATATATAAAATTTGTATTATTTCTCTGTGGGCTTGTCTACACAGGCAATATACCACATCCTACCCCTGTCTTAGAGCCCTGTAGCCCTGATGACACAGGAAATTTGCCCTGTTCTGCTCACAGGCAATCCTCATGACCCCCTGGACAGAGACAGACAGAAGGTGGGATAGGGCCTGATAAAACAGGTTAAGATAATACCTGGTTTAGTCTGTTCCCTCTGGGAAGAAACAGATTGGGCCCTGCATGTCCACAGGAGCCTGTCCTGGAAGGCAGGCCCATTGCTGCAGCTGCCAGTCTGCCTTGCTCTTCCAAAGCAGGAAGAAGTCCCACAGCTGGTCACAAGCAGGGGGCCTTGGTCACATATTGCAGGCCGGCTTCCTTGCTTCTGGGAGGGCAAGAGTGACTGTGGTGGCTGCAGCTGTAGTTATGAGCTGGCGTGCCCGTTTGGACTTCCTCCCATTCCGTTGAGGGATGGAGGAGGAAGATACCTGATCCATGTCTAGGATACACAAACTGGAAGCCAGCATATCCTGGCTTATGTAGATGAGCTCTGTGTTAATAATTTCTTATTTTTAGATGAGCTTCTATCTTTTATATACTAGTAATTTCTGTGCATATCAATATAGAATAGATATTCTTTGGAGAGAAAATTAAAGCAGGATTAGTACTATGACATAATGGAAATGTATATACACCTACCAACATTTCACAAATGAAAACTGGGACTTGTGTGGCAGAGCAGCATCAGAGTGCAGTCAAGAAGGCAAAGATTGCTGCTTGTGGATTTTGGATTTTGTTGTGTTTTGCTGTATGTCCAAAATGGCTACCCTGAATGAATAAATAAATATTTCCAAGATGGTAGAAGTTATTAATGACGAAGAACAGGCAAGTTAGAAGAAGCTGCAGCAGTTTGCTTTTGTCTGAGTGTACAGGGAAGGGCAAGATTCTGACCCCTCCTCTCCACCCTAATCAATTAATTGAGTGTAAGCTACTTTGGCACTTTGAACTCAGTTTGTAGCAATTCAAGTAAGACACGGACAAAGGGGAAATAGGTGGAGAGGAGAGAGAGTGGGACATTTTAAGTGCAGCTACAAAAGTGGGAGGACAGAGGGCTGATTGGGGTTGTCCCTGCCAATTAGGAGGTAGAGGGAATTAATTTGAAGCATTTAATAGTGGAGGGGTGTATGTGTGTGAGTTGAGTGTACCATTCTGAATTGGGTAATTGTATATGGAAAAATGAGGATGTATAGATATCTTTGAGTCGTTGTGAAACAAATATAAAATGCCAGTTAAAACAGCATTCCTAAATAGTTATTCAAAAAATTGCTAATCTCTCTTATGATGTGGTTATAACATTAGGACAAATAATTGGATTGCTGTCAAATATTGAGTACAAAGATGCAGTGGAGCATAACCACTGAATTTGGCCTTGAAGCTTCATCTGGTTTGGGAACAATTTTTAATAATAAACCTCTTTATTTGACACTTACAAACCAGAGTATTCTTGTGTATCTGTGGAAGTAGACTGACAGCAGCTGAAAAGGGTCTTTAATCTGCCCTAGTTTCCCTTTTCAGCAGCTCATAATTGCTGACAGGGATGGGGGTGGGAGAGAGAGTGATCTTGAAGGAACAGTGCCGATGAAACAGGCTGTGTCCTCTCAAGCTTCATAACAAGTTTTACATAGAAAAATGTGACCTTTCCCATGTCAGTTCTCAGTATACATATTCTTACTCTCTGAGAATATCTTAGTGAACAGTATTATCTCAAATGGGTAAACTGGTAAAATGTTGTGAGTTTTAATTATGGCACTGTGAATTTTTTTTTCCTTTCTACTTCACTTGCTCTTAGATTTCTTTTTCTTCTAAAGATTGAAATAAATTAATAGAAAAGAGTTTGTTTTTAAGGAGCCACTGGATCATGTTTCTAAATCTTAATCCAAGCACTTACTGGCATAATATTCTATCAGTCTGAGTATAGTCACTGATGTCCTGAAACAGTAGAGTCAGTATGACTCCCAAGTGCTCATGCTGTGGTGAAATATAGTAGGATTGCTTTATATTTTAGTAAAAACCTTTTTTGTTTTTGTTTCACTGTGAGAGGAATGGATCTCAGACTCAGCTTAAATTGTTGGCATATGAGTTCAACACTGAGTACACCCCCCTTTACTAATGTCAGATTAGTTCAGATAAATATAAATTAAGGCTGAATTTTAATCCCACTATTATTAATCCAGTTCAAGTGGTTGTCTTGCCAAATGATGTGATGGCCATCTGTCCAGGATCTGTAGGATGCATTCCTACACCGGCATGTGATTGAACTACATGACCTTTGGGATCCCTTCAAACTCTACAATTCTATTATTTTATTCTGTAATTTCAATGACTTCAGGATACTAATGAAAGGCTTTTTGAAATCATTTTTGTTACCACAACACTTCTATTCTCTGCCATGTATTAATATAAATCTTCAGCATTGTGGATAGTGTGTCTCCAGTGCGCACTATCCACAATGCTGCAGCCTTATTTGAGAACTCACGCCGAACAAGTCTTGAAGAGAAATGACAACACAGAAAGAATCACAACCCAGAAACATCACCCAAGAAGACCTTCTGCTGTGCTTTCTGCAACCGGACTTGTTTATCTCAGATTGGCCTTTTTAGTCATCAGCGTGCTTGCAGAAGGCGCGGGATGAGTCCTTCCTAAAACTTCGTTTGCGAAGAAAAGCCAGAGAGAGAGAGATTAATGAAAAAACATCCTTCCCACTGGCCATTGCTAAACATGGTACCATTAAAATAAATTAGTGCTATTCAATACATATCTTTATCTGACTCTTACAAATTGGAGTAGTTTTGTTTGTAAATGGAAGTACATTGACAGCAGCTGAAAAGGATGTTTCAATGCTTAGTATATTACTGTATTCCAAGTTGTAGTGAAATAGCATGGACCATCTCTTAGCCATGTTATGCATCTCAGAATCAGATGTCTTGATAGGGCAATATTTGGGGTGGGGAGATAAAATTATTACAGAGGAAAAAATTAGTACTTTAATGTTTGTGTGTACTCCTTCAAGTTGCCTGTTGGCTTACGGAGAACCCATTAATTTCATAGGGTTATTTTATGCAAGGAATACTCAGAGGTGGTTTTGCCAGTTCCTTCCTTTGAAATATAGCCTAAAGCACCTGCTATTCATTGGCAGTCTCCTGTCCAAGTACTAAGGAGGGCTGACTCTGCTTACCTTCCAAGATTAGACACGATCTAGTGCCTTTAGGGTATTTAGGGCTATACATTAAGAGCAACCACCATTTTCCTAAGTCACATGCTCCCAGACTCAGAAGAAGGCTAGGGCAAACCCCTCTGACAAATCTTACCAAGAAAAACCTATGATAGGATCACCTTAGGATCTCTATAAGTAAGAAATTACTTGAAGGCACTCAACAATGATGATGACACTCGCTGGCTTTTCTTCGCAAACGAAGATTCAGGAAGGACTCGTCCCACGCTTTCTGCAAGCGCGATGATGACTAAAAAGGCCAATCTGAGATAAACAAGTCCGGTTGCAGAAAGCACAGCAGAAGGTCTCCTTGGGTGATGTTTCCGGGTTGTGATTCTTTCTGCGTTGTCGTTTCTCTTCAAGACTTGTTTGGCGTGAGTTCATTGTTCAGAAGGTGAAAGAGGCAACAAGGAGATCAGCTATTTTAGATCTGATCCTTAAAAAAAGTGGAGGGGGGCAGAGTCAGAACACCTCACGAGCAGGTGCTAGGAACAGGAAAGCATCCCTGCAAATTACACTGGAAACTACCACTCAGGTAAATGAAGGAAGATCAATCAATGAAAGGGGAAAAAACACAAATACCTACAACTATTGATAGTTTTAAAGGGAGTATCATGCTCAAATGACCTGTGCAAATTCACCAAGACCTATTTCTTCAGTCCCTATAGCACACTGAAGTCAGCACAAAGCAAAATTTCTGCATTAAGGAAATCCTTCATTTCTGCATTAAGGAAATCCTTCATCAAATCCTTCATCCTCCAGCTCCCTCCTGGTATTATTTTGGTATTTAATGATGATTTAGGATGAATAGCTTGCAACCCTCACTGCCCTGGTGGCGCAGTGGTTAAATGCCAGTCCTGCAAGTCACCATGTTGCAAGTTAGATTCCAGAGGGCTCCAAGGTTCACTCAGTCTTCCATCCTTTTGTAGGTCGGTAAAATGAGTACCCAGCTTGTGGGGGCAATTAGCTAACACACATTGGAAACTGCTTAACGCAGTGTAGATGTGTAAAGTTCTATTGCTTAAAACAATTTGTAAGCCACTCTGATAGCCTTGTGGCTAAAGAGCAGGGTATAACTAATTAACTAACTAAAAGAATCATAGAGTTGAAAGAGGCATCATGGGCCATCTAGTCCAACCTACCTGTTCAATACAGAAAGTCTACCTAAAGCATGCCCAGCAGGTAGCTCTCCAGACTCTTTTTGAAGACATCCAGAGAAGGAGACCCACCACCTCTCTAGGCAATTGCAGAACTGTTCTTACTGTCAAGAAGTTCCTTCTAATGTTCAATCAAAATCTATCCTCCTATAACTTCAAACCATTAGACCTGTTCCTACCCACTGGGGCAGCAAAGAACAGGTCTGCCCTCTTTTCTCTCTGTGACAACCCTGGAGGCATTTCAACAGTGTAATCATGTTACCACCTCAGTCTTCTTTTCACCAAGCTGTACATGCCCAGCTCCTTCAATCTTACCTCATATTTTTTGTGCAACCAATAGTGGGTGATACTTGGAGTTACAGTACCACATCATCTTGACAGACAGAGTGTTGTTAGAATTACTAGCAATGGCATCAAAACTACCTCTTTATGACTACTTCCCAGAGGCCTCCAGTAACATGTACATACAGGAACTATTCCATAAAACTTCTTCCCTCGTTTTGTTTCACCAATCTTTCCAATGATTCTTGAACAGATTTATTTGTGATTACGTCCCACTGAACTCAGTAGTGTTAACTTATTAGATAAAGTTAAGATTGCACTGTTAATTTGAAATTCTAACTTACAGACAATCCCCCTCACCCAAGACTGCATGATACTTTATATTTTTCACAGGTTTGTTTCAATTGCTCCCCTCTCTTTGAACAAATAGAGCTGCCCACTCTGTAAAAGTGGGTGTTTTCTTCTAGATATTTTATTGTTGTCCACTATAACAATTCAAATCACGGATATGTTCACAGGTGTACATATGCTTAATGTATAATGCTACTCCACCACCCTTCCTGTTTGGTCTATTTCTCTGAAATAGGCTATACCCCTCTATTAGTACATTTCAATCTCATCCCACCAGGAAGGTGGGATGCCTATTATATCATATATGTTTTGCTGTGCTAAGAGTTCAAGTTCATCCTGTTTATTTCCTATATTCTGTGCATTTGTATAGAGACATCTAAGACCATGGGTCATTTCCCCTATCTGCCTTTTAAAGGGTTTATTCCTCCTATTGTTGGGTTGTTGTGTTATTTGCCTTGTTCTCTGTATAACATTTGGGCTATTATCTCTAGCACTCGATGAACTCCTGCCTTCAAGAGTACTGTCTCCCTCCCCCATACAACTCAGTTTAAAGCCCTCCTGATAAGATCTTTCAGATCCTTAGGAAAAACATTCCTGCCAACTGTGGTGAGGTGCAACCCATCCCTTGCATGAAGTCCACCCCCCTGAAACTGCATCCCATTGTCCAGGAAGCCAAATGGTTCCTGCAGCGCCATCTGCGTAGCCTGTTAATTCCTCCACTATTGTTCCACTATTGCTCCACTAGTGTTCACCTCCACTATTCTTCTCTCCCTTCCTGGGACATGCCCTTCCACTGGAAGGACAGGCAAAATTACTATCTGTGCATCCACATTCTTCAGCTTCTGACCCAAAGCCTCATAATCCCTTGTAATTTTCTGAAGGCTATGCTTTGCAGTATCATTGGTTCCCACATGGACCAAAAGGCAGGGATAACAGTTAGAAGGCATAATGAATCTTGTCAACCTCATTGAGTTGGAAGAAAAGTTTATATGTAAGTCAGAGGTGGAAAGAGGTTTTCTTTTATCTATTAGAAAGATTTAAAGATATTTTAAGAAAATTAAAATAGAGGCAATGGGATCTTATTGTGCATGCCTTTAAACTTAGTCCTGTCATGATATTTTTTCAAAGACATTTCTTTACAGCATTTTGATAGAGATTTATCAAACTTAGACACTTCCATTCGTCAGAGTTTGCCAAACTGGCTCTAGTTTAAGAATTTAGAATAAGAGTTTAATTGTTAATCTTAAGTGAGGCAGTTGACATGTTGCCCTCTGTTTAAATTCAAGGGAAATGAGTTCTAAGTTTGGATAAATTGTTTACTCACATTAATATGGTAATTAAATATGCAGATTGTTGCTGTAGTTGCCATAGCTCTGTTGTTTTGTGCCTTTACATCATTTCTGACTTGTGGTGACTCTAGGCGACTTTGCCACAGGGTTTTCTTGGCAAGGTTTCATAGAGTTGGAAGAGACCTCAAGGGCCATCCAGTCCAACCCCCTGCCATTCTCACCTCTATCCATATTTCAACTGGATGCTCGTCAGAGGCAGATACTCCATTCAGACCTTGCTGAGCAAGAAGTTGGACCCCAAATCCCATCAGCCCCACCCAGCCTGGTCACTGGGGCGGCATTAGGGAAGACACAGTTGTTTGCCACCCCCTGGAGAGTTGATATTCCTTAGGCTTCATTTTAAGTGAGTGGCCCCATCTTTTAAAAAAACACCACCATGTAAAACCATTGCACAATCTCTCCTTTGCAGGACTCAAACGCTTAGGAATTCTCTCTTACATTCTCTCTGACTTCATAAGCAATTAATTCTTCACACACACACACACATACACTTTTCCTGCTAAATCCAACATACCCATACGTAGCTCTGCAGCAATGCTTATTTGCATTCCAACAAGACCCCTCAAGGACTTCACCACTGCCTTCCCCCTTCCCCCCCACCAATAGTCAGGAAGCACCCATTTCATGGTGGAGTTACGGTGACATGCCACCTCTTCTCACCATAGCGCTTCCAATTAGATTTCAAAACAATCATTTTGAAAAGCAACAGATGCCTGCTGCCCATGAAAGAGGCATGGGTGGGTGGGTTTCTGCCCCGAGATCTGAAATAAATCAAAACACAACTCAGAAATCCACCATGGCTAGGCTTGCTAGCTCCATAGCCCCTAGCCATCCAGACCACAAGGAGCCGATTAACATCACTTGTTGAAGGAATTTATTTTTAAAAGGAAAAGGAAAAGAAGATAGATGTCTTGGATGCTCAGTAGGGTACCAAACACATCTTGTTGAGAGAAGTATGAGGGGGAAGGAGGGTTGAAGAATCACCAGACCCTGCTAGAACCATGCAGAATGATGGACAACCAGAGACCCTCGGAGAACATGGTCACAACAAACCTATTTGTACCAAGTGCCTGCATTTTGGAGGTAGACTATATCTAAATAAAAGAGTGGGTTGCCATTGCTTTCTTCTGAGGCTAAGAGAGTCACAACAAACCTATTTGTACCAAGTGCCTGCATTTTGGAGGTAGACTATATCTAAATAAAAGAGTGGGTTGCCATTGCTTTCTTCTGAGGCTAAGAGAGTATGATTTGTCCGAGGTCATCTAGTGCGTTTCCATGGCTGACCGGGGGATTCAAACCATGGTCTGCCAGAGTCCTGATCTAGCACTTAAATCACTACACCACACTGGCTCCTGTGTTCTACCTGCTTTAAAAGGGAGATGCTTGTAACACATAGAATTAAAGAGAACTTCCACCCTACTATTGATCTCAGCCTGGAACTATCAACAGAACAAGTTCACTTTCTTGACACCACCGTACAGCTACACAACAGACATCTAAGCACCATATTATATTGCAAATCCACTGACTGCTACAAGTGCTTTCATGCCTCCAGTTTCTACCCTGAACACACTACCAAATCCATAGTTTATAGCTAAGCCCCCGATACAGTTATATGTGCTCAGATCCACAAGACAGGGACGGCAAACTCATGGAATTACAACAAGCATTCCTCAAGCTACAGTACCCACCGTATGAAGTAAAAAGAAACAACAACAAATCAACAAAGCAAGACTTATACCAAGGGCTAATACAGTTATGAACTGTATGTGACCACTGGTGAGATTCTGCCATTTTCTGTAATAGAACAGACTGAAGACAGGAAATGGCAGAATCTCACTAGTGGTCACATGCAGCTCCCAACTGAGACCACTCAATGAACTACAATCTATTCTGGGCAATAATGCTGCCCTTTCAAAGACTTTTGGTGACAGGCATTTACTTACCCACAGGCAGCCTCCCAGTCTCAAACAGTTACTTATCTACAGAAGCACACACGACACAGATGGAGAGACAGATACACTTTGCAGTTTAGAAACAATATCCAAAAAGCTAACTAGCCTATAAACCCAGATGCCAGCTCTACCCACACATCTACCCAGGAAATGTCATCATAGGATCTAATCACATCACCCACAATATTAGAGGTACTTTCACTTGCTCATCCTGTAATGTGGTATATGTCCTCCTCTGCCAACAGAGCCCTTCAGCACTCTACATTGGGCAAACAGGCCAGTCTCTAAACCAGATGGACATAAGCCAGACATTAGGAATGGGAATACACAAAAACCAGTTGCAGAACATTTCAACCTTCCTGTGAATTCCACCAAAACAGTCTTTGAACAAACAAACACTACAAAGGCAGGTTGGAAAGAGAAACAGCAGTATTGGAATACATCCACAAACTCCAGTCCATTGACAGTGGGTTGAACAGAGACAATGGGTCCTGGCACACTAAACGGTTCTCTTGGGCAGTTTATCACATCTCCTTTCTGGTTCCCAGCCAGCATCACACTACATTCCAATAACTCCTCCATCATTCATATAGTTATCTACTCACCTTGGCTTTAAGGCAACATCTTTCCACCTCATCATTATACCCACAACTTTTGCATTTCTATTGGTATTCACACATACAGCCTGCTTATAAAGGTCTGTTCCTAGGCACTTCACTCCATGCATCTGATGAAGTAGATTTAAGTCTATGAAAACTTATGCTACGAACTTCTTTCTCTCAGTCTCAAAGGTGCTGCAAGATCCCTTTGTAGAATTATAGGCTAGTTAGCTTTTTGGATATTGTTTCTAAACTGTATAGGCATTTCCAGATTTCAAAACTGGAACAAAACCCAAGAGAAAACTATACATTTGGTGAAAAACAAGTGGATTTTTGAGCAGGTTTTACTATTGTCGATTGGGGGCTGTGATACTGCATCAGTCTTTTGGAGTATAAAGCTCGGGCAGTCATTACTGTGTTCCAGTCCCTCTCCCTGCATGTTCCATATACAGTAGCACCCCTGTATCCATGGGGGATGGTTCCTGGGCCTCCCGTGGGTGGTGAATTCTGTGGATAATAGCGAATGCCATCCTGGGGGGCATCCCAGGGGAAAGGGGGTGTGGGTTAACTCCTCTCCCTCCCTTCCCCCGTCACCCCCACCATGGCCCTGCCTCAGCGGCAATCACAGGGATGAAGGGGGAATCTGGGGGCAAGATCACTCTGTCCCTTCCCCGGGGAGGGCTCCTGTTGCAGCTGTGGCTATTGCGGGGGTAAAGGGGATGGAGGAGTAATCTCACCCCCTCTTTCCCCCCATGATTGCCGCTGCAGGAGGGCCATGGCAGGGGGGAAGGGGGTGAGATCGATTCTTCACCCCTTCCCCCTCACCATGGCCCCACCGTGGTGGTGATTGCGGGGGAAAAGAAGGAAGGGGAGGAGCTGACCTCACCTCCTCCCTTTCCCCCTTCGTCCCCACAATCACCGCTGCTGTGACAAGAGCCCTCTCAGGGGAAGGGACTGGGGAGGTAAGCTCCCTCCTCCCCCTCCCATCCCCCCCTGCCATCACCAACCACAGATATAATTGAATCTGTGGTTGGAGAATCAGCAGATATGGGGGTGCTACTGTACCTACTTAGGTGCCCCTACCCTGGCCATTTAATGGCCAGAGGAGGGTGAAGTAGCCAGGCAGCATCTGACTGTGTTGTTCAACCAGGCACACAAAGAGGACATCATCCTCATGGACCTCCAGGGCATTCGCAAGAGGTCCAGGAGATGCCTGCTTCTTTATGTATCTGGCTGCAGAGCCCTACCTGGATGCTGCCTCCCCCCCCTACCTCACCCATCACTAAATGGTTGAGAGAGGATGCCCATCCTGTAGAGAGACTGGTCATAAGAGTAGGAGATCACTGCAGACGGAGGTTTTTCCCTCTACAATGACCATAGAAGGATACATGCAGGGATATTTTGTCATTATACCTACATAGATCACGAACAGGGTTCCAGTGGGTGTTTTATATCAAACATGTTATACTAAAGCACATTTCATGACATGTGTGTCTGTGCAGATCTTGAGAGTTTGTTGCAAAACAGACGTTATTTGGGCTGAACTCTCTAATACCAACATGGATGTACATTTAGTTAGAGGGACAGAAATGAGAAAGTGAGAAAAAGAAGTCAGGACATTTGAAATGATGAAATTAAGCTAATAGGAATGTGAAACAGTTTTCATTTGTCTCCTTCTTTTTAATTTCTGTATGAATAGTACATCAAGAGGTTTGCTTTCTCCACCCCAACCCTATTTTCCCTGACAACTGATGAAAAGAAAATTGTGGTCTTTCTGCATGCAGATGGTATGGTTATTACAACAGTAACCCTTATTGTCTTTTGGAATACTGTAATTACTGAAATACATGAGGAGGAATATACTGAGATGCATATGGAGATTAGACAGACATGTTGTAGAACTAGTTAAGAGCATTAAATATTTGACAATCTGTTTTATGAAGCACTTCTGTAAATCTTAGATGGAGACTGTATGAATAAATGTTATTAGGTAAAACAGAAGCAATTAAAAAAAATTCAGTGGATAGAAGAACAGAATTTGGTCCTACAGCACTAATAGCCTCTGGGAAAAAAACAATAGCCCAGATTACTTAAAGGGGGAGCAATTTAGGGAATCTATTACCATACGTGAGCCAGTTCAAAACCATTTATTAGGCTATTATTGAAACTTACTTCAGCTGAACTTTGTTCTATGGTGAGAGGAGATGTGGGTCTAATTTTCATATATTTTCATTAAGAAAGGATTTTGAAGTTATTATTAGATTTTTAGTAAAGAGGTTTGTGCCCTTGGGTGACTACTGTCACAAAACGGTGGTGATTTTGTTGGTTGTTGGTTGTTTTTTGTTTTTTGAAAAAGTGTTTAAAGGTAATTAGTATAGTTCCAGTTTGGATATTGTTAAAAGTTATAATAAATAAAGGAATGAATGAATGAATGAATATTTTCCTAGTTATGGGCTGCTTCTTGCACACTTGAATAAATGGAACTAATAAACAAGATTAAAGTCAGCATAATTCTGTCCAATGCCAAGTGGATTTTTAAAAAAAAGAGTAGGCAGGCTAGAAGCTAATTTTGGTCCAGTTTGTTTAAGGGTGATATGAGCAGGTTGTGTATCTTCAGAATTCATATATACTCCACTGCAACATGCTTTTCTGTTTCTCAGATTTCAGCCAATGCCCACTGTTTGGTTAGAGACTAAATATCACCATATCCCCATATTTCTGCATTTTTGTTTTTATGATGCACAAACAAGAGGGCATTGTTTGCTGTGTTCTCTACTGCCCTACATATAGAGATCCCAAGAGGACTGAGATATTTGTGTCAATGGAATAATTTTTCTGTATTGTTAAACATTGTTGTTTGTTAAAAGTGTTGATCCTTATGAGGACTGTCTATTAAATAATGAGACTGTTTTCTACCTCTCAGACAAATCAGGGAGAACTGATTGTGAATGCTTGAGTGGTGACCTTGAAAATGTCTGAACCTGCATGACAAACATCAACACTCTCGGCCATTCAGTTAATTGTCAGTCATCGTTTAAAGCAGCTGTGTTGTCTGTTGTGTGCTAGGAAAATGCTAAGTTTAAAAGTCAAGCAGCGTGACATCCTGTAGCAACTTGAGGCAGACCGAAACCTTTTTCACAAAATCACCACTTGTGATGAAACTTGGATCTTCCAGTATGATCCTGAGACAAAACAACAGTCAATGCACTGGAAAACACCATAATCACCAAGAATGAAAAAAGCACGTTAAAGCAAGTCCACATTCAAAGCCATGCTCATTGTTGATTTTTTACATCAAGGATGTGATTTTGGCAGAATGGGTTCCAGAAGGTAGAACAGTGAACAGGCATTATTATAAGGGAGTTTTGACAAAGCTGAGAGAAAGTCAAAACAAAAAGGCCAGAACTGTGGAACAATAGTTTCATTCTTCATCAAGACAATGTGCCTGCTCATACAGCCCTTTCTGTGAAGCATTTTTTTTTTTGCCAATATATGCATTATGGGGTTGGACTGGATGGCCCTTGAGGTCTCTTCCAACTCTATGGTTCTATGTGTATGTCTATGTCTATTACACTTGAACATCCTCCCTATTTGCCAGATTTGGTACCATGCGACGTTTTTCTTTTCCCTAAAATGAAATATGAACGTGAAAGTCCATCTAATTTCAGAAAATTAGATTGGCCAAGTTTTTTTCTAGGAATGGGACAACCAGTGAATACCTGGGACCACCAGATATGGATAGATATAAGAATTTTAAAAAAATAATAATAATAATCTAACTTTAACCCCAATATCGACAACCCATACATCAAGGTCTTTCAAGACAAAGTGTTAAAGGACATGCAGGATATCTTTACCTCCCTATCCAATAGCTGGCACCATCTATCCAAACTACATCAAACTACTTTGGAGAACTTGCAAAAAAGGCAAGATATAATAATTAAACCAGCAGATAAAGGAGGTGCTATAGTTATATGGGGGAGGAAAGATTATGAAATAGAAGCATATAGCCAATTATCAAATGTAAAACACTACAAGGAATGTATGAAAGACCCGACAGAAGATATTTTGAAGTTGATTAAAATCACTCTGGAAGAGGCATTAAATATCGGGTATATAAAAACTAATGTTTATGAATATTTACTGGATTCCTATTTACTTCCTAAGATACACCACCTGTAGAGGAATTTTTCTTGGTGACATTGGATGTCATATCACTTTATACTAACATACCCCAGAATGAGGCCTTGGAGATCTTAGAAGCAGCTATGTTCTCTAAACCTAAGGGACTTCCCCCATTCATTTTCTGTTACATCTTATTGAAATAACTTTGACTAAGAATTATTTTAAATTCAGGAACCAATTCTACTGGCAAACCTCTGGGGTGGCAATGGGTTGTAAGTTTGCCCCAGAGTTGGCAAACTTATACATGGACCATTTTGAACGTTCCTGTATATTAAGCAATGAGTCCCCCCCCCATATATTTACACGGAAAAGATTCTTAGATTATATTTTTTGTATATGGGTGGGATCTGAATCTTCTCTCAAGGAATTTCTGGTTTTTCTGAATGGTATCTATGGAAGCATCAAATTTGATATGGTATATAATTCTTGTATAGTGAATTTCCTAGATATAAACATTCAAATAAATAGGGGCTTTTTTGAAACGAACTTATATAGAAAACCAAAGGATATTAATTCATTTTTAAGATATGACAGCTATCATCCAACGCCTCTTAAAAACAACCTTCCGTACTCACAATTCTTACGTATTAGAAGAAATTGTAAAACACTGGAAGGGTTTGAAAGGGAATCGAATATTACATGCCTCCAATTTTTGGAGAAAGGGTATCCCTTAAAGGTTATAAAAGAGGCACAAGACAAAGTTTGTAAGTTAGATTGAAAGAAACTTCTGTTTGATTCCATACCTAAGAGAGCACCCGACAGGGTGGTTATACCACTGACTTTTAACACACATTCACAGAGGGTTAAAGAAAGTAAATAAAAAAAAGAAATAAAAATAAACCGATGTTTGCCTATAAACGTACTCAAAACATCAAGAATATGCTAGTACGGGCAGATTTTGATTTTCCGGTTGTACAAAATAGTTTGATTGCCAAGGGACATGACATCTGTGGACATTGTTTGGTATGGAGACACAGCAGTAATTTGAAATGTTTTGTGAATACTGCTGATGGTAGAAGTTATGAAATATACAAACTTTTTACGTGTGCTAGTAAAATTGTTATATACATAATTGAATGCCCTTGCAAATTAATTTATGTGGGGATGACCAGCAGAGCGATAAGAACTCGGATCACAGAACACAGAAGTTGTATCAAAAACTATAAAATAGAAGCTCCATTGGTAAAACATTTTCTTGAGAAACATCATACTTATGATTCATTCAAATTCTGGTGCATAGATGGGATATCCAATACTAAAAACACAAAACAATTACAGATATTGGAACTCAAATGGATTCATCGTTTGAAATCTGAATCCCCGGTGGGTTTAAATGAAAATGTGAATTGGTTAGTTTGAGTCTTTTGCCGTCCTTCCACACCTGAAATTTTCCCTTGGTTCTTTCCTTGAGTCTTGTCAGGATGGTTGCCACTACCGGTTTGACTGGTTATAGAAAAGCTTCTGTGAACAGGAGAAGAACTTCATTTAAATTCTGGTGCATTGATGGGTTATCTAATACTAAGTACATAAAACTATTACCAATATTGGTATTTAAATGGACACATGGCTGGTAAATACCCCTGGTAGGTAAAGGTGTGGGTGTAAGTGGTTGGTTGAGTTTTTCATTGTCCTTCCACACCCTAAGTTTTCCCTAGGATCTTTTCTTGAGTCTTAGTAGGATTGTTCCCATTACCAGAGTAGCTGGTTATATAAGAGACTCTGTGAGCAGGAGAAGTACATTGTTGCTTTTGAATTGAGTAGAGTCACATTGTGTGAGCTGAGGAGTTGTTATACATATATACATTTTGAATGCTTGTAGGCCACTGAGGAAGACTGTTGTCGAAACATGTCTGGCCTTGGGTTTTTATTATTCACTCTTATTATGATATTTTACTTTTAGCATTTGCACATTTTTCAGTGGGGTATTGTTACCCTTTTAGTAATTTTACTGACTTATCAACTTCAGGGGTCAGGTTTTTTTGGCCTTGATCTTTGGTATTATCATTAGATACTTATTTGCAGCATTTGCATACTTTCCAGTAGGGTATTTTTACCCTTTCAGAAATTTAATTTTATTGGATTCTCTGCTCCAGGTTTTAGTTATACTTTTATTTCTTTATATTGTTGCTTTTTTATAATGGGTAGTAGGATTAATTTATCCTGGTTATTTTTTGGCAGACCCCTTCAGTTTGGTTTTTTGGTCATATGTGCTTAAAGGAACACGTTTTGAATCAGTTGATGCAGAAAGAAGAAAATGCCATATGTGTTGAAACAGCTGACAGAAACTGATCTGCTCCAGGCCTTCAACCAGTGGAAAACAAGACTGCATCGGTGTGTGAGTGTGAATGGGGAGTATATTGCAGGGGACAAGTATTAGAATTGTAATACAAATAAATAAAGATGGGTTATTTTATTAGTCTCATTATTTAATAGACAGACCTCCTATATCATAACAAGGTCTTGATCCTTACGTTATAGTATATTCTTGCTGTCAATACAATTAGGGTAGAAGTTAAATACCCTAACAGCACCTGATCCTGTTTGCTCTTGGTACCTAAGCAGGGTCAGCCCAGGTTAGTAATTGGATGGGAGACTGTCAACAAATACCTGTGCTGTAGGCTATATTTTAGAGGAAGGAACTGGCAAAACCATTTCTGAGCATTCCTTGCTCAAGAAAACCCTAAGAAATTTATGGGGTCACCATAAGTCATCAGGTGACTTGAAGGCACATATACACAGAGAGAGGGAAATTTAGGAGAATATATACCGTATATTCCGGCGTATAAGACGACCCGGCGTATAAGACCACCCCCTAATTTTTAAGGTAAAATGCAGAGTTTGTGATATATTCGCCCTATAAGACGATCCCCCTCTTCCAACGCATAGCCCCCGCATGCCCCTCCTGCGTTCCCTTCCAGGAGGGAGCGCAGGAGGAGGATGCGGAGGCTGTGCACCCAAAAGGGGCAAGTTTTCCCCTTCTCCCCACCTTCCTGGAAGGTGGGGAGAAGGGGTGAATCGCAGGTTTGGCCACATAGCCTCCGGATCCCCCTCCTGCGCTCCCTTCCTGGAAGGTGGGGAGAAGGGGAAGGGGCGAATCGCGGGTTTGGCCGCGCAGCCTCTGCATGCCCCTCCTGCGCTCCCTTCCAGGAGGGAGCTCAGGAGGGGGATCCGGAGGCTGTGCAGCCAAACGGGGCACGTTCACCCCATCTCCCCACCTTCCTGGAAGGTGGGGAGAAGGGGCGAATCGCGGGTTTGGCCACGCAGCCTCTGCATGCCCCTCCTGCGCTCCCTTCCAGGAGGGAGCGCAGGAGGGGGATCCGCAGGCTGTGCGGCCAAACGGGGCACATTCGCCCCTTTTCCCCACCTTCCTGGAAGGTGGGGAGAGGGGGCGAATCGCGGGTTTGCCTCGGCCGCTGCAGAAGCGATCGAGCAGCGGCTGCGGCAAACCGCAGTGTTCGCCCCCCTCCTCTGTCTTCCGTTGCTCCCCAAAGGGGGAGAAGGCAGAGGAGGGGGGCGAATGATCTTCAAAACACTTTGCTTCACCCCCCTGCCCCATCTCCTGCCTCTTCACTCCGTTTGCGAAGGGGCAGGAGATAGGCAGGTGGGCGAAGCAAAGTGTATCCGGCGTATAGGACGACTGTCAATTTTGGAGGGCACTTTTGAGTGCTCAAAAGTCGTCTTATACGCCGGAATATACGGTAGATTTAACTCTAGAACTGGGCTTGTTAAAATTGCATTTTCTTGTTGTTATGCTGCTAAGGCCACTGGCTACAGATAAATAAATAAATGAGTTCTGTAAGACTTAGGGCTTATTCACAGAGACAATTTATCCTGTCTTGCCCACTTGGAGCCCCACAGTCCTGATGATGCAGGGCTTTTGCCCCATTCTGTTGCTGGGCAGTCCTCACCACCCCTGGTGCAGATATGGGGCTCAGACGGGGGGGGAAGACAGCTTAAGGCTCTTTACCATGTTTTTTAAAAATATCTGGCTTAATCCATTCCCATTGGGAAGGAATGCATCAGGTCCCACATGTCCACAGAAGCCTGTCCCAGTAGGCCAGCCCATCACTGCAGCTGCTGCTGCTCTGCCTTGCTCTTCCAGATCTAGGAATGGGTCCCCAGTGGGCTTTGGTCACATGCTGCAGGCCATCTTCCTCTTTTATGAGAGTGCCCGTCTGGACTTCTTCCCATTCCATGGAAGAATGGGGGTAGTGAGGGAATGGGGGGAGGGACAGGCCTGATCCGCAGCCAGGATAGGATGGCAGGGAGCTGGCACATCCTGGCTCGTGTAGATGAGCCCTCAGTGTCATGTCCCTTAAAGGCTTTTCTTTAATGAAATTATTGATCTGTTAACGTAGCAGCTTCATCTATATGAAGTGAAATTATTATCTTACATTATGCACTTTCTGTATTTGTACCACCCCACAAAGTATACAGTGAGCATAGTAGACAACTGTTTTGTCATCCATTTGAATATAAGAAATAGAAATGCTAAAATATAAGATACCACAAACTTAGAAATACAGGAGACTGTGAATCAGACTCTTGGCCCATCTAACTCACTATTACCAACTTTGAGTGGCAACAGTGGCTCTTCAGGGTGTTATACAGGACTGTTTCAGGCAACATTTCCTAAATGGACATCCCTGGCATTCCCTGGTGGTCTGCCATCTAAGTACTAACCAGATCTGACCTTTTTAACCTTCTGAAATCAGACAAGGTTGAGTGTGTCTATGTTCAGGATGGTATAGGGGTTCATCCTAACGTAAATAGCTATACCATCTCCTGAAGAATGGGTTGTAGTCAAAGATGCTCTCCTGCTCTGAAAAACATCTTGAGATCTAATCCCATACCGTTGCAAAGTTTACAACTTGGAACAGATCAGCTTTCTAATGTGGCATCACTGCAGTGGTGTCCTTCCCAATAAAATCCAGATCCCAAGCTATGTGCATACAACTTTTCAGAAACAATTCTTTATTGTTTGTGGGTACATTCATGCATCCATTCCCCTAAATAAAGATTTTGTTCTGACATGGGCAGTATTAATGTAGTTGTGTACCTTCAAGTTGACTCCAGCTTAGGGCAACCTTATCATAGGGTTTTCTTGACAAGACTTCATCAGAGAAATTTTGCTGTTGTCTTCCTCTGAGACAGAGTATGACTTGCCCAAGCTCATCCAGTAAGTTTCCATGACTGAGCAGGGTTCAAACCCTGGTCTTCCGGAGTCCTAGTCCAACACTCAAACTAATACACCATAGTGGATTTCATATATGCTGGGCTGTATGCCCGAAGCAAAATACACCTCTCCACCCTGCCTAGCAGCTGTAGTGTTGATGGAACTATATGTTGTTCATATAGATGTCAAAGACAAAGTCACTTGTACAGAAACCCACATGGGTGATCATACCGGACCAGTTGAGAGCAATTGGAGGAAAAGGAGAAAAAGAAAAACAACACTGTAACAGGAGTTTACTACAGGCTACCAAACGAAGACTAGATAGTGACTGATGCTTTTCTGAAACATATCTCAGAAATATCCAAGATGCAAGAACTGGTAGTTATGGAGGCCTTCAGTTATCCTGATATCTGCTGGAAGACTAACTAAGCAGAGGCTCTCCAACAAATTCCTGATGTGTCTTGCAGTTAATTTGTTCTTTCAAAAGGTAGAGGAAGGAACAAGGGGATCAGCAATCCTGGACGTGACTCCTGACAGGGAGGAGTTGATCACTGGAATCAAAGCAGTTGGTACTTTAAGGGAAAGTGACCATGTAATGCTAGAATTTATGATTTTGAGACAAGGCCAAAGAAGAGTGTAGTCAAACATGAACTTTGGATTTCAGAAAAGCTGATTTTATCAAGCTCAGGGAAATACTGGGTAGAATCCCATGACTAGTGATATTAAGGTAAAAAGACACCCAGCATGGGTGAGATTTCATGAAGGAGTTGCTAAAAGCACATTCACAAACAATTATCAAGGAAAAATAGAGATGTGTAGCCGAAACATGCAGGAAGAGTGTAAGAAAAGCTAAAGATCAAAACATGCAGAGACTGACTGGGGAAACAGGGAGCAACAAGAAGTGGCTTTTCAATTTATATTCAAAGCAAGAGAATGACCAAGGAAATGGTGAGAGCACTGCTCAAGAAGGATGGTAAAATGCTAACAGATTACAGTGAAAAAGCAAAACTGTTCAATACCTGTTTTGCTTAAGTTTCCCCCCAAAAAGTGGATTCTGTGCTTCTCAAAAAAAAAAAGAAAAAGAAAAGAAAAAAAGAAAAAAAAGAAAGAAAGAAAGAAAGAAAGAAAAGAAAAGAAAAAGAAAAAAAGATCCAGGAAACTACAGGCCAGTCAGCCTGACCTCATTATCAGGAAAAATATTAGAATGGATTGTAAAGGAGTTTGTCTGCAAGTATCTTGGTGACAATGTAGTAATCAGTAAGAGCCAGCATGGGTTTGTCAAGAACAAATCCTGTCAAAATTATCATATGTGTGTGTGTGTGTGTGTGTGTGTGTGTATGGGCCACAAAACTAGTTTAGTAGATAGTGGGAATGCTGTGTATCTGGATTTCAGCAAAGCATTTGATAAGGTCCCCCATAATATTTTGATTAGTAAGTTGATTAAATATGAAATAGACAGAAACACTTTATTTATACAGTACAGAAACACAGTATTTATACAGTACAGTACAAGACCCCCGCGAATGTGAAAAAACCGCGAATAAAAAAAAGGTCATGCCACGCCCTCCAGGAACCCCCCGCCCTCCCAAAAGCGGCGATGGGGCTTCAAAAGCCCGGTCGCTGCTCCTCTCCACCACCCCCCGCCCTCCCAGAAGCAGCGAGGGGGCTTCAAAGCCCCATCGCTGCTCCTCTCCACCCCCCCGCCCTCCCAAAAGCGGTGATGGGGCTGTAAAAGCCCCGTCGCTGCTCCTCTCCACACCCCCGCCCTCCGAGAAGCAGTGAGGGGGCTTCTAAAGCCCCATCGCTGCTCCTCTCCACCCCCCACCCTCCCAAAAGCAGCGAGGGGGCTTCAAAAGCCCCATCGCTGCTCCTCTCCACCACCACCCCCGCCCTCCCAAAAGCGGCGAGGGGGCTTCAAAAGCCCCATCGCTGCTCCTCTCCACCACCACCCCGCCCTCCCAAAAGCGGCGAGGGGGCTTCAAAAGCCCCATCGCTGCTCCTCTCCACCACCACCCCGCCCTCCCAAAAGCGGCGAGGGGGCTTCAAAAGCCCCATCGCTGCTCCTCTCCACCCCCCCGCCCTCCCAGAAGCAGTGAGGGGGCTTCTAAAGCCCCATCGCTGCTCCTCTCCACCACCACCCGCCCTCCCAGAAGCAGCGAGGGGGCTTCAAAAGCCCCATCGCTGCTCCTCTCCACCCCCCCGCCCTCCCAAAAGTGGCGAGGGAGCTTCAAAAGCCCCATCGCTGCTCCTCTCCACCCCACCCCCGCCCTCCCAAAAGGGGCGAGGGGGCTTCAAAAGCCCCATCGCTGCTACTCTCCACCACCACCCCGCCCTCCCAAAAGCAGCGAGGGGGCTTCAAAAGCCCCACCGCTGCTCCTTTCCACACCCCCGCCCTCCCAAAAGCGTCGAGGGGGCTTCAAAAGCCCCATCGCTGCTTCTCTCCACCACCCCCCGCCCTCCCAAAAGCAGCGAGGGGGCTTCAAAAGCCCCATCGCTGCTCCTCTCCACCAACCCCCGCCCTCCCAAAAGCGGCGAGGGAGCTTCAAAAGCCCCATCGCTGCTCCTCTCCACCCCACCCCCGCCCTCCCAAAAGGGGCGAGGGGGCTTCAAAAGCCCCATCGCTGCTCCTCTCCACCCCCCCACCCTCCCAAAAGCGGCGAGGGGGCTTCAAAAGCCCCATCGCTGCTCCTCTCCACCCACCCCCCGCCCTCCCAAAAGCGGCGAGGGGGCTTCAAAAGCCCCATCGCTGCTCCTCTCCACCCCCCGCCCTCCCAGAAGCGGCGAGGGGGCTTCTAAAGCCCCATCGCTGCTCCTCTCCACCCCCCCGCCCTCCCAAAAGCGGCGAGGGGGCTTCAAAAGCCCCATCGCTGCTCCTCTCCACCCCCCCCGCCCTCCCAAAAGCGGTGAGGGGGCTTCAAAAGCCCCATCGCTGCTCCTCTCCACCCCCCTCGCCCTCCCAGAAGCAGCGAGGGGGCTTCTAAAGCCCCGTCGCTGCTCCTCTCCACCCCCCCGCCCCAGCTGCTTCCCACCCCTCCTTCCCAAGACACCGAAAGGCTTCTTCAGAAGCTCTTCGGAGCCTTGGGAAGGGCGTGGGGTGCAGAGGTAGCGCGCCAGCTGCTTCCCACCCCTCCTTCCCAAGACACCGAAAGGCTTCTTCAGAAGCCCTTCGGAGCCTTGGGAAGGGAGTGGGGCGGCGAGGCAGCGCGCCAGCTGCTTCCCCCCCCTCCTTCCCAAGGCACCGAAAGGCTTCTTCAGAAGCCCTTCGGAGCCTTGGGAAGGGAGTGGGGCGGCGAGGCAGCGCGCCAGCTGCTTCCCCCCCTCCTTCCCAAGGCACCGAAAGGCTTCTTCAGAAGCCCTTCGGAGCCTTGGGAAGGGAGTGGGGCGGCGAGGCAGCGCGCCAGCTGCTTCCCCCCCTCCTTCCCAAGGCACCAAAAGGCTTCTTCAGAAGCTCTTCGGAGCCTTGGGAAGGGCGTGGGGTGCAGAGGTAGCGCGCCAGCTGCTTCCCACCCCTCCTTCCCAAGGCACCGAAAGGCTTCTTCAGAAGCCCTTCAGAGCCTTGGGAAGGGAGTGGGGCGGTGAGGCAGCGCGCCAGCTGCTTCCCCCCTCCTTCCCAAGGCACCGAAAGGCTTCTTCAGAAGCTCTTCGGAGCCTTGGGAAGGGCGTGGGGCGCAGAGGTAGCGCGCCAGCTGCTTCCCACCCCTCCTTCCCAAGGCACCGAAAGGCTTCTTCAGAAGCCCTTCGGAGCCTTGGGAAGGGAGTGGGGCGGTGAGGCAGCGCGCCAGCTGCTTCCCCCCTCCTTCCCAAGGCACCGAAAGGCTTCTTCAGAAGCTCTTCGGAGCCTTGGGAAGGGCGTGGGGCGCAGAGGTAGCGCGCCAGCTGCTTCCCACCCCCCCTTCCCAAGACACCGAAAGGCTTCTTCAGAAGCCCTTCGGAGCCTTGGGAAGGGAGTGGGGCGGCGAGGCAGCGCGCCAGCTGCTTCCCACCCCTCCTTCCCAAGGCACCGAAAGGCTTCTTCAGAAGCTCTTCGGAGCCTTGGGAAGGGCGTGGGGCGCAGAGGTAGCGCGCCAGCTGCTTCCCCCCTCCTTCCCAAGACACCGAAAGGCTTCTTCAGAAGCCCTTCGGAGCCTTGGGAAGGGCGTGGGGCGCAGAGGTAGCGCGCCAGCTGCTTCCCCCCTCCTTCCCAAGACACCGAAAGGCTTCTTCAGAAGCCCTTCGGAGCCTTGGGAAGGGAGTGGGGCGGCGAGGCAGCGCGCCAGCTGCTTCCCACCCCTCCTTCCCAAGGCACCGAAAGGCTTCTTCAGAAGCTCTTCGGAGCCTTGGGAAGGGCGTGGGGCGCAGAGGTAGCGCGCCAGCTGCTTCCCCCCTCCTTCCCAAGACACCGAAAGGCTTCTTCAGAAGCCCTTCGGAGCCTTGGGAAGGGCGTGGGGCGCAGAGGTAGCGCGCCAGCTGCTTCCCCCCTCCTTCCCAAGACACCGAAAGGCTTCTTCAGAAGCCCTTCGGAGCCTTGGGAAGGGAGTGGGGCGGCGAGGCAGCGCGCCAGCTGCTTCCCACCCCTCCTTCCCAAGGCACCGAAAGGCTTCTTCAGAAGCCCTTCGGAGCCTTGGGAAGGGAGTGGGGCGGTGAGGCAGCGCGCCAGCTGCTCCCGTTCCTTCAGAACCAGTGCCCCAGCTGCTTCCCACCCCCCCTTCCCAAGGCACCAAAGGGCTTCCGCAGAAGCCCTTCGCTGCCTCCGGAAGGGAGTGGGGCGCAGAGGCAGGCGCCAGCTGCTCCCCACCCCTCCTTCCCAAGGCACCGAAGGGCTTCCTCAGAAGCTCTTCACTGCCTTGGGAAGGGAGTGGGCGCAGAGGCAGCACGTTAGCTGCTCCCCACCCCTCCTTCCGAAGGCAGCAAGGGGCTAAGCCCTTTCCTGCCTTGGGAAGGGAGGGTGTGTTGAGCAGGGGGGGGGAGTAGACTTCCGCGAATAATCAAAACCGCGAATGTGAAAGTCGCGAATGTGGAGGGGCAACTGTATTTGGACACTTGACTGCACTATTGAAGAGGTTATTTTTCACTATACTGTATAAAATGGTGTCCAGCAAGGTTTGCTTTTTGGAATCCCCCCCCCCCCCGAATATTTTCAAGCCGTGGTTGATTGAATCCATGAACACAGTGGGACAACTGTAATCTGATTTTACTACTCTAGCCAACAAATCAGAAAATCACTTGGTAGCTGGACCCACTCTCTTAATGTGACCCTGTACTTAAATGATCAAAAATGACTGGCTGCTTCTAACTAAAAAAACATAATTCAAAAGAGCTTAACGTTTGGTTGCATATTGGATAACATAAAAGGTGACAAGTCAGTGTAAGGGTCCTGGTATAGTGCCAGCAATAAAGATACTCTAGAGCAGGGGTGGGCACCTATGGAAGGCATTAATCCCCCAGGAGATCTTGAAGGGCTGCATCTCTCCACTGTACCTGCTCCCACAAAAGATTGCCCCCAAATGTCCTCTAGAGGGTATGGGGGCATTTTCACCATGTTTGAGGGGCTTCCTGTGCCATTTTATGTCCACAAGAGGCCCTTTTAAGAACAGGATGTGAGCAGAAATACTTTCCTGATCACTTACTGTTTCAAAAAATTCCTCTCCTCTGCCTAAATTAGCATAGAGGAAGCTACAGAGTGAGGGAGAAATGCAACCCTTGCCTGCTAGTGGGCATTTCAGGACAAAACATTTTTTAAAAATAGCAAAAATTGTTTTTGACCCCTGGGGTGCCCAGGGGGATTCCAAACACGGTGTAAATGTCCTCCACCCCCACCCCAAGTGCATTTGGGTGCATTTTGGAGTGGGGGGGATTCGATTTTTTTAAAAAATGAAGTTGCCTCCTGAGGGGAGGCACAAAAACGGCCCTGGGGCTACATACAGCATGAGGGCCATACTTTGTTCATCTCTGACCTAGAGGTTCCTGTTAAGCTACATTTGACTATAGGTCTCCGTCTTCTCTCTCACTTTCTCATACAGAGACACTTAAAACTGTACAAAGCTAGTGGCTCCTTCAGATAGGGAGCTCAAAACCTTGGTGGTTCAAAACCCCCTTTCCCCCTTCTTTATCTCTAGTCTAGTATCTTTGTCCAAATTGCAGTTCAGTATTATCCTGGGTCACTTTAAATATTGCACATAGTCTCACTTCTCTTCCTTTAACGTTTCTGTTTCACTGTATTTCTACATTACAAAGTTTCTGTCTCGCTGGTGGTAAGGAAAGGCTACTCTATTTAAATGCCATCTGATGAAGTGGGCTATAGTTCACAAATGCTCATACTATAATAAATTTGTTAAGTCATTTAAAGTGGCATAGGACATTACATTGATTTCACATAATCGGTACGTAATAATCTATATATCATAAACTGTTAGTCATGCACATTCTCCTGTCAAACTAGTGCTGCCAGCATACCCATGACAATCCTTGGGACAGAATGAAGTCTAGTATAAGAAGCAAGAGTACTCTGCAGAGCTTTTCATCCCATCCACGAATTTATCTATGAAAGAAATCTATCTGTATGTCAGAGCTAACTCTGCTTCTGTAACCTGGATGCAACAGAAAATTGACTATCTGCAGAAATCTTCCCAAAAGTTTTAGGGGGAGATGCAGGTTATTATAATTGTGTGGCTTAGGTACTGTCCCTCTACCTGGTAATTTCTTTTCTCTCAGTGTATGGAACAGGTTATTTGAGTTCCCTGTCATGTCACTATTATACTGATCTACCAGTGTATCTGGAAGGGATTGGGTATGTTTAGCTAGGCAAAGAGAAGACTGATTAGTGGTATGATAGCCATCCTTAAATACTTGAAAAGATGTATGAGACCATTCAGAGACCAGAACATGAACCAGTGGATTCAAATTATAAGAAAAGAGATTCCACCTAAACATTAGGAGGAATTTCTTTACTGTAAAAGCTTTTTGGCAGTGGAATGGACTGCCTCAGAGGGTGGTAGACCCTCCTTCTTTGGAGGTCTTTTAACAGAGATTGATGGCCATCTCTCAGTAGTGCTTTATATGTATTTTCCTACATGGCAGGAGACTGGGCTAAATGGCCCTTACAGTCCCTTCGAACTCAGTGATTCAGTCCAGCTGTACATGTAGAATTTCTTAGACAGGTAAAATCTTCTGCATGGTTTACGAGCACATGTGGATGTGTGTGTGTGTAAGCATAATGTGGCCATTGAGGATTAACATATGTATTACTGGTTGGCTGAGCTTTTGGAGGCAGATAGAAAAACCCCAAGGGCAGCCTGCCCCACCAGAATCTATCTTGCAGTATTGTAATGGGGTGTGTGTGTTCAAATACCTAGCAAAATTAAGGGTGTGAAACATCAGCAAAGGTGACATTTCATTCTGAAAGGCTCTGTGTTGGAGAAAAGTGGGAGAGTGGCTTTCTGATCTCATCATATCAAACCCGATGTGTGTGCAACGTGCAGTTCACTGTCCTCCTGTCTTGGATTTAATCAGAAGACTGCACGTGACACCATGAAGAAGGAAAGGTCACTTAGCTTCTGCACTGAATGAAATAATCTGCTTACAGTACAGTAGAATTGGATAGAAGGGTAAAGTGCAAAATATCAAATTAATATACTATCAACCTTAACTAACTGATGTCTTAAGAACAATTGCTTGAAAAGTTACCTTTTTTGGACCACAGTTCCCAGAATTCTGTAACTTTTCCGAGTTCTGCTAAGAATTGTAGATGTCTACTTTCCAAAACAGCACAGATATGTTGTACCACACTCATGACAGTTATGACATTAATGTGCAGGGCAGACTGAACACTCTGTCTGGCAGAATCACCCCTATGCTTTGCAACTTCTGCTGGGCCTGCAGACATCAAGCATGTGCATGGTGCCTTCTGTAACCATATTTTAATCCAAGGCTGGTATTCCCCTTTGGGGCACAATGCTATAAACTTGTCAGATGATTTTGGATGTGTAACTGTATTGAGGCATGACTGAATTGGTGAGTTTTATGTAAGTTTCTATTAAAGTGCAAGTAAACATTTTCTGGGTTTCTAAAGAGAACAAACTTTTGACTATGGCTTGTTACTGATATGGAGTGAAAGAAAAGCAAACATCTTACAGGAAGGATCTGTTACTTTTTATTTTGAATTTTAAATTGCATCCTTTATCTCCTTGTTAAGATATCAATTACTAAGGAAACAAAATCCAAGTGTTATTTGCATTTCTTTTAAAAAGGGGTGAAGCACAATTGTTTTTAGTGGCTGTATTTTGTCTTTCTGTGTTTTGCTGGTGACTATAATATCAATGAAAAATACTAAATAAAAAGCCAATAGGGAGACTCCAGTTACAAGTGCTATAATTTGTTTAAAATATATTTTCCCACAGGACTACACTGCAGCTTGCAGTAATAAAAAGACCTATGATACTAGTAAGTTCCAATTTGCTTCCAAAGATCTCATTCCCAAGCCCATCATAAAAGCAAAGCTGCGGGGCATCTTTTCATGCAAGCCTGAGCTATTGGGCAGAAATAGGTAAAGTACAGGGCAAGAAATTATACTGATTTAAAAGATATAGCTTAATTTTGAAGGTTCTAATAAATTACCTTTTGGGTTTCCTGTGCAAATGTTGTTTTCACAAACATGAGCCATAGTTTGTGTGTGCATGTGCCTTCATGTTTGTGCATCCATCTGTCAACCTATGGCAAACTCATTAATTCCATGCCATCATATTCTTCCCTTTCCAACCTGGTATTTCTCATTTCTGCATTGCTCTGTGCAGAACTGGGTGTAATGACAATCAAAGCTGAAGCTCTTAGATTAGCCCTGCTTTTTTGGTTAAAAATTATTTTCAAGCAGGTATCAGAATTTCTTCTGATGCTTTTGGAAGAGATGGGCCCAGATTCATGGAGGCATAAATGAAGCAGGTGGCCATGAATATGGGCTTTCTGTCTCTTTTCTTTTGAACTAATGTTTTGATAAAGCTAAAGTATTAATGCTACAAAGGCTTAAAGATACTGAGATGCAATTACAGGCAACTGAGATCAAGTTCTGCCAATCCAATAAGTGTTATAGCTCCCTTTTTCCATTGTATTTATCCTTCCCCAAATACCTAGTAGATCTACCAAATTTTAAAATGAGGGTAGCTTTCACTCAAGCGAGGCTAAACGTTCTCCCATTGGTAGATTGATGGGTCAGCATAAGGAGGTTCCTAAGAAGGACCGAATATGCGGTTGTAATTCTGTGTCAATAGAAGATATAACTCATGTACTGCTTGAATGCTCCTTTTACAGTGATCTTAGAAACAACTACATTGATCCATTGTTAAGACCAATGAAGGGAAGGTCATCTATTGTAAAGGTTTGTTTTCTGTTGTCAGATCTAGGGAAGTATATATCTTTTAGAACATCTAAATTTCTTGTTAAGGCTCTACAAATACATGCCATAAATTTTAAAGGGGGTACAGAAAATGATTTAAATCTTAAAGGTAATTAGTAGAAATTTAAATTGTTTAGTCTCCATTGCTTTTTTGTTTTGTTTTCTGTAATTGTATATAAAAACTGTTCATTAAAACACAATAAACTTGAACTTGAACTCCGATTCCAGCAATACTTGACATTTCTGAAACATGAGGGCAAAATCCAGCTGGGAAGAAGACTGTACACTGCAGCCCCCTGTGGATTACTAAAACTGGCTCTAGGATGCTGGGAAACCCACCCCCTCCCCAAATTGTTCTTGGGGCAGTGTGGAGAACTACAGGAGAAACGAGAAAAGTTCTACCAGCAGAATTTGGGATGTAGCCCTGTTAATTTTGTCCATTAATAGATGCAATAAGTCATTATAAATACCTGATTAAATAAATAAAAATTCAGATGAACAAAATACTTAACAGCCTCTGTGGAATCACCTTTGATATTTTCTATCACCTCAGATTTCTAAGGGTGCATCTACACTGTAGAAATAATGCAGTTTGACACCACTTTAAGTGCTGTAGCTCCACCCTATGGAATCCTGGGATTTGTAGTTTTACAAGGTCTTTAGCCTTCTCTGCCAAAGAGTGCTGGTGCCTCACAAAACTACAATCCCCAGAATTCTATTGGATGGAGCCTTGGCTATTAAAGTGGTATCAAACTGCATTATTTCTACAGTGTAGATGTGTAAAAGACAACATATCAAACTAACCACTACCAGCAAAACAAAATGTTGCTTATCTCTAAGTAAGGTGCTTTTATTTATGGCAAGAGGACTTAAAAAGAAAATACACTGTATCTGACTTTGATAAATAAACACCTTATAGGACTTCAGCAGTAGAGAGCAGCAAGTACCAATAATTACATGTGCAGATGATTATTTTTTACAGTACTGTACTTATTTATGATCAATACTGTACCTTTCCTCAGTGGGGATAATTTTTGTGTGGGTGGGACGTTTACACTTGATAATACCATCCAGCTGTTAGAACTGCCAGAAAAAATGTCAGACAATTCACCTAATTTTGACATCAGCATGCTGTTAATTTTCAATTCTTATTTGGACTTCAACTCATACCATGCAATCATCTGAAATGACTCTTGATAAAGTCTGTGGAAGTACTACATGGTAGCCGTGGAAGGCTTTGTAATTTTCACTATAAAATATTTGAAAATATATAACTAGCACCTACTTCTAATCCCAAAACCATTTTCAGGAAGTTGTTTTGAGGCACTTGTTTTGCCTTGAATGTGTAGAAATATAAATGCAGGGTTACTAGATTTTGCCCTCCATCCTGCTGCTCCCAGTGGTTTGGGAGTGTGGGTACTGCCAAACAGAAGGTGTCAACTGTTCATAGTAAAAAGGAATTCTGCAGCTATTTCCAGCTTTTTTTCTTAATGGATATCTTTTTTTCTTTTTTCTTTTTTTAAGGAAGAAACCGGGGAAAACATGAGAGGGCAGCAGACTGATTATGACAATGTCTGGAATTCCTGCAAGTTTCCATGAATGAGGAAATGTGATTGCACCCTAAAACCTTGTCTGGAAGCAACCTGTTCTATTGAGTATTATTGCACGATGATCACTGGCTTACCATTGGTAATTGCTTGATTAGGAGTAGATTCCTGTGGGCTGTCCTGAGTTTATGGCTGGATTTTTTTTTTACTGCACAGTAAAGGAGGACCAAACTTTCTTTGCCTCATTGTTCAGAGTAACTATGGTGACCACTCCAGATGCAACCTTGAAGCACCTCATTAATTAAAGTCACATTTGAACATCTGCTGAATCCATCAAAATTCAATACATTACATGGTGAGGACAGAGGAACTTGCAAGATTCGTTTTCTTTTTTCTTTCCCTCCCTCATCCCCCCCCTCCACATCTTACCTGATGAAGAGAACTGGGGTCTTCAAGGGGAACTTGAAGATCCCTTTTCTATTTTCTTTTCTTTCTTTTTTCCTTTCTGTTCCCCTCTTCCCCCATCCCCAATATCTTGCCTGATGAAGAGATCTGGGGGGTCTTGAAAGCTGGCATGGCAATGTGCTATTGCTTTAGAGTGAATTTTATTTCATGGTCTACATAGTTGCCTTCACTTTTGGAATAACTGTAAAAATGAGTTGCTTTTCCAAAATAATCTTGCTGCTTGCATCAGATGTTACATCTATTCCTAAGTGCTAATAGTGAGAATTGTAATCCAGTCCAGAAAGGCCTGTTACAAAGCTGAGTAAAAAAAAGAACAACAATGAAGATTAAGGAGCTTTTTTATTGGTTTGAGAAATTGAAAAGCATGTGCAACATTAAGTATGCATATCTTTCATGATTTCACTTATATAAAACCTGTGATTATTACTTTTAGGAGCCATAACTGTACTACATGGTTAACTAGTTGGTCACAGATCAGATGCTAAACACATGATAGGATAAATAATTACTTTCTTTAATAGTATTGCCATGTAGTTTTTTAGGGAAAAATATTTATCATTGAATAGCACTTGCACTTAAATGCACTGTGCATGTGATGGCTAACAGTGTTCATCTATCTTTTTTATTGCAGTAAGAAATTAAACTAAACAGTTTTGTAATTAGGACTCATACTCAGCATGATACAGTAGTTTGTTCAATGGTTAAAATGAACTGGTGGGGGGATTGCTTCATCTCCATCTGAGTTACAAGGACAGTGTGGCACAGTGGTTTGAATGCCGGACTATTGAGATTATCACTCTACTGTACACTGTTAGTGCTATTATTCCACTTTAAATGATGTGGCTGCCCCCTGTGGGATTCTGGGGTTTGTAGTTTAGTGAAGCCTAAGAGCTCCCTGGCTGAGAGTTCTAAATGCCCCTCCCTAAACTGCAAATCCCAGGATTCCACAGGAGGCAGCCAAAGCAGTCAGAGTGGAATAATAGCACTATAACAGTGTAGTGTGATAATCTCCATATGATTCTGGAGACCAGGCTTCAAATCTCCACTCAGTGGAAACCCACTGGGTGACGTTGGACAAGTCAAAACATTCTCGGCCTCAGAAAACCCTGTGATAGGTTCACCATAGGGTCACCATAAGTTGGAAATGGCTTCAAGGCATTCAACAATAACAATAACACACAAGCCTAAATCCAATTGATAGTCCCCAAGTAGAGTAGATTCATTGAATCAAGGTGATTTATGTGTTTATTTAACATTCAGAGAGTGATTTAATGAATATCTTTTATTTGGGACTGGCAGTTGGATTTACATCATAAACTTTTGATATTTCAACATGTACATATTAAAGAGAGAGAGAGCGAGAGAGAGAGAGAATTCTTAAAGCATCGAACAGAACTTCAGATTAGTCCATTCTTGATTCAAGAAAGATCCAGGTAATCACTTAGAATATGTATTTGCTAGTGTGTAGAACAAAACAGACATATTTAAATACTGCAGCAAAACATTTTGTCTTCTGCCTTCTTTAGCTGCTCTTTACAAAAGTAAACTGTGCCCATGCTGACTATTAGAGAATACAGAGTATAAATTAAAATATCAATCAGTAAATTGCTATATGAAGCTTTAGACATTAGCCAGTGCTTGAAAAATTTACTTTTATGAACTGTGACTCATAGAATTGCTTAGCCTGCATGACCACTGGCATAAGATTCTATGAATTTTAGTCCAAAAAAGTAACTTTTTCAAGCTCTGGAATTATCAACTATGCAAAGGAAAGATATCTCATTATCAGTGCCTGCCCTTGTTTTCCCAACCTTTCTATCCTGGGAATAAACATCATGATGGGAAATTTTAAATATTATCAAATCAGAACTCCAGGTGAGATCTGGATATCAAACACCTCTAGGCAAGTCATTTCATCCTTGGTAAGTCCTGACCAAGCAGGATTGATTAAAAAAAAAAAAAAAATAGGCAGCGAGCCCATGATATTCAATTGGTTGTTAACTTGATTGCTTTAAACTTGGATAGAACTGATCAGCCAGCCACTATTTCTTTAGATGCTGAGAAGGCCTTTGATAAAATTGACTGGCTCTTTATTTTTACCGTATTGGCAAATTTTGGGTTTCCTAAAATATTTTTGAATTGGATGAAAATTTTATATTTAGCACTAAGAATGACCAACAATCAGTGTTTTTCCCCTCATCCTTTTTACATTGAAATGGGGTAAAAGGCAGGGATTTCCATTGTCTCCTTTAATGTACATACAATTTGTGCTTGGAACCCTTAGCATGTGCTGTTAGACAAAATTCCAGGATCAATGGATTTGAGCATGTCAGTTCAGAATTCTTATCACAGTTGATCTTTTGTTGTTCATTTCAGAGCTCCAGAATTTGAACCCTGTTTTGATAGAGTTGATTAATAATTGTGGTAATATATCTGGGTCTTCCATTCACTGGTCCAGATCAGAAATAGTGCCAGTGGGAGACAAGACGGACTCTAGTGTGACAGTTTTGATATTGCCCAAATTTTATTTGAAAGTGGGTATAATTATCCCTAGGTACTTATCTCAGATCATTAAGCTTCATATAAGTAATCTGATAGAAGATTTAAGCACAGGTGGGCTTAAAGATGAGTCTATGGGGTAAGGTAAACACGATTAAAAAGAATGTGATACATAGAATTGTTTTTGTTATTCCTTGAATTCCTCTACTTAATACCTTGCAAATATTTTCAAAAACTAAATGCATTGTTTAGGGAATGGTGCTGCTCATTTCCTCCTAGAATTTCAGTGAAAATAATGCAAATTCAATCCAGTGAGGAAGGTTCGCCCTTTCAGATCTTCTTACATACCATCAGAGATATCTGTCACTTTGCATTAATTTTTGGAGATATTGATTTAAAGTAGCTAATCCACCATGGCCATCTTTGGAGCCTTCGTTTCTGGCACCTCTATTCAAATGAGCAGTACTTGACTCTCATTGTATTTTAAAAAGGGCAGTGTTTTGCCAACAATTTTAGCAGTTAGAACTGTGTGGCAAATATTGTCTCATCAATTGCTATTTAACCCATACACTCATGCCAAATTGATTTTATGGGTCAATCCAGATTTTAAAATTGGTAAGGGACCATTTTTATGAAAAGTATAGGCCAACAAAGGGATTGTTACCTTAAACCAGGTACTTGGTGTTGATTGTGAGTTTTTGCCTTTTTTGTGAAGCTGAAAGCTTTCACGGCCAGCATCCATAGATTTTCCTTGGGTTTTTTCCCCAGGCTGGATGAGTTTACTGCTGACGTTTCGCCTGCATCTGTGGCTGGCATCTTCAGAGAATGGTTGGGTAGGAGTGTGTGTGGGATTTATATATTGTGAACCCTTGTTGGGGAAGCTATGTAAATTTGGGTATTTGAACTGTTAGTTTCTGGGTGTAGAAATACAAGGAGGATTATTCTCTGTTTGGCTAATGGTTGGTTGATGGCCCACTAACGGCTGGAAATCCTCCTGTCCCTGGGTGAAATTCCTTTGTAAGTGTTGAGTTTTATTCTATAGTTCTTCAAAACTGGGAGCCAGATTTTGTTTACTTTTAAGGTTTCTTCTCTCCTGTTGAAGTTGTCCAGGTGTTTGTGGATTTCAATGGCTTCTCTGTGCATTCTGACATGATAGTTGTTGGCCTGGTCCAGACTTGCTGTGTTTTTAAATAACATTTTGTGTCCAGGTTGGTTTATCACATGTTCTGCTGATGATGATTTTTCTGGCTGGCCCAGTGTGCACTGTTCTCTCATGTTCCTTGATTCATGTTTGCACACCTGGTCAATGACTGGCAAAGCATCATGCTTGTGAACTGGGGTGCAGATGACATTGAGCTTGGCATATCCAAGAGATTCTTAACTCCAAGTACAATGGGCTAGGACATTTTCTGTTTTCCATGTTAATGGAGATTGATTACTAATCCTGTAAATATAACAGGATTATATGTCCTTGATAGACAGATATTACCAGCTAGTTGTACAGACCAGACAGGTTGAGAACATCAAAATGAAAGTGTAGAAGCAAAATGGAGGACACCAGACACACTCATAATATATCCCTTCTCCTGCTTTTTTTAAAAGAAGTCTTTTTGCCCAATACAACTACTAAAAATCTTACTCTGTTGCTTATAACCCAAACTGAAAGCAGTGCCAGAAATACTTTTGGAATTTCTTTACAAAAGAGAGATGTGAAGAGAATTAATAATGGAAAACAATGTTTATAGAATGCATTTCAAAGTGGGGGAAAAATCTCCAGAGGCTCTTCTTCAAGATGTCTGTTCATGATACAACTTCTTATCTCTGTCTAGCTATTCTCTGTCTCCAGGATGCCAAGCCCTCAAGCAAACTGATGAGTTGTGGTCCTTTTTATATTTTATACTTTGATCTTTCTTGGTTATCTGTTTTCTTCCTTGTTCTGTGCAAGCGTACTGATCCCCTTACCCTACCTAACAGGTCTCCTTTGTAGTATCATGTTCTCTGTCATTTCTCTGTTTTTCATAGTTTAAATGGATTCGACAGGGGAATGGGAGGTCTCTCAGGTCTTGCAAGGTCATTAGTTTCTCAAGTAAACAAAGATAACTATTAATTAAACAGCAATATATAAAACTAATCACAGCAAAGAGAAGAAAATAGTTTTAAAACTATCACCATATTTTAGACAAAGAATCTTGATTGCATGTATCTTTCCTGTGTTTGCACATATTTTTTTAACCTGAGAAAACACTTTTCTAGGCATTTCTAAGTCTTGCAGTGTGATTCCATGGTCCACTTCCAGCTGAAGTTGACCATAGAATTGTGCTGCAGAACCTAGAAATGCCTAGAGAAGGTTTTTTTCTAGGCATATTTAGGTCCTCCACCATGAATCTATGGTCAGCTTCCAGCTGGAGGACCTAGACATGTCTAGAGAGAACGTATATTTTTTTGCTCATGTATAGGGCAGCAGTGGAGGCAGTGGCAAATACAATAATCCATGAATAATCAAATCCACAGATGCTTAACCTGCAAATGTGGAGGGACAACTGTTCATAGTTGTCCAATAATGAGAATCATATCAGTCTGTCCCTCAGTACTGTTTTCTTCATACTATGGGTGCGGCTATACAATCATAAAAAAATCCGTATGGGGGCAAAAAATACGAACAGCCTGTCGTTCGTATGCATGCGAACCGGCTATATGATTTTTAACCCCCCTAAACTCCGTATGACTCCCTCTTCCCGAAGCTGGCTGGAGCGAGCAAGCCAAGCGGCAGTTTTAAATCTCCCGCTGGGTTTTTTTTTTAAATGTTCCTTGTTTGCAGACAGATGGTTTTCCGTATTTACAATATAAAATAAAAATAAATAAACATATAAATTCACGGACTTACCGGACTCTCGCTAGCTGGGAAACCAACATGGCGGCTGCTCCCAATTCCCCTCTGTGCTATCCCCGCCCCCTCTACTCGGCCAGCCAATCAGATTACCCTGCCTGTTCATATGTGTGCGAACGGACTGTACAGACCCATCAGACATCCGAACGGCGTACGGATTTCTCTTCGCGATCCGCTTTCCCTCCCGAACGCTGCATGTGCATATTTCAGGGTGGAAAACCGCCCCCCTCTTTTGTATTCGTGTGCATCCGAATGGCCATTTGTACTAAAGCGCGAACTTCCGCATGCCATACGTATTATTTAAATCGTGTAGACGGGACCTATAAATCTGAATAATCTGTCACAATAGTCCCATTGGCCTCTCCTGGGTCTATATCTTTCAAATATAAGTCTTTAGATTCTGTAGTCAGTCCACATCTGGTGTGTATCTTCTTGTAGTCAAATACAGCAACAATTTAATAACTTTGTTAAGTTCAACTAAAAATTACAAAGCAGTGAGCTAGTTTTTGAGGACTGATAGTAAAGAGAAAGAAATAGGGCAAGTGAAAAAAGATGTCGTGGTTAGAGGTTGGTTTCTAGTACGTTGCAGTTTTAAGATGGTAACTGGGAAAGCTATTTGCAGATTAATTAGGTTAGATTCTAGCAAGTACTCAAGATCAGTGGTTGAAACAGCAAAGATGTAATAGCTGCAAAATATCAAATGTCAGGCTGGAAATAAATACAATACTCAGGCTGCAATGCAGCAGAGTGTTGTTTATGACAAAGGCCATTGAAATCCATGTGTAAATATTCCAAACTCTGTGTTACAGTGTGGGCTTGTGTTTTTTCTGTCTGGTTAGGATGCTACTGTGGATTTATAACTGGAGCTCTACCTCCCCTCCCCGCTGAAATACTCCCAGTTTTTCCATAAGAAATGCCTGTCTTTTAAAAGCTGTAAAAGCTCTCATTGCTAAAGTGATGAAATATTCATTTTTAGCATGTAGTTTAAATTGAAGTTAGCAAAGCAATGATGTAGTGCTGACAATCACTGGGTGAGTGTTTTAACACGGGTAAACAATGTGGAGGTGAACGTTTACATCTGCACCCCCTGTACAGTTATTGCAACAGTTTTTGCATAATTGACTTTTCAATGGCCTGCATTTCATCACTGTGTGCTTGTTAGAGTTTGACCTTAATATTTTTCACTGTTTATAGAATAATTTTATAAGAATAATTTTAGAGCTGCTTTTCCCAGAAATTTGCCCTATAAGGAAACTAGACCATGATTTCAGTGGAGAATATATATGTATTATCAACAACTTAAGAGTATTGTGTTTCTACAGTAGAGCTGTAAACAAACAAAAATGAAAAGGCATTTCAAAATGACAAACCTCTTATTAACTAAAGCAGAGGAATGAAAGAATCCACTATCCAGTATAAGGTATAAGACAGTGATGGGCAACCCTTTGAGCCTGGTGTGTCAAACTTCGCCAAAAAACTGAGCATAACTCGGGTGGTGTGTCACTTTGAGGAAAAAAACATTATTTCGCAATATTTGTTGTTTAAATAACATAAATGTATAATTGTTATATATAATTGTATTTAATAAACCAAAAACTAATTATTTAACTTACCTGCTTAGTGACTTCTTTGTTCAACCATCAGTTGGTTTCTTTTGTTGGTCTTGATATTATTTAGCTTGTGTGGGGTGCCATAAACTGAGATAAGTGAGGGGGAGGGGGAATTCTTTAACTAACCTGCCTATTAGTGACTTTTTTGTTGCTGAATTTCATTGGCTAATTCTTCAATTGAAGGTTGGTATTTTGTACACTTCAGGCCCAAGCAAGCGCTACTAACTTCATCTGTCAATCTGTTTCTTTTGTTGGTTTTGATATTATTTAACACTGAGAATAAGGCCTCACAAAAGTATGTAGAGGGGAAAATTGTGAGTAAAGCCATTGCTATATTTTTCAGGGTGCTAAAAGTCTCATTATTCGGTCTTTTATGATATTTCTACTAAGTGGTAACTCAGATATTCTCTTAATAATTGCATCTTTATTCTGCATATCATGAAACAGATCTGGTGCACATCTTAGAAGAGTGTCTTTAATAAATTCTCCCTCACTGAGCGCTTTTCCATGCTGAGCTATAGAGTGAGCAATGCTCCAACTTGCAGATGTTAAATTTGTAGAGCCTTTCATAAATTTTAGGATGGAATTAGATTGGCTCTTATAAAGTTGTAGCTGCCTGGAAATGTATGCCTTCCTTTCATCCTCACTTTTTTCCAAGAGCTGAGAATGATTAGTTTCAAAATGTCTATTTATATTCCATGTTCTGCTTACTACTGTTTCGTTACATAGAATGAAAAATGATCTGCCATTTTTTTCTATACAGCCATACATCTCGGTCCATGTCTCTTGAAAGGGTCGGCCACTGCTACTACCACTTCCTTTACTTAACCTTAGTTTTTTATTTTTGGGATTCTCCATCAGGGGGGCAGTGACAGAAGACAGAATTATATGCACTTGTTAGGCCTGCAGGTAATTAGGGATTAACTAGCCTTATTAGCCACAAAATGGTGTATGTAACTATCTTTTAGGAAAGGGCAGGGTTAATAAGCAAAAATAGGGTTAATAAGGATGCACAACAGTAATAATGGTGAAATGGAGTCTGCACTATGGAGCAAGATACTGTTCCTTATGTGAATAACAACGGCTGCCACTAACGACAGAAAACGGCACCCATACCATGCCACAGGCCCTCTCCTCTCCCAGACTTCCCTCACTTATCTCAGCAATGATCTCACTTTTCCCACTTAGCTTAGCAATGCACAGGGAGGGCAGGGGTGGTGGTGTCCGAGGTAGTGTCCGAAGTGCTGCTGGGGCCAAACTGGAGGCTTTGCACAGGGGCCGGCCTATTTATACCCGTCGCCAGCCACTGCATCATCCAGCTGCGCCGGAAATGCGGCCGGATGGCCCTCCCCTCTGTTCCAGGCAGCCAATTGGGGCACAGCTGACCAGCCCCGATTGGCTCACTTTTCCCCGCCTTCCCCCCAGCAGCCGAGGCTGCCGGGAAGAAGAAGGCCAAAATGGCGGCCTCCTTGGAAGGGAGGGTGCTTTCTTGTTAGCCTCCTCCCTCCAGCCCCTCCCATCCAGGCTATCAGGCACCCTCCAGCCCCTCCCCTCCAAACCCTCCCCTCCAGCAACCAGCCAGCCACTCTCCCTTACCAAAGCCACAATTGATCGCGGCTTTAGAAATAGAGGGTGCTGGCTGGAAAGGCTCCCCGTTCCAACCACTCCCTTCCAGCCCCTCCCCTCCAGCCTCCAGCCACCCTCCGTGACTGAGCCATGGAGAAGACCCCTCCCATTCAGCCAAGCTGCACGGGGGGGGGGTGAGAGCATAGCTGGCTGGGGGTGAGAGCATAGCAGCCAGCGAGCTTCCCCCCCCCCCGTCCAGCCTCGCTGAAAGGGAGGGGTGTTCTCCATGACTGAGTCACGGAGAACACCCCTCCCTTTCAGTGAGGCTGCACGGGGGTGTGTGTGAGAGCATCGCTTGCTGGGAAAGATCCCAGCCAGCGAGCTTGTACTCCCCTGTGCAGCCTCGCTGAAAGGGAGGGGTGTTCTCCGTGACTGTGTCACGGAGAACACCCCTCCCTTTCAGCGAGGCTGCACAGGGGAGGGGGAGAGCATCGCTGGCTAGATGGGAGGGCTGGATAGGAGGGGTTTTCTGAATGGGAGGGCTTTTTCCTCCTCCAGCCCCTCCTCTCCAGCAACCAGCCACCCTCCTTTCCCAAAGCCGCAATTGCAGCTTTTTGAAGGGAGGGTGCTGGCTGGAAAGCCTCCTCCCAGTGGTGACCGGGGCTTTGTAGCCCCGCCCGCCACTTTCATTCTTTCCTCTGCCTCCCTAAAATGGCGACCAGAGCTTTGAAGCCCTGATCGCCACTTTAGGGAGGGTGGGGAGGGGGAGGGGGAGGGGGAGCGACCTAGCCATGTGTCACCACTGACGGCTACGTGTGTCAGTGGTGACACGTGTGTCATAGGTTCGCCATCACCGGTATAAGAAGTCACAACATTAGAAACTGACACAGGCTTTTATATGACATTGCTTCCAATCATTGACATTTTGAATCATAACATAACCTTTACATTGGCTCCTTTGTTGCATTCAGACATTTGCCATGGTGTCATAAATAGATAAGATTTTGAATAACTTTTTTTTACAGCTTTTCATTTTTGGTTGTGTTGTTTTTATTGTGTGCCTTCAAGTTGTTCCTCACTCATAGCGATCCTAAGGCAACCCTATCATGGGATTTTCTAGCAAAATTTGTCCAGAGGGAGTTTGCCTTTGCCTTCCTCTGAGGCTGAGTCAGTGTGACTCACAGTGGGTTTTTGGTGGCTGAGCAGGGATTCAAATCCTGGTCTCCAGAGTTACAGTTTAATGCTCAAACCACTCTGGCTCTCACTATGACTTGATTGTATAAGTGTTATGTACTAGCTTTTTCAGGCTCAGTGACCAACAGTTTCAGAGTTAAAAACAGAAATTTTATTGCCACAATAATCCAGAGAGCTAACCCTACAAGTTTGTTGCTCAGAATGAAACCTAACTAACAAACAGTATACTGAAAGCATTTTCTAATCTACAAATCTGGTGGGCTATCCATCATCCCCACTCCCAATTCCCACAGTACCTGAGCTCAGCCTCTTTTCCTCAGAGTTGAGCCCAGGTGCAGAGGACTTATCAAACCATTCCAGACATAGAGCATATGCTTCCATTGACACTTAGGCTACATACTTGTTAGCAGCACAGAAAGAATGCAAATACAATTAGTCACAAGGTTATACAGCAGAAGCGGACTTGGCAGGATGGTCACGTCCGAAACCAATCCTGACAACAAGGATACAAAAGATGTACAAGAACATAACTGTAATGCCCAGATTGGTGAAGAGAAGACTGAGGGGTGACCTGATTGTACTCTTTAAATACCCCAAGGGCTGTCACATAGAGGACAGCCCTGTTCTTTGCTACCTCTGCTGCCTCTTGAGGGTAGGGTCAGGTCTTATGGTTTGAAGTTGAAGGAGAGTTGATTTCGATTGAACATTAGAAGGAACTTCTTGACAGTAAGAGACAGCAGTGGAACCAGTTGCCTAGAGAAGTTATGGGGTCTCCTCTGGATGTGTTCAAAAAGAGGCTGGACAGCTACCTGCTAGGCATGCTTTAGGTGGAGATCCTGCACTGAGCACAGGGTTGGTCTCAATGGGTCATGAAACCCCTTCTGATTCTATGATTCTATGTTGACATAAATATGTTGGGTTATATGATTAAATAAACACTTTAGTTTTTATGAGGCCCAACAATAATAACATAAATGGTATTATAGAAAACAGTGTAAAGTGAAAGCAATTTACCAGTATTATAAATAAATGTAAATACATATAATGGATGCAATTTTTGATTGTGGAAAAACATCGTGGGAGGAAATATTTGCAAACATATACATAGTAGTTTCCATGTTAGCCTGTTGTAGCAAAAACAGTAAAGGGTCTTGTGGCATCTTAAAGCCTAACAAGTTTTATTTGGCCTAGTTTTTGTGAACCACACTCATTTTTCTCGTAAATTTTATCATTTAGGAAGAGGCATGATAACTACGATGGTTACCCATTAAATGTGGTTGAAGAGCCATGGGCCAAAACCTGTTTCAGTTTAAATCTTCATCATACAGCTGTGGTATAGATAGTTAATCCAGTTCCATGTTAAGAAAGTAGCACTAGCAAAGCAATCTTCACAACCCTAAGTATGCGTACTCAGAAGGAAGCTCTACTGGTTTCAATGGTGCTTACTCATAGTAAGTATGTTGAAGTGTGGCTTCTGAATCATTGTACCCGATATGTGCATCAGTCAGGCCATTTGCCAAGTCCTGAGTAAATTTGCATAAGATTGTTCTGCAAGGGATAGTTTCCTTGAATGGAAACAGAATAAACCTCTGTACCATTGAATGGTTCATAATTTAGATTTAACTCAAAACAAGATTTTTTGCTGGCTATCCATAAACCCTATTTATTATTCAAACCAGTACTTTTATTGTGTAATCGTCTTTTCTTTAATTAACAAGAATCTAATTATTTTGGACAACTGTTGTTTTCTTCTAACCATGAAACAAGGACGTCAACATAAATGTACTTTCAGTTTCTAATCCTAGTGATAGCTTGTTGTGTTTTACTCATTCTGCGTTAATCACATGCATTTAGGTTGTGGCTTTTATTACAGTTTCTTGCATGTTGGGCCCTTGCACCTTCTCCTTCCACACATTCTCCTAGAAAATGCATTTTATCTCTTAGGTTTCTAGTCCGCTGTTTTTTAAGGGCTTGGAGTGGATTAGCAGTGTATTGATATAGTAATGGCAATATGTTTTGGCCCCAAAGATTCTAAAATCTAAAGCGCATACGGATATAGAATAGAACAATACTATATTGGTAGAAAGTAAACATCTGGATTATTACATGAGCTCCAAGGTTCTGCATCACAAAACATCCTTTTAAAGAAAGGTTGTTGGACAATATCAGGAGCTATGGGAATGTGGGAGCTTTCATGGCAGGAATGATTTTTGCTTACTGCCTGGGGGTGAGCAGAATGCTCTCAGTGATGGGCTAAAAACATCTCATAGTTTACAACAGAACTGCGCAGTTAAGATTAACCTGTCAGAGAAAATGTAAATTCTTTATGCCTTGGTTATAAAAGCTTTATGCCCCCTGTTTCTGCTATTGCATATAGCTCTGAAAAGGAAGTTTCTTTTTAAATATGCAAAATGCATTTTTAAAAATCAATGTATGTATTGATGAATTTCTGGGGTACTGTGATGCTGCCAGAGTTTGGAGAAGTTACTGTTTTGGACTACAATTCCCAGAACCACCCCACACCCTCACACACACTGACAATGCTGACAGGAAGACTGTGAGAGACAAAGTAAAACAAGCAATTTTTCCAAGTTTTGTGATTATTATTTTTTTAAATCTAAAGCAATGTGCTTGGAATACTGACCAGTCTTAGGAGTTTGGAAGGCAGAAAGCATATGAGTCTTCCAGTGCTAAGAGAAGCTTTTCAAACCCAGAATGCATCATTTTATCATGGGTTATTTTTAGGGCATCTCAATTTTTGTGCTCTTATTGAATGTAAACAGTACAGCCGCTTCCCAGCATTACAGGATACCATTGTATGAAGCTTTGTTTAAAAATATCAAATGAACAGCCTGGATTCTTGTTCTGGTTGCTAGTGTCTGTAGCTGCTTCAGTCTTTAAATTATCTTTGTTTATGGTTAACTTTAAATCCCCCTGTTCTTTTCCTGTAACATTCCAGAGATGTATGTTCTGTATATGCATGTATACTATATCTAGGCTGCAGTATGATAGGACATCTCTTCCCAAAAGTGTGGAAACTTTAATGTTCTGTTTTGGTGATAGGTTCTTTTGGGGGGGGGGGAGTCAGTTGCAAATATTATTTTAAGGAGAAGATTTATGCAGTGTTTAAAACATGTTTCTGTTTTGCAGGTCAGATAGTGTTGATATGGATACTTGGGGCAGCCTGGAGACAAAGTGGATGCCAGTGACAGCTATGTAAGCAACAACTCTGCAAAGCCTCAGAATCCCGTGAAATGGAGGAACTGTATAAGGACACGCAAAACCTGCCCATGGATGTTACCAACCCTCCTTCAGCTATAGCTAACAACAAGCTAGAAAATGGAGTTGCCCAGCTGATAACTGCAGAAGCATGGAATATAAATTCGTCTGACTTGATGAAGAAAGCACTTTCGCCCCTGGTAACGGTCCCTGCTCCATCAATACTGACGCCGCCAGCAGAATCCCAAAGTGGAGTTGCTCTTAAGGTAGCTGCCACTGTACTCCAGCCCATTTGCTTAGGGGACAGTCCTGTGGTTCTGCCGATACATCTGCAAGTAGCTGGAAGCACTGCCCCTCAGATTGCTCCTAACAGTAACACTCCCTATGTCATGACCACTCAAGGCCCAGTCCCACTGCCTCTCCTCTTAGAGCAACATGTATTTCAGCATTTAAATTCTCCCCTGGTGTTACCTCAGAGCTCTCCCTGTGCTACCAACCCCATGCACAGCAATCTCTTCCAGGGCTCCTCTGCCCCAATGGGACAGCCACAACTCTTGGATCAGAAACCATCCAATCCAGCTCAGGAGTCCGTCTTGCCTCCTGTGTTTCAGACACCAGGATTCGCTGCAGTTCTGCAGGACCTCTTTCCCTCACAAGGCGCCTTAGGCTCATCACCCTATCAGCCACCCCCAGACTGCTCTTCTGTCCCACCACAACCGTTCAGTTCCCCTTTGTCTCCATTGGTTCCTCCAGCCACACTCTTGGTACCCTACCCTGTGATCGTTCCTCTGCCAGTCCCAGTCCCAGTCCCCATCCCCATCCCCATCCCAGTTCCCCACAGTGCTGAATCTAAGGTTAATCTGAACTGTTCTAAACTGGCTACTTCCTTCGTCTTGCATTCCTGCAAAGGCACCCAAACTCCCTTGGAGAAAGAAGAAACTAAGCCATTTGATTTCATCCACCATCGGGGCCTCTCCCAGCTGAATCGACACACTGTCATTAAGATGAGTAATGAGAATGAGGTTCTTGACCTGTCCATGAAAGCAACCCCTTTGCTTAAGGAGAATGAAGACAATTCCCAGCTCTCACCTGAAGAAGGTGCTTTGGACTTGTCCATTCCTTCCTGTCGGAAAACGATCAACACCGAAACAAGTACCAGTCACTCTGGGCCTATCATGGATAGTCCTGTTCATCCCATATCAGATAAACTTCCTAGTGCTGTTTCTCCCTTTGTTCCTTCAAAACCTCATGAGACCCCAGCCAAGGCTGAAAGCAGAGTGATCAGTAGCAGTTCATCTGAACACCTGAGACAACAGCCAAAGTGGCTGGTGGATCAGACTCATATAGCAACCTGTGAGCCTTCTGCTGGCAATAACATTGAAATTGTAAGCACCTCACAGACGGCCAAAGTGATAGTCTCTGTCAAAGATGCAGTGCCTACTATTTTCTGTGGCAAGATTAAAGGCCTCTCGGGGGTTTCCACAAAAAACTTTTCCTTCAAAAGGGACATGCCCCAGGACTCAGTTCTTCAGTGTTATGATGTGAAGAACCAGCCAGAAGCTCGGGAGAATACAGAAGCTCTTAGGAAACCTATCAAAAACAGAAGTGTCAAGTTAAAGAAAATGAACTCACAGGAAATACACATTCTTCCAATTAAAAAGCAGCGGCTTGCAGCCTTTTTTCCAAGAAAGTAATTTATGAAGTTTTAGAACATTTTACGGTATAATTATTATTATTAATAATAAAGAGATGTACTTCATTTTAAATTACATTTAAATCTTTAAACTATCTCTTTTAAGTTATTTGGAGGTGGAGGGGGCTGGGCTGGGCTGGGCTAGGGAGAAGACAACAGGGGAGACCTGGATATATCTTCTTATTGCAATGGCTCTCTTCCTGTATTTTGTTCTAAATTTTCATTACAAGTAAATGAAAAGCAACGTATTTTTCAAATGATAGCACATTTTGCAGCTTTAATGGGATATAATGGATGAGTGATTCAGAGGGGTAAGAGCTATTTTCACTGCCATAAAGTGCTTTGGTGATGTAATGCTGAGAAATGGTGAGTAGAATGGAATTTTCAGAATAAATGTTTGTATGTGCTAGTTTGGTTTCAGCATTTTGTACTTTTTAAATTCACACTTTTTGTCTGGAAAGGTTTGACACAGATCTGAAAACTGTGTTGTTAAGCTGGTGTTCATATCATTCATGTTAGTTGATAAAATAATCCAAGATAATTTGGATTATTTTCAAATTTATTTGGATGCTTTCAAATGTTTGCATCATTTTCAGACTTATTTTGATTATTTTTCAAATTTTCATTTTTAGAAATCCTCCTCACAATACTCTGAACTGTATTTACTGAAACAAAACGAATTATATAATAGCGCAATCAGTGTAAACCTCCTTCTTATAGTCTAGCAAGCATGGGTCTTGTTTTTATCACTTCTATAAAAGGAAACTAAGCTCATTTTGAAAAGATTATTTTTAATAATAAAACCATTGTCATCATTTTCAACAATAAAATAGAATTTCATTACCTAGTGAATATAGCACATAATGTCCTCACTGCTAAATATATGTAATAAAAATACTCATTTTGAGATTTTTTATATTTCTTATGTAAAATTAATGGTGAAATGTATGGCTGTGATCCTACATTAGGAGATGTATGTGTACCATGTAGTTAGAACTCCATCACTATGTCTCTGAATGCTATCCAAAAAACCTTACCTTGTAAGCAGAACAGCTCCTCCGCCCAGCACCGCCATTTCCATGTTGTCACAGACTAGAGGAATGACAAGGGATGCGTCCACATATTTTCTTGTAGCTGGACACACTGCAAGGATGTCATCTGCAGACAGTTCGCAAGGACCCCCACAGATCTTTGCAGATACCTCTTGCAGTACATCCAGCTACAGGAAAATTGCTGGGCGCATCCCTTGCCCATCTCCCCACTCTCTGAAAAAGGGCATGTTGGGAATGCTGTCCTGGGGAAAATTTTGGTTGCTGCATGGTTGGAACAGAATTCTGAACTACATAATGACCATGAAGGTAATGGCATAAATCTGACCTATGACATTATCATTCACTATTGGGATGCCAGCCATAAATTTCATTATACAGGAGTGGGCAAGTGTGGAAGGCTAGGGGGCCACATTGGTCCCCTAGGAGACACTGGAGGGCTGCACTCCCAACCTCACCAACTTCTGGTAAAAAAAATTGGTTTTTTTTCAACCAATTTTTGCAACCAAACACCCTCTGGGCGGTATGGGGGCATTTTCACCTATTTTGTGGGCTTCTGGGGCTATTTGAGGCCCAGAGGAGACCTTTTTTTAAAATAATAGACAATGATCAGAGGTCAATTCCTGTTTACTTTCTGTTTAAAAAAAAAAAAAAAAAAAGGGCTTCTCTGGGGTCTGGACTTGTCTATCGCCCACCCTACCCCCAGTTGTGGTGGAAATGCCTCCCACACCCCAGGAGGCATTTGAGGGCATTTTGGAACAAAGAAATTGTACCAAAAAATGACTCCTAGGGGGAGCTGAGAGTCACAGAAATAGCCTTAGGGGCCTCATGCAGCCTGTGGTTTGCGCTTTGCCCACTCATGCATTATAGTATAAAAGCTGTCCACACCCATGGGAAAAATTTATATTAGTAAATGATTCTAATATACAAGAACTATTCCTATGCTTAAAGATCAGATCTAAATTTAAAACATTATGGCTGCAATGCCAGCAAAACTTTGAAGATAATGTGAAGTCCCTTTACTGGAATATACATGTACATCTTTCCAATCTTTAGCTAAGGAATTCTAATATATAAGAAATATTTCCATTCTTCAAGGTCAGATTTAAGATTGTGTCTAGTAACAATGCTAGTTTTTTTTAAAGTTATATGACCTAACCTTCCTAAACAGCAATGTGGATGCCATCCTTATTCTAGAAAGTAATACAAGAATGTTGTTCAAAACCACTATTCTAATAGTAGTAATTTTAGAAACTATTTGAGCCATTATTTGCAATATGAAACTTTGATGTAATGAAAGACTGGTACAGTCTTTACATCCTGCCCTTAAGAATGCAAGACAAATGGGCATGCCTTGGGAGACTTATGGAGCCCGATGGGCGCCTAATGGGTTTGAGACATTTTCTTAGTAGCATGACTGGTGAGCCTTATGAAGATTGCCAATCTTTTCAATGGGGAAATGAGAGAGACTGCTTCAAATGTAGCCCCTATACACCCTCTTTATAGAAGCAAGGTAGCTCCTTGGTTTCTGGGGAATTCTTTGGTAATGAAATGGTTGGGGAGACAACTGGAACAACAGTGAGTGAAGACTCATGATGGATTCATAAAAATTCACAGAATAAAGACCACGTGAAGGAAGTTTATTCCTCTGCCACCATTACAATCTGCACTAAGCCAGTGGAGCTTTCCAGGTGACTTTTACGTTACTGTCTTTATACATCAGAGGATAGCTCGGTAGCATATTGTGACCAATTTGCAAGAGTTCAGGGATAAAATTGCTTGCATCTGTGCCAGTTCAGACTCCCATCATCACAGAGCCCATTGGCATAGCTTCTACAGCTCTTTGTCCTATGGCTGTAGATCATAGAATCATAGAGTTGGAAGAGACCACAAGGGCCATCCAGTCCAACCCCCTGCTTAAAAACCTCCAAAGAACGAGACTCCACCACACCACCATGATGGTAATATGGAGTTTCCCTCAATGGCACCTCCTTAGGTAAGCCCAAGGAGGTTCCACCCCAGGTGCTCATACATGTAAGTGACTGGATGCTGCAGAGTCAGAGTCCAGGGAAGCATCTTAGTACTGGTGCCAATACCAAGACTGGTCTGAGCCGTCGCAATGATGCTGATGCACAGACTCTTGGGCGTAAGTATCCTTTTGGACTGGGAATGAAGTTCTACACTGGGATGGTACAGGAAGCACTCAGTCCAAAGATCAAGCTTGATGTCATGTGGGCCTTTCTTAAGATAGTAAATGACATCACTATGCAGCAATGATAGGGATGTCTGACAGGGTGGCAGCCTAGGGAGAGGTGTAGTGGCTGGCGGGCAGGCCACTGGCTGTCCTGCAAGGCTTGTATCAACAGTGGCTGGCTGTCGTTGGTTGTTCCACTGTGAGCTGACTGACCTGAGTGCATATTATCTGAGGCACCTCTTGGACCAACTGCTCCTTGGTGTGAATAGGCTTATCAACACCAACCAGGGGCCTTTCCAACTCATGCAGGATTCTTGAATCAGCAATGACATAAAGAGGCATGCTCAATCTTTATCTGTTCTGGCTTGTTTAGGCAGGGCAGTGGGGCCCCTCAAATATATGATAAATAGTTCTTCTTATGTGAGGATTTATCCTTTGCTGAATGAATAATGAATTAGAATCTCAAATTTAGACCCTAATGTTTTTAATATCAGCCACAGCTGAGTATTCTGTTTTTGGCTAACGCGTTTTGAGTGTCTAATGATGACCCAAGCCCAAGGATTTCTGGATTGTGTTGATTCATATACTGAATATATCCAACCATTGTATTTCTACCTCTACCCTAGTATTGGAATGCAAGCAGCCTTCATTGCTCTAGTTCAGTAGTTTTCAACCTGTGGGTCCCCAGATGTTGTTGGACTACAGTTCCCAGGAGCCCTCTGAGGTCTCACCTTGACAGCCAGGTGGTCCTCCCAGTTATTGAGGCTGTAGGATTGAACTCACAGCCTCCCCTAATGACTGGGAGGACCACCTGGCTGTCAAAGTGAGACCTCAGGGGGCTCCTGGGAACTGTAGTCCAACAACATCTGGGGACCCAAAGGTTGAGAACCACTGCACTAGTTGATCATATATATGCTCAAGAACAAGACAGAGGAGTGTGTCTCAGTTTTTTTTTTAAATCTCTCAGTGTCTTGCAATACCACTAATCATACCATCTTTCTGGGTCTCCTGGTTGGGACATGGATTGGAGGAACCGTTCTGTGGGTTTGGGGAAGTTGGTGCTTCTGTCAGCACTTCGGCTGTTGGCTATGGTGTCCTTTGGGCTCAGTTTGTAACATCTGCATGAAACTACTGGAAGAGATCATTTTGGGGGTATAGAATATGTTGCTGGTATACATGTCACACCAAGCTTTTCACCTCTTACTCTGGGAAGCTTAGGAAATTCCGAACTGGTATGATAGACTGGTCATGCCTAAATAGCCCAAAGGAACTAGATCCTGTCTGATCTTGGACACTAAGCAGGGTCAGCCCTGGTTAGTATTTGGATGGGATATCACCAGAATATACCTGGTGCTGTAGGACATATATTCCAGAGGAAGGCAACTGCAAACCACCTTTGAGTACTCCTTGCTTAAGAAAACCCTATGAAATGTATGGGGTCGTCATAAGTCAACAGGTGACTTTAAGACACACACACACACACACACACACGGACATGATGGAGTGGATAAAAGTAAAAAAGATGAAATTGAATCAGTTCCAGACAAAACAGAGATGTTACTGGTCAGGAGGATTACTGGGCCAGGGATAAAATTTCTGTTCTGGATAAGACTGTGTTCACTTAAAAAAAAATCAAATTATAGTTCAAAGGATGCTTTTAGACCCCACTTAATTTCTTGATACTCAGGTGGTGATCATAACCAGGACTGCTTTTGCTTTCCTGATGCATCAGCTACATCAGACCTGACCATAGTCATACATAATTACTTACAATTTAATTGGATGAATGCTACATGCTCTACGATGTTTACTTTGTTTCTTCCTTTTGAAAAAAAAATTGAGAAAACCTCCAGTAATGTGGAATGCCCCTTTAAAAAATCCTACTGGTACAAAGTTTGGGAAACACATCACCCACTTATCATGTCATTTGTATGGGTTGTATTCCCATCAGTTTCCACATACAAACAAGGGATGGATGGGTAAAGGAGAATCAAAGAGCAAGTTACACCAGCCCCCCTTTTTGAAACCCAGTGACTGCAAGATAACTTCTGGCTTTGAGGAGGGAGAGGAAGGATATTTTGGGCCCGAAAGAGGGGAGGGAAAATAACATTAAAATGGACGATGACACCTCTAGAAGTTTATGAAGCAGTTTACCAATTTCAGGCAGAATTTGGGAGGGCTGCAGAGACCATATAATTTCCATGCCACCTTTAAAGCCTGAAACAGCTTGATCCCAGGTTACAGGAAGAGACTGTTTATGCCCCTATCCTTTTTTAAGGTGCTTCTCAAGAATACCTTCTAAGCAACACTTGGATAGATGAGGGGTTTACTGTGACAACTCAAAAATGCAACTACCTCCTTTGAGGGTTTAGTTTTTTCTACCAACTTGTCTTAGTTCTATCAGTATCTGAAGGCATCTCTTTTCCAACAAGGTCTTGGGTTTACTGTTGAATAGATTGTGATCCTTTAAAAAAATCTAGCTGGCTTGGGGGGGGGTGTTGTTCTGTTTTACTTTTTAGATTATTTTATTGCATTATATATTAATTGATTTGATATTTTGGTTATCTCTTCAGCTATTTTGACTGTTTGTTGGGAGAGGATATAATATAAAACAAAACCATCACAATGTAGCTTGGCAGTAATAACCTTAAAAAAAGTTCCCCAGGATATTTCCCCAAATAGCACATGTGATATTTCATATTATAAAAAAAAAGAAAAAGAAAAAAAGAGAGTATAAGATCGCCATTTGAATGACTTACCGGACCGTCACTTAGCTGAAAATCCAACATGATGGCCACAGGTGCTTTCGCTGTTTGCTAGCCCTGCATCCTTGCTCGTCCAGTCAATCAGATTGTGCTGCCTGTTTGTATCTGCATGAATGCGACTGTCCAAACAATCGCACATTCGCATGTTGTACAGAGCTTTTTAGAAAATCCAGATGAAACATGGACTTTGTGGTGGATTTGGCTGCCCCCCTAATGACACATATTTGTGCAACTGTCCGTATGAATGGATCACCTTCCATTGCATCCCATTGGTTTTATTTTCACTGTTTAGACAGGGCCCAACAGATAGAGGTCTGTTCTGCTGGTGAACAGGATGCAGGAGGCTGACACTTCCACCTCCTCTCCCACCAGTGAGTGAGGCTGCAACAGGAAATTGCAAAGGTGTCCTGTTTCTGATTGTTGCAGACTTTCTCACTGGCAGGAGGGGGCTGGAAGCTTCATCGTCCTGCACCCCGATTGGCAGCTTAATAGATCTGGGTGCTGCTGCCTGGTAAAGCAGGTACATGCATACACATTTCTTCAGCTGCAATGAAGTAGAGGTTAAAACAATTACCTAGCAGTAAATATGTCTAACACAATTCATTATAAAAGAGTTAAACATTAGGACTTGCTTCTGAGTAGACTGCAATTCCCATGGGTATTTATCATAGTCAATGATAAATGCTGGGAATTTCAGTTCCAGAAGGCTGTGCTTTGCCCACTCTGATCAAAATGAAGCATTATTAGCAAGTCTGAGAGAGTGGAGTATGACCTTGGTTTGTGCAGTTACTGCAGGTGTGAGAATCGTGGAGGCTGTGTATGACTTCAACACCTTCTCTTCTCCTTTTCGTGGCCTGGGAGAGGGGGAATCAGCAAATAATTAGAAAATTGCTGTTCCTGGAAATGTCCAGGAGCCACAATTATCTTAAACAACAAGTGTCCCTGATGCCTTTTAAAATCTCCCTCCCCATTCCCAGAATTTATGAAACTGGAAATAGACTTTGGAGTTTATGGAGCCAAAAATGGGTCAGTGAAAATTGGTCCTTCATGCCTTGGAGCTTGCCCAAATTACAATTTTACATAAAACATCTGTACAAAGATAAACACTGAATAAGTTTTATTTTCTGCTTAGATGAGAACATAAGTTGAAAATAAAGAATTAAAAATATATTCTGTTACAAACACTGACAGACTTTGATACCATGCTATAATACAAGGGTTAAGTTTCTGTATGACATTCTTGTTTCATGTGTAGTTGTGTGTATATGATGCAATACACACCCTTCACACTATCCAGTACTAACAACTATACCACACTGGTGAAATGCATCAAAGGCTAAAATCTCATTTTATAAAAGTTTTGTATGAAACAGTTTCCAGCCATCTATAGCTTATATAAAATTAATTGAGCTATGTCTGTGATACTTTTTGTCTGCAACCCAGCAGAGAGAAAAATGTGCTGCTCTCAATGAGTGAAATAAGCCACACTTACTAAAATATTTGTTGTTGTGTGCTGTCAAGTTGTTTCTGACTTATGGCGACCTTAAAGCAAACCTATCACGGGATTTTCTTGGCAAGATTTATTCAGAGGAGGTTTGCCTTGACCTTCCTCTGATACTGAGAGTGTGTGACTTGCTCAAGGTCACCTAGTGACCTTTGGTTTACATTAGGTATACCTTGGGCTTTACAGGGTCTCTCTTCCACTTTCTGTTTTATAAATTAACAGCATTTTAAAATGCCACTTATGAAACAAAAAGTTGGTCTGAGTTTGGTTATGAAAGTGCCAGGAATTATGCGCACTTGGCAATTTTCTCAAGTTTAGAAAACAATTTGGCAAATCCTTGGATGTCTGTAACTATCTAAGGCTGCTTAGCTCAAAACTGCAAGATTAAAAAAATTGTGCTACGTTAAATATCATAGCCACAAATATATATGCCAAATATTTGTTATATACTACCATTGCATGCTTTTGTTTTTCACTGCTTGGCTCTACATATCTCTGCAGGAGCTTATGGCCAGAATCCTGTTGCAGTGTTATGGTGACATAACTCTGGCTTATGCTGGTGGCAACACTTTTTACATGCTTGCAAAAGGAGGTATCTGGTAGCAGCAATTCCCCATCTGCCTGCAACAAGCATGTGCATACATCTGTATGCGCCTGGGATGTTGTAAGTACACCAGAGGGTCTCTGAGCTCTCGTGGTCTTGAACATGATCTCAGTCTTTGTCTCTGCAGTTATGTCTCAGCTGGTGAAATAGTTGGTATGCTCTTAAGAGAAGCAATAGTTTAGCTGGTGTAATGAATATTAATACCAGCTTTTTCAGAATAAAATAAGACATGCCCCTAAAAGGAATTCATTTAATAAATCATGTTGCAGTAATTTTAAAGAAACACTGATGCCTGAAGATTGTTTGGTGAGCTTGCAGTATTTTTGCTAAACCTGAGTAATCAGAATACCAGTAAGCAAGGCATTTTCAAACGAGTAATGTGTCAAAAATACTTTTCTTCTTTAACTAGAAGCTTTTGATATAAAAAAGGCAGGAAGAAATACAAAACCTACTTTCCTTTTAGGACTACATCTTCTCTATCTTCACATGTACTATTACATACAGTACATTCAGTTCCCTACACAGCAAATGTACATAATTATCCCTGATATTATGTTGGCAGTGACAGCAAAATGTTTTACTATCAACACTTCTTGTAGCTTATAGAAAGAGCACCAAGGTTTAGGTAAAATACACACACCTATGTGCAGTTCAACTCCTTTGTTAAAACTGTCATTCTTATATTTAAAGGAAGGTGAGGAAAGAAATTCAAAAACAATGAAAATCATCCCCCACGCTTTTCCAGAAACCTTCCCAGAACAAAATGGCTCAGCACAATATTATGAAAATTCAGAAATATTGCATAGTCCAGGGAGTTCCCCTGTGTAAATCCACCTGTCCACTGATTGATTGTTTCTTGTTTCCCCAGTAACAGAAAGCAAAGCAGACAGGCATTAGGATGACACATTTTGTTTTAATCCAGCAAAGGCCAACCACATGCAGAAAAAAAGGTGCTTTGGGATAAACCCTTGCATCTAGTATTGAGAGCTGCATATGCAGAAATCTTTGCTGGATTATCCATGACCTAACACACTTCCTTATAATGGGTCCTGGCAGCTGGACACGGGGCTGTCCAAACAGTGAAAAAACTCCTCACAGAATGCAAGGAGACTCCTACCTGTCCTAATGGTATTGTGTGTGATTTCACTGTATTGTGAAGGAGGGGGACAAAAAAGGCCAAAAACCTTACCAGAAAAGTCATCACAGCTTTTTCTGTATTTTTTTTAAAAAATACAGTGAGGGGATGTATATTCCTGCTTGTTAGGACAAGCAAGTTGATTTGATTTGCTTGTCCATACAAGAGGAAGTGTAAATTTGATTGGCCAGATGAACACAGGGGGCAGAGCTTGCTTACAAGGCAAGCACCCACTGCTGCCATATTGGATTTTCGCATTAGTGAACAAGCGCTAAGGTGAGAAAACAGGGTGTTGTTTTTTTCTTACATGCTCAATTGAAAATCATTCAATCACACCTTGGACATTGTTTTTTTTTTTAAAAAAAAAATAAGGGCGGCAGCGACAAATTGAGGTAAGTGCAAATGCAAGTAAATCATTCATGGCCGCCATGTTTACTAGTGGGCATGCAAAGCTTATGGGTGCAGAAAAACCATTAGGACAAGTCTCAGCTGCTGCAAAATGTCATTAGTGTGAGGCATTCCCCTTTTTTAATGGGCTCATATAGATAAGCCCAGTCTATTTCAGAGTGAAAAAGGAACTGAATCACCTCCCCACTTCAGCGCCAAGCAGTTAGTCAGAGTGCCTATCTGACCATGTGCTCTGCTGTTTTATATGTGAAGTTTGTTGTGCACAGCAAATTCCACAGCTTGAAACTACACATAACAATATGTAAACTGGGGTAAAATGTGTTGTGCACATTTTTGAATTTTCCCATTGTTTTAAAAAATGGATCTACAGTTTATCATCTGTCACAGTGCAAAAGTACCTTTAAAAAGACTTTTTTTTTAAAAAAATGAACGTTATATACAATATATATATGTATATGCATGTACCCCCCCACACATAAATATACAAGTGCATGAACATACAATCATGCTGAGCTTCAGAGAGATGGAATGTTTAAAAATGATGGCTAGCGTGTTCTGCTCATGCCTCTGGAAGGTGGCTGTTCAAATCAGCTATGAAAACTTCCTTCTCAAGAGAAATTATTGCCAACTTAAATTGTCAGTATATTGTAAAGCTACCTCTCATAATTTAAAACTACACTTGTATAAAAGCTTTTGTCTTTAAACATACAGCACAAACATACAGAACCATTCATATGGCTATTCCCTTTATGGAAATCTATATAACATAATCTGATATTTCTCTCCTGGAGTACCAAACATAAAACTTTAGTTGAAGAGTGAAACCATTGATAACATTAATACCTCCCTCTGCTTCACATATGAATTTGGCTACTATTTCAAAAACTTTCAGATCCTGATTTTTTTTAAGAAAAAATACTCCTTTGGAATTCAGCTGTTTTGGTTTTAAATGAAAATGTACCAGCTGAAGTTGAATAGCCAAGAATACATTTTACAGCTTCTCATATAAATACTCTTGACATTGTCTTTTTCCCTGCACCATTAAAAATGTTATTAAATACAAAGATGTAAAACTTTCTCCTTGATAAGAAATTTCATATTTTGAGAAATGTCTACAAACCAAGGATGGTTTAGGACAATACTGTTAGAACAGAACACTGGACTCAGTCTTCTAGAAACTTGTTTTTCTGAAGTGAATGGGATCAACTTCTATCCTTCCAATCCTAGGATCAGGTGAAGTTCCTGCTTTATTGTGCTTCCTGCATCTTCATGAACCTGAGAGGTTTTGCCATTAAACATGTCACATCATCACTGGCTGTGCATCCACTGCCTAGTACTTTCCTTGCTTAAGTCTCTCGATGTGGTAGCACAACTTTAGTGCTGGCCCAAGCTTTAGCCCCATATATTTCATTATCATATCACTCCTCAGTAGCAAGAGTGCCTTTCCATCAATTTCCTGTGGCCAGGAAGAAAAGATAATGAATTCAAAAAATCTTTAAACAGCCTGAAAAACTTGGCACTAGAACAGACAGAAACAACTTACATCTCCATACAAAAGGCTGAACAGAGAACAGCAATATGCAGAGCAGGAATAGTTCCAATTGGAATTGATCATAAAGAGACTGACAAGTTATAATCTAAATTGTCACATTTACATCTTTTTCTTGTTTTATCGCTAGTTTGATAATAAATACATATGAAAATTTGTGCCACTTTAAAAAGTACTTTTAAATAAGTAAAATGAAAAGGGACCTCAAGAGGGACTTTTCTATTACAAAATTAAGTGTAGGCATCACATGATACATCTTCTTCTGTCACTCTGAGCACTTTCATGCATCTCAGTGCTAAGCAAGTCATTATGCACCCAAGTCAGCATTCCCAGTTTTAGCCAAACAATGGAATCTGTACTGCAAAGTGCATGTATCCAGCATAAATTCTGTAATCATCTGCAATTTTTTAAAGCTGAAATTGGTGTCATTGGGTTAACCAACTGGTTGGTGTTGAACTATATGGTGCAAAATTATACCTCTCTTTAAATATTTTTCTGCTCAGAAGGACACAGGACTGCTTCAGAAGCACAGTGCACTAAAGTCAGAGTTGATAAAGAATGCAGATTTTAAAAATAGATCTTTATTATCTATTAAGTGAGGTAAATGATCCCAAAGTAACTACTTTGACTGAACAATCATTGCCAAATAGATGGGAATGCTTTGACTGTGTATTCCTGCATGGCAGGGGGTTGGATTAGATGGTCCTTGTGGTCTCTTCCAATTCTATGATCCTAGACCTTAGCAGTTGTTTGAAATTTTTGTACTGTTATCAAATCTAAACCACATTCAAATAGAAAGTTATCAGGTGCTATTTCAACTCTTCCCTTCTCTTGTCAAATTTTTTAAAGAATTGTGTTTGCACTAAGAATCAATGTATCTTGCAGCTGAGAAAAATGTGTCATCTGTATGACCTAGCATTTGTCATCAAATATATAATAACTGCTGACAGATCTGATGCTGACTTTGAATAATATATTGTGATTCCCAAACAGAAACTAAGACATTAAAAAAAACCTTTCTGAAATGCAGAACAAAGTGTAAGCAATTACAAGGATACTATTTCCATTGATAGCATATCCTGACTGACATCATTAATATAAAAAAGAAAATTAATATAAAGAAAAGTAAGTTTCTTCTAACTCCCTTCATTGACTTTGTCTATACACATTTTCTTTCATGCTACTAAACAGGGAAATGAATGGTTTTGTTCTTAAAAAGCTTTCTTAAAGAAATTCTTCTGAAAAGCAATTAACTAACTATCCAGCTGCTTTTATGTATAAGGAAAATGGTGTGCACATAGCAGGAACATACAGTGAACACTGCTGCTAGTATAAAAGGAGAAGCAAGTGATGATTTGCTGCAACAATATTGCATTATTTCCAAAAGATCAAACCTCAAAAGCCTTATTTCAAAGCATTGTGACTATCAGGCAATCTTTTAAATCTTGTCCATTAAGTGTGAATGTTACAAATCCCAAATTCTTATACTACTTGTTATTTGATTATAGACACCTTTCTGTATGTCCAACATACAGAATGTATGCATTTCTTTCTGTATGTATTTCTCCCTGCCCACCCAAAAAAGCTGCAGATAGCCTTGTGATGAAAGACTGGGTGGGTGGTATTACTTTTTCCTATGTGTGTCCATGGACACATGAAAAGATCATGTCGTCCCAAGGGTGACCCCAAAATGACACAACAAATGTGTCACTCGCCTCACAGTCTAAAAGTGACTACTTCCATTTGGGGAAAAATAGTGAATGGTTGTGACAAAGCCAAGTATAGAATGTGATCAGAATATATAATTTCAAGCAGATCTCTTTCTTTAAAAAAAAAATCAATGACAGCTAAGCAGAGGTGGGATAACAGGGGAGAAAATCCATAATGCCTTAAACTGTGATAAGGTTGCTGCATTCCCCTTGTAGCCTTATGTGCCATGAAGGATAGGAGGCTAAGATCTCTTTCTCACAACACCATTTTAGCACTTCGATACATCATTAATTGTCATGGCTCAAGCCTGTGAAATCCTGGGATTTGCAGTTCAGGGAGTGGTTTTCAGAATTCTCAACCAGAGAGCTCTTAGTGCTCCCCAATCTACAAATCCAAGATTATATAGGATATAACCATGGTGATACTAATGGTGAAGTGTGAGACAGACCTTAAATGCTTGAATATAAGCAAAAATAAACACTATATGTAAGCAAGATTTCTTACATGTCTTCTGAAGAGTTCTGCATGGGGTGCTAATGCCTGAGGATCAGCTTCTTTCACAAATCGCATGACTTCTTCTATCGACCACGTAGAAGGGTCCTTGCTGAGCAGACGAGAAGGTTCCCGTTTCAGTGCACTGAGGTCAGGTCCTGTTGTGGAGCTTGCAGCTTAAATATACAAAATGATGAAAATGAAGAATGCCTTTGATGCTACCAGTACATTTGGGAACACACACACATACTCCTTAGGCTTTCTTGTCCACTTATGGATAAGAGGAAAATTAATTAAAATATGACTTTTGTCTTTCATTCCTTATATATGCCTTTCCATATGGATCAGAGTTATATTTATTCATCATCTGTAAGTGTTAAGGGCTTTCTGCTATTGTTTTCATACCAGGTTAAATATACTTACAACCAGATTAGATGTAGCTTCAGAAGAAAGTGTTGTCATAGAAGAAAAATATAAAGGCCTTAATTTAATTGTTAGTCCTATCCAAAGTAAGCTCACTGAATCAATGGAATTTACACAAGTGTTGACTTACCAAGTCCCCACTGGTTCAGTGAGTTTTCTCTAGCTGGAACGAACAACTGGATTCAGGCAAAAAAAAAAAAAGATGGTTGCGGGAACCATGTATAACTGGTTATATATGTTTCTCTACACTTGATGTAGGAAAGAAAAAAAATCTAGACTAGCATTTATGAAATGCAGCAAGAGTGCTAATTTTTTTCCACCAACTCTTGGGCTGATAAAGTTTGAATACAACAACTGAGATCTTGTCAAAAGAAAAGGCAGAGCATGTTCAAAAACAGAGAGCATAACAGAAATAACAGAACAGTAACTCCTGAGATATCAAAAATGGTGGCTCTCTTAAAAAGCAGACATTATCAAAGGTGATTTCCCCCCTATACTTATTTGATCGTTTTGGCAGTGGATCATCATTGACTTACAAGCAGTCCATTTCTGGTAAGGAATCTCTGTAGTATAAGACAAGGTTAACTCAAGTTCTGTTTTTTGTCATGTTTGCTAACTTTGCAGGTTTTATTTCTTTTGCTAAAGCCTGACTATCAAGGTACTTCCATAGTCTACTTAAAGAATTTTCACGTTGTTAAAGCAACAGATGAGCCAAACACACACTTTTCAAAGGGTGAAGTATGAGGTATACCTTCTATCCTCCTCTGGAGTCTATTCCTGTTGACTTCATAGTAACTGCTGTTACCAGCAGAACTTGATGATAGTCTCCGTAGGATTGGTGCTGTGTTTGAGGTAGCGGTCACTGGTGGAAGAGAATTCCTGTAACAGGCTGCATTCCCTGAGGTACGATATTCAATGGAATTCCGACAGTTCAGTTTTGAGGGATTGACTGAATTAAGTGCAGAATCCATGGAATCCTCAGAAAACCTGTGTTCTTTAGGGGTGCCATTTTCTTCACTTGGCAGGGTCTCTGCTATAAAAATATGGATAAACACATAAATAGTTCATTAACATTAGTAAGCCAGGGTGACATTCTTCTACTATGTGAGATGAAGTTTAAAGCTGAAAACAAGGCTTCATTTCCCATCTGTAAATAATCATCCCTTACCTAGAAAGGGTGTTACCAGGATAACAAATGAATATTCTATGTGCTCCAAGAGCTGCTACAGTATTAAGCACAAAGACCACAGCTGCCCACTGTGGAGTTTGGGAAGTCCTACTCATTTCCCCCATCTGATCAGCCATCAGCTGGGCAGTGGGGAACAGATTCTGAACAGCATGGAAACAAAAAATTATGATAATTGAGCCAGAGGTAGTGAGGAGGCTTTAAAATTCCCCCATGCACAAACATGAACACATTTGTCTGTAGGCAAGATCAGTGTTTCCACACTTCTAATAGCAATGGGGAAACAGCTGTGGGGAGGGGTCAGCAATCTTGTTGAGGATGGCGGGTGGGGGGAGATTTAGCCTACCCAAGTGATCCTGAACACTAGGAGAGGAAGCTGTGTGAGTGAGCTTGGACCAATCTACTGCAGCCCCAAATATCCTAAATAAAGGCCTTGAGCTCCTGGTTACAATGCCAAGAATTTCTGTGAACTCTGTATGACATACATTACTTTGCTGCTTTTGTTAGTGAAATTAATGACAATACAGTTACCTTCTGATGGTTGAGCTTCAGTTCTTGGGAGTTTAGGAGACAGAGGAGCAGTGTAGGGTGGTGAATCCTGAGGATACCGCTTTGAACTTCTGTTGTCTGACATTTCTTCTTTTGCTGGTAAAAAGTAAATGAGGAATTCAAGTATTGTAAAGCCAATAGATACAGTTGTTCCACTTCAAATGCATAAACAACTAAATGTTCATTTTTGAGTGCTATGGGATATCTCCACATTTCTGCATGAATACATTTCCTCCAGGGAATTGCTTTGTGATGGATTCCAGAAAAGAAATATACGCAGAAAACAATGAACAATACTCTGTACTAACCAATTAGTACTATCTTCTTTCTATGAAGGCTTTCCATGCAAAATTCTTGAGGGTCTTTCATTCTGGTGTAACACTTTCCCCCATATGTATTCTTACATGGACCTCTTTGCAAAGGTTCTCCCATTAGATTCAAATTACTAGAATACAGATCCCACTTGAGCATTAGAAAGAACTTCTTTACTATAAGAGTTGTTTGACAATGTAATAGATTGCCCAGAGGGTGGTGAACTGTCCTTCTAAGGTGGTCTTTAAACAAAAGTTGGATGGCCATCTCTAGAGAGTTTTAGTTGTGTATTCCTGCATGACAGGGGTTAGACTAGATGATCCTTGTGGTCAAGAGCCAAGATCCTAGATCAGCTACTTAGTTAAGCATACTTAACTAAGTGGTATCGCCTGATATGACACCTTTCCTGCAGTGCAACAATCAGAAGCAGAGTCCCTATCACCATACCTCGTTCTCACTTAAGATTGCTTGCAGGAGAGGGGTGGAAAGGCCAAAATCCTGCACCCTGGTTGATAGAAAAACATGCCTCAATTTCTCACAGCAGCAGTTGCCCAGTAAAGCAGGATTGGAGGACTTATACAATTGTGAATATGTAGGGACTGTAAATATGCATCTGTGATAACTGTGATAGCGAATTCCAGCCTGTGATACTATCATTCATTCATTGAAGAAAATCATTATTCTGGAACTAAGACATAATTCAAGTACTGGGTTTCTTCCATAATGAATGCTGAATCAGGAATGCATCCTAGGTGAGGGGAGAGCTCCAGATAATTTGCTTATTTTACTATGCAGCAACTAGCCATAATTAAAATAGGCATACTTAACAACTCTGTATCTTTTTTGTAAACCTTCAGATTCCCACTGGAAAGCGACAGCAGCAATGGACTTTCCAGGTCCTTGACAGCTACCAGATAGTGGGAGCTTTCTGGACAGATCCCAAAGCCAAGAGAATAGCCTTCTGCACCCCATCCGAAAAGGGACTTACATGTGCATAAGCTGCACTCAACACACATGTACATCACCAACAGGGTGTTGGCCAAAATGGATTGGATCAAGATTTAGGCAAGTGCAACTGGACTGGAGGAAGCAAATATCCCTATTTCATCCCCTACCTCCTATTGGCAGCTTCCCCAACCTCCTAAAAATCCTATATGGAAGATGGAGGGAACCTTGTGAATGAGGGTGAGCTGTGAAGGGGGTAGTAGGGAGCACTCTCAAAATACAGGAAAAGGCACCTCTCCTGAGCAGCCTCCTTCTGCTAGCAGCAGGCAAATTCTAGATCTTCTCTTATTTATTTGGAGTATCAAGGTGAGAGGAGGACCAAAATTACTATAATACAAACCAAACATCACATTGCAAATTCATCTGATTTATTTCAAATCAAATAAAAACAAAGTAAAATTCTTGTTCCATCTGAATAACTGCAGATGAAAGCAAAATCAAAACTAAAATTGTGATTGCATCAGATAGTTTGAAATAAAATCCCAAGACCCAAACACTTACTAAACTATTTTATTTCTTTGCCTGAATGGGGGAGGGGAGGGGAGGAAGTGTTTATACTGAAACCTGAGCATTTGAAAAACTGTACTTTATGATCTTTGTTTATAGTAAGTAAAATTTAGCACAGTTTTTGAGTTATATTTATTAAACAAAGGAAAAGAAAGGAAATATGCTGCAATCCTAATCAAGTTAGAAATTGGCAGGACGTCAGCTGAGTGAGTTGCAACAAAAACAACCAAGTCTTATGGCGTATTTAAAAACATACTAAATTTTATTTGATATAAGCTTTCATGGGCAGCAGCCCACTTCATCAGACACATCATCATGCATATGATGAAGTAGACTGCTGACCACAAAAGCTTATGCCAAATACAACTGAGCAGTTTTAAGGTGCCACAACATTATTTGTTGTTTAACCTATTTAGTTTTAAGGTGACACGACATTATTTGTTGTTTAATCTATTTGGGGCATCATACATTTTCTGACTGAAAGTTTTCTGGAAACTTCACATGGCTATAACTTGCCTTCTTCCAAACTTGCACTCTTTCCAATCATTTTCAGATCTCTCTAGTATAGAAATGTCTTATTAAAATAAATACTGTATTTTTTAAAAAAAGAGCCAAGAGAAATTCTAAATACATGCTGCAATAGGAGGACGGAATAATAATAGTAGAGCATTACCTGGCTTGTTTCTATCATATTCAGTGGGACTATGTGCACTTCCCATGTAAGGACTAAAGGGCTGGCTACTAAAAAGATTATCACATTGTAGGCTGTGGCAGAGTTTCTCCAAAAAGCGCAGGACAAATGATGCACTGTTTACAGAAGGAAGACTGATGGCGTGCTTTTCTCCATCAAAGGAAGCTGTTGATAAAGAATATCAAACACCACTCTAATAATATGATACAATATCAGTGCCTAACACAGAATACAATCACCCTTTGGCTGAAGCAAAGGAATAAACAAAAAATAGAATATCTTGCATTTTTCTTAAATTCTCTTTCTCAGCCTTAACATTGGATCAGACTACCAGTCTAGACAAATGGGCTTCAACATCTTTTTTAAAAAACTAAGTCTGAAACATATTTTGCTTTATGGCTGTAGATTTCCCATCAGGACTTCTGGTCCTCCTTGACCTGCCTCCTAAAATGTGTCATACTTGGGCTGGTTATAATTAGAATACAGAAATTCTTCTATAGAACTGTCACTACCCTTTCCTGTTCTCGATTTCCCCTAAGTTTTTTGGGAGAAGGGAGGCAACTATAACCCCCCAAATGTTGCTGGACTACAGCAAATACCCTCAGCCCTGGCCAACACCATCAGTAGTGAGGGATGCTGGGAACTAGAGTCCAACAACATCCAGAGGTCTCCTGCTGCCCAGACCTGCCTAAATCAATGCGAATAGTGAATGCTGTAAGCATAAATATGCATTTTCATATATAATTGAGAATGACTGGGCAATTGTTTTCTTGTTATAATGAATAACTTGCAATTACAGTGTTTGAGACTCCAGCTTTAATGGTTCATCTCTTAAAGTCTTATTCGTATCATTTTACAATAAAACATTTTAAACCACCTTATCTATGAATATAACACACATACACAACTTATTTAAATGAGACACACTCATTTCCAACAATGTCCAAAGAAAATGTACTGTAATTTATTGTGTCCCAACCAGATATGGAAGACAGAATTTCTGGGTTTTTTTTATCTTCTGTTCTCCATAGTGCCATGAATTATATGCAAAATAATATCTTATGCTCTCAGACTCATGCCTCCTGTTGTCTGTGCAAATGTATGCAGAAGATGTGAACAAAGATTAGTGGCTTTTCATAACATGCAAGTCACAGTTTTAGATTTTAATACTGATATATAAGGGGGCTTGTGAAGCTTGATTAAACCCACATACTGCATAGACCCTGTCCCCATCTGGTACTAATATAGGGATCCAGAACTACAGCAACCTGTTTTAAACACATGAATTATAAACTGGCATATTACCTTGTGTCCTGAAGATTGTCACTGCCAGCAAAATAGTGACAAGTATAGCATCTACAGGAATAATTTATTTACACAGATGGAAAATCAAGACAATACAGGTGTTTATAATGCTGGCATAATGGGAATAACAGGAAAAGAGAACCAGCAACAGCAGTTTAGTCTATTAACCTATTCAGTGGGGACTGAAATAGATTAGCTGGGAGCCCTTTACCTAAGAACTCATTCAGACTGGCCAAACATATTAGGAGATCAGGATTTTTATTCTTGCAATTAGCACTTATGTTTCCATGATCCAGACAGTGCATTGATAATTCCAACACATTTTAGGCTTCTTCCCCTCCTTTTCTGAATCTTTTTGTTCCCACCAACAGGTGATTTTAAACAAAAACAAACACCTGATACTTTCTATAGTCTGCCAGACTTCTCCTTTTCATTTCCTTTACCCCTCTCCCGCATGGTGTAAGTTGGATCTGCAGTCCTGTGTGTATGTGCACACACACACATCATGCCTGCATGAGCAGAGGAGAGAGGAAACGAGAATGGGGGAAGAGGCCATCCCTTCCCCACTGTTTTGCAAAACTGCAGTGGGGGAGAAGAGGCAGTGGAAAAAAGGAAAAGGGGATGGAAGAAAGAAATTGTCAGGATTCCCTGTTCAGTTTAAAACGCCAGAAGACTCTCTTGTTGTGTGTAGGGTGGTGATCTCATTCAGCACAATAATTAATAAGGAAGAGTAGACCATGCTTTTCATTTATTTGTTTTTATTTATTTGTGTCCCAACCAGATATGGAAGACAGAATTTCTTGTTTTTTTATCTCCCGTAATTTCACAGAAGGAATACCAGCTTCTGCCCTATTTATCATTGGATCCACAAAAGAAAATTAGATGAACTATTTGTTGTGCTACAGTTCCTTCCCGGTCTTGATTTTTGTCCCCAAACTGAAGACACTTCCATGCTTAACCCAAATTACTGCTATTGCTAATTCACCTCTTTGACTCCTTGTTCAAATTGTTTGCCATTATCAAATGTGCAGATAATTGACTCCCAAGTTTGTTTTACTGATTATACTACTTGCTGCTGTTTTTATTATGCTGTTTTATCATATTCATTTTGCGATGGCATTTGATTGCATTTAATTATTAGTGACCTTTGAACTTTGGCTGTGAATCACTGGCTTGTCTTGGTTTACTACAGGGGTGGGAAGGATGTGAACTGTAGGCCACTTCTGAGCTCCCATGGCCATTTTGATGACCCCAAGAACCAAAAACTATTTTGTCCATTAAAAAAAAAACACAGAACCACAAGTCTAGGAAGTGTTATTCTCCTGAGAAATGATAACTGCTTTAGTAGAAAATATGCATTTTAGTTATTTATTTTTTAAACTGGAAATGACCTTCGCATGGAAAGCATGGTGCAACCTTCCCAGAGGACCCTAGGGATGGGGAAATAGACCCTAGAAGTTTGCCCCTTCCCTTGGTTTATTGTGAATGAATGATGCACACAGTTTATTTGTTCACTGTGGTTGTTGGGTAAGCGACAAGAAGCCAGAAGTGGAAAGCTTCTTGAGACATCCAAGCATGAGCTCCAGGTGTGTTGCCCCCAAACACAGGCCTGAAGGAAGACCAAATGAGCAGCATACAGCTCATAAGTGAACAAATTTGGCTTAGCTATGATATGTGAATACATCTTTTGTAAAAAGTCAGAATACAGATCCATAAGTAAACAAAACAAAATACCAGTGATCATCTCTCCAGCATGATGCCCTGACTTGAGGAATCCAAAAACATTTTTTGATTGATAAGCACAGTCTACGCAGGCTTGCACAGCTTGCTGAAGCACCACATTCACAGGACCCGGTCCAAAGTGATCTGGCAGCTGCTGAACCTTCTTTTTATCCAGATGAGGCCCAGAGTTTCCATGCTTGTTAACATAGACACAAACTTTTTAAAAAGCAAGAAAGAAAGAAAGAAAAAGAAAGAATATGTTTTAATTACTTTGAAATTTTCTACCCTATCCACAAGAATCTTGTTTTACAAAGTTCTCATTGGGGATGGGGAACCAGGTCTGTCCCAGTCTTTTTGCATCTGGACATTTCTTACAAAAGTACTGTATATCTATCTCAAAAACTGGCTAAAGATTCAAACTTTAGGCTGTGTTTGGAAAATGAAGGGATCAACAAGTGTTCTGTTTGTAAAAGCCATTCCTGCCCAAAGAAGCTGATCTTACTAGCCTAAAGTTCAAAATCCCAGTGGGGATTTCCAGATTTGCATACTTCTGGAGGTTATCTAGACAATCCTTATGACAACTCTTGCTGAATTACATATTAATGTCCCTTGAACTTCTAACCCAGTTCCTTGTTTCATCCTGTTTTTCACAGAATTAAAAAGCCTTCAAAACAAATTCTGATTGCACACACAATACTCCTGAGAAGCAGACCAAGATTCTTTTTCTCATATGCGATTGAGAAGCACTGGTGGAAAATATTTTGCCAAAGTCAACATATGCAGTGAGTGTGAGATTGACCATTAAAAACAACTATCTTACACCAAAGGGTGACTTTCCAATGAAGAATGAAAAAGTTGGTTTAGGAGAGACCCCACAGTGACAAATCATTGTTTGAGATGGGTTGAAACTTTTGCTTTAAATATTTAGTTAGGGTACTGCTGTGATTTTGTGCCCATAATGAATGCCCACAGTGAAAGAGAGAAGGGGGAGAGGATATATTAATAAAATGCATAGGAAAGGATAAATATAACATAGGAGGATTAGAGAATGGGATAGGATATATCCAGGAGAACGGAAGAAAGTCAGTTTGAGAAAGAAGGCTGGAACTAGGAAAAAATGGGACTATCAGATGGAGAGGGTAGGGACATATGCTAAAAAACATACAAGGAAGGAAGAGTAACAGAGAAATGAAATGGCAATACTAAAGCAAAATAAGAATATGTGATTGGGAAGTTAAACATAATTGGACTGTGGAGATGTAGGATAGTGAAACAACAGGGAGTAAGATTAGTTAGCAACTATAGAAAAGTCTAGAAAACAATAAAAGAGAGTAGTGGAAAAACAGAATGATTGTTAAAGGAGGGGGAAGGGGCAAAAATGGTAGAACAGGGGAAAAGAGAGAATAGCACTAGGATGTGTAAACACTCCCAAGAAACAAATAGGGAAAAACACGTCCTCAATTTTGATGGAGATGAAGGATTTTGCTACAATCAAGTCAAGGAAACAAAAGACAAATTGCTCAGCCAAGCAGCAATATTAAAGAAGACATCACAACCCTCTGACCATTCAGAGCTCTTCTGTATAGGCAAGGGACCAAATGCTGCTAGCCTTGCTGAGGTGTGCCTTACACATCTGTTTTCCAATTACAAAGCAACACCTCCATGCACATCTTTAGCTGCAAATAACCCTATATAACCAGCTTAATTTCTAAGAGCCAAGCACAGAAGATACATGACATATGTTAGAGCAACAGACATTCAATGCTTGAATTAAAAGGGCTACTTTATTTTATGTTATTTTTCAAAGGTACCTGGGATCACAATACACTTTTTCCAGTTGGTTTCAAACTAATAATTAGAAAGATTTGTATGTAATGACCAAGCTGCTTAGTTATCTTTACAATTCTGCTCTATTTAAAGATCATCTTCCACTTGGAAATCTCAAGTACCTTTAACATGATAATTCTGGAATCATCAGGCTGTGCCTCTGGAAAGGAGACATGTTTTTTTTTTTATTTCTTAACAATAGATCTTACCTGTGGAAATGACAGCAGCCATTGCACTAGTGACACCAGGCCCATCTTTATGTATCTGAGGAGTGCTGTTGTCCACTTTTCCAGAAGTAAGGGGAGGAGAAAATACTGGAGTTTGCATTGCTAAGATTTTTTTCTGTTTGAAACAAAGAAATAGCTTTTTCTTAATTATTTTTTTAAAGACAACTGCCTCTTCTGCAAGACCAGGTTGAAAATTATGATTTGCTGGGAAGCTAAACTTCTCCTCTCCCCACACACACTCCTTCTCTCTCTCTCTCTCCCTCTCTCTCTGAAATGTAGAATGCATCAGAAGAACATCAAGACTGCAGTTGCAGTTCCAGGATCAACCTATCCTTCAAAGGTTCTCCAGAAAAAGAGGCAAAGTCATGATCTCAGCTTGGATTAGAGATCACATGAGAGCATCCATGAGGCCCACCAACACACAATATGGCTTCATCACATCAGTACTGTATTGTAGTGATTATCTCAAACTGCTTACTTACAGCCAGGCGCATCAACACTGCCACACTTATATATCCATCCTTCCCCAACCCTCAATATATGACAAGTTACTAAGACAAAAGTGAACAGCAATGACAAATGGCAGTTTTAGACTTCTTTACCACTCTTTTTGTGACAGCTCTTAGACAAATACACACTTGTCAAATTATAATCCTATGTGCACTTATTTAGGAATAAGTCCCACTGAACTAAGTGGACTTTACTTCTAAGTACACAGTCATAGGATTGTGCTATCTATTAATGATCTTAGTGAAACTAGCCTATAATGAGGAAGCTTTTTCTAAACAAAGTTAACAAGGGATCCAGTAAAGCAGGGGTGGGAATCCTTTGCCTGCTCCCCAGATACTGCTGGACTGCAATCCTCTGCAGCAATAGACAGCATAGCTCATGATGAGCAATACTGGGATTTACAGTTTCAAAATAACTGGAGGGCTGCATGATCACCACTCCTGAAGTAAAGTGGTATTTCTTTGGATGACCACATTCAGATCAGTGCCAAAACAAATAGAGAAAAATCAGGAAAAAAAATTAAAATATTGTAATCTAAAGCAAGTACACTCGCCTTTACTTCCAGCACATTCCAAGACAAAACACTGATGAGTAAACCCCAGTGTACATCATGGGACTTAATTCTGACTGGGCTGTACAGGATTATATGATTAGGAAACAGCTTGTACAAAATACATGTTAAGAATAAGAAAAAAGACACTGATATAAAGCTGTGTTTTTATAAATAGTAAAATAGTTTTTAAAAGTACAAGATTAGCTGGGCATACATTTAAAAGTTTCCTGCCATTAAATGTGAAGGTAAACAGATCTGCTAACCTTCCTTCCTGGTTTTAAGCCTTTTTTCCTTTTTTTGAGGTTTTCCTTATGAGATGTGTTTTTTGTCACAGGGATATTTTTGGGAGACCTGCCTTTCCTAAGAGCTGTAGGTGGAGTGGGTGGCTTTCCCCGACTAGGTTTCTTGCCTCTTGGTGCAACAACAGGAGATGGGGGACCTGATTTCTGTGGAGACTGCATTGTGCGGCGGTTCACTTTGGAAGGAGACGTCTGGGCTTTTGTACTGTTCTTTGCACTAGAAACTGAGGAGAAAATTACAAGTAAAATTCAAAAGTCAGAATTTAAAAGCAAGCATCTAGGTACTAGCATTTCAAAAATTACAATGTGCATACACTGAATTATCTTCAAGTGCTTCTCAAAATTTTTAACCAGGTAAGAATGCAATGCCTTTATGAGCAATTTAATCTGCAGGTGATTATGTTTATCAAGTTGGGACACAAGCAGGTTGTTGTAAAACGGTCCCACTAAATTGAGTTCAATAAACTTTTTACTAATGCTCTTGAGAATTTCTCTTCCACAGATCATGTTGAAATGAATGGAATTTGTATGTGAATATTCATGGAAACTCTGCAAACTGCAAATTGTCTATGCTTCTGATTAGTTGAACGTCCTGGATCATTCTCTGTAAACGCCCACTCCCAAATTGATTCCTATGGCTGATGTCATTTTGTGAAGAAAGTTTAATGCTCCCATGTATCTACAAAAGAGGATTCTTTCTTACAAATTAAGCCAGTTTTGATATTTCTGTTGAACCTATTTTTCTAGTATCCCCAGAGAATCCTGAAATGGCCTATAAATTTTCCAGCACATTTTTAAGTAGTCTGCCCCTGCTAAAATATAGCAGTTTCAACATGAAAAGTTGTTCACTTCCTAAAAATCATGATGGTACAATTTTGGACAAATTGAACACAACACTTTCCAAAGCACAGCACACTGCATCCACTCTTCTAAAACACATTTATTCTACACAGCTAAAATGTAATTGGCACTGAAGTAGATACCTCATTATATGACAATACTAGTTTTGAAGCAAGCAGTAACTGTCCCAGTCCGTGGGAACGGCTTGCATTGTTTGACTAGAGCACACTCTAAAATAAGCTAAGATACAGACTATACATGTCTGAATATTTGTCTTTTTCATCTAGCACTACACATACAGGGATCAGTCACTGTGATACCCATTCTCAACAACCAAGACAGCATTTTATGGTGTAATGAAAAACTTGCACTTTAAACAATTCAGACATTTTATCATAATCTGCCATAAGGTTTTTGGTGACTGGATACATTCATACAAGACATGGATATATTCATACAAGATACATTCCATCTGTTCTAATCTACAGTAACTTTTTGCTTATGTAAAATAAAATGATGTTGTGAAGAATATTTAATTATAAATATATATATTTCATTATACATATATCCACATACTCAAACAAACAGTGCAAAATAGGTTACCTAAATATACATATTTTAAAAATGTACTCAAATATAAATAAATAATCTTTAAAATGCTGTAACTGAAAGTAGTTATCACAAGCCAAAAAACACCATTGAATGTTTGAAGATACAGTTACAGTAAACACATACTTTTCTGAGAACAGATATATCCTGATTAAAATAAATGAGACATACTTCTGGGTAGACATACATGAGATTATACTATCAAAGTAGTAAAAATTACTAATAGGTTACGTTGGGCTACTATCTATAACTACCTGCACTGAAATTTCAAAATATTAATATGGAGCAAAAATCTGAGATCACAATATAGTTCACAAATGCAACAAGGTATAGAAAACATAATACAAACTTTTACAGAGAAAGTTTAAACCCTTGGAATAAATGATGGACAGAATGTACTAACAAAGGCAGCAAACACAGAATCCTTCCTGGAATGCTATCTAATATTTTCCTACCTTTTAATGCAGAAATTTGGGTGTCTTTTGTACCAGCCGCTTAGAAAATCCAAACCCTATCTCCATAGTGGTTTTTTATTATTATTTTACTGGGACAGATGCTGAAAAAACAAATCTGCAACAAAGCCCATGCTGCTTAGGCACTGAACACTGCATCATGCTAGCAAATCCACAGGAGGCAATTTGCATGTGTTGGTTTAAGAAAAAAAGAAAGGGAGAGGAAACAAGAGTGGAGTGGAGTGGAGACTGCTAAAGCAATTCACATATTGTCTGAGGGCTCTATTGACAGTGACCCATTAGTCAGTCCCCTGGTTCACACTTCTTTTAGCCCTGCCTTCAAGAGAAGATCAAAGGTTACATGGGGTCAAAGGATTTGGAAAGAAGTGAAAGAGCATGCAAAGAAATCTAACTACCAGCCCACTACATCTATAGACAATATTAACTTCAATGGAACCACAGGAGCCAAAATGCTTAAAACAATTTGATATTCTCTGTTGGAATTTATTTTAAAATGTCAATGTGCCAAAAAGAAAAAAAATGACAATGTATCTTTGTAATTAATACAGAGTGTTGTAGTGAAAAAGAGTGGAAAGCACATTTGCTCTTTTCAGGGCAATGTTTTGCATCACAACAGCTCTCAGTTCCACAAACAAAACAAAGGATTTTTTTCTTGCTGCACTAGCAAAACAATTAAGACATCAACCATTCAGGTCTCTTATGTGAAGTCTGCTTTGCTGCAGCCCTTGCTTATCTCTCTGATGGTAAGAAACAACTTTATTAACATCTTGAAACAAAACAGTCTTGCTAAACCCAGCTGCTTTGCTACCCTCCAGGAAAACAAGATAGAGAAGTAATGCAGGTTGACATGCCACATTCAGAGTGCTGATAGTTTATATAGTGTTTTAGTAGCTCAGATAATTCACTAACATATGTGATGCTACAACTGCTTTCACATGTAGTACTGCTATATCCTTTTTTCAGATAATCTCAAATGATTGGTCTGAGAACACATTCGTCACAGATCCATTAACAATTTGTTAAGGGTTACAAAAAGTATCACAAATTTGGGGTTATTGGCACTATCACGTTTTTGGAATGCTCAAGAGATTATTGTTTTTTCACATCTAGAGTCAGGACCCAGCAGTGGACTGGAGCTGGTAGAACAGGAGATTGCAACAGAACCAGTAAGGAGGCAACATTCCTGCCCCCAACACTGCAGCCATCTATTCAAGAGTTTGTGAACAGTGTATGGTTATGCTAGTGTCACGGAAGCTATTAAATGGTGCCTCTCACTTATATGTAATGAGCAGAAAACATAATCAAGCACCCCAAGGACTAGTATCCTCACAAAAAGCTGTGAAACACCTTGTGGTTGTGCCAAGACTGGCTTTCGGTTCTGGTTTGGAACTGCTTGAAACTGTTACGTGAGTCTGTTTCAACATAAAAAGGGAAAGGTGGGAGAAGAAGGAATCTAACAGCAATGATTTATTTTAACATGAGCCTTTATGCATTTCTATCCATTTCTTCAGACGCACTGAAGAAATTAGCTCCCGTGATATCTGAAATCAGTGAACAGCAGGCATGTTTAAATGATGGCTAGTGAAATAAGGTAAGATCTGAAACTACAGTTTTCACTTTACCAGGGGGAAATCTGTTTAAACATCAGAATTGAAAGTTTCCAACCCACTTTTCATAAGTGCAAAAAGGGAGGAAAGAATAAAGAAGCATGCAAGTGTCATGATTTATTCACAAAGCAGACAACCCTAGTTTACTGTTACATGTAAACTAGTGGCACACTTCACAGGAAGACGAATGCTTGTTAGTGACACACTGAAGAGCAACACTGGATGGGATGTGGGAGATCCGGGTTCTAACCCTAATGCAATATATGAAAGTCACAGAATAACTTCAGGCTGGCCAGTCTCTCTCAGCCAGACCAACCTCACAGGATTGTTATGAAGATAAATTGGGAGTAAAGACATTCACGTATACTGAATTAGCTAACACACATTGGAAACTGTTTAATGCAGTGTAGATGTGTAAATAGCTATTGCTTAAAACAATTTGTAAGCTGCTCTGATAGCCTTGTGGCTGAAGAGCGGGGTATAAATAAATAAATAAATAAATAAAAATAAAATACTGCCTTTGACTGGAAGAAAGTATACATAAAAAACAAATGTGTAATATACTACTGCCTTAGGCTGCCATCCTGCAACCATTTTGCTAGGAAGTAAGCACTACTGAATGACTGACTTCTGGATAGACAAATACAGGCTCACAGTATTCCAGGAGTGTACATTAATAAGTAGGTTTAATTCAACCTATTCAAGGTACGTACATTCTTGAATATTTCAGAGTAGTTAGATATTTATTGCACTGTTATGAGAAAATCATCAAAATGAACACATTTTTCCTTATATATTCCCTTGTCAATTTAATCAAGCTGATAAGGCATCGTGTTAGATCCAGACTTACTCAGAGCAGAGGCTGATTCCAGCAGGATTTACATTAGCCATGATTGACCTAAGTTTCATTGATTTCATTTGGTATTCTCAGACTGAGTCTGGATCAGAGGTTGGGAAAGCTGCTTTTACAAACTACACCACATGGCCAGTAGGAAATTCTGAAAGTTGTAAAAAAGTAATTTTCCTAAGTTCTGCTCTGGATTCAACCCACAGCCTTCAAACCTAATTAAAGGCCAGCTAAGTTTGGACCTTGGCATTTTAACAGATAAAAAATTCTTACCACTGTTTCCTGGTGGTTGCAGAGCATCTCCTGTTAAATCACACCATCCAACTGGAAAGATATCCCGAGAATCATATTTACACCAATAGTCAAATGCTCCTCGCCAGCCATCAAAGGTAATAAAAACTTCATCTCCTTTAACATCCCCAATGGTTGCTGGGCATATTAAATAAGGGTTTTTCCTGTCTATTGCTTCCAGCTTCATTCCGACTTTAAAACAGTTTGGAGTTGGCTTGGGAGGTTCCTACCAAAATAAGAAGAGCCAAGCATGAATGTACATATGAAATCTTCAAGGAAATGAGTTTTATATAATCTTGTTGCCCATAAATATTCTGCTTCAAAACAACACTGGAATGGAAATAATATTAACATTTCCCCTTTCTTTTCTTACAGCCTAGATCTCCTCACTGAGAGAAAATTCATGCCTTGAAACTAAATTATTATTTTTATGGAGGTATAAAGGTAGATAGGGAATTATGAAAAAAATGCAAGAAATTGAAGTGTTGCCTTTTGAGAATTTAAAATATACATTTACCCTTAATTGCAAAAAGAGGAATAGAACTTTCAAGTAATATGGTGTTTCCAGTCTCTTGTTAATAAGTAAAAAGCAGAACTTAACAGTACTGCTAAACAGACAAAATAGTGTCCAGTATCACACTTGTCTATGTCTAAAAAGCCATGAACTGATTATTTAGAAACTTCAAGATTATGCCTAAAAGTGAATTTGTAAACTAGCAGGAGACTCTTTTATACAGCCATTCAAATTTGCATAATGTGACTTCAATGGATGTTAAAATGATGAATTACTACCACAATAGAGATTTCCCCCCTGCTTTTCCTCATTTTTTTGTTGTTGTTTATTAGGTTAGTTTGCAAATTTAGTGAGAAAGAGATAATGTTAAGTTAAACTATTTTGTATTCACCATAAATAAGTGAAAGTAGGTAGTCTGTTTTTAAAGTCTCCAGTGCTGTTAACCTTTGCTTCATAAAAAGCATTATTTCAGCTTTAGGGCAGCTAAGTATTAAGAAAGGAACAGTAAGGTTGAGACTATTTCTGATATATAGGGAAGAGAGTGCTCTGCTTTTGATGTTATATATTTTTGCACAGTATCACATGTATGGAGATGGTGCTTGTTTTACTTTTGACTCCTAGTCCTGCCCATTCAAATTACTTCCCGTTTGGCATTTGCCTAAGTTTACTTCATTGCCCCTCTCAGATGTCCCATATTCTGTTTTTCACCTTTTGCCTTCTTGCTTCCCTCCCACTGCTCTGCTTTTCTTGTATAATAGAAGAAATTCTAAACACCCATAAACATCCCTATTGATGGCTACAAAATAAGGAATGCTATATCCCAAAGGATAGAGAGGCTGCTGTTTTCTCCTCTACTAGTAGGCACAGAAAACCCTTCATTTGCAGGATGTAAGATTTCCATTACACACAAGACTGAATGCAGCATTAAGATTTTACTTGGAATAGTGAAACCCATGACTGGTTGAGTACCCCATATCTGAAATGCTTGGGACCAAACATGTTTTGGATTTCTTTTTTTTTTTCTTTTTTTTTTTTTTTTTGATTTTTGAGTATTTGCTTATACATAATGAGATATCTTAGCGATGGGACTCAAACCTAAACATGAAATTCATTTATGTTTCATATACACCTTATACACATAGCCTGTAGGTAACTTTATACATAATATTTTCAACAGTTTTGTGCATGAAATAAAGTTTGTGTACCATCAGAAAGCAAAGGTGTCACTATCTCAGCCACTCATGTAGACAATTTTGGAGTATTTCAATTTTCCAGATAGGGGATACTCAACTTGTAGCAATGTTTCTTTTAGCCTTTGTCCTAGCAGTTTTACCACCAAAAAAACCCCAAACAAACAAAAAAAAAAACCTTTCCTTACATTTACTAATAATTTTACCTTATTTGCATTAAAATGTGCTCTGGGTCATGATTTGTATTCAAACATGACAGTAACAAGGAGAAAAAAGAATCAAGACCATTTTTAAAAAGGTGTAAATATACTTTGTTATGGATCTAAACATTCTCCAAGCAATTCATTATTTGACTCTTCTGTATTCTTTTAATGCACATGGGTAAGTCACATCATCACAGAGGAATTAACGTGCTATGTTTGTCTAGACTGTCAGATGCAATTTATGCATAAACAGGATCACCACATATGATGAGGCAGACATATTTTATACATTATTTGACTTTTGTGAAATGACACTCAAGCAGACACAAGATGTGATTAACACTGTTAATTAATGAGATTTGTGACAAACTGACAGGAAAACGACAGAATTCTTCTGTTGCTAACCATCTGAAATAACTGCCTGCCTTTCACCTGCTGGATAGGCCTGTATAATTTCTTACCTTCTTAAAGAACGATGCTGGTGCCATCTCAGCTCCATTTAGTGTTCTTAGGAGGAACATTGGCCAAGAGGATGCATTCATCTGGAACCCTACATTGACAACAATTGAGTAGCTATGCATAATAGATTTATAAAATACACCTTTTAGAACACAGAGAGCCTCCTACGGCAGTATTATTTCTATATGATACATTTTAAATTTAAAATAGAGGATAAATCTATGTACACACTTCTGAAATGCCTTCTACCATGAAGCTACAAACCATAGCTGAATGTTTCTAAGCACCTGGTGCTACGCTTGGGAATGTAATACATTTCAAGTTAGGTGGAAAGGGAGCATTTTGTTTCCTATTACATTACAAGCGGAATAGGATTGCTGGGACCAGAAGGTTCCATACCACTTGGGAAAGATCAGTTTTGTATAAAGCAAGCAGGAGGTAATTATACACACCATTAACTTCCCAGCTTAGCCTATTGAACAATATGCTGTAAGATTGCCAACAGAAATGTTCAAAAAAATGTTATTGAGCTATGCAACAGTGTTTGATCACCGGTATTCAACATATCTTCAGAAATTACAGAAAACTGAAATACAACACAGCTTTTTTCCCCCTGAAAGGTCTCTTTGTAAGATTCTTCCTTACACATATATTTTTTATGAAGCTAAGCAGTATACACCAGAGTCATCCTGCAGGCATATAAGTAGCAGAAAATGCTTGCCTCTTAAACTGTTTCAATAGAAGGACAGAAACATTACAAAAATTAAATTTCTTGAATGATAACATTCAGAAAATATTGCAAACATAAAAATTAGAAAATTAAATTAATGGGTGATATTAAAACTCTTAAATTCAAGTAGATTTATTTCTAAACAATAGCCTTCTCTCTTACTGGAAAGCTGCAAAATATTGGCTACTGCAAAATAGCTAACATTGGCTATTTTTTATTTAAGCTTCACTAAAATAATTATGAATTAATGTTTGGCTTTACCTTCATATTATCTGCTTCTATAACCATAAAAATCATTGTCACCAAGGTTGTCATTGTTATGTCTTAAGTTTCTATTAGTTCTGGCATACATAGGATTTCATATCTCTTATTTCTTCATTTCATTTGAGTCTTGAGGTTCATCACTGTAACTGCTGTTTAATATATGGGAAACTAATTATTTAACAAATTATTACTTTTGTTATTTACCATTGTCCTTCATATTCACTGGGGTTTGGTTCCAGGACCCCCGTGGGTACCAAAATCCGTGAATACTCAAGTCCCATTATATGTAATGGCATAGCAAAATGGTGTCCCTTATATAAGATGGCAAAATCAAGGTTTGCTTTTTGGATTATTATTTTTTAAGAATATTTTCAAGCCGTGATTACTTAAATCTATGATACCAAATCTGTGGATACGAAGGGAAAACTGTATATAGCCTAATGTGCGAAGCTTTTCAAACCCTGTCCAGAGAGACCTTACAATCTAGAATTCAATACTTAGGTCAGCTGAGGAAAGGAGGATGAGGAGGAGGCAGGATTTTTTTTTTTAAATGTGTATTATTATTTTAGTGGCACCTACTAGATATATTGTCAAAAGGCCAAAGGGCTAAGGAGCAATGCCAAAGGTCCCTCAGGAAAAGTGAGAGCCTGAAGTGGTAATTGTTTTACATTGCTTAAAACAAGTTTGAATTTTGCTTGAAATTGTTTTATCTGGTTTTAACTGTGTTGTTTTTGCATGTTCCCATTCCCAGTTGTTCAAGGATACACACACAGACACATTTTTTAGGATCCCTAGAACTCTCTTTATAGAGCTTCACACCTACTTTCCTTCCTCTCTTCATCCACCTGAGGTCTACAAAGCAAACTCATATACTGGCATTTCTCAGACAATAGCATTTCACAATATCATGTTTGGGAGGGTTTATGCTGGTCAACTGTATGGAGAGTGCATTGAGGAAGACAGCATTTATCAATCACGGTGCACTTTGGGAACAGGAATGTATTCTGCTGTCATGTAGCTTTGAACAAGTGCAAATATCTAGGATAGCAAACAAAGTAAATAAGGGACAAAATATATAAAATGTTAATGGATAATGAAGAAGTACAAGATTATTTAAAAGATGTTTGGGAAACAGATGTAGCAACTGTAATAGACAAATCTAAGTGGGGAAAAATATGGAATATGCAACATTTGAAAACATTATCAGTAAGAATAAAAGAAAATTACTATACGATTATATGGAGGTGGTATTTAACTCCAGTATGATTGAATCAAATAGATAAAAAGTATTCAGCACAGTGTTGGAGGGGTTGCCAAGAATTGGGAACGTATATGCATATGTGGTGGAATTGCAAATATGTACAGAAATTTTGGAAAATAGTAATGAAGGAAATAAGTGAAATACTGGAGATAAATATACCTTTAAGCCCTGAAATAGCATTATTATCATATTGTGAAAAAATACAAGAATCTCAAATTGTTAAGGATTTGCTAACAAACTTGCTGACAGCAGCAAGGTTAATAATAGCAAAGAAATGGAAAATACAAGGTGAATATAAAATAGAAGAATGATATGATGAAGTATGGAATATAGCTATAAATGAGAAATTAACAAATATGGTTAAAGAAAAAAAAGGAGGGTTAAATAAGAATGTTTTTGGTGAAAAATTGAGTAAATTTTTAGAATTTGTATTAATAAAGGGAAGAGGAAGCAAACCTGAGTTGGAAACAATGATTTTCTGGAAAGAGGGATGAATGTAAAGGGAAGTCCCTCGGTGGAGGGAATCACTGTTATATATGTTTGTTAAGTTTTATGTAGTAATTGTATGTTTTTTTTTCTTTAATTTTAAAAATTAATAAAATTATTATTTTTTAAAAAGGGACAAAACTAAGGTGAATGTGTGTTTTAAGGATTATGTCCAGAAGACATCTGCAGGTTGGGGATTTGGTCCAAATAATTTTTATTCAGTTTTAATGTGTCTTAAGGCTGCTGCCACACTGCAGAAATACAGTCGTCCCTCCACATATGCGGGGGTTAGGCGCAAGGCCCCTGAAAATGTGAAAAAACCACGAATAAAAATACACCACACCCACCCGCAAACCCCTCCCCGCCCTTCCAAAGTGGCAATGGGGCTTTTCAACCCCATTTGCCACTTTGGGAAGCACAGGGGGTGGCTGGCTAGCCTCCCACTCGCCCAGCCAGCCACTCTTCTGCACATCCGAAAGCGCGATGGGACTGGCTGGGTGAGGGGGAGGCTTGCCAGTCACCTCTCGTGCTTCCCAAAGCCACGATGGGGCTGGAGAGCTCCATCGCAGCTTCGGGAGGGGCACAGGGGTGGCTGGCTGGATGAGGGGGAGGCTTGCCAGCCACCCCTCCGCACTTCCCGAAGCCACAATGGGGCTTGAAAAGCCCCATCCCCACTTTGGGAAGGGCAGGGGGGTTGCTGAAAAGCACCTTTTCCCCTAACTCCCCACTCTCCCGGGGCTTGGCTCTCCACCCCAAACAGAGCCAAGCCCCAGGAGAGCGGGAAGTTGGGCGTGGTTTGCTTGGGGAGCACTCCATTTAGATTATTAATCTTTATTAAAACAAATAATATATGATTACAGAAAAGAAAAGTCATATTATATTACATTATCCATTCCTTAATACTTCTTACATTATTATCTTTTTTTCTCATCAAATAAAATGTTATTAAATAACACAGTTATCACTTTACATGAAACTATTAATATCATTCTATACATTTTGTGCTTCCCACCACCCTTTTCCCTCTTGTGTTAAACCTTGACAAGCTGATTACCAATTTTAATTCTTGTTTACCTCTTTATATCTCTATTATATTTGAGACTCTATCATATATGTGCAAACTTTCATAACTGTTTTAAAGTTTCAGTTGCTTATGATCAATACCAAATGTCATTCTATACACATACCTACCTACCTACCTACATACATACATATATTGTTCTCTCTTACCCCATAGAAGATACATTTCCTTTCAAAAGATCATAGAATCATAGAGTTGGAAGAGACCACAAGGACCATCCAGTCCAACCCCGAGCCGCTTTTGTCTTGCCAAATATGATGTCCAGCAAAACTAGTTGCTGATCAGAGTTCAAGCATATTCCATCACATCTACTTTTAATTTATTTAAAGAGCTCTCTTGGGTTTTTGTTTTGTACTCCCAGAATCTCCCAACCAAATGTACAGTGCCTATGCAAACTAATGGAATCTGGAACTTGTAGTCCAAAAACATAACTTTTCCCAGCCATTGGACATGCTGACTGGGGATGCTGGGAGTTGTAATTTTTACAATCTCTCATTCCCTTAATGATTTAATGCACATGGGTTTGCCTCGAACATGCCTTAAAAGTTATTTTTAATATGTGTGCCTTACTTCTGGTCAAAAGATCAGATCAGAACCAGAGCATAAAATGTCACTTTGAGGGCATGTAAATGTAATGACACATTGTAGCCATCTATAATGGACCAGTGGTAGGATAATGTTCCCGATCCCAGAGCATCATCCTAGTGTGTGCCTTCAAGTTGCCTGTCGACTTATAACAACCTCGTGAATTTCATAGGGTTTTCTTAGGCAAGGAATACCCAGAGCTGGTTTTGCCAGTTCCTTCCTCTGAAATACAGCCTATAGCACCTGGTATTCATTGGTGGTCTCCTATCCAAGTACTAACCAGAACTGACCCTGCTTAGCATCCAAGCTAAGATAGGATGTGGTTCCTTCAAGGTATTTAGGCTTCATCATTCTAATACTGCTCAATTTTTCATGTCCTCAGTGAGTCATTATATTTTTTCTTAATGTTTCAAATTCTTGAAATTGATCCTTCTGCCCTTTTACCACTTTTTTGCCTTTCTTTGACTCTATTCACATAAGCAAAGTGGTTTGAATAAGTTAACCAAATGGGTGGAGTGTGAATAAAGTTGAACCGCAAAACCGCTGCATAGGTTTATTCAAAAGAAAGCCTTCAGCAAGGTTTACTTTATCATATGTCTGCTTAGGACTGCAGCCTTAATTATCTTCTGAATGTACCTGCACGCACAACACAACACCACATACACACATATAAGTTTTGGGAAAGTTTCAAAACCAATATAAACACAACAAAGTCACAATCAGCAACATCATAGGATGATTGAAAAATGAACGTATGGACGTTCAGAAGAAGCTAACTTCTGTTTAAAGGAATCAGTTCCAACCTAAAGATTATAAATGATTTAGGTAGTAGAATCTTATTTTAGACTGTGAACCTGCATACTGTTTTATGCCATATCTTTGGAACAGTGATTTTTGGTGTCCACATTTAATCATAATCACAATCAATCATAATATGGTCAATATGATCTCGGAAATGAACTCTCAGGCCTGATGAACTCATAAGCCTATGTAGAACACTTTCCTATGTCCTTTTCTTGCTCCGAGTTTTCACTTTTCCCTCGCTAGAATTTTCTGATCTGGTTTCTTCCTTATTCTGAAACTGCCCTTCACAAATTCTGTCAGAACAGTGAAATTGGTACTAGGGATATAACTAGGGAGAGAGGGGCAAAATGACAGTATTGCCTCCTTCCCCCAATAACAACTCTGCCCCTGTTACTAACTTTGCAGTAACTTAAAACTTTGGATAAGCATTTGGAAGGACAGTTTAGGTGTCCAAAGCCAAGAGGCAGGCAAAATGACCAAGGGAGTACAAAGACAGCAAACAGAAGAGTTTAAAGTGTGAATAATTGCCAGTGGCTTATTCTCAACACTAGAAATTTAGGGACTGGAATTTCACATGGGAGCAATGTCCTCATTTCACCCGCACCCCTGTAGCTACATCCCGACTTGGCACTAAAACTTTCTCCTGTATACAGTCATCTCTCTGTTAGGTGGAACATTGCTAGATCAGTGCATTATTATTAGCATTACTGTGATTAATGTGTTACTGGTAATAGTTTAGCCACACAATCTTTTATGTGTTTATCCAGAAGTAAGTGCACACCATGTTCAATTGAGTTTGCTTCCTAGAGGGAAAAATGTGTTTAAATCTAGCAGGTGGTCTAGCAAGATAAACCGCAATCACTCAGCAGATCTTTAGTAAAAGTTTGCTATGGAGAAGAACTGTGGAACAGACTGCCACAGGAGGGGGTGGTGTCACTTTTCCTGGAGGCCTCTAAGCAGAGGCTAGACAATCATCTGTTGGGGATGCTGTTTTTGCCTCAGATTTTCACTCTGAGCAGGGGATTAGACTAGATGAGCTCCAAATGCCCCCAATGCTAAAATTTTATGACCACTGGATAGTTTCCGTGGGATTGCTTGCCTAGTACCTACTGGTTACTAGGATGCTTGCAAAGGAAATGGGACTAATGCTGGAACTTGCCAAATCTTGGGAAAGTGACATTTTGGGACTGCAGTGCCCAGAGTCCTTCAGCCAGCATTGGCCAGTGGTCGTCCAAAATTCCCCAGCACTGGATCCAGCAAAGCATTTCTTGCTCCTTAAGTTCTTAGCACATCCTCTGAACCCCTTAACACAGATAAGTTTCATGGTCATCCAAAGCAATTCTGAGCAGAGCCTCTTGTTTTGACTGTTTATATTTCTGTTTATATGTATAAAGATAAGAAAATAAGGGAAATAAGGGAAATTTGTAAAATTAATAAAATATTTTAAACAATTCAAATAATGTTTGATTTATCTCATTAGTATTTTATCTATCTATCTCCATTAGCACTCCATTTAAATCGGCTCCCCTCCCTTGTGTGCCAGGGAGAGAAGCTAATTTAAATGGGATGCTTACTGAGCAAAACGCGAATAATCGGAACCGCGAAAGTGAAAGCCGCGAATGTGGAGGGGCAACTGTAATGCAGTTAGAGACTACTTTAACTATCATGGCTCCATCCTATGGAATCCTATGATTTGTAGTTTGTTGTGGCACCAGACCTCTCTGACAGCGAAGGCTAAACATCTCACAAAACTAGAAAACTCAGAATTCCATAGCACTGAGCCATGTGTCAAACTGCATTATTTCCTCAGTGTGGCAGCAGCCTAAATCTAGGACATCCCAATTTAAACTTGAAAAATAGCCAACATGCATCAAATAAAATAGTAGATAAACAAATTGGACATAAATCAGTAAAATGGTTAATGATACCAGTTTCCAATTTCAGGGTTGTTATTTTTAATACGTGGTTGTTAATGAAAAACCAAGGTGTGATAGACCCTATGCAATTACAGCACTATATTCCATTTTTAACTGCTGTCAGAAGGAGCATTTAGAATTCTCGGCCTTAAAATTGAGTGCCTCACTAAACCAGAATGCCACAGGATGTTGCCATGGCAATTGAAGTAGAATAGAGTACTTTATTTGTACAGTGTGAATGGCCTCAGGTTGGCCCCACAGTTCCAACCTTCGGCTCCTATCACTACCTTTGCCCTTTTACCCTTAAGATCCTTCCCTGGATCTGGTACTTTAGCCTCAAGGTGACCACTCTACTGGACAAGTGGATGTATTTATTGTTGGATTCAGTTTGGTAAAAAGTGACCAATTCCCCTCATTATTTCTTCCATGAAGATATATCCACAGAGAGATGCAGAAAATAAAACAGTGAAGATTTATTGTAAAACAAGTAGGCTGAATACAGTAGGACCCCTTGTATCCATGGGGAATTGGTTCCAGGGGGCTCCATGGATAATGAAATCCATGGATAATAGTGAATACCCCTGTCACCATTGCCACCACTGGGAGCCATCCCAGGGGGGCAAAGGGAGAAGGGAGGCGAGAACCTTCCTCCCCTCCCTTCACCCCCCATCACCACTGCCACCAATGGGAGCTGTCCTGGGGGTGAAGGGATAAAGGAATTCTCCTCCCCTCTCTTCACCCTCCCCTTCACCACTGCTACCACTGGGAGTCATCCCGGGGGTGCAAATAGAGAAGGGCGGTGAGAATTCTCTTCCCCTCTCTTCGCCCCCATTTCACCATTGCCACCACTAGGAGCCACCCCAGGGGAGAAGGAAAAAGGGAGGCGAGAATTCTCCTCCTCTCCTCCCTCCCATGTCCACCTCTCCTGCTGTCACCAACCACAGATAATTGAATCAGCGGATGGCAAATCAGTGGATATAGGGGCGCTACTGTGTCCAGCATTATGCTGGCTCCACATATAAGTCAATATAACCACTTAGTTAAACAAAGTAAAACTTTCCCTAAACACTTTCCACACACTCAGATTCCAACAAATGAAAGTTCCTATTGTGATCGTATCCGTGCCCTGCCTAAGCAGTTTGTGATTCCTGACTGTCCCTATCTCTAACCACCCTTCTCAAGATTCAGTTCATTCCTATCTGACCCCATCCCTATTTGACAGCTTAACAGACAAACCTCTAGTTTTATATTGTTTCACCCACTGCCTCTCCCCAACAGCGTTCCAAAAGCTATGATCAGCTGGCTTTACTCAGGGACTTCACACAAGGATAAAGCATTGCTGTTGTTAACTGCTGTCAAGTCAACTTCAACATAACAGAGCCATATGAATGTAAGACCTCCAAGTCACCCTGTCATCAACAGCCCTGCTCAGGTGTAGCAAACTCAGGGCTGTGGCTTCCTTGACTGAGTCTATCCAACTGTAAAGCAATCTTCCTCTTTTCCTACTGCCTTCCACCTTACCAAGCATTGATGTCTTTTCTAGTGAGTCATGTCTTCTCATGATAAGGATAAAGCATACAAAGATAAAAATCAAAATTATTAACAGTACATTTCCCCTATAAAACTGGGCATGTGCTTCGGCTTCTGAAGACAATAGCAACTTTTGTCTACATTTTGATATCCTGGCCAGAAAGGAAACAAACACACCAAACTCTATCCTCTTGCAAATAAATAAGTTAGCTCCAATCTTCATTAAAGGGCAATTATTCAATGGGGAAGGTCCTATGCCTCATCTGATCCACAATGGCAAAACATTCTGTGATCAGGTATATAAACTATCATAAAGTGTAGATCACACACACTACCTTAAATGTAGCAAAAATTAGTTTTTGGAAGAGCCAACCATTATACCAAACATTTCCCCTCAGTTCAGCAATCCAATCCAAGATAGGAAGGAATCATAATTTTAAAAGCTTTCTGGGAGTGTCATATAAATGCTTAGATACTACATTGCTTGTTAAGATTCATGTGTTCTTACCTAATGGAGGCTGAAGCATCCCCCCTTTCTTTTCACAGGTTCCAATTTGCTGTATGTCAGATGAGTCTACTAGTCTCCAGAAGTCATTTTTGTTGTCACTTCCATCAAGCCTCAACCTTAATCTGGCACCCGTGATTCCAATAACTGTGGCTATACACACTGAGGTAACATTGCGAGGGTCATGAGCTTCCAGTTTCATTCCTACTTTGAAATCATTGCTAGGTGGAATTCTAGACTACAGGAAAGGAAAGATGAGGGATATAATTGTTCAGTTTTCACCAGAAATAACCATTAGTACTTCTTTGGCTAGTCAGAACTTCTCTCTGGGGAGGACTTTTTCAAATGGGGTAAAAAAAAAAAACCTGAGGAGTCGGGAGAAGAACGGGGCTGTCATGCTTACAGAGCCCCATTTCAGACAGCCCCATCCTCCTCCGTCCTCCTCCCAACCTTCCCCCATACTGTGGGAGCCGCTTTTTATTGATGGAGGTTTTCCATCAATAAAAAAGCGGTGCCCACAGCATGGGGGAAGATCTGGAAGAGGTTGGGAGGAAGACGGAGGAGGACTGCATTGTCTGAAATGGGGCCCTGTAAGTGCAACTGCCCCGTTCTTCTCCCGACCTCCTCAGGGTTTTTTTACCCAGTTTGAAAAAGTCCATAGTCTGGGAGCTTTTCAGCTACTGTAGTTTTCAGACCTTCAGGAACATTTTAAAATACCCCCTCAATTAAATAGATAAAATATTTTCTGGTACCAAAATATTAATGGCACCTCGGGGTTTTCCAAGCACTAGGTAATGAAACAAGTACTAAATGCAATTTAAACTCATTATAAATCATCTCATTTAATGACTACTACTGACTTTTTTAAAAAGTAGATATATTTCTAAATATTTATACATGTTTATTTTAAAGGTAGATATAACACACTAAAAATCCCCTCATGTATACTGTAATGTATACTGTTTTAAATGTAAGCAATATCAAAGAGCTATAACAGAATGTATTTCTATATATATTATATTTTATCATGTATTTGAGACACTTTTATATTTCATCATGTATTTGAAACACAAGCACAAATTTTGCATGCACACTTCTTTCTCTTTTTAAAGTTCCTACCTGTCGGAAACAATGTGAAGGAGCAGCTACAGATTCAGTCTCTTTCAAGTAATTATCCCAGTTAAAATATTCTAGAATAAAACAGGAAAAGTTTCAGGTATCTATGGACATTTTACTCACGTGGATAATTCAGCTATCTATGTACTTTTTACATATGTGTATAATTATACTTTTAATTCTGAACATTTGTTTAAAAAAACAATAATTTTGCTAAAGAAATGCTAAAGAAAACTTAAAAGTCTAAATTTTAAATTTTGACCGTATTTTTCACTTGCTCTGGATTAAGTCCTCTTATCAAATACACACATTTACTTTTAGTTAATCGGTTTTTAATTTATAAACCACTATTTCATAAACATTGTTAGTAAAATCAGTAGAAATTATTTCAGGCTGTAGTCTAAGAACCAAAATATGAAAATAAAAAGGGAAATTCTTTTGTGTGTATGGGAGTAGAAATGAGAAGAGAAGAGAATCCTTGTTTTGAAGGGGGGGGAAACCAACCTCATATGCATACAGACTTTGGCTGTGTACACTGCACCTTAGGACAGATCAGTTTTGTACCATGTTAAGCTTGCAGGGTCTGAGTTCTATTTGTATTTCCTTAAACTACTGCTAAAAAAGTGTCAACTACTATAGATGTTCCTTGGTTTTTTTCCGGGCTGTGAGGCCGTGTTCTGGAATAGTTTCTTTCTGACATTTCGCCTGCATCTGTGGCTGGCATCTTCAGATGCAGGCAAAACATCATAAAGAAACTATTCCAGAACATAACCTCACAGCCCGGAAAAAAACCAAGGAAAATCTATGGATGCCGGCCGTGAAAGCCTTTGACTTCACAGTCGACTACTATGTTTACACAGCACCGAATTATCCTAGAACAATGCAAGGGATTGTCAGGCTTCACAATGTGGTCTTTCTTTCCATGAGAAGGACTGAGATAGCCAATATAAATGTCATAATTAATACTATTTTACTATTTATTTACATATAATTATTTATTACTAATAATCCTGCTCCATTGCCTGCTACAGAGAGACAGAATGCTTAAAAATTTATAGTAAAAAAGGTATTTCAATACATTTCCCAGTCAAGAAGCATTAACATTGTAATAACATCCATGTTTATGCTAGTTATCTGTATACCTCCTCCAGGTCTTCACAGAAATGTGAACAATTGCCAGCATATCTGTGTTCTTCTATTCCTGTTATAAGCACATCTAAAAATTAAGCTTCCAAAATGATACTGTGCTGCCATCTTGTGGCTATATTAATTATTATGCAATAATTTCCTAAACGTTCCAGAAAAATAACATTCCTGGCTGTGACTTCCCTCCTAAACTGATGAAAATAAAAAGGTTACATGAACTCCTAGAGCCTGCCATCATATTCCAAGTGTTTTTTGTCTTTTCTGTACTAGAACAAGGCGATATGTTAACAAATACCATTATTTGTCTTCCACTTATGAAACCCATGTATATGATCCATTATGTTTCAGATTCTGAACGATGGGATCTAGGGATTGCATGTGGGAACAACACCCCTATTTTAGAACTTGGAAATCTTGCAAAATTAGGACAAGAAGTACTGTTCATTTTGAGTGGAAATGAAAGACAGCCTGCTTGAGTTAGAGTACACTTTTCACCCAATTCCTGTTCATAAAGTCTGAGTAGAGCTACTCACTTTTACAATTCCTTTCTTCTTCATTTTGGTATTCACATGGATCTGGTTTAACTCCCAAATTATCCTCAGTATACAGAATAAAAATTTTATTGTCTTTATTGTCTGTATAACAATACAGTTTTCTATTTTTCTTTCATTTATTTTAGAAACTACTTTCCCTGCCACATGTCACTCTGCTTTGGGCTATTCAAGCTTTTTTAAAAAAGCTGTAAGTCATTGTATGCTCCCTCCTCCCCTAATCACTGCCTTTCTTCTATAATCCTGTCATCTTTCATTTTTCTTTTTGAAAATTTCAGACAAACTGCTTTCCAAATATGTACACTTTGACCAACATTCTATATTAGGGCTGTGAAGCTTAAATCTCTGTATATGATATTATGTATTGATTGTGCTACACAACAGCAAAATTGTGCAACTGAATACATAACCAAATGTGGACATACATGTGCATGTATACTTTGTATGCACAATGGCACTGCATGAGAAACTCCACTTCTTGCAGTCTTGAACAGAATCCAGATATCGCAGTTTAGGCAAGAGTATCAAACTACAGAGAAACTTGAGCATGTATAAGGCACAAACAAGATTCCAGCCATAACCTGTGATGTTCTTAGCTGCCCATATCTTATTTACTTCTCCTTTCCCATTCCTTTGATTGTGGAAAGGAGAAACAGCCACACAAAAACCCCTCCTCAGTTTAATGTTGCTAGTCCATTTAAGAGTAATTTATAAGGGTTGTTTTCCTAGTTATAAGTAGACCCTAGACTACTCCCAAATGATTTATGGCATTTGGAAAAATTCTCAGGGCTGTCACCTAATGAAATACAAGTGAAAGAGTTCTGAAGGGGACTGAGTCATCAAAGGTAATTAACTGTACATATTTTAGACAATTAATAAAGGAATGAGTGAAATGTGCATGAGTACTCACAAAATACATGCATATGTAACAACCATCAGAAATGACATTCACTATTTTTTTTACAAGAAAATGCCTCTTAAAGAGTTATCCAACTTGAATTTTATCACTGCCGCCCCGATTGTTTTAACAGAGGGGCGGGGTATAAATAAATTTTATTATTATTATTATTATTATTATTATTCTATTTTTAAAATGTAGTTAATTTATATTTAAATTTATACATATACACTTTTACAAATTAATCAGAGGAGCTTTTTGTTATATCAGAAGTCATTAATATATTAACAGCTCCAACCTATGTAGTAATAATAATAATAATAATAATAAATTATTTTTATCCCTCCCCTCTGTTAAAAACAATCGGGGCAGCTTACAAAAATTAAAATACCAATACAAATTAAAATCCCCAAACGCCACCCACCCCCACCCTCCCCCATAAAAGGACATTAAATCAAATACATTAAAACAACTGATATAAAATCACATTAAAATAATAAATAATAAATAATAAACAGCCAGCAGACTAAAAAGGGCCAGGAGCCCCTGAGGCCGGGAACTAATTAGGAAAGGCCTGCCGAAAGAGTTCCATCTTTAGTGCTTTTTTAAAGCTACTCAGGTTCGTCATCTGATGGATCTCGTTCGGCAGGCCATTCCACAATTTGGGGGCGATTACCGAAAAGTCCCTCTGGGAGGTTGCAGACAGCCTAGATTTTTGTGGCTGAAGCAAATTCCTCCCAGAGGACCGGAGTGTGCGGGGAGGATTATATGGGAGGAGGCGGTTCCAGAGATAAGTTGGACCCAAGCCATTTAGGGCTTTAAAGGTAATAACCAACACCTTATACTGGGCCCGGAAACTGATAGGCAGCCAGTGGAGAGATTTTAATACTCAAGTTATATGGTCTCTCCGAGATGTTCCCGAGACCACTCTGGCTGCCATATTTTGTACCAACTGAAGTTTCCGGACCAAGCATGAGGGTAGCCCCATGTAGACCGCATTGCAGAAATCTAGAAGAGAGGTTACCAGCGCGTGCACCACAGTCTCGAGGTCCCTTACTTCCAGGAAAGGGCGCAGCTGGCGTATCAGCCGAAGCTGATAACAGGCGCTCCTGACCGTCACATTCACCAGACTAGTCATTTGAAGTGATGAATCAAGGAGCACCCCTAGACTGTGAACACAGTCCTTAACGGAGAGCGTGACCCGTCCAGGACTAGAGGTTGCAACCCAACTTCTGGTTTTGGGGCCGCTACCGTGAGCACATCTGTTTTGTCTGAATTTAATCTCAATCTGTTTTTCCTCATCCAGCCCATTACTGCTTTAAGACAATCATTAAGAGGAGAGACGCCATCGGAATTCGAGACCGATGATCGGGACAAGGAGAAATAGATCTGGGTGTCATCAGCGTACTGATAACACCCAGTCCCATAACTCCAAATAATCTCACCCAGCGGCTTCATATAGATGTTAAACAACATCGGGGACAGGATGGTGCCTTGCAGAACGCCACAAGTAAGCTCCTTTCTTCTGGAGCAGCTGTCCCCTAGCAGCACCCTCTGGGACCTGCCTGAGAGGAAAGACCAGAACCACTGGAGTGCAGTGCCTCCGATTTTTAACCCACTCAAGTGATCCAAGAGGGTGCTATGATCTATCATATCAAAAGCCGCTGAGAGGTCCAAAAGCACCAACAGGGTCACACTACCCGTGTCGATGCTTAGACGCAGGTCATCTATCAAGGCAACCATGGCAGTCTCAACTCCAAATCCTGTCCTAAAGCCAGTTTGAAATGGGTCTAGATAGTCGGTTTCATCCAAGACCACTTGGAGTTGAAGAGCTACTGCCCTCTTGATCCCTTTGCTCAAGAATGGTAACACAGAAACCAGCCTATAGTTGTTGATGTCAAGGGGGTCCAGGGAAGGTTTTTTTCAGGAGCGGCCTAATGGCAGCTTCCTTTAAACAGGATGGAACACACCCTTCTCTGAGGGATGCATTGATGATGTCCCTAAGGAACACCATCAAGGCACACACACCCCTGGATGGCCAACCATGACGGGCAAGGATCGAGAGGGCAGGTCGTCTTCCTCACCCTACCAAGTAGCTTGTCCACGTCCTCGGTACTCACGGATTGCAACTGATCCAGTAAACTTACATCAACGGAGTTGCTGGACACCTTATCAATTGTTTCTGTCAAAATACTGGCATCTAAGTCGGCTCTTATCCGAGAGATTTTATCTACAAAGAAGTTGTTAAACGTGTCACAGCAGGCTGTTGTTGGGTTAAGCAATGGGTTCTGCGCAGGTATAACCTGTGTCATCTCCCTTACCACCCTAAACAGCTCTGCTGGATGGGACTCTGCAGACGCAATATGTGCAGAGGAGAAGGATCTCTGCGCTGCACGTATTGCCTCTCGATAGGACCAAAGGAAATTCCTATGATGAGTCCTATCGGATAAGAGTCGAGTTTTCCGCCAGTTGCGCTCTAGTCGTTGTCCAACCCGCTTCATTTTCCTAAGCTCCGATGTATACCATGGCTTACAGTTTGGAGCAGGTTGGAAAGGACGCTTGGGAGCGATCATGTTGACAGCCTTGGTAAGGTCGGTGTTCCAGGTATTAACCAAAGCTTCGACAGGGTCACCAGCGTTACCAACCATTAACCCCTCCAAGGCTTTCTGGAATCCTATTGGTTCCATTAGCCTTCGGGGGCGGACCATTCTAATGGGTCCACCACCCCCGGTGGGGCAGGAAGAGACTCTTAGTTCAGCCTTGACCAGGAAATGATCCATCCATGACAATGCGGTGGTTTTAATAACCTCCGCCCACGGATATTCCTGTTCCGTACTGAAGACCGCATCGAGGGTATGACCCACACAATGTGTGGGCCCGACGACCATTTGGGATAGGCCCATGCTTGTCATGGTTTCCATGAACTCCCGAGCCACACCAGTCAGATTTGTCAAGCTGGTCTCGAGTGGAATGTTGAAGTTGCCCAAAACTAAAAGTCTGGGCGACTCCAACAGCAACTCTGAGACCCAGCTGTGTCAGCTCGGTTAGGGAGTCTGCTAGACAACGGGGTGGTCGGTATACTAGCAGAATCCCCAAACTATGTACCAACCTATCAGAATTAAACCCCACTGCATTTTATGGAACTTACTCCAATTAGTTAAATTTAGAGATGTAGAGATTATAGACTAAACATTGCAGCCACCAGCTCCGCTTCCTTTTTTCTCTTCCTCCTCCTCCACAACAAGGAGATCTCTTTCACACAACACAATTACAATCAGAAAAATAGCCATGTTAGTCTGCATACAAAGGAGTCTTTTGGCACCTTTCAGACTAAGATAACGAAGTCTATAGCATAAACTTTTATAAGCAGACTGAGTCCAGAAAAGCTTATGCTGAAAAACTTCGTTCTCCCAGTTAGTCTCAAAGGTGCAACAATATTGCTTTGAACACAATTATAACATTCTGATACCATTTTAACAGATATAGCTGCATCCTATGGAAACTTGGGATTTGTAATATGGTGCGGCACTAAGCTTTCTGCCACAGAAGTCTAAATAACACATGAAACTACAAATTCCAGGATTCCAGAGGATAAATCCATGACAGTTGAAGTGGAATCCAAGTGCTATACTTTTTTAGCATGAAAGAGACCTTAGAAAGATGAGTAACAACCCCAAGGTTTAAAGAAATATATTAAAAAGTTTAGAAATTCTCAAAGAGTATCTCCCCATATTTACCTAACAATAAAGCTACCTGAAATACTGAACAGCAGCATTTGTACCTGAAACTATGGACAAATGTGTGGCAACATTTTGTAGCCCAGTAAGTAGAAAGCTCTGCCTAGTTAAATGCAACTGATGGAGTAGGCTACTCTTCGCAAAAGCAATCTTGCTCTTGTTTATTTATTTATTCATATATATTATCTAGCCTTTCTCCCAATTATGGGAACAAAGGCTGTTTACATAATGATTACATTTTTAATTGTTTTAACATTTTAAATATTCTTCAATTTATTTTATCTCTACATTACCCTGAAGAAAACAGAAGTTCTCTACCAGCCTGCACCACAGGATGAACACCACCATCCCCACATTGCATCGGCAACTCTGTGCTTAGGTCCGTTCAGCAGTTCACCTACCTGGGAAGCATCATCTCCTCAGATGCCAAGATTGACAAAGAGATCGATCACAGATTAACAAAGGCATATAGCACATTTGGAAGACTTCACAAAAGAGTCTGGAGTAATAAACACCTGAGGTGAAGCACAAAAATCAGTGTGTATAGAGCCACTGTACTGTCTATTCTCCTTTATGGGTCTGAAACAGGGGTCACCTATCGCCACCACCTATGACTCCTCGAACGCTTTCATCAGCGCTGTATACGCACAATCCTAAATATACACTGGACTGACTATGTGACGAATGTTGCTGTCCTTAAGCAAGCAGGGATCACCAACATTGAGGCCATACTTTTGAGAACACAGCTGCGCTGGGCAGGGCACATTTCTAGGATGGAGGACCATCACCTCCCAAAAATAGTACTCTACGGTGAACTCGCCACGGGTCAGCGTAAGAGGGGCACTCCAAAAAAGCGATACAAGGACTCCCTGAAACAACATCTCAGGCTCGACCAAATTGATCACCAACAATGGTCTGCCCTGGCCTCACATCGGGAGGCTTGGAGACGCACTATCCACAATGCTGCAGCCTTATTTGAGAACTCACGCTGAACAAGTCTTGAAGAGAAACGACAACGCAGAAAGAATCACAACCCAGAATCATCACCCAAGGAGACCTTCTGCTGTGCTTTCTGCAACTGGACATGTTTATCTTGGATTGGCCTTTTCAGTCATCAGCGCGCTTGCAGAAAGTGTGGGGTGAGTTCTTCCTGAATCTTCGTTTGCGAAGAAAAGCCAGAGAGAGAGAGAGAGAGAGAGAGAGAGAGAGAGAGAGAGAGAGAGATTACCCTGATATTTTATTGTATAGCAAGGGATATAAATGTTTGAATAAATAAGTAAATAAATGATTTAAAAAACAGGTACAGCTAAAAATACCTTGCTACAATAATAAAACACAACATGTAAAAAAGAAAAAAAAACACCACCAAATGAAAACCATTCAAAAGCACATCAGAGGTGGGGCGAGGACAGCATCCCCCCATAAGCTGTTTGACAAACTTATACCAAATTAAACTTGTTAGACTTTAAGTTGCCATTATACTCTTATGATGGGCCCATTCATACTTCCATACAATTGTAGCATTATGATTCCACTTCAATTGTCATTCTATGGAATCCTTGACTATATAGTTTGGGGAGACACTAAGGCTCTCTGGCTGAGAGTTCTAAAGACTACTCCCTAAACTACAGACTTCCAGAATTCCACAGGATGCTCCCATGTTGTTAAAGTGGAATCATAGTCCCTGTATTTATGCTGTCCATAAAACTCTATATACTTAATGAGTTCTTTCTGTCTATTAAATAATTAGACTGTGTTTCTACCTTTCAGACAAATCAGAGAGAGCTGATTGTGAATGCTTGAGTGGTGACCTTGAACATGTCTGAACTTCCATGACAAACATCAACACTCTCAACCATTCAGTTAATTGTCAGTTGTCGTTTAAAGCAGCTGTGTTGTCTGTTGTGTGCTGGAAAAAGGCTAACTTTAAAAGTCAAGCAATGTGTCAATTTGAAATTGTTAGTAAAATTGAACAAAACAGCAACAGAGTCTTTTCAAATGCTTACTGAGGCCTATGGGGAAGACTGCATGTCTCATGCGCATGTGTTTGAGTGGCACAAAAGATTCAGAGAAGGACGTGAGAATATGGAACACGACGAACACCCTGGACGATCTTCCACTTCAAAAACCAAAGAAATTATGGAAAAAATCAGCCAGCTTATTCGAGGAGACCGCCGACACAGTGTCCAAATGATAGCTGAAGCCGTGAATATTGACAAAGACAATACGTGGAAAATTTTGCATGAGGATCTTAACATGAGAAAAGTTTGTGCCAAGATGGTTCCTAGGGTTCTCACACCAGAGCAAAAAGAGTGCCGCAAGGAAATTTGCACTGACATTCTGCAGCACCTTGAGGCGGACCCAAGCCTTTCTCAAAAAAAATCATCACTTATGATGAAACTTGGATCTTCCAGTATGATCCTGAGACAAAACAGTCAATGCACCGGAAAACACCATCAGCACCAAAAGCACATCAAAGCAAGTACACATTCTAAGCCATGCTCATTGGTGGGTTTTTACATCAAGGATGTAATTTTTGCAGAATGGGTTCCAGAAGGCAGAACAGTGAACCAGCACTATTATAAGGAAGTTTTGACAAAGCTGAGAGAAAGAGTCAGGGAACTGACTGTGGAACAATGGTTTCATTCTTCATCAAGACAATGCGTCTGCTCATACAGCACTTTCTATGAAGCAGTTTTTGGCTGATAAACACATTACTAAATTTGAACATCCTCCATATTTGCCAGATTTGGCACCATGCAACTTTTTTCTTTTCCCTAAAGTGAAATCGGTGCTGAAAGAGACACATTTTGAGTCACTTGATGCAGTAAAGAAGAAAATGGCAAATGTGTTGAAACAGCTGACAGAAACTGATCTGCTCCACGCCTTTGACAGGTGGAAAACAAGACTACAACAGTGTATGAGTGTGAACAGGAGTATATTGAAAGGGACAAGCATTAGAACTGTAATACATGTAAAGATGGGTTATTGTATTAGTCTAGTTATTTAATAGACAGGCCTCGTATATGAGGAGTGGGAATCATATGGCTCTCCAGGTGTTACTGGACAGTAAGTCCCAGCAGTCCTTGCCTGAATAGCCAGTAATGAGGAATGCTGAGAGCGCTACTCTAACAATAGCTGGAGTGCCACAAGACTCTCACCCCCAATTCATATGTTCCACTATACGTGTATCAGCCTTCCTCTTCTTCTCTCCCACCTAACATAGTCCATAAAATGTCCTGATTTCTATGACCTGGCTGTTCTGTCTTGCTTCCAACATACACTATGGCTTCATCAGACAATGGAAAAAAAATAGCCTAACCCAATAATTAAAAAATAGCCTACCACAGAACATGTAATTATGTTCACAATTCATTGTTTTTGTTTAAACATACCTATGAAACCTGTCTATTTATCTTTTATGAATTCTAAATATTCAGAGTCATCTCAAGGTGACAAACAACAACATTAAACATAAGGTTACAGTAACACACAAAGTATTAATGTTTTTAAATGTCACGGCTACAGTAATAATCTCCTTTACATCACAGAACTATGATGAAAAATGAAATTTTAAATGTTTAATTAATCAATTAACAGAAAAACACAGTGTAAAACTAAATGTCATATACAAGCACATACAAACTTAAGCAAAGGAGGATACTGAAAAGTGAACAGACAGAATGAATTATTTGTCATACTGCAGTAAGTAGCAATCATCAAAGTTAACCAAAGCTGAATCATTTAAAAAGTTTTTAAAAAAACATAATGGGTTAATTCCAAAGTTTACACATGTAGAATACCATCTGAGCAAGGACTTTCTATATCCCTCCCCCTTCTCTTCTTGATGTCCTCTACACCCCTTGAAAAGATCTCCATATGGCTGGAGGGTCTTGTGAATGTCATGTGTATCAGTTGCAGTTGGGAAAGTATAGATGTCCAGTAACAATTATTTTTGCAGGAAATCCTGCAATGCAGGAAATAGGAGGATAACTGAAAGATTATTGTGTAGGAAAGGATCCACAGAAATTTATTCTTTAAAAGCAATTTATTATCTTTACCAATTTATTATCTTTACCAATTTATTATCTTTACATAATACATACCATTATGTAACAACTGGTTGCTTGACAGATTATTATTCCCATGTTTTTCTTTTTTAACAGTCTTAGAATCTAAAAAACAACAACCCAACAACATATATTTTACACATTTTTGGACATACTGTGCAGTATACTTAAAAGTATTACAGACATCCATAGCTGCTTTTCATATTTAGGAACATGCTTACTTTAAATGATAAGAACTAACAATACCAATTTATATGTCTTCACAGATTTCCCAATCAATTAAATGGGAATTTATTTTTATTTTTATTTTTTGTTGCTATGTGCCTTCAAGTCATTTCTGACTTATAACAAATCTATCACAGGGTTTTCTTGGCAAGAATTGATCAGAGGGGGTTTGCTAGTGCCTTTCTCTCAGGCTTACAGAGAGTGATTTGCCACCCAGCAGGTTTCCATATCCAAACAGGGATTCAAACCCTCATTTCCCAGTATCCTAGTCCAATACTCAAACCACTATACCACACTGGCTATCTTTTGCCATGGTATCCCATCAATGGGGATCACTCACAGATATAGGACTGCAGCTAAACTCTGAAGTGTTAAACTAGAAAAACGACCACATTTCATATAACAATCTGGAAAACATACTGTGATCAGTTGCTGTGAAAGTTACTAATGTTAACCACATGAATATGTGAGAAATAGGCAAAGTTGAACAATGTATGCCTGCGACTGGGGTTGAGGGAATGCACCTTATTATGCTTATGTTTGAAGTAACCTAAGCATGTTCAGTAAAATTACAACTGGAGAATATTCTCTCTAACTGTATCTGTTACAAGGTCAGGTTTCCTACCCAAAGTATTAAATATTATTCCCATTGTAAATGTATGCGTCTATCCTGTACATAAGTGGGAACAATCATAATTGTTCAAGATCTGGAGGGGCAGACACCTAAAAATGACCCTCCAAATTGTGGGGGGGGGGAGGGGATCACATCACCCAAACTTATGAAAACCCATCCCTCCTCCCCACCCAGCTGAAAATGAAAGCCAGAACTCAATTCCAGCTTCAGTCTGGTCCTAACTTGTCATAACTCCCTTGTGCTCTAGATGGCACTTTGCTTGACATCTATAGAAAACAGAAATGTGGTTATTCCAAAAAGAAAAGAAAAAAATTGTACAATTTTCTGAGATATGATTTCATGTATTTATTTCACATTACATTTAATAAGTAAAAAAGTGCATCATGTTAATATTAGGTACTATATAAACATAACAGAAAAATCCCATTAGTCAAAAGTATTTGAATTGAAACAGTTCAGCTCAAAAAAAAATTAAGAAATGTTTCAACTCCCTAGAGCCAAAAGACTGTATATTTATTACATAAATAAATAAATAAATAAATAACACAGCAGGGTACTGAGTGTGGTTGAAATATACACTTGAATAAATTCAATACTTTATGAAGAAGCTATTTTCATTAGAATATTTGTAGATTTAAGTCACGCCATTTCCTTTACATTATTTATATACAAGGGGCAGGGGGATGTTTACCGTATCTCTGAAACTGTCCAGTTTGTCCATATGTCATTTACTAATTTTGTAAAATAAGCATTTTAACAACAATTTACATAAAATCTGCAATTTTAAGGGGATATACCCTCCTCTTTCACAAAGCAAAACTTCATTCAGCTGAACTAACCAGCTTCTGTAACCAATTCTTGTTGTTGTGTGCCTTCAAGTCATTTCCGACTTATGGTGACCCTAAGGTGAACCTATCACAGAGTTTTCTTAGGGCTGAGAAAGTGTGACTTGCCCAAGGTCACTGAATGGTTTCTGTGGCTGAGCAGGGAGTCACACCCTGGTCTCTAGGGTTGTAGTCCAACGCTCAAACCACTACACTAGCTAGCTCTCCAACCAGCTTCTATAACCAAGTCTATGCCAGCCATTTGTTGTTGTTATTGTGTGTCTTCAAGTCATTTCTGGCTTATGGCAACCCTAAGGTGACCCTATCACCGGGTTTTCTGAGGGCTGAGAGTATGTGGCTTGCTCATATTGTTTCTGTAATGTGCTCTCATGTAGGCACATCAGTGTGACGTTGCAGGAGGGGGAGCATTTTAATGACCTCAAGGAATTGAGGCCAGAGTGTTTTTGGAGGCATGGCATGCAGTACCAGCCTGAACTGGTAGGGGGCAGGCTGGAGTATTTAAGCCCTCCCCCTGTCAGTTCTTTTTTGGATCTTCACGCAACCCACCCTCCCACCCTCAGTGCACTGTGAGTTTCACTGGTTGTTTCAGGGCCAGGTAGGAATCCCCCCCCCTTTTGTTTTGTAAAGGGTTTTTTCAGGGGGGGGGAATCTACCTATCCCATACTGTATCTGCAGGGACCAGGATAATTGGCTAAGAGTGGTATCTTTAAATAGGCTGTCCTTGGCAGGTATCGAGGGAGGGCCCTGCTCCCTCGATACCTGCTCCCACTGACTAAATATCAGTCAGTGTACACCTTGGCACCCCTTTGTGGTGAAGAGCAGGGCGCTGGAATAGCCTATTTGGGTTGTGAAGGAGCCTGCCCTTGGGGCTAACCTGGGGAGTTTGCTCTCTCTTATAGGGTCCTGGGACTTGGGAGGGAGTGCCTCAGGTTGCCTTCCAAGTAAGATCAGTTAACACCTGGCCTCAGCCAGACCCACATCAAGTTGCTCCCCCCTCCTAGAATTTCTCTATGATACAATTCATTAATTAAGTTGTAGGGCAAATAACGTGGCCCTATTTAAACCCATCTCTTTGTGTCTGGCCCATTATTTCCTGGTGGGTTATCAATTGCAACATCTCAGTATTTTGTAGAGAAGAAGAACAAAAACAAGTCCTAAAGTGCAAGAAAAGACTTTTCTTGCTCTAATTGGCCACAAATGAGGTAAAGAAAAATTGCAAAATATATACATTTACTCCCCATTACAAATAATTATTGAACTGATTCAGGGAAGTTATATTTCTGGGTGATGAAATCTTCCCTAGCCTACCATCCATTGTATTAGGTATCTCGAGAATATCATACTTATTCAGACCCTTCAGTCAAAGGGTCTGGAGAAAGACACAAAACATGGCACACCTGAAAATTCCATGTTTCCAGGGGTTGCTTATTCATTCATTTATTTTATATCCCATCTTTCTCCCAACACCGGATCCAAGGCAATGGACAACATTTTAAGAGCACAATACACTTGGCACCAACATTAATATAAAAATAAAAATGTAATTAAACTAAAGTTCTGTTTAAAAAGCACAAGTTAACACTGTTAAAAACAGCATTAAAACAAGTTAAAAACAGCAATAAAAATACTTTAAAATATAATAACCCAAAAACACTACATCTCTCCCATTAAAAGCTTTGTCGATTACATATACTAAAAAACAAAAGCTTCCTTAAATAAAAAGGTCTTTACCTGACAGTGGAAAGGCAACAGGGAGGGGCCAACTGGTCTTCCCTGAAAAGTGAGTTCCATAACTTGGGAGCAGCCACCAAGTAGGGTCTCTCTCATGTCCTCACCAGACATGCCTGGGATGGTGGTGGGGCCAAGAGAAAGCCTTCTCCTGAAGATCTTAGAACATGGGCAGGCTGATATAGGGAGATACAGTTTTTCAAATGGTCTGAACCCAAGCCATGTAGGGCTTTAAAGAACTTTTAATTCTGTCCAGAAATGGATTGGCAGCCAGTGGAGTTCTTTTAGCAAGTTTTTTTTTTAAATCATCCCTATAACCAGTCAGCAACCTGCCACAGCATTTTGGACCTGTTGGGATTTCCAAACAGTTTTCAAAGGCATCCCATGTGAAGTGTGTTACAGTAATCCAAACAGGATGTAACCAAGGCATGTGTCACCATAGTCAGATCTGACATCTCAAGGAAACAGGTGCAGTTGGCACAACTGTTTCAACTGTGCAAATGCACTCCTAGCCACTGCTGAAACCCAGGCATTCAGGCTCAGAACCAAGTCCATGAGCATGCCCAAGATGTGAAGCTGAGATTTCAGGGGGAGTGTAACCCCATCCAACACAGGCTGACTCCCTATTCCCTGATCTGCTTTTCAACTGACAAGGAGCACCTCTATCTTGTCTGGATTAAGTTTCAACTTTTTAGCCCTCATCAGTCCATTTCAGACAGCAGAAATTAGTTTAGTACAGAGATAGCTTCCTTGGAATCAGATGGAAAGGAAAGACAAAGTTGGAGGTCTTCAACATACTGGTGACATCCAACTCCAAAAATTCAAATAACTTCTCCCAGCAGTTTCACATAGATATTAAATAGCACTGGGGACAAAACTGAGCCTTGAGGCCAAAGGCCATGGGGTAAAACAGGAATTCCCCAGCACCACCTTCTGAGTTCGCCCCTCTAGGAAGGACTGGAACAACTGCAGAACTGTGCCCCCCCCCAAGTCCCATCCCAGAGAGGCAGCTCAAAAGGATACCATGGTTGATGGTACTGAAAGTCCAACAGAACACACCCAACAGGGACACACTCTCCCTGTCCACTTCCCTGCGCAGGTCATCCCACAAGGTGATGTTACAAACTTGGTAGATGAAGGGAATGCTGTGGATGTAGTGCATCTTGAGTTCAGTAAGGCCTTTGACAAGGTCCCCCATGATATCCTTGCAAAAAAGTTAGTAACATGTGGGCTAAATAATGCAACTGTTAGGTGGATTTGTAATTGGTTGACCAATCGAACCCAAAGGGTAGTCACCAATGGCTCTCTTCATCATGGAGATAAGTGACCAGTGGGGTTCTGTCCTGGGCCCAGTGCTATTCAACATCTTTTTCAATGGTGAGGGAATAGAGGGCATTCTTATCAAGTTTGCAGATGACACCAAATTAGGAGGAGTAGCTAATAACCCAAAGGACAGGATCAGAATTCAAAATGACCTCAACAGATTAGAAAGCTGGGCCAAAACTAACAAAATGAATTTCAACTGGGAGAAATGTAGGATACTACACTTGGGCAGTAAAAATGAAATGCACAGATATAGGATGGTTGACACCTGGCTTGATGGCAGTACATGCAAAAGGGATCTAGGAGTCTCAGTGGACCACAAGCTGAACATGATTCAGCATTGTGATGTGGCAGCTAAAAAAGCAAATGCAATTCTATGCTGCATCAATAGGACTATAGTGTCTAGATCAAGGGAAGTAATAGTGCCACTGTATTTTGCTTTGGTCAGACCTCACCTGGAATACAGTGTCCAGTTCTGGGCACCACAATTCCAGAAGAATATTGACAAGCTGGAACATGTCCAGAGGAGGCCAACCAAAATGGTGAAGGTCTGGAAGCCATGCCCTATGAGGAACAGCTTGGGGAGCTGGGGATGTTTAGCCTGGAGAAGAGAAGGTTAAGAGGTGATATGATAGCCATGTTTAAATATTTGAAGGGATGTCATACTGTGGATGGAGCAAGCTTGTTTTCTGCTGCTCCAGAGACTAGGACACGGAGCAATGGACTCAAACTACAGGAAAAGGGATTTCACCTAGACATTAGGAGGAACTTCCTGACAGTAAGAGCTGTTCGGAAGTGGAATACACTGTGTCATAATATGGTGGGGTCTCCTTCTTTGGAGGTTTTTAAACAGAGGATAAATGGCTATCTGTCGGGAATGCTTTGACTGGGTACTCCTGCATGGCATAGGGTTGGACTGGATGGCCCTTGTGGTCTCTTCCAACTCTATGATTCTATGATTCTATGAAAGCTATCTTTGTCTCATAGCATGGCCTGCAGCCAGATTGAAACTGATCTAGATAATCTTTTTATCCAGGAACCCCTGGAGCCAGGAGGCCATTACATGCTCCAGAACCTTGCCCAAAAAAGGAATATTGAAACTGGCCAGTAGTTGTCTCATGTAGTTGGCTTCAGGGAGGGTTTTTTTTTTTTTAGAAGTGGCCTCACCACACCTTCTTTTAGGCAGGATGGAATTCTGCATTGATGTTACTACTGTTACTCACCTTTTGGCTACTTTTATAAAACAGGAAGGGCAAGGTCTGGTGTCCATGTGGTGACTCCAAGGATCCTGTTTACATCCTCAGGCTACACAAACTGAAAAGTTTCCATTAACCTGGGACAAGCAGGAGCCAACTATGCATATGCAATGCTGGCAGAAAATAATTAATTTTTTTGCTGCTGCCGCCTCCATTGAGTAGGATTTTCAATGGGCTCTAGCCCATGTTCAACTGGATCCGCTCTGAGTTTTTGCCAGCAACATTTTAGTCTCCATCCCACTCATTTCATTGCTACCAGGTGCCCAATGAACCACGGGGCTCACTTGACTCCACTCCATAGGACACAACACTTAGGAGCAATTGTGTCCACCGCCTTTACAGTATTTCCCCTTATTTACAGGATTTTTGTTTCCACAACTTTACCTTTAGCTGCTGTTTTCCCCATGGTAAGATGAGTGGCTCTCTCTCTCTCATGAAAAAAAAAAGGAAAGAAAAGAAAAGAAAAGGGAAAGGGAGGGGAAAGAAAAAGAAGAAAGTTCCAAGAATAAGTGTCACTCTTCTTCTTTAGCTCAATTGTTTCCTGTGGAAAAGTAATACAACAGATTAGGCCAAATGTATAAGAACTTTTCATAAATTTACTAACAATTGCAATTAATACTGAAAGTAGAATAAAAACAGCCATGACTTTTTCACTTTGTCAATAAGAAAAGGGGCAACAGCTTTACACATTAGCTCTTATATCAGCTACCTGGAAGCAAATGTTGTAGAATTTTGATGTTCGTGACGTTCATGTATTTGAATTTTGGCAATACATTTTGTTTAAATCATCTATTAAAGTCATGATATTGTTTCTAATTCCTGTTATTCAAACAAAATACTGCTCAGTGATACTTCTCAAATCAAGACATTCCATCATCAGCAACAAGAAATTCAAATGTATTAGAAGCTATGAAAATAGCTTTGCATTACACTTAATTGTGGCAGCACATCAGAGTAAAAGTGAAATCTATTTCTTCACAGGTTTCCCCATTCCAGTACACATAATGTTGAATTTTATAACCCATATTCATGAATATTTCTACTGGCATTCATCAGAGTAGTTGCGGCCACTTAGCAGTGTTGCTGAAAAGCTATAGTTTTTACTTCAAAAATGTACACGTAATTAAAAAAAAACACTGGTCTTTTCGTTCCCTTGAAAGTCTTTGCTTAAATGATGTCATTTACGTCCTTTGCATTTCTGAGATGGCTAAACCTGATTAATCCTGGTAATTTGCTATGGCTTCTATCAATACTAGATTCAGGACAGGGAACTTATTATCATCAGGGCATGAAGTACAACTGCACCAATTAATTTCTTATCTAAAATTTGGTTTAGATTTTAAAAAATAAGACCATAGATCCAAAGAACCTCATATGCAAACAGAAGGAAAGATTGCTTACAGTGACATGAGCAACCATCCCCCGCCCCCCGCTTTCTAAATTGTCTTCTGAGAATTTGCAAGGGGCTCTAAATTTTCTTGTGTGTGTAGTGGGGAGGATTATATCTGATAAAGACTCCTACACAGGCACAGTTCTGTATTGAGCACTTTGACTTCTGGATAAATAGCACAATTATATACATGCCACTCTATTCTGCCTTGGTCAGGCCTCACCTAGAATACTGTGTCAGTTCTGGGCACCACAATTCAAAAAGGATATTGACAAATTGGAGCGTGTCCAGAGGAGGGCGACTAAAATGGTGAAAGGTCTAGAAACCATGCCTTATGAGGAAAGACTTAGGGAGCTGGGTATGTTTAGCCTGGAAAAAAGACGTTTAAGGGGCAGGCGATATGATAGCCCTGTTTAAGTATTTGAAGGGGTGTCACGTTGAGGATGGAGCAGGCTTGTTTTCTGCTGCTCCAGAGACTGGAACACGGAGCAATGGATGCAAGCTCCAGGAACAGAGATTCCACCTCAACATTAGGAGGAACTTTTTGACAGTAAGAGCTGTCATGCAGTGGAACACACTCCCTCGGAGCGTGGTGGGGTCTCCTTCCTTGGAGGTCTTTAAACAGAGGCTGGATGGCCATCTGTCCAGGGATGCTTTGATCGTATATTCCTGCATGGCAGGAGGTTGGACTGGATGGCCCTTGTGGTCTCTTCCAACTCTACAATTCTATGATTCTATGATTCTGTGTCTACTCCTAGGTAAATCCCATTATATTCAATGTGGCTTACTTCAAGTGAGTGGCTATAGGATTTCAGTCTGAGTTCATTACATCAGTAATACCAAAGCAGAAGCTGTCACTAAATCGTTTTCAGCAACCTAATAACAGTTGTTAATACTACAATATGCTAAGTAAAAAGAATACAAACAAATATAATGACAGATCAGAGCTGAAACATATACTCTAATGCAGTGGCTCCTAACCTTTTCTTTACCAGGGACTCCCTTTAAATATCTTTATTGCCATGGACCCCCAAGACTTAACTCAAGATTTAAAACCCTAACAACAACAACACAATTACACCATCCCTTAAACCTTCCCTCAGGAGCACTGGAGGAGTGGGAAGACTTTTTTCCTGCTTATTGCTGCAAGTTTGTGGCTGGGGCAGATTCAACGGCAATGCACAAGTCAAGCCAGCCAGCCTTTCCCTTGGCTCGTCAAGCCTTCACGGACCCCCTAGAGGACATTGCAACCCCCCGGGGTCAACGGACCATAGGTTAAGAACAACTGCTCTAATGTATATGTGGAATGAATTATATAGTGTAATGAGTCGAAAAACCATTTAGATTAAAATCTAGAAAACCCATATAGTCTAACGATAAGAGAAAATGGTGTATCAAGATGCAGAAATTCTTATTATTCGAAATAAAAATACAACTTCTGACTTTTAAAGTAGTCTGGTAGACTATAACTGAGCACAGAAAGTTCAAGGTATATGTCAACGTAATAACTAACATGGTTAGATTCATGGCAATTTTAACAGAATTCACTATTTCAAATATACTTATATAAGTCTCTCTCTCTCTTCCTCTCTCCCACAGTATATATAGCATTTTACTATATACTATATTTTGTGAGTGAATTGAATCATTTTAAAGTTATATTTAAATACTGCTACACAGATATTTTAAAAAGTGTGCGCAAGCTGACTATAGTGACGCTTGTCTTCACGGATCTCCTTAAGTACATAATTTAAGTTACTTAACATAAATTATTTAAACTGAACTCTGTAGCTATTAATCTTCATTAAATATTTATGTATCATTCAGAATTGTTAAAAACTTACAGATGGGCATCAAGGCATTTGTTTAACTTAATTTATTATACTTCACAGCACTGCAGTGCACCAGCGTATGTAAATTTATCAGTTTTCATAAGAGTGTTAACATGAAACTTTTATGCTTCTGAATTTTATTTAAAATTTATACCACTAGAAGAACCATTTACAAATATTGTACTAAAATAAGCTTTTTAAAAAGAAAATGAGGTACCTTTACAATGGGACCCTTCTTCTCAAAACTGCTCTGTGATATTTTACACAGCTAAGAAAAGGTGATAAATGTTCGCACATACACCGTGAACTTGTAAACTACTGCATACATTAGAGTACCACCAAGAGCACGATAAAATGCAAAGAAAAGAAATATATAACACATGTCACACCATATATATAACACATGTCACACATTTCTGGCATATTCAGTAAAAAAAGAAATGAAAATCCACATCAGTGGAAATGAGTGGGGAACATTATGAATAGCTGCTGAAATCGACTGCATCCCAAAGCTACTCCTCTATCAGCAATAAACTATGAAAGGTGATGCTGTGCCTGAGAGTTTCCCTTTATGCTTAGACTACTTTAAACAGTGTTTGTTTTTTTTCAACTTTTTGTTGTTCTCCTTTTCCAACCCCCAGATTGCACTTGCTCCTGTAATAAAGATTCCAACCCAGCAGTGATCATCATCCCTCTTAACCACTGGAGTGCCTGCTAGGAAAAGATTAAAAGAATTCCAGCATCTCAAAAGTCAATGCAACTTTACATTGTAAACTACATAGTTGCCTCCTAATGTAGCAACACAGTCCAAAAGAATAAGGGCGGTCAGGATACAACCCCCAGGATGCTCTTCAGTAAGCTTCAGCTAGAATTTTGAGAATTTCAGACTTCATTTTCAGGAAGTTGCCAATACATAGGTTTCTTTTGGGGCAGAAATATGCACCTGAAAAAGAATTCTAAATACGGGGCTTGATGTTCACAGGGAAAAAACAACTATGGATTCAGTTCAGAAATACAGTTCAGTCTATCATAATTTCTATTAGATAACAATTACATTTCAGAAATTACCTTAAGTCTGCAACTATATGCATATAAACTGCAGATTTAAGTTACTATCAATGCTGATATTTCTCTGGCCCTCTAATTTATATTTTGTAAGTGTAATGCATTTCAAAATGCATTTGTTTGGATTTACATATGAATCAGAACCCATTTGCACTATCTAAGACACAATGTTATTCCTTAGAAGTGAGAGGGGTAAAGGATAAGATTTTTGTAAGCCTGGCAATATGATTTTAAAATGTGAAATGAGAAAATGATTTAAAATTTATAAACTATGTTATAAATCTAAATTCAAACTCCCTTTCTATTACTTTTAAAGAGGCATTTTAAAAACTTAATTGTCAGAGTAAAGCGGATGTTTGAGACTTGCTTTTTAAACTACTGCCAATTAACTAAAGGGCTAAATGTTTGCAGTTTCCTGACTAAAGTGACTTGAAGTTTTAAAGTGCAGAATTAGTGTTACCTTATTCCATTCTATAAAGGATCTGACGCTTGCATTTTTTCCACCCATCAACACAAAGCACACTTAAACTAATTTGGCTTCAATAAACCTTAAACCTGAAAACTAATACATAAACCTTCATGTAGCACTAACTTTTATCCATTTACAGATAAGAGCTAAAGGGTATTTGGTAAGGATCGAAATGCTATTGAAGGATATACCCAAAGGTATATGTATGTACTTTGAAATGTACATCTTCCATATTTAAGCTAACAGCAGTTGATCTGTCAAAACATTATCTCTTCTACCAATAATTGTACATAACTAATTATTCATCGGATATAAACTAATGATCCATTTCAGAGTCTCTCTAAAGGCTAACATACATTTTAGTGCCTCAATTATAATCAGGATGTTCATGATAATTAGAAAAAATGAACCTAAGCTAAATAAGACTGCAGGAATCCACTCACTCTTACATGTACAAAAATTCTAAGATAATAAATGAAAGTCAAAATTAAAGTTTCAGAAGGCCAGGCAGTACAACTAAAGAAGCAAGTAATAATTATTGAATTTCAGTACAGTCGCTGCTACATAAAGAAGTTAAAAACATCAACAACAGTTCAGTCACAATTTTACATTAATATTTTGTATTCCTTTGATTTCCCCATTGCTTCCAAATAACTTTGATTTAGAGCCCTAACAGTTAATGAAGAAAGAAGTACTGTAGAATTTACTCAAAAACATGACAACCAAGTGCCCCACTTAAATTATGACATGTCTGATTCTAAATAATAGTGGACATTGTGTAGGGGATACTGTGATTGCCTTTGACCACAGATGCCTGTTTAAATCCCTGCTATGGCTAAAAATTAAAAAATGTTGTAATGGATAAATGAGATTGCTCCTTGTAAACTATTCAGATCTCCTTGGGAAAAGGGCATGGTACCTTCTGAAATACGTCTGTGTCAAACAAGGCACCAGGTCCCATCTGATCTTGGAAGCTAAGTAGGGTCAAGTCTGGTTAGTACAATACTTGGATGGGAGATCACCAACAAATACCAGTGCTGTAGGCTATATTTGAGTGGAAGAAACTGGAAAAAACCACTGCTGAATATTTCTTGCCTAAGAAACTCTATGAAATTCATGGGGTTGCCAGAAGTCAACAGATGACGTGAAGGTCCGTGCACACACACACACACATACACACACACATAATTCTTCATCTAAATTAATTTAAAATGCCCATTGCCATGAGACGTTTTGTTTAGGACTGTTCTCTTAAGAAGAAGTTTAAACAGCAGGAGCCCACCAAATTCTGAACCTCATATGATATATGCCACATATTCCATAAGTTGTCTGAGGGATACTGTGCTCCAACTGTGATTAATCAGGAAACAACATCACAATGTGATACAAGGACATTTTCTGTTGTTGTCTAAGGAATGTGTAAATGCTTTTCAGAAAGTGATATACAAAATGCTTTCCAGAAAGAGATATTCTAAGTATGTTTTTAGAATATGTGAAACATTGCATCATATAACTAAGATTTATTGTCATTTTTATAGTATAATACAGTCAGAGTTGAAAGGGACTATAGCAGCCAACTAGTCCAACCTTCTGCCATGCAGGGACGTGCAACTAAAATGCTCCCAAAAGGCAGACAGCCATCCATCCTCTGTTGAAAGACCTCCAAAGAAGGACAGTCCATCACACACACACCCCACCTCACCCCACCCCTGAGGCAGTCCATTCCATTCTCAAATAGCTCTTACTGTCAGAAAATCCTTCCTAATATTTAGATGTAATCTCTTAGAAGAGCTGTTTGAGTGGGGAATGGAGGATGATGGACTCTCCCTCTTTGGAGGTCTTTAAACACAGGGCTGGATGGCTATCTTTTGGGAGGCCTTTAGCTGTGCATTCCTGCATGGCAGCGGGTTGCACTAGATGGGCCTTGCCATCCCTTTTCACTCCTGATTGCCTGATTCTGTGAAAAACAGAAAACATCTTAGCTGTATCATGGAATTATTAAGATGGTGCATAGAATATTGCTTAAAATCCACAAGTAACACCTTTTCATGTTTGCACATACTTTTTGTCACTGAACATAGTGGGACAGAACTTTTAAAGCTTTTTTTCTAGGAAAAGCATAAGGTGCAACCAATGCAATCTTATGTATGTTTACTCAGAGCTAAAGTCCTCCAGAATTCATTGACACTTGCTCCACTTAAATATGTATAATACTGCAGTCAATATGAAGTGTTGCCTTGACAGAGGTAATACAAAACGAATACCTATAATAGGCACTAGAAATTAACCGTATCTTCAAAGGAAAATTTTGAAAATTAACATTGTACCAAAAAAACTACTCCATGTAATCATGGACAGGAAGTCCAATTATTAAATTGAAAAATACTTGAACTTTGTAGAACAATCTACTTTTTGAGAAGATATGTTAATGCTTATAATTCCAAGGTATTGTGGAATAACTACTAAAAAAAAAAAAGATTATAAATAACCAAAGACTGAATACACTGCCATGAATCACACTTGATCTACTTTGTTTGTGTATGCAAAACAAATTTCATTTCTTTCTACCCTTGCTGATTTAGTTTACATTTTGTAATGAATCTGAAATAGAGTATTGATTTATGTGACTGGTGAGTGGTCTGCAAGCCACAGATACTGTGGAGTTGCTATAGCTAAGCAGGTTCTGTAACTTGAATGTGAGGCCACTAACAGTCCCATGAGAGAACAGAACATATTTAGTATTGATTCACTTCTAAATATTTTTTTAAAACCTCCTATATTTCAAATGGAGAGTTTAACATTTGACATCATTAGGAATAAATGTGTTTAACTGGATTATTATAATAGATAACATATTTGCAGATTTTATTCATGTTTTCTTCTTGATTCTGAGTATACTGTCACTGAGGGGCTCAAGATCATGTAAACATCTGACTCGGGTTAATTATTCTCCCAAAAGATGTCTATATTTTAGCTAAATTGTCAGGCTGTGGTACAATTTTATAACAACGATATTATTCTTTTATATTTATATTTTATACTTCATGATACAGGTAAGCTGTGACTGGTATAACTTTATTATGTTATTCTAGGCAAACAAACACTTTATTTGGAAGCTTAGCCTATATTTGAGGACATCCTTTTTGCAATTATACAGTATTGCTTTTCCAATCAGTGCTACACTGAAAACTGTGTTGCAATTTTAGCAGCTTAATATCCAAATCAGTCTAAAGACACAGATAAGTTCAGTAATGGGCGACCTTTACCCATTACTTTTTTAAATACTCAGTGACGGGTGGGGTGGGGAGACTCTCTAATCATAGCATTCAAATTTTGTCTTTATTGTAGTTAAAAATACACCTGAAAAATTTAAAATTTTAAATACTCAGACAATATAATTTAATGAAAATGTCCATCTTTTATAGTTTACTCAAATACAACTTCAAAGAAAAAAGAGAATAGTATATATCTCACAGAAATTTCTGAACAGAAGGAAAAAGAGCTGGAAAAACCCTGGGTGATTCGCACTTAAAGACATTAAGATTCCATGCCCAAATATTTCTCATGTCCCATTGAAATGATCTGGATGGAGCTGGGCAGATTCCCATTCATTTTAGTACTGTATGCACAGGAAAATCTCCAGAGCTTCTTTTTTCCAGACTTGGATAAAACACAGTTTAAGAGTCAGAAACGGCAAGCAGGGGCACACTTCTATTTCTTTCACTGTTTCATTTGTTTAACTCATTCTAAGACCTGCCCTGTCCTGCTACATTTTTTTAAGGGCAAAGCTATTTAAACACAACTCCTAGTAAAGATATCCCAGTTAGGGTTACCGGAATGAAAACAGTGGAGGGCTCCTGAATTTTTAATGGTTGTGTAGAATTTCAGCCAGTATTGCTTATTATCTGGTTGTGTAACAAGCAAAACACGCTGAAATTCCCTGTTCTACACAACCATAAAAATACAGGAGCCCTCACCAGTTTTCACTCTGGCAACCCTAACTTCACTACCTCTACTAAAGTAATTCACCTTCTCCATCTTTTCTGGCATTGTATTTTAAGCTTGCTACCTTCTTCACAGCTGAACACACTTTGAAACTTTCATCACGAGGGCAGTTTTCTGTACACACATTAAAACTGGAAAATCAGCATCAACTTTCCATGAACAGCAATATAAGAAGATAAACTCCTCTTATTCCACAGGTTACTGCTGCAATATTGTCAATTTCTAGCTCAGGATAGATTGCTTTCATGACTGAGCCAGCAATGGGAAGGGAGGTGATATCAACAGTATCAACAGTATTTATGAATCAGTGCTTACTGACTACAAACATCTAACTTGGTTGAGGTTTCCCCTGAAGAAAATAGTTTGTCTGAAGCATGTAGGTGGGGGAATAAAATCAAATGTATGATATGATTTAGATGTAAAAAGGAATCATGAAAATAAGACCTCATGGCAGAGGTGTCTTACAGTCTATTGCACAACATATTCAATTTTAGTGTCAATAAAATCAAGAGTGCTACCCACCATTTCTTACTCCACTTACTCCCACCTATCACATTTCACACTATACAATTATAGTGCTATATTCCCACTTTAAATGCCATGGCTGAATCCTATGGAGTTCTGGGACTAGCAGTTTGGTGAGGCACGAGAGCTCTCTGGCTGAGAATTCTAAATATTCCTCCCTAAAACTGCAAATCCTAGGATTCCATGGGATAGAGCCCTGGCAGTTAAAGTGGAATCATTTTGCTATAATTATGTAGTGTGAAAGGGCCCCTAGAGTCTCAACACTGGGAACTTATGGACATCTCAAGTGTTGAAAGGCATTAATGTGTACAGCATTATCTTCAATACTTGAGCAAAAGGGGATGATCACACTGGCTGCAGCCTCCATTTATATAATGGTAGCTGCACAGCTATGGATCAAGGTGACCACCTTTAGCTGGAAAGAGACTACTTACTACATTGTGGGTTTTGTAGTCTACTGTTCCATTCAATTCTAGATTTATTTATGATTGCATTTTATCCCAGTCCTCATCCACAAAGGCTCCTGGGGTGTTACTCTGTAATACCACTTCACCTTATTACTAGTTACTATTGCCACAATGGCAATTATGTATCAATGTCATCTTTTACAATTCATGCAAATGAGGCCAAACAAATATTAACCCAGCAAAAGGCTCAAGTAAATTTCCTAATCAGGAAAATAGACCAGATCAAGCTTATGGTGGATATTACTGATAATTCATTTTATTTATTTCAATGTATGGCTATCCATATCTCAAATATTTGTAACTGTTTAATATATATCCAATTAAAACAGCTAAAAGAATAGTTGCTAGCTACCACTGCAAATTACTAGCATGCTATTTTAACTTTAGATAGTACAGACCTAAAATGTTAACACAAATAATGTCAACAAAATATACATTTTTCCTTCAAAGAAATCTGTTCCCCTGTTATACATTTTTAATCCAAATTACAATATAGCATTTGAAATTAATTATTACCAATACAGCAGTTCATTTTCCACTATGGGAAAGTGCACCTAAAACAACTACTGATTAATTATTTTGTAGTTAACTGATATGTGATGGCAGGAAGAAGACAGACATTAACATGTTTTAAGGTACAATAAGTAATTATTTAAAAGACACACATGAAAGTTCTTTTTATTACTGAAGTTTAACCAAGCATGAAATGTAGCTACATAAAACTAAGGCGCCTCTTAATTACTACCATGCGGCAATCTGTGTTGAAATTTGTTGAGCCATGGGCAGTAGCTAAATCATAAAATACTCTTTTCACAATACAGTAAGGTTGAAGTTTAATTTCAGATTTGATCTAAAGCATATATAGCATCTTTCTGCAAACCCTAATCCTTACACAGTCGTCCTAACCACAATGCTTTCATGTCAATCCCATAATGCTTATTTCCACTTTGGGTACAAGCTACAGAAAATTAAGTCCCTGTAATCCAAGTGAAATCAATGGTGCTTAAGTACTTACATTTCTCCACACTGCTCTTATGTATAGGATAATGATTTTAAAGTATCTAATCACAGCAGTGTGTTCACTTACACTTGATTTATCAATAATTTCTCCTAGATCTGTGTTCAGCATTTCAAAGGGAAGCACTGAAGATTATCAGACTAAACACAATCATAGTGAGGCTACCTTCAAGGACACTTCTAAACATGTGATTTATTTTATTCTAAAGTTACAAATCCTTCCTCTGCAGTAATCCCATAGATTCCAATGTCATCTTTGCTTATGCCATAATAAATCTATTAGACCAGTGGTTCTTAACCTGTAGTCTGGGGACCCCTAGGGGGCCGCAATGTCCTCACAAGGGGTCCACAAAGGCTTGAAGGCTGTTCAGTCTATGTGACAGGAGCCAAGGCAAAGGCTGGCTGGCTTAGCATGTGCATTGCTGTTCAATCTGCTCCAAGCACAAATTTGTAGGAAGAAGCAGGAGAAAAGTCTTCCTTCCCCTCCAGTGCCTCTGAGAGAAGGGTTAATGGATGGTGTAATTGTACAGTATTATTATAATATTATCATTATCATTATTTGTTGTTGTTGTTGTTGTTAGGGTTTTAAATCTTAAGTCTTGGGGGACCATGGCAACAAAAGATATTTAAAGGGGGTCCCTGGTAAAGACAAGGTTAAGAGCCACCGTATGAGACTTTAAGATCCTACAATACTTCTCCCATCTTCCAGTCTGTTATAGAGTTTAAAATGTTATCAGCACACGCTACACAGGTCTACATAAAGGAGCTTTCTGATTAGTTCAATGGAGTTTACAGTACTCCAAAGAAACAACATGGAACATTGCAAACTTAGGCTACCATACTAAGCGCACATACAGAGAGCTTCTCCACAATAAGAGTTAGAGGTATTAATTTTAGCTTGAATGCAGGACTCACCAACTCAAAACGACATACTTCTGGGCACCCAAAAAAGTTGCAAACATAAGCACATGACTTTTTTTTGGGGGGGGAGGGAATGAATGGGAGCTGACTTTACAAGCAAAGTAAACCGAAAGGTTTTGGAGATTTCCAGAGATCAAACTGTTCCTGCACAAGAAAGTACAGTATTTCGTGGCCCCAAAACTAGCATTTAACAAACATGTTTTTCTTTTTTTGTTTGTTTATTTCAAGACTTTAGGAATTTGCTTCTCAAGACACTGTAGGCCAAGCCCTGGCCGGAATCAGGTCAAGCAAGAACAAGTGCAATTCCCGAGGAGCAGGGAAAGGTCGGCTGGCTCTTCCCCGGCTCCCCATCTGCCCGCCTTCGCCCCATGGCAGCCGCCGCCGCCGCCGGTCCTCTGGAGCAAGTGGATTTTTACGCGCCACTCCTCCGATTCAACAAGAGGGAGGGGAGGAAGACTCAGCCCGAGGGAAGCCGCCGCCTCAGCCGCCCCGCTCCCAGGAGGTGTGTCTGTCCTCCTCTCTCTGCGCCTCCTGTCAAAACGCGAGGCCAACCCGCACCCCGACACACCAACCGCAACCCTCAGCCCAAAATGTGAGGGAGCGGCGCAGAGGAACCCGGGAGCCCCAAAGTGGTCCTGTGAGGAAGCAAAATAAAAGAAGAAAAAGAGACCCCCCAAAAAAAACATTTACCTCCCTCTCTCCCCCCCCCATTACTCCCGCCCTTCTTCGGCTGCAGTTAAAAATGCGGGAGTGAGGGGAGGGGGGAAGCGGCCACCCAAAAGAGCCGCCTCAGCTGCGGCCAAGAAGCGTCCCGGGGCTCCCGCCGGCTCTCCTCCCAAGTTTGGAAAAGAAAGATGGCTCAGAAGTTGTAAGCGCGGCGGCGGGTCCGTCCTAGCTGGAGCCCCCGCGGCTCTCCTCCGAGGCTGGAGCCAGGGGGCCGCCGTCAGGAGCGGGAGAGCCAAAAAGAGGGAGCCAGACCTGCCATGCCCACCCGCCCCCGGCTCATATAGGGCAGGGTGAGCTCCCCTGGCGAGGGCTCCCTCCCACCTCCTTCCCTCCCTCCTGCCTCTCCCCGAAGAGGAATGCAGTCCCCCTCTCCTTCTCCTTTTGGTCCCAGGAAAGGTGGACACCCAGGTTGGGAGGAGGGAGGGAGGGAGGGAGAGGAAAGCGCCTCTTGGGGATGGGGGGCTTGGAGAACTCCCGCCTCCCCCCCCCAAGAAAGACCCCCGGGAAACAACTCAACTCGCCCGAGAGAGGAGGGACGGCAAGCGCGCTCCCCGGGAGGAAGAGGCCGAGCCGAAAGCCCCGGAGAGGCAGCTGCGGGATGGGGGGAGAGCCGCTCCCCGCCGCCAACGCCAACGCCTCGCTCAGGGGCCAGCAGGGGACGGGGACCCCCTCCTTTTCTCCCTCCCTGCCTGCCTGCGCACCGCCGGCCACGGAGCCGCTCCGGAAGGCGGGCAATGAATGCTTGGGGAGTGCGGGACCCGGGCAGAGAAAGGGCTGGAGGAGGAGGAGGCGGCGAGGGCGGAGGAGGCACAACGGCGGCGGTCCCAGCATTGCCTCCTTGTCTTCCTCGCAAGACAACAACAGGAAAGCCCCGGCGCCCCCACCTCAACGCGAACCGGCCTCCTCCTCCTCCTCCTCCCCGGGAGCCTCCGGCACTCACCGAGAAGGAAGGGGCCGCCGGCCCTGCGAGCGCCTGGCGTGTCTGTCAGCTGCGCAATGGACACCCCCCCCCCAGCCGCCTTCGCCTGGGCTCACGCCGCCGCCAACGCCGCCGCCTCCGCCATGTTCCTGGGGTGCCGCGCATGCCCGGCAGCGGCACTGGGGGCTTCCCTCCGCCCCCGCGCCCGCCCTTCCCAGCCTCGGACAAGAGGAGCAGGGGCTTCACCCACCCCTCCCGGCCCCGGCTGGGGAGGGGGCGGCCATATCCACGCCCACGCGGGACGCGGTTCCTGTGCACTTGCTGCGCCGGAGCAGACATGCTGGCAGAGCTGGAGGAAGACGCTGTCACCCAGGCTGAGCAGGGCCTGGAAAGGACCCCGGCCCAGGACTGTGGGCATCCCATGTGCTCACATCAAAGACCAGATGGACAGACGACTCTGGACATAGTATCGCTTAATATCATAGAGTTGGAAGAGACCTCAAGGGCCATCCAGTCCAACCCCCTGCCACGCAGGAATACATACTCAAAGCATTCCCGGCAGATGGCCATCCAGCCTCTGTTTTAAAACCTCCAGAGAAGGAGACTCCACCACACTCCCAGGCAGTGTATCAAGCCAATGTTATATTAACTATATTCTACCAGCCACCTATATTGTACCAGATTTTTGTGTACATGCGTGTGTGGGCTGCTTTTTGCATAGTTGGGTTTTCATGGAACAGTATTGACACATGACTATGGACATACTACGTCTTATATGTCCATAATCATGTGTCAATACTCTTCCATGAAAATCCAGCAACACAAAAAGAAGCCCCCCCCCACACACACACAAATCTGGTACAATATAGGTCACTGGTAAAATATACTTAATATAATATTGGTTTGATACTAACACATATGTCTACAGTCATGTGTCAATACTCTTCCATAAAAACTGAGCAACATGAAAAGAAGCCCCCACACACACACACACACAAAATCTGGTACAGTATAGGTCGCTGGTAAAATATACTTAATATAATATTTAATTTGATATTAACACATCATATGTCTACAGTCATGTGTCAATACTCTTCCATGAAAACCGAACAACACAAAAAGAAGCCCACACACACACACACACACACAAATCTGGTACAATATAGGTCGCTGGTATATTGTACCAGCGACCTATATTTAATATAATATTAATTTGATATTAACACATCATATGTCTATAGTCATGTGTCAATACTCTTCCATGAAAACCCAACAATGCAAAAAGAAGCCCCCCCACACACACACACAAATCTGCCATGCTTTCCGCTAACTAAATTACTATAGTCATATGTCAGTATGACACACAAGCACGCACACAAAAATCTGGTACAATATAGGTCATTGGTACAATATAATTAGTATAACATTGGTTTGATATTAACACATCATATGTCCATAGTCATGTGTCAATATTCTTCCATGGAAATCCAACAATGTAAAAAGAAGCCTACCTCCCGCACACAAAAATCTAGTACAATATAGATCACTGGTACAATATAATTAATACAACATTGGTTTGATATTAACACATCCTATGTCCATAGTCATATGTCCATTTTTCCATGAAAATCAAAAAGAAGCCCATACACGCACGCACACAAAAATCTGCCATGCTTCAAACCATCTTAAAATGTTTCCGCTAACTAAATGACCCTAGTCATATGTCAATATTCTTCCATGAAAATCCAACAACTCAAAAAGAAGCCCACGCATGCACGCACACAAAAATCTGGTGGAATATAGGTCACTGGTACAATATAATTAATATCACATAGGTTTGATATTAACACATCATATGTCCATAGTCATGTGTCAATATTCTTCCACAAAAATCCAACAACTTAAAAAGAAGCCCATGTATGCACGTACATAAAAATCTAGTACAATATAGGTCGCTGGTACAATATCATTAATATAACATTGGATTGATACTAAGACATCATATGTCCATAGGCATCCAACAACTCAAAAAGAAGCCCACACATGCACGCACATAAAAAATCTGCCATTTTTCAAACCATCTTAAAATGTTTCCCCTAACTAAATACCTTGCAAGTAATAAATCACCTTAAAAGCTGTGGAGGGAGTTTCAGAACATGACTATAAAGGCCTTATTCCCAGTCCTCTCAGAGAAGGCTTCCAGAAGAGAGGTGTAGGATAGTCTTTTTGGTCTAAACTGAACCATCTCTCCCAGTGGCCACCCGTGGATGTTAAACAGCTTGCTCTGTGTTCCAAACAGAAGCATATGTTCACAATAAAAGCAGAGTATTTTTGTTGCTCAATAGAATACATCTGTTTCTGAGTGCAGCTACATTACCTGTTATCAAAATTTTGATTCGGTTCCTTTAGGCACAAAATGGGACAATATTTTCCTGTCCTAATACAGGTGTTAATTTAACATTTCCAAAGCAAACATGATTATGTTAACACCAATTATTCTTACAGCAATGAATGATCGTTGTGTTCGTCTTCTATACATTTAAGCTATGGACAAAATTGGTACAGGTGGCACCTATTCATGGCTATTCAGCCTCTCTGTTAACAGTATTTTTTCTATACTCATGTGTGTGCGTGTGCATGCAGGAACACCAATGAGTCCAGAAAAAAATATTAACCAGGGGTGAGAGAGTACACACCCATACCCACACCCTGAGAACTTCATGAATATGATGAAGCCACGAAACATGCCACAAATCATAGACAAGACTGTGGCAGACTAGCATAATTATCTCTGGAAGTTGTTGCATGATCTGTTCTTCTGTACTAATTGTCTAGTACAGTCTAACATATAGGGCACACCCATGTAGGTGGAACAGTCTTCTTTATGTTAACCCATCATATTTCAAATACATCCTTTTCCACAACTACCATCACTCTCTGCTTCCCTAATAATTCTTCTTACTTCTTTGCTATTCCTTACCTGGCTCTATCTTCAGCCTCCCCCGCCTTACTTTAATTATAAAGCAATCTGAAGCAAATGTAAATTCATTCTAAAATCAATGTGACACAGGGACAACACATGTGAAATGGCTGCTTTGGGGAAGGTGCTTTAAACAGACTGGAACATGTTCCCCATATCATGTTTCAAAACAAGAATTATCACATTTGTGTCCTGCCCATTTTTGTAATGAAATCAGGATGACATGTTTTCCCAACTTCATGAAACTCATATGAAGATAATCTTAGAGACCAAACAAGAAGTAGTGACTATCAGTGTTATGAAACAGTATTAAGATATTTTGTATTTTGTTTTAAGATATTAAGATATTTTGGTTCTAATTTTTGTCACCATCTTCTCTGCTCTTTCTATGAAACTGTAATAGCGTTGCAAAGCTATTACAGCTCAAGCTTTTTTGTTGAATGAAAGATGTTGAGTGAGGACAAGACGACTGCTATTCTCAAAAGCAAGTTAATGCTATTTTACTTTAACCAGCTTTGGCAGAATAATTATAATTTACTTGTTCTGCTTTTGGTGGGACTACTTTTTAAATGTTCTAATGGAAAAGCTGATTCTAAGGCTGTTGTTGATTTGTTTTTAGATGTTAACATTTTTATTTCTCACAAGATGCCTCATGGGTATGTTTGGGAGGCAAAAAGTTGGGGTAGCAATTATTCAAAAAGTCTCACTACTTTTTTCAAAATTGTGAGTTTTATTGTACTACTGTCACAATTGTGAGACCTCAGGTCCAGTAGAAAGGTGAATGCTCCACGCATATCAGGTGCTCTTTTGCCTTACATCATGGGGTTATCAGAAAGATGACATACTTCTCATTGACTCTGGAAGTAGTTTAATGAGTGATAAGAAATTAACTGGAGCAGGAACTAAGCAAGTTGAAAAAAATAGTGGCTAGAAACCCCAAATCTTCAATTGAGAGTCACACCTGACTGAGGATTTTAAACTAATGCTGCAGGCCTAAGCACTGGGGTGGGGGGAAGCAATTTTACTGAACACAATGAAATTTACTTCTGAGTAAACATGCATATGATAATTCCCTGCTTTCTCCTCCTCCCATGCCTTACATTTGACACCCTCAACACTAAACTCTTAGTAAGCATTTAGCCTGCTTAGTCATCAGGCTGTTATGAAGGTTCCCCCCTCCCTGTAATTTACAAACTAGTATTTTTCTGCATGTCTAGTGAGTCTCCTAAGTAACTTTGTCTGAAGGGGCCTGTTTGCTTGCCAGCAAATGACAGACATAGGACCACCAAATTCAGTATTGAAAAGAAACAGGTGGCAGACTTGTAGTAACACGTTGCTGTGTTCCTACTCAGTGCTTTTAGCCTGGAGCTCCAGGTGATCTGGGAAATGGTGCCCTGTAATGCTCTGTTCTTACCCTCTTGAATCTTTCCTGTACTGTGTCATATCCAATTTTGTAGGGACAGTCTCTGTCATCCCAGTTTTTCAGCTACTTTTAAAAGGTCCCAGTTTCTCCCTCCTCTCCTCTCCCCCCACCACTTTATTCTCATCTTACTTTTGTTCCTGCAAATTCAGTTCAAAGTACAAACGTTGCCTGCATCAGTTAACTCAGCAGAGGGGAAAGAAGGAGAGGGGGCAGAATCGTACCCCTCCTAGTTGGCTCAAGAAAAAGCAAATCGCAGCAGTGTTTCCTAGCTTGTGTGTTCTTTCTCATTAAAATTTTTTCCACCTTGATCATACTCTGATGTTGCTTGGCCATATCGGTCCTAGTTTTCATGGAGCAGGTGAACGGCTTTAATAAAAGTATTGGGGTTCTGGCTGCCAGACTGAATACTGAAGGGGGTTCCTGTTCATTTAATGGTTGTGTAGAAGAGAGAATTTCAGCAGGTGTTACCTGTTGCCTGGTTGTGTGACAAGGAACATCTGCTTAAAGGTACAGGAGTATTCTCCAGTTTTCAGTCTGGCAACTCTAATGGGTTTTCATGCCTAAGCAGGGATTTGAACTCTGGTCTCTTGGAATCCTGGTCCAACACTCAAACAACTACAGCACGTTGGCTCTCTTCCCTTTTCTTAAATGGTCAGGGAATAGACCAGTCCAATGTTTATCCTCCATCACTTCCTTCCTTCTTTCCTTCCTTCCTTCCTGTCATATATTCTACTTAATATTGAAGAAACTCCATGGATTGACTGGATTTCTGTATGTTACATTTCCTTTCCAATGTCATGTTTCTATCCCTTCTAGCTAAATTGCTAAAGAACAGACAACAAAACAGATGATATTATTATTATTATTATTATCATCATCATCATTAATTTCTGAATTTTACAGATGCCTTTATGCTGCTTCTCATTACATGAGATTCTTCTTCATAAATGTTGTAAAAACTCTGAGATAATAGCTAGCAATGCTGTCAAAATGAAGACAGACTTGTGCTTCACATGACATGCAACTACAATGAAATACATGTCCCAGTGAAAATGATGGCCAAATACACAGTGAATTTAAATAGTCAGGGCTATTTCTTAAACTGAATTCTGTTCTTGAGAATAAGAATCTGCTTGTACACATTAAAGGGGAAAAATTGATACTCCTGTATGAAGAGGAATTAAACTGAATTGTGTAGCTACTGCATAACTGGGTAACAGATATCTCTAAAGACACTAGTTTATGACAGTGAGTTATGTTTTTAATAATATATTTTTCTTTATGTTTTTATATTATGCTTGTAACAGGAGAAATTCCATCTCCAGCTTCCTGGAGTAAATGGATGCAGCTTCAAAAGAAAGATCTGGAATCATTTTTACAGCTGGCCAATATAAGCAGCACTAGCCTGTGTTACTGTTGCGGGCACTGCAGTCCTGTGCAAGTTTACTCAAAAGCTGGCCCCACTAAATTAAATAGCCTCAGTGCAAAGTGAATGTGCATAGGATTGCATCCTTAGTAACCAAGCAGACATCCTGCTCGAAGCTGATCATACTGAGTATTTGCATATATGAACAAATAGGAAGTTGTTTAGGGAAAAGTAACCAGACTTGTTCTTAGGACAGTCATAAATTGCTACAACAGGGTTCTTATGTTACCTTGCTGATGCAGGAACTGCTGTTGCACCACTACAGTTCACATTGTTTGGGGGAAACACGAGAAGCCTGAAGATCCAGCAGAAAAATCCATGGAGATGACAGGGTGAACTTGTGAGGAGAACATCTTCAATGTGGGTTCCTCTACTACATTGCCAGAATTCAAAGTGATCTCCCGGTTAACCAAAAGAACAAAAAAAGACACTCAAAATTATTCAGGAGGGAAGTGGTCTTAGAAGGCAACATTTCATTTAACAAATGGAGACCCTTCAACTGTGAATGCACTTTCTGTATTCACAGAGGCCACAAACGTCCATCTAATGTAGAAACCGATGTTAGCTTTCTTCATGCACGAACTAATCCATACCAAGAGGTATTTGTTTTTTATGGCCACATGAAGTACATCAGCAGGGCTTGCACTGGCCTTAGAAGTAGATGAACACTAGAAATTCCCACACTCGTCATGGGCTTGTCTACACAGGCAATTACCTTGCGGATGCCCGTCTTGCCCCCATCTTAGAGTCCTGCAGTCCTGACAGTGCATGGCTTTTGCTCTGACCTGCCCCCAGGCAGTCCTCACCACCACCACCCTGAGGCAGATATGGGGCTGAGATGGAGGGAGGGCAGGGTAGAGCCCAATCCAATGTTTTAAAATAATATCTGTTTTACTCTATTTACACTGGGAGAAAAAGGTTTGGGTTCTCTTGTGTCCACAGGAGCCCATTCCAGCAGGCTGGCCCTCACTGCTGCTGCCAGTCTCCCTGGCTCTCCTGGAAGGCAGGAAGGAGTCCTGCAGCATGTGACCAAAGCTGGTCACATGCAGGGGGCTTTGGTCACATGTTGCAGGCTGGCTTCCTGCCTTCTGAGACAGCAAGGGAGATGGTGGCAGCTGCAGCAACAGGCTGGCGTGCCCATCTGGACTCCAGCCTGTTTGGAGGCGGTAACGGAGGAACAACGGGCTTGAACTAGAGCCAGGATATGTCAGTGGGGAGCCAGCATATCCTGGCTAATGTAGATGATCCCGTGGATATTTATGTAAGTATGCATGTACTGTTCTTTATTTTGCAATATGTGTGTCAAGGTGGCCATGAGTCTGTAGGGTTCCACAGGATTTAGGACTGTCCCCTATGCTTTTTGAAATCTACATAAAGATACTGCAGGAAGTTATCCAGAGTTCTTGAGTGGGGTGTCATCAATATGCTGACGATAAAGCCCAGCTTTATCTTTCTTTTACAACTTCTGCCAAAGACTATGTGGAAGTCCTGAACCATTCTCTGGAGGCAGGTATGGGTTGAACGTTGCTGAACCAACGTTGGTGAACCAACAAGACCAAGATGGAAGTGGTCTTGGTCAGTAGGAATGCTAACCTGGGATTGGGAGTACAGTAGGTTCTGCTTGGATTGCATTCCTGCTAAAAGATAAAGTTTGTAGCTGGGGGGGGGGGTCCTCTTGGATCCATACCTGCTCCTAGAAGACCAGGTGGCTGTGGGGCCCAGAAGTGTCTCTGCTCAGCTTTGGTTGGTGCACCAGTTGTAACCTGGCCGCAATGGCAGATCTGGCCGCAATGGTTCATGCCTTGATTACTTCTCAGTTAGACCACTGAAATTGTGCTCTCTGTGGGACTGCGCTTGAAAAGTATGTAGAAGCTGCAGCTAGTGAAAACTGTTGTTGGATGTGTAAATTAGAGACTGGGCCCATCTATATGAGGTAAAAAACAACAACCCTGGATTACTCTGCAGTAATGGCAAATTGCAGCAGCTGCGATGTATCTTAATTGATTTTTGGCGCCCAAAAGCTTTGCATGCCCACTAGTCAAGATGGCGGCCAAGAGTGAATTATTTGTATTTTAACTTCCCTGAATTTGCCACTGCCAAAGTTAAAAAAAATCCTATGTGTCATAGAGCAATGTTTCACCTTTACTAAAAAGAAAAGCACACCCCGTTTTATTGCTTTTTGCTTGCTAAGGCAAAAATCTGACATGGTGGCTGCAGGCACTTGCCTTGTTAGAAAGCCCCCCCCACACACTCATCCAGCCAATCAGCTTTGCATTTCTGCTCATATGGGAAAGTGATTCAAAGTGAATCTCTTGTCCCAACAAGCAGGAATGTACATTCCCCTCACTGTTTTTTAAAAACTCCGGGAAAAGCTGCTGAGACTTTTCCTTTGGAATTTTTGAAGTTTTTGACCCCCCTCCTTCTGAATTATGATGTAGGATCCCATTAAGACAGGTAGGATTCTCCTCGCACTCCATGAGGAGTATTTTCACCATTCAGACAACCCCACCATATAACACACGTCTTACAAAACCTAATCTGTGTTCTAATTTCTTCCAAACTCAATCCAAAGTGCTGCTTTTGACCTACAAAGCCTTAAATGACTTGGGGCTAGAGTATCCGAAAGACTACATCCTCCCATATGAGCCTGCCTGAAAGCTGAGATCCTCAACAGAGGCCCTGTCGCATGTCCCGACACCTCATGAGGCTATGTTGGTGTGTACACATGACAGAGCTTTTTCTGGAGGAGCACAATGAAGGACTTCCCTGCCAAGGAAAGTTAAGCTAATTCCATCTCTTCTAAGCACCCAGCGGGAGGCAGATCTTTGGGCCTTGAAACTGTTCTGGCTGTTTTAACTCTTTAGTTTTAAATTATTTTAAAGAGAATTTAGTTTGTTTTTTAAAGTTTTAATCTGTGTATTGTTTTAAATGTTTTCATTGATTGTGCAGGCTGAAAGGCAATGCATAATTGCAATGAATAATTAAATAAGGTGGCGGCATAAGTAGCTGTCAGAGCAGAAGCAGGGTGTGGAAGCCAAATCAGAAGCTGAAACAGGGCATTGATGCCATGATCCCCACCCTGGACAGCAGACTGAACTTTGGCCTAGACAAGGAGATGCCAGAGGTATCCAAACGGCCAGTAGGGAAGGCCACAAAAGAGCTAGACTCAGTGACTGATCTTGAGCCAGAGCTCTCCACCCAAGACCACCACAGAAGGATCCCAAAAGAACACACCACTGGGTCTACAATTGGGCTCTCACCAGAACATCAGTGTTGAAAATATGCAATGAGAGAACAAATGGAAAGGAGACCACATGGTAGGTGTCAGATCAGGAAGCTAGCCCATTCTGCTCACCCCTCTCTATAAGAAAAATGGTGAAACTTGAGAGATTGTCTGGGCTAACAACATTGTGAGACCTCATTTGTATCCCAAACTTTGACAAAGTAAGTTTCTCCCTTAGTGCTCCCTAAGATCCTCAAGTAATGGCCCTGCTTTCAGGACTTTATTACCATCAAAGAACCAGATGGGTTTCTGATCAAGGGCTGCTTAAGAAGATAGCAGACAATAGCTGGGGAAACAGAGAAACATGAGGCTCATTGCTTAGGTGAGGTCACTGCCCCTGACTGGTAGGTTGTAGCAGTGTTACCAGGGGTTTTGGGGAGGAGACTCCCTTTTGCAGGCTGGTGTGTTTCCTTGTTGTGTATTTTCCCTGTTCTCCCAGATTGGGAGATTCCAACTCTCCTTTGTCCCACCACCTCTACAGGTACAGCTGGTGGGAACACATGAGAAGGTTTCTGACTTCTTATTACCTAACAATTGTCAACAATGAAAGTTTCCCCCACTCCCCCAAATCTGGCTGCTGGAGGAGAAACCAGGAGAAGATGCTTATATGAAAAGACTTGTATGCTTGGTTGACATGTGCTTTGTTACAGCAGTCTTAATGCATATCCCCATCTGCCTGAGTCACTGTTTTGTAAATGATTTTTGTTGGTGGATTCAGGGTTCTGGTAAAACAAAAACAAAGTGGATAATGTGGATCTTGCAAGCCTGGAGTCTTGCCTCCTTTACGTAATGCATGTAGCAATGCTTTTGTTAAATATCCAGTGAACTTTACTATTACTGTATACTGAAAGGACAAATCTCGTGAAATCAAAAAAGGGAATTTAAAATATGTTTCAATGATTTCAAAGTATGTTTGATTAAAGACAATCAGGGAAGTTTCCATCTCATCTCTTTATCTAAGATCGTTCCAGTGCATTGGAAAACAAATTGTTTATGAATTTAACTGATTATTTATTTTTGAACTATTCTCTTCCTGAGTGATATTCAGAGAAGCTTGTCTGGACTCTGCTGTTTTTAAACTGCTTCCCAAAGTAAAATAAAATCCATGTTGTCAAACAGCATTTCCAAAGAAAGAATATGCAGGGTAACAGGGAAGACATCATAATTTATCTTGGCAGTATACATTTCCGGTGTTACAAATAAAAGAAAATGATTTATTTCCATCACTATCTAAGCATCATAAGCATTGTTTACTGAGTCCAACAGGCAATCCTATTTAATATTTACTTTCTATTCTAATTTTTGTAATGAAGCTGGCTTTGAAACTATTAATAGAAAGGTAGTACACAAACATCAAATAATTGACATTGGGATCGCAATACACATACATTTGAACTATCTTGCAGACATAACTATAAAACAAAACTTGACACAGATCAATCATAGTTAATATGCAAATCACTGGAAACACAAAAAGGGGATTCAGATTATTAATGATCTAAAACAGATTTCCAGAAAACTTTACAAAGGGCATCCCCCCCCCCCGCCACTGCCTTAATTACTATGAAGCTGAGAGAAATGTTAGGATGTTCATCAATTGATGGTACCAGCATTTTAATGGAAAGTCCAACACCATTGAATGTGAATTATCAAGACAATTCTGATTTTTCCTCAAACTAGTGATTTTTTAGATGTTAAAAACACTAAGATGATTATTCAAAAAAGCTGGAAAGATGGTTAATAGTATATTTACATGCAAAAGTATAATCCAGCTTTCCATGATGTGGTGCCATCCTCATGAATTGGACCACAACTCCCAGCATTTCTGACCATTGCCTATGCTTGCTGGAACCAATGGGAGTAGAGGTTCAAAAGATTTGGATGGTTGAAGAAGACTGCCATTTTTTCCCATTTAATTGTAATGGCTAAAGATCATAAAAAGGCATAGAACAAGGGGGAAAAACAGACTCAGTAATACAATAATAAAAATAGAAGTAAAACAGTGAAAATAAATCTATACATAGATTTCAATGAAAAGCAACCAAATCTCCAGACAGATATCCACATGAGGTGGCTATCCATATACCATTCATTCAAATACTAAAAGTTTTATAAGGTCTTCAGTTCATCGAATCATAAATTCTGCCTATTACAGAGACAGAAAATTGGTTTGGGTGGGTTAATAGTATTTTGGCATGGATGACCCTGAATCAGTGCTCAGTGTGTAAAAGGTAACTTTCTGAATCTTTCCACTGTTGTGATTCTATTACAAGCTTAGCCTCGTTACCTTGTTTAATAAAATAGATTAATATAGTGTCACTTCAGAGTGTTTTTTATATTATTGTTGTTGTTTCATTAGGAAAGTACTTATAATTAAAGAAGCACATCTCAAAAAATGAAAATGAAACATGTTTCTTCACAAAGGTTCACAATCTTAAGTGTCTGTGAGGCACAAGAGGAAAGGGTTGGGAAGAATAGAAGAAAAGATTATAATATGCAAAAGTTATATATAATTGATAAAGCACAGTGCCTTCATAAAGGGGGCAATAAATGTTGCATCTCAGTGGTTAATTCCCTCCTTTTATCTTTGCATTTTTTTTGTTCTTTTTTTAAAAGAAGTGAAGCAGAGAAAGACTAAAGGAAGAAAACATGAGGAAGGAAAATGTTGAGATATTTTGGTTTTGGTTTTTTTTTGTTTGCTTTTTTTAAAGGAGAAACTCTTGATATATAGATGACAGCAGGGGAAGGTGAATTCCAGAGACAAAGAGAAGTGAGCAGAGCTAAGGCAAACCAATGAAGTGATAAAAGTCAAACGAAAAAAACAGGTGAACTGAACAGCAGGGAGAGACAGACCAAGATAGACAATATTTACGCTAACACACATTGGAAACTGCTTAATGCAGTGTAGATGTGTAAATTGAGATCCATGGCAGCACTTTTGTGGCCTCACCAGGCCTGGCTGAAAGAGGCTTGCTCTCGGTTTTGCTTCCCTTCCCTACACTTTGTTGTGGCACACATTGAGGTGTGTGGAGAAGCCAGGCATAGTCAGACACGTGTTCTCGACTTTAGGAGAGCTGATTTCAGTAAACTCAGGGAAACATTGGGGGTGATCCCATGGTCAGGAATACTAAAAGAGAAGGGACTTCAAGACGAATGGGACTTTCTCAAAAGGGAGATACTGAAGGCACAATTTCAAATAGTACCATTGAGGAAGAAAAATGGGAGGTGTCTCAAGAAACCAGGATGGATGACTAAAGAAATTTCAACGGAGTTAAGTTTTAAACGGAACATGTATAGGAAATGGAAAAAGGGGGAAATCACCAAAGAAGAATTCAAACAGATAGCGAACACTTGTAGGAGTAAAGTCAGAAAAGCTAAAGTGCAGAATGAGCTCAGGCTTGCTAGAGAGGTTAAGAAAAATAAAAAGGGGGGGGGGTTGGTATGTCCACAGCAAAAGGAGGAAGAAGGAAATGATAGGGCCACTACGTGGAGAAGATGGCAAAATGCTAACAGGGGACAGAGAAAAGGCAGAATTACTCAACACCTTCTTTGCCTCAGTGTTTTCAGAAAAGGAAAAGGATGACCAACCTGAGGATAAAGGAACAGAGGACACAATAGGGGAAATCCAGCTCAAAATAAGCAAAGAGGTAGTAAAGGAATACCTTCTTAAACTAAATGAATTTAAATCTCCAGGACCAGATGAACTACATGCAAGAGTATTAAAAGAGCTGGCAAATATAATCTCAGAGCCATTGGCAATGATCTTTGAGAACTCCTGGAGAACAGGAGAAGTCCCAGCAGACTGGAGGAGGGCAAACATTGTCCCTATCTTCAAAAAGGGGAAAAAAGAGGATCCCAACAATTATCATCCAGTTAGTCTGACATCAATACCAGGGAAGATTCTAGAGCAGATCATTAAACAGAGAGTCTGTGAACATTTAGAAGGCAATGCCATAATCACAAAAAGCCAACATGGGTTTCAGAGAAACAAGTCATGCCAGACTAACCTGATCTCTTTTTTTGATAAAATTACCAGCTTGGTAGATGAAGGGAACGCTGTGGATATCGTATACCTTGATTTCAGTAAGGCCTTTGACAAGGTTCCCCATGACATTCTTGCAAACAAGCTTGTAGAATGTGGGCTAGACAAGTTAACTGTTCAATGGATTTGTAATTGGTTGACCGGCCGAACCCAAAGGGTGCTCAGCAGTGGCTCCTCTTCGTCTTGGAACGATGTGACCAGTGGGGTGCCACAAGGTTTGGTCCTGGGCCCAGTGCTATTCAACATCTTTATTAATGACTTGGATGAGGGAATTAGGGGCATACTTATCAAATTTGCAGATGACACCAAATTAGGAGGAGGAGCTAATACCCTAGAGGACAGGATCAAAATTCAAAATGACCTGGATGGACTGGAGAGCTGGGCCAAAGCTAACAAAATGAAATTCAATACGGAGAAATGTAAGGTACTGCACTTAGGGGAAACAAATGAAATGCATAGATATAGGATGGGGGAGACCTGGCTGAATGAGACTACATGCGAAAGGGATCTAGGAGTCCTAGTAGACCACAAGTTGAACATGAGTCAACAGTGTGATACAGCAGCTAAAAAGGCCAATGCGATTTTGGGCTACATCAATAAAAGTATAGTGTCCAGATCAAGGGAAGTAATAGTGGTGCTCTATTCTGCCTTGGTCAGACCTCACCTAGAATACTGTGTCCAATTCTGGGCACCACAATTCAAAAAGGATATGGACAAATTGGAGCGTGTCCAAAGAAGGGCGACTAAAATGGTGAAAGGTCTGGAAATGATGCCTTATGAGGAGAGACATAGGGAGCTGGGTATGTTTAGCCTGGAAAAAAGACAGTTAAGAGGCAATATGATAGCCCTGTTTAAGTATTTGAAGGGGTGTCACGTTGAGGATGGAGCAGGCTTGTTTTCTGTGCTCCAGAGTCTAGAACACGGAGCAATGGATGCAAGCTCCAGGAACAGAGATTCCACCTCAACATTAGGAGGAACTTTCTGACAGTAAGAGCTGTTCGGCAGTGGAACACACTCCCTCGGAGCGTGGTGGGGTCTCCTTCCTTGGAGGTCTTTAAACAGAGGCTGGATGGCCATCTGTCGGGGATGCTTTGATCAAGATTTCCTGCGTGGCAGAATGGGGTTGGACTGGATGGCCCTCATGGTCCCTTCCAACTCTACAATTCTATGATTCTAATTTGTAAGCCACTCTGATAGCCTTGTGACTGAAGAGCGGGATATAAATAAATAATTAAATAAATAAATAAATAAAATTTCAAGGCTAAGGTGCCAATGTTAAATGTGTGGCATACAGCTGAATCCATTCTTTTTTTACTTACAAGTAAACATCATGTGAGATGACAATCTAGATCAAACTCTCCCCTCCTTGTTCAAGTAGAAGAGGTTTAAACAAAATCAGAAGTTTTTATTTAAACAAACTTTTTTAAAAACTTTCATTTTTTTTAATAATAACAAACATCTGTAGACAAAGTGCTAGAAAAATCAACAAGCCAGTTTAAAGCACCACGTGTTCCAGGTTATTCTCAAAAAAGTTGAACTTGTAAGAAGTGTTGCAGTGTAGAATGGTCCTATTCTGGACACCAGAACTGTGCCTTTTTTCAGTATAGGCTGCCCGGTATCTCCCACCCCACAACAGACACTCAGTAGATTTGCTTTGGCTACATAGTTGTCGTAACTCAGCTGTCATAAGTGGATTTGCTAGAAGTGTATGTGATGATACAGCACTACATTTAGACTGCAGTCCTACATCCAAATGAACTAAAATGGATGTATTTTTAAGTAGGCATGAATAGGCTTGCACAGTTTTAAAGAATGTTGGAGGGAGGGAAGCAAAGAGAGACAGCACATTTGCATCACTTTGAGAGCCTTGGTGAAGCCTCATTTAGAGGAATAAGGAAGAGGAGAAATGAACGGGATAGGAGAAAAGACAATTGAATGGGTCCTAGAGCAAATCAGGCCTCAACTCACACTAGAAGCCTAAACTGAGGCTGTTGTACTTTGGACATATCATGAGACAACATAACTTGTTGAAAAATACAGTAATCCTTGGTAAAATAGTAAGAAAAGAGGAAGGCCACACCACGGATGAATTGATTCAGTCAAGGAAACCATGACCCTGAGTTTGCAAGACCTGAGCAGGACAAATGAAGACCTGAGTAGGACAAATGAAGACCTAGGCTCTTGGAGATGCCTTGTTCATATGGTTATCATATATAGAAGTTGACTCAACAGCAAATAACAACAATAACAAAGAGGAGAAAGGAATGAAGGTAGGAAGGATGCTTTTCATTAATGAACATAAATCTTCAAAAGAGCTACTATATTTTAGGAATGGGAGGTCTGTGGCTCTTCCCTATAGACTGACCACCTATCCTACTCCCTCTGTGGTGTAAACTGGGTAAAATGCAATGGTTCTCAGAGGTTCCCAGGCAAAAACAAAGGGAGCTCCAGAAGAGTTAATGTTCATTAACAATTGATATTTTGGAATCGAATAGGAAACAGGCCAGGTCTATTGTTAGAGGAAAGAGGAAAGGATAATCCCACTTACAAGCCTTAAGGTCTCTGCTATCATTGAGTGGATTAGTGATGACTCACTTCCAGGTGTTGAGTCTTACTTGAGAGTGCTTGTTTTTGGAAATTTCCACTGGCCCCTCCTTTGGTGCATACATGAATCCCAACTTGGTATTAGGGGGTCCCTGGTAGACCTGCAACCATGTGGATGGCCACCTTAGCCAAATTATTAAATATAGCCAATTATGTGACATTCCAAGATGGGGGGCTATCAGTGTATTTAACATAGCAACAACAAACAGGTATTCAATGTACCCAGAATATGATGAAGCTTACTAGCAATACCCAAGCTTTAAAATGGTGGGGAAATTTAAAGCTTCCAAATGTTCTGGAAACTCTCACAGTCTCTTATTATGTGCCATGTTGAGTGGGGCTGATGAGAATTGCAGGTCAAATCACCTGGGGTGAGCAATGGTGGCAGGCCTTGAGGCCAATTTTCTATCTTGAGACCACCCCTGTTTTAAAGGTATTTTATTAATTCATGCAAGTTTGATCTATGAGTGGCTATTGGCCACAACGGCCAATGAAATCTCACTGTGTTCAAAGGCAACGTACCTCTAATTAACAGGTGTATTGTTGTTGTATACCTTCAAATTGACTCCTATGTATGGTGACTAGTCCAATGCTTGGTCTTACATTACACCACACTGGATCTGAAAGCACCATACTGGTTAACAGATGCAGAGGACCAAATACAAGAGGCGGTGATCTCTACCTTGCTTTATTTGAGATGTTCTGAATCACTAAAGGGGACAAAAAGTCAGCCAGCTAGGCCTTGGTCAGATCTTTGCAAGACAGTTTCTGTAATGACACTGGCAATCTTTGTTGGGGGGAAGCTATACTATGAGGTCTTTTGCTTGCACACAAATATTTCAGAATTGCTAGAACTCACCCTACCATTACATAGAGTGAGATGGCTGCTTCTGGCAACAGATGTTCAGTGTCCTGAAGAGACAGGAAATTGTTGTGTTTTTCTGTTGCACATTCTACTGTGATTTGGCTGATCCTAGGGTACTGTTATCCAAATTGTGTGGGGGTTCATGGAGACCCTCTAATGTCCTAATATTAATTTGGAAAGTTTAATTAACTCAACTTGGCATGCGAGAGGCTGGGCAATGGTGGGATCTATGTATGTACCAGGAATCTATGTACTGTATACCAACAACAACAACAACAACAACAACAACAACAAGTTATTTATTACCCACCTCTCCCCTCAGGATCAGGATGGGGTACATACATTGCAACATATAATCAATACACAATACACAATGCAATTGATCACAGTACAATTCAAAGAATACAGTTCAAGGCAGATACAGTTGATACAATTCAAACAAATACATGCAGTTGTACAATACAATCCAGACAATATGACTGCCAGTAGATGGCGCTGCTGGTGTGCAATAACGCTGCAGGAATGGCGATTTATTTTTGCCTAATGCATTGTACAATTAATAAATGATTGTACTGCTGTTGCTTTTTACCCCTTTGGAAGCAGTTTCTAACAGTTTCACAGCACATCGCCCCAGCTCTTAATATGCTGGTCCTCATTTCACCAACTTACAGAAGACTGAGTTGACCGGAGGAGGGGCTGGGATCAAACTTATAAACACAGATCTAACATGAGATTTTTGGGCTGCAGTTTGGTTGTATTAGCTTACTGCACCACCAGGGCCCCCCTAACAATGGAGGCAACTCTAAACCAAATGGTACAATTAAATGATCTTTATTGGAAATTAACAGTAACAGCATTCACACACACACCCACGCTTCAGACAATCGCACAAGGCTGTTGAAGATAGTAGGAAGTATTTAGATAGAAGAATAGAGAAGGGGGATGGAGGGTTATACTATTCTGCAGAGCTGAGATCACAGAGTAAACCAACAGCAAGGAGGTCCAGAAGCCAGAATAGTGACAAAGATTGACATAGAGTCAGAAGGAAGAAGGTCTATCCACACTTGGGTGGTGTTTTAGGGTGATACTTATATGAAATAATTCCCCTGAAGGGATGGGATTTTGAGTGAAATACAATGTTTCTCAGAGGTTCCCAGGGCTAGACAATGGGTGCTCTGGGAGAGATAATGATTATTAATGGTTGCTACATTTGGAATTGCATATGAGCAGGCAAGGTCTTTTGTTGGAAGGGGAGGGAAGGAAGGACCCATTTTACAAGCATCAAGGACTCTGCTATCATTGATTGAATTAGTGAATCACTCACCTCCAGGTGTTAAGTTCTGACCTGAGTATTTGGTTTTGGGGAATTTCCAAAGGCCCCTCCCTTGGTTACACATGAATCCAGCCTTGGTATTAGGGGGTTCTGGTTAACCTGTAACCACATGGATGGCAATATTAAGCCAATCTATTAAATGTAGCCAATCTTTGGTATTCCAAGATGGGGCTATCAGGGTAGGTAACAGTACTATGGCCCTTAATCTGAATGAGTGGGTGTGCAGGGATTTCTTGCTGTGTCTCAGGGAGCAAAATGTTTGGGGTGGGCCCTGAAAGGTATACTTCTTTATTAGAAGGCAATTTTTCTACAATATCCCACTTCATTTGCATCTCAAGATATTTTTTGCTTTTCAGTGCTAGACTGCTGTAAACTGCTTGCATCATGCCACCTCCTCAGAACTAATTTAAGAACTGTTATTCTCAGCTCATACTAACTGTGAGAACATTAACATTCTGCCTGTCTTTCTACCAGAATAAAGTTATAGAATATTCCCTGGATAATCACTTGCTTAAAAGAATTCAAGTGCATCGATTTAAAAAAAGTCAATATAAGAGGTCTGATTTAACACCATGGCTACTTAAGATATGTTACCTATATAAGTACTCAAGAGGGCAGCCAGGTGAAAATGTGGGCAGAGTTCTGGCTCCTTTAATACAGTGATTACATTTTTTAAAAGGCATTTCAGCAGCTGCAGTTTACATAACATGCTATACTGGCATATCTTTGGTACCAACAAGCCAACTTAAGCATTGTGTTATTTAGAAACAGCTGAAAAGTATTTAGATTAAATGAAAGAAGCAAAAACTGGGGAGCACCCAATAAACCAGAGAAACATCTCAAGGTGTTCTTTGATGGATGTTCTATTGTTGTTGTTGTTTTAAAAAAGATGACAATGTAGGACTTTATCACACCACCCCGAAAAAGCCTGTTCTTTTGCTGGCATAACTTTTTCTGGTTTTATGCTGGCAAAAGAACTCTCCATGCTGCACTTACCAGGGCCGGTTTAACCAGTCTGCCAAATCAGCATTGGCGGGGGGCCCCACAAGTCAAGGGGGGCCCCTAGTGGCGAATGGCGATAGAGAATAGATTTGCTCTTGGTTCTGACTAAGTTGTAATTTGGAGACAGTCCCTGCATTGCTGTGAGGCAGGAGAAGGAGGAAGGGCGGGGAGAGAAGCTGGTTATGTGGGTGAGTGACTATGACTACTAGGGCTGGTTCCTCAGGGGCCCATGGGGAGGGGGATTTGGGGGGGTGCCATGCATAGTGGGGTGGTTATTTTACTTTTTAACTTGTTGCTGGAGTCAGAGACTCAGTGGCTGCTGCTGGACTTCTCCCTGCAGCGTTGTGTTGCTTGCAGAGAGAGGCTTGGTACTAAGTTAGAGGGGGGAGCACTGAGAAGGTGCCTGACTAATACTGATACTGTAATTTGGAGATGGTCCCTGCATGAGCTGGGAGGGGGAAGAGAGAGAGAGCATTTTCTCTGAGACATAGAGAATGAGAGATGGGAGATAAAACTCACTAGGATTTTTGTGTGTGTGCACATGTGCTTTTAAGTTGCCTTTTGACTTATGGTAATCCCATGTACTACAAAAATAAAAATAAGTTGTAGGTGTTTATTCAGGACACTAAATTCATTGAGAAGTAGTAGTGATATACAGTCTCCCCTCCACATTCGCGAACTTGACATTCGCGGTTTTCATTATTCGCGGTTTTGGGAGGGCCCCCCTGGGAGGCCCCGTGAAAGCCCTGGGAGGGAGCGGGGAGGGCCGGGAAGACCTCCACGGGGCCTTCGGAGACCCTCTGGAGGCCCCGCGAAGGCCTTGGAAGGGAGGGGGAAGGGCTGGGGAGGCCTCCGCGGGGCCTTCGGAGACCCTCCATAGGCCCCGCGAAGGCCTTGGGAAGGAGGGGGGAGGGCCGGGGAGGCCTTAACGGGGCTCCCAGAGATGCTCCGGAGGCCCCACGAAGGCCCGGGGAGGGAGGGGGGAGGGCTGGAAGAGGCCTCCACGGGGCCTTGCTAGGCCCCATGAAGGCCCGGGGAGGGAGGGGGGAAGGCCAGGAGAGGCCTCCGCGGGGCCTGGCTAGGCCCCACAAAGGCCCAGGGAGGGAGGGGGAGGGCTGGGAGAGGCCTCCGCGGGGCCTGGCTAGGCCCCACGAAGGCCCAGGGAGGGAGGGGGGAGGGCCAGGAGAGGCCTCCGCGGGGCCTGGCTAGGCCCCACGAAGGCCCAGGGACAGAGGGGGCAAGGCCGGGAGAGGCCTCTGCGGGGCCTGAATAGGCCCCACAAAGGCCCAGGGAGGGAGGGGGAGGGCCGGGAGAGGCCTCCGCGGGGCCTGGCTAGGCCCCACGAAGGCCCGGGGAGGGAGGGGGGAGGGCCAGGAGAGGCCTCCGCGGGGCCTGGCTAGGCCTCACGAAAGCCCAGGGAGGGAGGGGGAAGGGCCGGGAGAGGCCTCCACGGGGCCTGGCTAGGCCCCACGAAGGCCTGGGGAGGGAGGGGGAGGACCGGGAAAGGCCTCCGTAGGGCCTGGCTAGGCCCCACGAAGGCCCGGGGAGGGAGGGGGAGGGCCGGGAGAGGCCTCCGTGGGGCCTAGCTAGGCCCCATGAAGGCCCGGGGATGGAGGGGGAGGGCCGGGAGAGGCCTCCGCAGGGCCTGGCTAGGCCCCACGAAGGCCCAGGGAGGGAGTGGGGAGGGCCGGGAGAGGCGTCCGCGGGGCCTGGCTAGGCCCCACGAAGGCCCGGGGAGGGAGGGGGAGGGCCGGGAGAGGCCTCCGCAGGGCCTGGCTAGGCCCCACGAAGGCCCAGGGACGGGGGAAGTCCGGGAGAGGCCTCCACGGGGCCTCCGGAGACGCACCGGACGCCCCATGAAGGCCTGGGGGAGGGCTGGGGAGGCCTCCATGGGGCCTCTGGAGACGCTCCGGAGGCCCCCTGAAGGCCCGGGGAGGGAGCGGGGAGTGGCGGGGAGGCCTCCATGGGGCCTCCGGAGATGCTCCGGAGGCGGAGGGAGTGGGGAGTGCCGGGGAGGCCTCCATGGGGCCTTCGGAGACGCTCAGGAGGCCCCATGAAGGCCCGGGGAGGGGGTGGGGAGGGCCGGGGAGGCCTCCATGGGGCCTCCGGAGACGCTCCGGACGCCCCATGAAGGCCTGGGGGAGGCCTGGGGAGACCTCCATGGGGCCTCCGGAGACACTCCGGAGCCCCCACAAAGGCCCGGGGAATGAGGGGGGAGGGCCGGGAGAGGCCTCCGTGGGGCCCGGCGAAGGCCTTGGGAGTGAGGGGGAGGGCCGGGGAGGCCTCTGCCGGGCCCCGCGAAGGCCTTTGGGGGTAGTGGGGAGGGCCGGGGTGGAACCCGGAGGCCCCGTTGAGGGCTTGGGCGGGAGGGGGGAGGGCTGGGGAGGCATCCACGGGGCCTCGGGAGGGTCTCCGGAGGCCCCGGGAAGGCCTAGGAAGGAAGCGGGGAGGCTGGGGAAAGTGACTATGGGGCCTCCGGAGGCCCCATGGTCACTATGGTGGGGGAGGGGGAGGGAAGTAGTTTTTCGCGGATTTTTCACATTTGCGGGGGTCCATGGAACGTAACCCCCGCGAATGTGAAGGGACGACTGTAATTCCTTCATAAGTGGTATGTTCCTCTGCTTAATTAGACAGTGGCTAGTTTGATTCATGAGCTACCTTATGTATTCTTAGTTTTAGCATAAACCTAATACCTAAAGCAAAATCAGCTGCACTAAATAGCATGAAGTGTACATCTTCTAGACTGTTTTGCAAAGTTGAAAAATGAACACAGAACTCACACACATCATATTCTTTAGGTAAAAGCTATAAATGTTTCAGTTTCTCTTACCATGGCAGCACCTTTTCATTGCATCAGACTCAGTGCATTTTGATTATATTTCTCATTTAATATATGTTCAGATAATCAGAAACATTTTTCTCTCTGCACACATGGAGATGTAATTATTACAGTGGCAAAAAAACTCATGTTGTGGTTACTTAATTTTTGTCCTCCTCATCCTTTCCATCCTATAAATCACAGAGTTGGAAGAGACCCCCAAGGGCCATCTAATCCAACCCCATTCTGCCATGCAGGAAGACACAATCAAATCATTCCTGATGGATGGCCATCCAGCCTCTCCTTTAAAACCTCCAAAGAAAGAGACTCCACCACTCTCCCAGGCAGCACCGTATTCCACTGCCGAACAGCTCTTACTGTCAGGAAGTTCTTCCTATTGTTTAGGTGGAATCTCTTTTCCTGTAGTTTGAACCCATTGCTCCGTGTCCTAGACTCTGGAGCAGCAGAAAACAAGCTTGCGCCATCCTCAGTATGACAGCCCTTCAAATATTTTTAAACATGGCTATGATGTCCTCTCTCAACCTTCTCTTCTCCAGACTAAACATGTCCAGCTCCCTAAGCCACTCCTCATAGGGCCTAATGGCTTCCAGACCTCTCACCATCCTGGTCACACACCCTTCTCTGGATACATTCCATCTTCTCAATATCCTTCCTGAATTGTGGTGCTCAGAACTGGACACAGTACTCCAGGTGAGGTCTGACCAAAGCAGACTACAGTTGTCCCTTCACAGTCGCTGGGGTTTGGTTCCAGGACCCCCCATGAATACCCAAGTCCATGAATACTCAAGTCCCATTATATGCAATGGCATAGCAAAATGGTGTCCCTTATATAAGATGGCAAATTCAAGGTTTGCTTTTTGGATTATTATTTTTTAAAGAATATTTTCAAGCCGTGAATACTTAAATCTGTGAATGCCAAATCCGAGAATGTGAAGGGACAACCGTACAGTGGCATAGAATCATAGAATCATAGAATCATAGAATTGCAGAGTTGGAAGAGACCACGAGGGCCATCCAGTCCAACCCCCTGCCATGCAGGAAATCACGATCAAAGCATCCCCGACAGATGGCCATCCAGCCTCTGTTTAAAGACCTCCAAGGAAGGAGACCCCACCACACTCCGAGGGAGTGCGTTCCACTGCCGAACAGCTCTTACTGTCAAAAAGTTCCTCCTAATGTTGAGGTGGAATCTCTGTTCCTGGAGCTTGCACCCATTGCTCCGTGTTCCAGTCTCTGGAGCAACAGAAAACAAGCCTGCTCCATCCTCAGCGTGACATCCCTTCAAATACTTAAACAGGGCTATCATATCGCCTCTTAACCGTCTTTTTTCCAGGCTAAACATACCCAGCTCCCTAAGTCTCTCCTCATAAGGCATCATTTCCAGACCTTTCACCATTTTAGTTGCCCTTCTCTGGACACGCTCCAATTTGTCAATATTCTTTTTTTAATTGTGGTGCCCAGAACTGGACACAGTACTCCAGGTGAGGTCTGACCAAGGCAGAATAGAGCGGCACCACTACTTCCCTTGATCTAGACACTATACATCTATTGATACAGCCCAAAATCGCATTGGCCTTTTTAGCTGCCGCATCACACTGTTGGCTCATGTTCAACTTGTGGTCTACTAGGACTCCTAGATCCCTTTCGCACGTAGTCTCATTCAGCCAGGTCTCTCCCATCCTATATTTATGCATTTCATTTTTCCGCCCTAAATACAGTACTTTACATTTCTCCGTATTGAATTTCATTTTGTTAGCTTTGGCCCAGCTCTCCAGTCCATCCAGGTCATTCTGAATTTTGATCCTGTCCTCTAGGGTATTAGCTACTCCTCCTAATTTGGTGTCATCTGCAAATTTGATAAGTATGCCCCTAATTCCCTCATCCAAGTCATTGATAAAGATGTTGAATAGCACTGGGCCAAGGACAGAACCCTGTGGCACCCCACTGGTCACATCTTTCCAAGACGAAGAGGAGCCACTGCTGAGCACCCTTTGTCTTCAGCCGGTCAACTAATTTCAAATCCATTTAATAGTTAACTTGTCTAGCCCACATTTTACAAGCTTGTTTGCAAGAATGTCATGGGGAACCTTGTCAAAGGCCTTACTGAAATCAAGGTATGTGATGTCCACAGCATTCCCTTCATCTACCAAGCTGGTAACTTTATCAAAAAAAGAGATCAGATTAGTCTGGCATGACTTGTTTCTCTGAAACCCATGTTGACTTTTTGTGATTATGGCATTGCCTTCTAAATGTTCACAGACTCTCTGTTTAATGATCTGCTCTAGAATCTTCCCTGGTATTGATGTCAGACTAACTGGACGATAATTGTTGGGATCCTCTTTTTTCCCCTTTTTGAAGATGGGAACAATGTTTGCCCTCCTCCAGTCTGCTGGGACTTCTCCTGTTCTCCAGGAGTTCTCAAAGATTATTGCCAATGGCTCTGAGATTATATTTGCCAGCTCTTTTAATACTCTTGGATGTAGTTCATCTGGTCCTGGAGATTTAAATTCATTTAGATTAAGAAGGTATTCCTGTACTACCTCTTTACTTATTTTGAGCTGGATTTCCCCTATTGTGTCCTCTGTTCCATTATCTTCAGGTTGGTCCTCCTTTTCCTTTTCTGAAAACACTGAGGCAAAGAAGGTGTTGAGTAATTCTGCCTTTTCTCTGTCCCCTGTTAGCATTTTGCCATCTTCTCCACGTAGTGGCCCTATCATTTCCTTCTTCCTCCTTTTGCTGGCACTATTACTTCCCTTGATCTAATGATGAGTCAATTTGTTATTCAGTTTTCTTACCTACCCTGACACCCCAGCCCCATATCTGTAGTAAAATCTATAATAATAATTGGCAATATTTAATAATTTGGTCAACGTGTGGCCTTACATGCAGTGTGGCCATTAATAAACCTGGGACATTACTGATCTACCAAACCCAAAGACAAGCACAACAGGGGCCCTTTGTGGCTATGGGTGCTGGGGGTGCCTTGGGTTTCTAAATGGCACTAAAACCTCATTCTGCTTGTGTGTGTGTGTTTGCCTTTCAATAATTATTAAGGTGCAGAGGGGCCCATTTATTTATAAACGGGCAGGTTTGCAGTTTGCAGAAGGAACGTCACACCCTTCCTGCAACCTGGCTAAAAGAGGAGCATATCTTTCTTCTGAAGTACTACTTACCTCTTGAAAATAATTTAGCAGCAATTTATTTTTTAAAAAAATGCAGAGTGGCTGATGGGAAGGGGGTCTGGTATATAGCTTTCCCTGACACTGGGATAAACATAGGGGGCCCCAAAACAAACCATTGCAGCCCCCCCCAAAAAAATTCCTTAAACCGGCCTTGGCACTTACCTTGCCTCCTGTCCAAAGGCTTCCCAGCAATGAAAGAGGAAGTGAACAGAGCTCCATTCACTTCCTCATTCAAAATCCCATGGATTCTCACAAGAAGACACTCCCGCAGGAAATTCAAAAAATAAAACAAAAACAACACACAAGAAGTTTTTAAAAGCACATACACACACTTAAGAACTTACAAGTAACCTAGGGAGCGTCATAAAAAATGTGTCACTTACCTGGATGTCACAATCTCACCCAGAAGTGTTTGCATGTGACTGGCCATTCACGCTGCATTCACATGAGTAAAATGGTGGCGGTTTCATGTACCTACAATGCCGGCACTAAAGCACCATGGGAGAATCAATTGACAACTTCAGCTGTCCATAAAAAAAGTACGGGTTTTGGCCAGTACATAAATGCAAAAGGGCGATGTCATCTGGTATGTGCGTCCTTTCGCATTTATGTGGCATCGTTATGACACTGTATTTAGTGCATCTGATAAAAACAGCCTTGTAATTTTCAGTTTTAAAGGAAGGCTTCTCATGTAGTTTAGTTGGTGCCACGCAAGCACAGTTTTTAGATGTAAACATTATTCAGGTAGGTTTTCCGTGGTTTGGGGGGGGGCGTGAGGCCATGCTCTGCAAGAATTTATTCCTGACATTTTGCCTGCATCTGTGGCTGGCATCTGAAGAATAAACTCTTCCAGAACATAGGCTCACAGCCTAAAAAAAACCCACGGAAAACCTATGGATGCTAGCCGTGAAAGCCTTTGAGTTCACATTCTGCAGCTATCTGGTACTTTTCTCCCACTTATTTCTTACCCAAATATGTTTCGGTTATCCTACAGGAAGGAGATTTTCACACGGGCTATATAACCCATGGCAGGAACAGAACAGGGTCGGGAAAGGTTTTCCCTTTCGGACGACGTTGACCCCATTCTGTCCTGCATCCATCCTACTCCCGTGACTGTTCCAGAACAATGTAATCACTATTTTTCATCGTGAATAGACCTCCCGTTCCGTTGCTATAATGCAATCACAGGTGTGCGAACAGGAGCCCCGTTCCTGTTCCAAAATGAAAGCCACAAAGGGGAGGTCCGTTCTGAGCACTTCCTGGTACGATCTGGACATCCAGGTAAGTGGCACCCTTTATTTTACCCTCCCTGTTTTGATTATGTGATTTAAAGAGTGTTTTTGTGCTTGGTGAATTGATTTTATGTTTGGGGGCGTTTTATTTTTTAAATTTACCGTCCGACATTATCACGTGATAACGTGATAACGTTTCAGACGGCCGGTCGTAAAAGCAGCCTTACGACGGCTGCATTTATGGCCAGCCAGCAAGGGGAGGGGGAGCCCGTTCCTGCTGCGGAATTAAGGTAAATGTGTGAAAGATTTACGTTATTCTGTGGCAGGAACGAGAGAGGAGGTAGCGGGGCAGTAACGGGGCATTTTGGCCCCGTGTGAAAATCTCCGAAGAATGTTTTCCTGCCCACCTCCTGGGCTGAGGCCTCTTTCTCCTACAACAGGGGTGGACCAACCTTTTTCTGTCCCCCAAAGAGTGGATTGCTGCTCCTGGAAGCCTCCAGGTACAACAATTTACTTGTAAATAGGTTACAGGGTTTTGTTTTGTTTTGTTTTTGAGAGCCAGAAGTAGACTTCTGGACGCTTTGGGATTTTTTTGTTTTGTTTTGTTTTGTTTTCTGCAATACTTCATGGGGTTCTTGGAAGGTTCCAAGTCATAATAATGACCCCAGGCCTGCAGCAGCTGCCCACCCCACCCCACCCACCCTATTTATTTATTTTATTGTTTATTTGTGCAACTTCTATGCCACCTTTCTCCCAAAGTGGGACCCAAGGCAGCTCACAAAACAATTACAATCACAATTAAAAACAATTAAAACATACACAGTAAAAAAAAAACAGATAAAAAGCATAAAAACACACCCCGATAAAAGCCATAATTTTCCTTAAACAAGAATGTTTTTGCCTGCCAGCAAAATGACAACAGAAAAGGGGCAGATTAGCCTCCCATGGAAGGGAGTTCTAGAGAATCGGAGTAGCCACAAAAAAGTCTCGCTCTCATGTCCTCACCAAGTGAGCCTGTGATGGTGGTGGGACCGATAGAAAGCCTTCCCTTGCAGATCTTAAAAACCTTGCAGCTTCATACAGAGAGATATGATCTTTCAGATAGTCTGGACCTAAGCTGTGTAGGGCTTTATAGGTCAAGACCAGCACTTTGAATTGGGCCTCGAAACAAACAGGTAGCCAGTGGAGCTGTTTTAACATGGGAGTTATATGCTCCCTCCAACTGGTCCCAGACAGCATTCTGGCTGCAGCATTCAAGACACAAAACATGGCACACCTGAAAATTCCATGTCTCCAGGGTTTATTAATTTATTTATCTATGTTATACCCCGTCTTTCTTCCAACACCAGATCCAAGGCACTGCACAACATTTAAAAGCACAATACAATCAAGAAACTGTAAATACAAAAATAAAAATGTAATTAAACTAAAGTTCCATTTAAAAACATGTTAAAACTGTTAAAAGCAGTGTTAAAACAAGTTAAAAACAGCATTAAAAGATACTTAAAGCATAATAAAATAAAAACACTACATCTCTATCATTAAAAGCTTTAGCTATTGTATAAAATAAAAAAACAAAAAACTTCCTTAAATAAAAAGGTCTTTACCTGACAGCGGAAAGGCAACAGGGAGGGGCCAACTGGTCTTCCCTGAAAAGTGATTTCCATAACTTGGGAGCAGCCACCAAGTAGGCTCTCTCTCATGTCCTCACCAGACATGCCTGGAATAGTGGTGGGGCCAAGAAAAAGCCTTCTCCTGAAGATCTTAGAACATGGGCAACCTGATATAGGAAGATACGGTTTTTCAAATAGTCATGATCCAAGCCTGACTTTAAAAGCACTTTTAATTCTGTCCAGAAATGGACTGGCAGTCAGTGGAGTTCTTTTAGAAAGGGGTTTTTATGATCCCTAAAACCAGTCAGCAACCTGGTCACAGCACTTTGGACCTATTGGAGTTTCCAGTTTCCAAAGGCACCCTATGTGGAGTGATTTACAGTAATCCAAACAGGATATAACCAAGGTATGTGTCACCATAGCCAGATCTGACATCTCAAGGAACAGGTGCAGCTGGCGAACTAGTTTTAATTGTGCAAATGCACTCCTGTCCACTGCTGAAATCTGGGCATCCAGGCTCAGAGTTGAGTCCAGGAGCATACCCAAGCTGTGAGCCTGAGATTTCTGGGAGAGTGTAAACCCATCCAGCACAGGCTGAGTCCCTATTCCCTGATCAACCTTGTGACTGACCAGGAGCACCTCTGTCTTGTCTGGATTAAGTTTCAATTTGTTTGTCCTCATCCAGGCCATTACTGATGGCAGTCATTGGCTAAGTACCAAGACAGCTTCCTTGGAATCAGATGGAAAGGAGAGATAGAGTTGGGTGTCATCAGCATATCGGTGACACCGTATACCAAAACTCTAGAAAAGAGCAATCTGTTCCCCAGCTTGTTTTTCCTGATAGAGACAGAAATTTTAGCAAGCACAGCCCCTTTGCTCTCACCTTGCAAAGAGGAAGTGTGCTGCCTCCATAAGGGTTGGCCAGTCTGTGGAGCAACACTCAGAGGACGAGTGCTGTCATCACTTTTGAGGAATTTCACCTTTGACCAACAAAGGGACACATACAGTTGTCGCTCCATATCTACGGATTTGGTATCCACGGATTTAAGTATTCACGGCTAGAAAATATTCTTATAAAAATAATAATTCAAAAAGCTAACCTTGATTTTGCCATCAAGGCACTCAAGCAGTCAAAATCAGTCCTCCCTGATTTGTCTGAAAGGTATTGTTATTTAATAGACAGACCTTGTATTTATTTACATTTCTAGAGTGCTTTTCCTTCATGGAGATCAAGATGTCATACACAGTTCTACTCTCTTTCATATTATCCTTCCCAAAAGCCAGCAGAATGGGTTAACTCATGGCTTACATTTGCTTTGATTATTTCTGGTTGTGGGAAACACAATATAGCTAGAACCAATTTTGTAACTCAGAGGAAGAGGGACAACTTGCAAAATGAAATTGCAATGCAGAAATTCTCTTTTTCTTCTTATGATTAAAAATTGTGCTGGCAGGAATGTACCTACCAGATGCACACTTTAACAAAAAATATAGCATTTACCATGCTGGCCTAAAATTCTCTTGGGTGTGTTGCCATTTTCAGCGTGCTGACTGGCTGCTTAGGTGTGTGGGAGTCTTAGCAGAACGAGGGCCAAACTATCATGCAGGCACCTGAAGCAGCCTAGGGTAGTGCTATTTAAGAGCAGCATTCAACCCTCAGTCTTGGTTATCACAACATGGTTTTCTGTGCTCTCTGTAGCTGCTCTTTGGGTCTTGGGCCTTCTATGCTGTCTGTAGCTGCTCCTTTGGCCTTATGCATTCTGTGCTGTCTGTAGCTGCTCCTTGCCCTTGGGCCTTCTGTGCTGTATGTAGCTGCTCCTTGCTTTTGGCTCTCGGGGTGGAAACATGTGGAAAGCTTCACGTCCTTTCTAAACATGGTGGCGGAAGGGCCCTTGCATCCTGGTGTGTGTGGGGTGTATGTGTGTGTAGAGTGGGTGGGTGTGCATGTGTGTGGCATTGGAGTGTGTATAGTGTGGGGGGTGGAATGTGTATGTGTGTAGCATGGGGTGTGTGTGTAGTGTGGGGGGTGTAGTATGGGTGTGTGTGTTTGTGCATGATGGTGGTAGAGGGGCTTTCATGTCCTGCCATCCATGGTGTGTGTGTAACATGGGGTGTTTGTGTGATTGCATGGTGGTGGCGGAGGGGACCTCACGTACTAGCATGTGTGGTGTGTGTGTAGCATGGCATGTGTATGTATATGCACAGTTGCATGGTGGCGGCGGAGGGACCCTCATATCCTGGTGCGCATGGTGTGTGTGCGTGTATTGTGGTGTGTGTATGTGTGGTTACATGGTGGCGGTAGAGGGGCTCTTGCATCCTACCATGTGTGGTGTGATGTGTGTGTATGCTCAGTTGCATGGTGGTGGCAAAGGTGCCCTCACATCCTGGCATACATGGTGTGTATGTGTAGTGTGGTGTGTGTGTAGTGTGGTTGTATGCCAGTGGCAGAGGTGCTCTCTCATCCTGGCATGCATGGTGTGTGTGTGTGTGTGTGTGTGTGGAGTGGGGTTTGTGTGTATGTATGGTTCCATGGCGGTGGAGGGGCTCTCACGTCCTGGCGCACATAGTGTGTGTGTGTGTGTGTGTGTGTGTCTAGTGTTGCATGTGCATGCACAGTTGCATGGCAGCAGCAGAGAATGAAACAGCATGAAACTAGCTATTATAGTTGATTTGAAAGGTTATATATTAATGCATCAAATGATCATATTCTTAACATGTTTCCTAAGTGGCCAATCAGCAGAGTGGGAATGGAAACATACCAAACCATTTTATATATGTAGATAATGGTGTAGGTTACGCCGGGTATAGCTAGTATATATTTTAAAATAAATGCTGTACAATAAAGCTGTGTTTAAATGTTCAGAAAGCAGTGTTCAGCAAGCACTATAACAGTTCCCAAGAAAATATATGTTTAAACATGTATAGTTTCTGATTTTTGCAATATTTCATACAGAGAGCTTTGAAAAATTCAGAAATTTTACAACTCAAGGATCCAATAGAGTGCCAAATCTCCACCTCGTTGTACAGTCCAAAACCTACTCCCCAGGATCTAGAACTTCTTAACCCTTACGTACTAGGACAGAACATTTTAGTTCCCCAGAACCATGTTTTGTTGCTGATCCACACAAAACTAGACCTACAGTGCAGGTTCTCTTCAACACTGACATAGCCTGCACAGATGTAAGAAACATCCCAATTTCCTCCACTTGCCATGTGCACTTCCTCCCTCCTATATAAAGAGGGAAAAATTAATGGGATAAAAGAATATCCCAAGAAATCTATTTTTTTGTTGTTGTTTCGATCCCATGCTGCTTTTTTTTAATGTCAAACCATGATGTGGCAAAATAGAAGTTATGTGCTCTGGGGAGATTATCAGATGAGTGCCTTAATACGTTATTATTGCACTAAATTTTACAGCGTTCGTGTTCCGGCAGAATGACACACATTTTCACATGCTGCTGTGATCATGATACAGAATTGCCCAAAGAATCTGGCAATATGAGCACTTGTGCCACTTACTTCCATGTTTCTCTGTGAATGTGATTTCGCTGCATCTCGCGAGAAGATGCGAGCATGCTTAAAAGCCCCAAAACACCAAAATTAAAAAAAAAATGTTCAGCAAAGCACAGATACATGTTTATAAACTTGCAAGCAAGATGGAGAGGTTCATAAAAAGAGCATATGGTACCTAGTTTTCCTGTTCACACCTGGAAGTGTTCTGGTGGGACCGCCCATTGACACCAGAATCGTGCTAACAGAATGGGAGATCAATTCTCGACTTCTCCCCATCAATAAAAAAGAACTCCCTCCTACTGGCAGCAGAATGCTTGCATAATGCCAGAGCATGACATTGTCTGATAAGGAAGCCCTTTTGCGATCTCATGGCATCATTATAGCACCATTTTTGACATGTCTGATAAAGTCCTGGGTGTCAATAGGTTGCCTTCTTTGGGGAAAAAAAAGGAAACTTCCTTCATTGGGGGCAATGGAATTCACTAGGGTCAGGAAATTTCCACAATGCAAGAACTGTATGTTTTCTTTTATCTTGTGTTGCATCATCTTCTTTTATGTTTATGTCACCATATGCTTTCTGATTCTGGAAGGCACACCCCTTGCCTTTAGATTGCTTTCTTTTCAGCACCTTCTCTGGCTTTATACTATCTTTTTTTAAGGTGAAGGAATACAGGGCCCTTTTACACTACTTAGTGATAGCACTGTGATTCCACATTAAATGCCATGGCTGTATCCTGTAGAATTGTGGGGATTGTAGTCAGGTGAGACATTAGAGGAGCTCTAGTGGAGAAGGATAGAGGATTCCATAGGGTGGATGCATGGCAATTCAAGTAAAATCATAGTGCTGTAACTGGGAAGTATAAAAGGACCCCCGAAATTTACACAATATTCTACATAAAGTTTCACCACAGGCTTTATACCATACTGGCAATGTTATTTTCAATCGCTTTCCTTCTGCAATAAACCCTAGCATTGACTTCACCTTTTTTGACACTTGCCACATATTGGTCAACTAACAGCTTTACTGAGTTGTTCATCCTGACTCTAAAATTTCTGGTGAGCTGTTGCCAGCTCCAGTCCCATCAATATATATGTGAATCTAAAGCTTCTAATTTTGCCCCAGTGTGTACCATTTTATACTTGCTTATACTGAACCACCTTTGTCATGTTGTTGCCCGTTCTCCAAGTCTGAAAAGATCCTTTCAGAAATCTTCTCCATCTATACTGGTTTTTTTAATCACACTGAACAATGTGATGTCATCTACAATTTTTGCCACATTTGTCACCTCACTGTTTATCCCTCATGAAAGATCATCTATGAACAAGTTAAAAAGCACCAGACTGCTCAGACCTTTAGAACATCCTCTGTTTGTATCCCATAGAAACTTCATTTCTTAGGAGATTTTCACACGGGCTATATATCCCGTGGCAGGAAAAGAACAGGGTCGGGAAAGGTTTTCCCTTTCGGACAACGTTGACCCCGTTCTGTCCTGCATCCATCCTACTCCCGTGACTGTTCCAGAACAATGTAATCACAATTTTTCATCGTGAATATACCTCCCATTCTGTCACTATCACGCAATCACGGGTGTGCGAACAGGAGCCCCGTTCCTGTTCCGAAATGACAGCCGTGGAGGGGAGGTCCGTTCCGAGCACTTCCTGGTATGATCTGGACATCCAGGTAAGTGGCACCCTTTATTTTACCCTCCCTGTTTTGATTATGTGATTTAAAGAGTGTTTTTATGCTTGGTGAACTGATTTTATGTTTGGGGGAGTTTTATTTTTTAAATTTACTGTCCGGCGTTATGACGTGATAACGTGATAATGTTTCAGACGGCCGGTCGTAAAAGCAGCCTTAAGACAGATGCATTTATGGCCAGCCAACAAGGGGAGGGGGAGCCTGTTCCTGCTGCGGAATTAAGGTGAGAGTGTGAAAGATTTATGTTATTCCGTGGCAGGAACGGGAGAGGAGGTGGCGGGGCAGTAACGGGGCATTTTGGCCCCGTGTGAAAATCTCCTTAGTAAACAGATTTGTCAAACCATGATGTGGCAAAACAGAAGTGACGTGCTCTGGGGAGATTATCAGACGAATGCCTTAAAATGTTATTATGGCACTATAATGTCATGCAAAATCCAACAATATAATAGTACAGAAATTGCCAGTTTTTCTCATTAAAGATATGCTTTTAATATTCTCCTCAGATAATACTAAAATAATGCCAAAATGTGGGTCAATGTGGTATTTTTGTTACGTTATTAGTATGTGTCTTCAAGCTGCCTGTTGACTAGTGGCAACACCACTAATTTCATAGGGTTTTCTCAGGCAAGTAGGCCATTGCTTTCCTTTGAAGTTTAGCCTACAGCACCTGGCATTTCTTGGTGGTTCCCCTTCCAAGTGCTAACCAGGGCTGACCCTGCTTAGCTTTCAGGATCAGGCAGGATGTGGTAGCTTCAGGGTATCTTTCTTTTATTGACATCATCACCATCATCATTATCATCATCATGCTGCAGTTTCATTCCATCACTTTAACTGCATCTTCTGTTTTCATTCAGCAGATGTCACTGCAACACAGGCCAGACTTGGAAAACTGTTTGGAGAGAAGAACTTTTGCAGATATTATGCATACTTAGAGAACCTTTTCTATTTTTATTTCTCTATTTTTCTATTTTTATTTCTTTATTTCTTATTGTATTTCTCTATACAAACGTCTTTCACCAACTCACAATGCGAGATGTACTGAGGACTGGGGAACGGAATAATTTTGAATATTTTCAAAGTGTGTGTACCCCTCAGGATTGCCACAGACTTTCAGCCTGAAATATTACTAGATCTTAATCTAACCCCATAATTCTGTTACCTACCCTGACACCACGGCCCTTCCAATAATTCACCAATTGGCTATATTTAATAAAATGTCTTATTTATTGATGCTTCACAAGGGTCTTTATCAGACATGCAAAATACAGCGTCATAATGATGCCACATAACTGTGAAAGGGTACGCGGATCAGATGACGTCACTCTTTTGCTGTTAAAACCAGCCCCAAACCTGTACCTTTTAATTGACGTCTTAAGCCATCAATAGCCCCCCCTGCTGTTTTTTGCCGGCATTGCTGGCATGCAAAACCTTAGGCAATTAAAATCTTGTACTTACCTGACAACAGCTGGACCGGGGAGAACACTTCTGGGTCAGATTGGGACATCCAGGTAAGCGATGAACTTTTTTTTTTTTTTTACCCTCCCTGGGTTACTTGGAGATTTTTTAGTGTATGTGTGTGCTTGGTGTGTCTTTTTGATGTTTATTTTTGTTTTTATTTTTGAATTTCCCACACAATTTCAAAAGGGAGGAAGTGAATGCAACTGTTCACTTCCTCTTTATTCATGGAGCTGCCTTTGCTGGGAAAGCAAGGTAAGTGCAGGGGAACGTTCTTTTACCGGTATAAAAATTTATTTTTTTAATGCTGGCAGAAGAATGTTAACAAGAGGATGTCTAATAAAGTCTAAGGTTAGCAGTAGACCAGAAGCAGGGACTGAGTGAAAGGTTTGCTCAAAACCTAACAAAGAGGTCTTTCCAAATTCCCAAAAGATATGCCCAGGTAGTAATGATGTGGCCTCCTCTTGGACAGTGAGTTAGGGTGGAAATGTGCTAATTCTCCTGAATGTGAATCATTTGCTAAGTCAATCAAGTGAGTCATTTGCTAAGTCAATCAAGTTGCCAGAAAACTCATTACTCTTCAAACTGGTTTTCCTTCACACCTCTCACTTTATCAATAGAAGGTTGCCTGATACCCATCAGTTTTAATGTCTCAGCCAGAGCTTCCATTGTCTGATTTGACTGTGGGAAACTCCAAAAACATTTTTTCCACTCATAACACAGCTTCAGGGGGAATATTGAATATAAACATCACCCCAAAATACAACCAAGGTGTGCTCAGTTTCCCAGAAGCCACCGCTCTGTTGGTTTGCTGTGTCACCTGGTGCGCATAACTGTACTACTTCTCAGCACACATATCTGCTCTTCAGACAGTTATAGTATAGCCCATCATCCTGAACTCTATTCCTCTATACCAGTACTTCCTCCTATTCTCCACTAGCCTTGTGTGACTGCTTGAAAATGCGTGTTTGTATTCCTGTGATTATTTTTCAATAAAAACCACTTTTCTTCTATTTCCTGGCTGTGAGTCTCATCAGTTAGTACTGGTATACATAGGTCAAAAGATCCCATAGTTACCTGGCCTCTTGCTGCCATATTGAGCTAATTAAAATTCCCCATATTAATATCTGAGATGAGTGGGGTTCCCACAAACCCCCCATAACCCAGGTAACAAGTCTAGATAAAGAACAGTAGATAATATCGTTAAACAAACAATACAGAACATGTGTTTTCAACATTTATTTATCCATAACTGATTCAATAGTCAATAGTGCGAACAAGTATGTGAACTTTTATATTTAGTATCTATTGACACCCCTGTGACCAGAATGCATTTCCTATATAAGTCAGTCTTTTACGTTGTTTTTGAGAAAGTTGGGTCCATTCCTCCCTAAAGAATTACTTCAGCTTCAAATATCATTATATCTGAGGGCTTCGTAACATTAATATCTCATTTCAAGTCCTGCTTCAACATTTTCATGGGCTTTAGGTTTGTACTTCACGTAAGCCACTGTAAAATATTGAATTTCTCTTATCCATCTTTCTTTGGTAAATCTACTGGTATGTTTATGACCATTGTCATGCTACATAACCTGTTTCAGTTTAGGAGATTATCAGACTGGAACAGAAAAAGTGTTCCCATCTTGCAATCTCCTCTCCCACCCCTCTCCCGTCACTGTAACAGGGAAAAAAAAGTTTTCAGACCTATCTTAATCACACATTGTTTCCTCGGCAGGGCAGCCCAGGAGTGAATGGAGCTCGGATGGCGCTCCTTTCACTTCCTGGTTTCAAATACCAGCCATTCTCGCAAGAAGATGAGAGTGCGGGAAATTCAAACATAAAAGTAAAATAAAAGACAAACAGTTATACCAAGCACCTAAACATACTTGAAACATAACAAGTAACCCAGGGAGGAAACAAAAAAGTGTGTCACTTACCTTGATGTCCTGATCTCACTTGGAATGTTCTGCATGGACCTCCCATTGACACTGGCATCATGCCAGCATAACGGGGTACCTTTTCAGGCACAGGCTATTCCGTTAGAGAAACGGAATGGGGGATCTATTGATAGCTTAGCCCATCAATAAAAAGCAGTGCCAGTGGAACGGCAACAGCACAGGTGCATGACCAGATGGGAACGATGTTGTCTGAAAATGAAGCTCTTTAGCAATCTCCTGGTGTTGTGATAACACCATATTTAGCATGTTTGATAATCTCCTTAGTTTCAGCTCTTGGGCTGAATCTTGTAGGTACAGTTGTCCCTTCATATTCACTGGGGGTTGGTTCCAGGGCCCCCCATGGATACCAAAATCCATGAATACTCAAGTCCCATTATATGCAATGGCATAGCAAAACGGTGTCCCTTGTATAAGATGCCAAAATCAAGGTTTGCTTTTTTGGATTATTATTTTTTAAGAATATTTTCAAGCCGTGAATTCTTAAATCTATGGATACCAAATCCGTGGATACAGAGGGACAACTGTATATTGCAGAATTCATGCTTCTGTCAATTGTGGCAAGAATTCCAAGTCCTGAGACAGCAAAGCAGGCCAAAACCATAGATTTACTACCACTTTGCTTGTTAGTTGGAACGCAGTTCTGTACTCATTTGAGTTCTGGCATATTTGTCCCTATTCAACTATTGGTTGTATGTGTTTTGACTGTACTCCCAGGCCAACACTACTGAGAGAGTAGGAGCCATTGTCTTTATTGTAAGCTGCCACTCTTTCTGCAGCTGCTCTGAGTTATACTGGAACTCTTTTAGGCAGAACCTCTGAAGGGACAGGGTTCATCTTGGGGAGAACTCCAGTATAATGCAAAGTAGCTGTGGGAGGAGTAGTTATAAAAGAAAAATGAATTTGTTGCCACTTGTAGCTCTCTAAATGTTGTTGAATTGGACGTCCTGGGAGCCCTAGTTGGCATAGCCCATATGGAATTTGGTGATCTGTAGTCCAACAATCTCTGGGGGGGGTACGATTCCCATCTGTGTTACATGTAGGTAAAGTCAAAATAGGATTAAAAAATAACAAAAATCTACATGAAAGAGCTATTCAGCCAGCTACAAGAAAATAGTCATCAAAAATATAGTTCATCAAAGTGAACAAATCTATGAGCAACACATAAAAACAGTTTTGTTTCTGAATAAATATTTAATTTATGCACATTTTATACCTTGTCTTCAGTAAAACTTTGTCAGGATCTAGGAATTATCCTCATCCTTATAGCATGCCATATATGGAGTACAAATATAAATTTTGTGCAGCTTTCATTGGGTTTTTTCTTCTTTAAAATTTTCCTTTTTATATATAACAGCAGTTGGCAAAGCCATAACCCTGGGATATGGATCACACTTGTTCCATAGAAAATAAAAGCTACACAGGTTTTTTGGAGGGGTTGTTTTATTGTGAGGTAGCAAAAAAAGGGGGGGAGAAGAAACCCCTATCCATTTTTGTATATTTTTTGCTCTCTTTGTATTACATGAAATCCTACAGCAAGAACAAATAATGAATAGTTTGGTACTGTTTTTGTGCCAAGTCCTGCTGTTTTTATTCAGACATAACTCCCATTGATTTCATGCATTTAAGAATGGCTGTATAAGAAGCAATAGCTGTGAGCCTCAAAATGCTGCATCTTATATAATTATTTCACACCCTTGCAAAATAGAATTCTAAATGGAGTTCTTTGATTACTATGCTGCTCCCAGCTCTCTCTCATTTTCTCTCTCTCTCTCACTCACTCACACACACACACACACACACACAGGTAAGCTATTCTAAACTGTTCAAAACATAGAAAATAATATCAAACATCTTTATTGGGTATGGATTAATCATTATGCCATAAATCAGAGGTAGGAACAATGTGGTCTTCCCTATGTTGTTGGAGTGCAGTTCCCAGCATTTCTCACCACTGGCTGTGCTGCCTATGGCTGCAGGGACTCGCAGGCCAACAGTCCAGCTACACAATTCCAGCTCTTGCTGTAAATGCTAGGAAGTAGTAGAGTTTCAGCCTAGATGATGCCACAACCACAGTATAAATGTATGTTCTAGTTCACACATTCACCTCTTAATAAGACATCCCATCCAAAGAAGCTACCAGGAGCTTTAATAGTTCCTGTTCTTAGAGCAGCTACTCTCACCCTGCAAATACCCACCCACTCTGATAATTTTCTTGCCCTGTGCTTCAGGCGAAAAGAGAGCTGCCATTCACTCCTCCTCATGGCAGTGCAGTGCCTGGCAGTGCTTGGCTGGAGAAAACAAAGAAATCAGTCAGGGATAAAGATGTTGTTGTTCTTTCTAGCAGAATACAGAAAGGTATTGTATCACTATAGGTGTGGCAAGCAGAGATGGTACTCTTTTTCCATGATAAGGAGCAGGAAAGGGGATCTGATAGCACAGCAACCATCTCTGTTGCAACTTCAGAGACCAGGATCACAGGAGGCACTTGGTGCTTTGTTTCCATGTAATGCTTTTGACCACAGGCAAATATGCAGAGGACCTATTCTTAATCCAGAGTTGTCTGCTTAGTAGGTTTGTTCTGTTTCACCTGTTAATATCACAGACTAACCCACAGGTGGGAATCATATGACCTTCCAGAAGTTGTTGGACTACAGCCCCCAGCATTCCACTCCTTTGGCTGTGACGGCTATGGCTGAAGGGAGCTGCGGTCCAATAATATCTGAAGGGCCACACAATCCTCATTTCTGGCCTAAGTGAGGCCTCATCACATGGCAGGTGAATGAGCAATGGTCATGCTTCCATTTGTATAGTAAAGTTGATTGAAACCATGATACCGTAGCTTGCCCTATAAAACAATCAGAATATCTATATTTATATACAACACACCAAAACTTGGGTGTGAAATTAGAATGTGGTAGAGAATATACTTCTTTCCTTCTTGCTCTGAATGGCTCTTGCTATGAATGTCTGCTCACTTATTCATGCTTTTATTTAAGGCATTTTATATTTGATATAGCAACTCAAGGCAGCTTACAATAAAAGCATTAAAATTGGGTTTTACTGGGCTGGATCCAGTTTTAGCCTTACTTTGAATAGATCCATGGAAATCATTACGTCTTGGTTTGGGGGAAAACACAGGGTATACATGATGATGATGATGATGATGATGACGACAATGGTCATACCTAACTTGTCCAATTTATTTGAATGGATCTATTTTAAGTCTGGAAAAGTCTGGATCCAACTCATTGATATACTTTTGTTTTGCTCATGGTATGTATGTTTGAGGGGTTAGGTTTTTTTAAATTATAAGCTAATTAAAATATTTCTAGAAAATATATTTTATTATAAGTACTGGAAATAAAAGGAGATTATCAGACATGTCAAAAACAGCATTATAATGACGCCATGAGATTGCAAAAGGGCTTCCATATCAGACAACATCGTGCTTCAGCGTTATGCAAGCATTCTGCTGCTGTTATGAGGGACTTCTTTTTTATTCTCACAGAGAAGTTGAAATTCGATATCCTGTAGTTTTTGTGATCTGGATATTCATGTGTGCAAGAAGGTTCCCCATTCTGCTGGTGTGAGTCCAGTGTCAGTGGAGTAAGTGGCACAAGCACTCATATTGCTGGATTCTTGGGGCAATTTTGAATCGTTGTCACAGCAGTGTGCGAAAATATGTATCATTGTGCCAGAGCACGAACGCTGTAAAATATAGTGCCATAATAATGTTTTTAGGCACTCGCCTGATAATATCCAAAGAAAAATTGAAAATGTATCTATTTGTCTGTCATCGTGTGTGTGTGTGTGTGTGTGTGTGTTCAAGTTGCCTGTTGACTTATGGTGACCTCATGACCTTCATAGGGTTTTCTTAGGCAAGGAATACTCAGAGGTGGTTTTGCCACTTCCTTCCTCTGAAATGTAGCCTACAGCACCAGGTATTCATTGGCAGTCTCCCATCTGAGTACTAACCAGGGCTGACCCTGCTTACCTTTCAAGGACGGGCAGGAACTGATACCTTTAGGATATTTAGGTGTTTGTGTGTCATCATAGCGGTATCCAAATTAATATTATATTAAAAGAATTTCCAACATTACTGTAAGCCAGTTGAGTTTACTTCCATTGTTAACCTGAGGATTGAGAAGCAGAATAAAATTGTGTGCATGTGTGTATGAGAGACAGATAGAGGAAAGAGGGAGAGTTTAAGACACACTGACAGACTATTTTCAGTTGAATACTCAGAATTACAAAGGGAAACGGATAATGTAAAGTTGAAGGCTTTCACGGCCAACATCCCTAGATTTTCCTTGGGGTATTTTTGGGCTGTGAGGCCATGTTCTGGAAGAGTTTGATGCCATGAAATGTCAGAAGTAAACTCTTCCAGAACACAGCCTCATAGCCCGAAAAAGCCCCAAGGAAAATCTATGGAAATGGATAAATTTAACCTGGCAAACAAATATGCAGTATTGTAGGGCTACTTAAAAAGTGAAATGATCAAACTGCAGGTGTCATTGATCTGGAAGAGTTATAGACAACCCAGCAAGTTCTTCTACTTTGATTTACTTGGTCATCTTACCCATAATGCTTCCCATTTTGACTTTAACATATATCACATATTGTAGTGGGGAAGACACTAATCAAAATGTGTGGGTGTGATCTTTTTACACACTAGGGGCAATCAAGTCATAACTGACCATTATGGAGGGTTTAGAGGATGCATCCATCAATAAGCCAGACAAGAAGACAAATCAAGATTTCAGTGGTCCTTTCAGTATTAAAATTGACAAAGGAATGGACTGAAAGGCAAATGGTCAAGCTACAAAACAATGCCCAGTAAACTTCTCCCAATATGCATTTCAGGACTTGTTTTATTCAAGATTTTAAATACAGAATGGATGAGGAATGTAGTGGAGAAATGTGCATCTGGAAGATATTATCAGTACAAATAAAGTTCATAAAATTATGCAGAGTGAATTGATAGATTTTCTTTGGTTTTTTCCGGGCTGTGAGGCCGTGTTCTGGAAGAGTTAGATGCAGGTGAAATGTCAGAAGTAAACTCTTCCAGAACACAGCCTCACAGCCCAGAAAAAAAACAAAAACAAAGAAAATCTATGGATGCTGGCCGTGAAAGCCTTCAACTTCACATTGAATTGATAGACTTTACACATGGAGAATGGCATATGATAGAACTCACAGTTGTTTGCTTATGCCATAAGCCTTATGGTATAGTATTTTATCAGTCTTGGGAGTTAATTTTACAGCTTTGTTGGGAAGGCTCTTCACGTAATGATTAGACAAGTTTATCTCTAGGTTACCTACAACATAGTAATTCTTAATGTGGAACTTAGTGTCTTAGTGATATACATTTATGGGTAATGACTGCAATCTACTCAAGGAGGTATATTTGGAACCAGTACGGATGTGCCTGAATCCTTGGAACCATTTTGTTTTTCTACCAAGACTCACCTCTGAAAGATACAGGAAATAAAGAGTGTCCTTGAAAATGTACAGCATTTTTCTCACTCATGATTGACCTGATACAAAGGGGTACACATATCGGTGATGAAATAAAATGATTTGTACTTCAGAAAGTATGGCATCCAGGCAGAGACTGTAAGTACAGGTCAATTCCTCTATGAACGGATTTGGTATCCAAGGGTTTCACTTATCCACATCTGCAAATATATATTCTCTCTAGGCAATTCTAAGTCTTCCAGTATGATTCTTTGGTCAACTTCTAGTGTTCTTCTCATTGAAAATAATAGGGTTCTCTATTATCCACAGTTTCAGGTATCCACCAGGGGGAGCGTTCTTGGAACCTACATCCTGCGGATATGGTGGTTGACCTGTAACGAATCATGAATAATGTCACTATGTGCAACAAGTTGCTTTCTTTTGATGATTAAGACATATCAACATTACATTTCAAAGATAACATAATGAGTGGGAATAAATATGTTGCATTAGGACTTTTTCGGACATCTAAAATGTAACGGAAGCAGCCTCGCCATGTTGCGAGGCTGCTGCAGTGCAGGGCGTCCCTTTCGCATGACGCCCGTCCCTGCCGGTACTGTTGCGGTACCGCAGGGACATTTGAGTGTTATATTTCAGCGATTTTTACTCACAATCAACTTTTGTGAGTAAAAATCACTGAAATATAACACTCAAATGTCCCTGCGGCACCGCAACAGTACCGGCAGGGACGGGCGTCATGCGAAAGGGACTCCCTGCAGCACAGCAGCCTCGCAACGTGGCGAGGCTGCTTCCGTTACATTTTAGACGTCTGAAAAAGTCCTTAGTGTAACAAATGTCATTTTAATTACTTTTAAAAATTACCATAAGGGGCATTTTGACAGTTATTTTTCAAGTTTCATGCATTTCCTTAGAGGGGATGGGTTTTTTCCCTTAATTTAAAAAGTAGTAGAAAGCGGTATGCACTGCAATGAGGTTTAAAAAAAAAAAGCATGGTAACTGGTAATGACAATGGATTACTTATCAAACACTATAATAAGGAATGGGAAGAGGTTACTTTTACAAAGTAAAGTTCCAAGCTCTGCACTACAGTCTAGATTTTCAGACAACACTGTTATAGTGTTACTATTCCACTATATTTGCTATGGCTGCCTCCTGTTGAATCCTGGGATTTGCAGTTTAGGGAGGGGCATTTGCAACTCTCAGCCAGAGAGCTCTTAGGCCTCACTAAACTACAAATCCCAGAATTCCACAGGAAGCAGCCAGAGCAGTTAAAGTGGAATAGTAACACTATAACAATGTAGTCTGAAAATCTCCAGTGATTTGGGTCTCTCTCACTCTGCCGAATTATAGATTTTGATACCACTTTAATTGCCATAGCTCCATATTATGGAATCCTGGAGGGTATTTAGTTTAGGGAGGGTACATTAGGACCCTTGTATCTGCTGGGGATTGGTTCTGGGGGGCGTGGATACCAAAATGTGGATAATTGAAAATAATGGAACTTCTGGTTTAAAATACCATAGAGTTGTCTTGGAGGACCTAGAAAATGGCTAAAGAGGGCACATTTTCTAGGAAGACTATATGGTAGATGTGCTGTTTTGTGTCTCGTGTATAATGAATCAGTGGATATGGGGGTCCTACTGTATTTAGAATTCTCTGCCAGAGAGATCTTTGTTATTGCTGCTTGTGCCTTCAAGTCATTTCTGACTTATGGTGATCCTAAGGCAAACCTATCATGGGATTTTCTTGCCAAGATTTGTTCAGAGGAGGTTTGCCCTTGCCTTCCTCTGAAGATGAGAGAATGTGACTTGCCCAAGGCCACCCTGTGGGTTTCCATGGCTGAACGGGGATTCAAACCCTGTGATCCAGAGCCATAGTCTAACACGCAAACCACAACACCATGCTGGCTCTCTAGGGGTAACTTAGTAATTCCCAAAACTATAGATCATAGGATTCCATAGGATGCAGCCATACTGTTAAAAGGGTATCAAAGTGCTATAATTTTTTTAGTGTAAATGAGACCTCCAAGCTCAATATCTTACTTTTATTGAGGATAAGCTGTCTAAGGGACTGAATGAGAGTCAATTATAAACTTTATTTGAAAGTATTTGAGGAGGGATATTGTGAACTTCCAAGAATAGCAAGCATGTGCGTTATGCTATAGTCAAGTGGGAATTATGGTTCTCAGTATTGCACACGATAGACTACTACTTCGAATTCTATTGTCACCCCTTCCCAATACAAAAACAATCAGGGACAACTGCAAGTTACAGATCAGGATGGGAGCAGCAACCACTTCAATTACTTATACGAAACAATCAAAGGCAAATTATTCAAACTGTGAAGCTAAACAAAGTCAAATAGCCTGGTTGAGTGACCTGGTCATGTAATTCAAAGCAATCAATAAAGAGGTTGATTCTAAACACCCTGGTCCACTGACTGCTGATGAACAAAATCTAGTTTAAAGATTCAAGTTGGAGAAGATATTTCCTAGGAAATGATGTAAACAATCATGAACTGAAGCTATTCATATTAGTTACATACAAATACCTCCTCTGGCTTTTCTTCGCAAACGAAGATTCAGGAAGGACTCATCCCGCGCTTTCTGCAAGCACGCTGATGACTAAAAAGGCCAATCTGAGATAAACAAGTCTGGTTGCAGAAAGCACAGCAGAAGGGCTCCTTGGGTGATGTTTTTGGGTTGTGATTCTTTCTGCGTTGTCGTTTCTCTTCAAGACTTGCTCGGCGTGAGTTTTCAAATAAGGCTGCAGCATTGTGGATAGTGCGTCTCCATGCCTCCCGATGTGAGACCAGGGCAGACCACTGTTGGTGATCAATTTGGCCGAGCCTGAGATGTTGTTTCAGGGAGTCTTTGTATCACTTTTTTGGAGCGCCCCTCTTACGCTGACCCGTGGCGAGTTCACCGTAGAGTAGTATTTTTGGGAGGTGATGGTCCTCCATCCTAGAAACGTGCCCTTCCCAGCGCAGCTACGTTCTCAATATCATGGCCTCAATACTGGTGATCCCTGCTTGCTCAAGGACAGCAACATTCGTCACATAGTCAGTCCAGTGTATATTTAGGATTGTGTGTAGACAGCGCTGATGAAAGCGTTCGAGGAGTCGTAGGTGGTGGCGATAGGTGACCCGTGTTTCAGATCCATAAAGGAGGATAGACAGTACAATGGCTCTATAACACTGATTTTTGTGCTTTGCCTCAGGTGTTTATTGCTCCAGACTCTTTTGTGAAATCTTCCAAATATACTATATGCCTTTGCTAATCTGTGATTGATCTCTTCGTCAATCTTGGCATCTGAGGAGATAATGCTTCCCAGGTAGGTGAACTGCTGAACGGACGTAAGCACAGAGTTGCCGATAGCAATGTGGGGATGGTGGTGTTCGTCCTGTGGTGCAGGCTGGTAAAGAACTTCTGTTTTCTTCAGGTTGACTTCCAGCCCAAACAGCTCTGCAGCTGTTGCAAAGCAGGATGTTAGGTGCTGCAAAGCTGCTTCTGTGTGGACAACAAGGGCAGCATCATCAGCGAAGAGCAGCTCACGGACTAGATAGTTTAGAGTCTTAGTGCGAGCCCTCAGACGGCTTAAGTTAAACAAGCTACCATCAGTACGGTAACGTATATAGATGCCGTCATCTTCTTCAAGCTCTGCCATAGCCCTTTGGAGCATTATGCTAAGGAAGATTGTAAATAAAGTTGGTGCAAGAAAACAACCTTGCTTCACTCCATTAGTTATTAGAAAGGGCTCTGAAAGAGCATCGCCATATCTGACTTGACCACACTGGCCCTCGTGTAGCAAGATGATCATTTTAAGGAATTTGGGGGGACATCCTAGTCTTTCCAGGATCTACCACAGAACTTTTCTACTCACAGTGTCGAAGGCTTTGGTGAAATGCTTCTCTTATCCTTCATGTAAATGGAACTACATTTTTTTGTGTGAATTTCCTTGTAGAATTTAGTTCTGACTCCACTTAATTCCATTGTTTAGCATCCATTGATCCCTACAATCACTCCTTGCAGACTATTTAGATTGACCCAATTGAGGCCATCTATCTTTTAAAATGTGTTTATTTTCCATTTTGTTTGATTGGCATTACAGACATAGTACTGATATGGAAAAATAGCTAGATTCTATTTAGTGTCACCATGGCACTACCTTTTCCCAGTGGTAGTAGGACTGCATGCTCCTGTGAGGCAAGAGGCTATGCTGGCAGTAGGAGTGCTGCTGGAAGGGCCTCCCATGTCAGACAGGCTTTTGCTGAGGGACCAGAATAAACTGGGCAGCAGCAGTAGTGTGTGAATATGAGTGACACTAGTGGAGAATCTCTCAGAGACAACGGCACTTGTTAGTACTGCACAGAAGAAGGCATGGTAAACTCCCTTTGAATGTCTTTTACCATGAAAATCCTATGATGAGACAGTCCAAAATGAAAAAAGAGATAGTACCAGAAGATGACACTCCCACGTCAGAAGGCACTCAATGAACTATTGGGGTACAACAGAGGACAACTTTGGGTATCACTGTGGCTAATGATGCAACTGGACACAAGCTGAAAGAACGTTCAGGTGTTCAGAGGTGAAAGAAAAGCCTGAAGCTGCACAATGCATATTATAGGAACATGGAATGGGAGAAGAATGAATCAGGAAATACTGGACATAGTATAACAAGAAATGGAATGTATAAACATTGCAATACTTGGGGTGGGAGAGCTTAAGTGAACAGGATTGGGACATTTTGAGTCAGATAATTACACAGAGCTCAGTCAGACAGGAGAATTAATTGTAGAAAACAGCACATTACCTCACTATCGCAGCAGTGTTCATTTGTCCCCACGACTCATTTGCAAGTTCACTGGCATGGAAAGCTATCTGAGTTTGAAGTTCATATGGAGCATACTCACGAGAAAAGATGGTGGCTGCGAGTGAATTACCTGCCTTGTTATTCCTCCATTCCCCACCTTTTTTGCCTTGTTAAAAGAGATACAGGAGAGCAATCTGCTTGAAAACATTCTTTTTTTGCTCTGTCGCTCAAGAATAGTGCTCTATCGTGTCCGTGAAAAACAACAATAGCGGCTCCAGCTGCTTCATCATCGGGAAGCCCACCCCTGTGCATGTCCAAACAATCATGTTTTGACTTCCTGGATGTGCCCCAATTTGAATTGGTTGTTCGAATGGGCTGTTATGCACATTTCCACATACTTTTTAAAAAAGGTTGTGAGAAACAGAGAAAGCTGTAGTTGTGAACTACTTGGAGTTTTCATCCCCCCCTTTCCCAATATGGCGAATCCCAGTAGGAACTCATCTGGACAAAAGGCATTCTTCCTGAATCCTTTGAGGATTTTTCCCTATCATCTAAACAACCCTACAGTGTTATACTCAGGAAATGAAAATCTAAGAAGAAATGGGGTGGCATTAATAGTGAGGGAAGCTGTAGCAAAAGCAGATAACGAATACAATACAAAGTCTGACAAATAATATCAATAAGACTTCAGGAAAAACCCATCAATATAACCATAATCCAATTTTATGCTCCAACTACAGAAGCAAAAAAATAATAAATTGAAAGATTCTATGCTGATGTCCAGGAGGAAATTGATCGCACAGTAAAACAGGAATTCCTGTTAATCATAGGTGATTGGAACACAAAAGTAGGAAACAGAGCAAAATCAAAGATTGTAGGAAAATTTGGCCCGGGATCAAGAAATGAAGCAGGAGAGCAACTGAACAATACACTGAAGAACTATATAAAAGAGATGAAAGGATGACAAATTCATTCAAGGAAGAACCATTTGAAGATGAACCTACAATTTTAGAAAGTGAAGTGGAAGCTGCACACAGACCATTTGGGAAGTATGAATCACCAGGAACAGATAGCATACCAATAGGGCTGCTTCAAGCTACAGAGACAAAATATACTGTAGTTCTAACTAAAATCTGTCAACAAATATGAAAAATGGAAGAATAGCCCACAGGTTGGAAACACTCAATGTACATTTGAATCCCCAAAAAAGGAAATACCAGGAATAGCAGTAACGCCAGAACCATTGCATTAATTTCCCATGCAAGTGATGTTCAAAATTCTACAACAAAGACTTTTACCATATATGGAGTGAGAAATGCCAGATATCCAAGCTGGGTTCAGGAAAGGAAGAGGCACTACAGATCACATTGCAAACATAAGTTGGATAATGGAGTGCACCAAAGAATTTAGAAGAAAATCAGCCTGTGCTTTATAGATTATGGAAAAGCCTTTGAATGTGTAGATCATGAAAAACTATGGATCGCTCTTAAAGAAATGGGTGTGCCATGACATTTGATTGTCCTGATGTGTAACCTGTACTCAGGACAAGAGGCTACCATCGGGACAGAATTTGGAGAAATGAATAGTTTCCAATTGGCAAGGGCGGGGTCAGGCATGGCTGCATTTCATCACATGTTTAACTTGCATGCTGAACATATCATATGTAAAGCAGGATTAAACTCGGAGGAAGGAGGTATGAAAACTGGAGGAAGGAACATCAACAATTTAAGATATGCATATGGAATACTACCAGAAGAAAATCGCAAAGACTTGGAACAATTACTGAAGAAAGTCAAGGAAGAAAGTGCAAAGGCAGGTTTACAGTTGAAAATGAAGAAAAAATAATAATGGCCACAAATGATTTGCATAACTTTCAAGCAGATGGTGAAGAAATTGAAATAGTTCAGGATTTTCCATACTTTGGCTCAGTCAGAATGGAGACTGCAGTCAGGAAATCAGAAGACTAGGACTTGGAAGAACAACTATGCAGGAACTAGATAAGATCCTAACATGTAAAGATACAACAGTGAATATTAAAATTAGGATGGCCTATGCCATCGTATTCCCAGTTTCTTTGTACAGTTGTGAAAGCTGGACAGTGAAGAAAGCTGATAAGGAAGAAAATCAACTCATTTGAAATGTGATACTGGAGAAGAGTTCTACAGATACCATGGACAGCTAAAAAGACCAATAAATGACTAAACTGATCGAACTTCAGCCTTATCATGAGAAGACATGACTCACTAGAAAAGACAATAAGATAGAAGGCAGTAGGAAAAGAAGACCACATTATTTACAGATGGGTAGATTCAATCAGGGAAGCCACATCCCTGAATCATCAAGACCTGAGCAGGTTTGTTGATGATATGCTGACTCTTAGGTCTCTTATTCATAGGGTTGCCATAAATAAAAGTCAGCATGATGGCAGTTAACAATAACAAACAAGAGAGAGAAAAGAGAGAGAATTTTACATGAAAGTATGCTGAACTACTTACAATCGAGAGAAAAATAGATAGCATGTTTAGTGTAATGCTCAAGCAAATGAAAATGTATTTTCTAATCTTGTAATCCCATCTGGTCTAGAACCATAATGCTATAGGCTTTACGTATTTTACAAGATTTTAGACAGATGTAGAATCTGCACTGAAATCATGAAAAGCTTTTTGTAGGTCTCCTGAAAAGTAATATGCCCATTGTGGATTGAGTTTAAAGCTTCTGGGTTGCAACCCTACATTCACTTTGTTATTGCTGCTGCTGTGTGCCTTCAAGTCATTTCCGACTTATGGTGACCCTAAAGTTAACCTATCACTGGGTTTTCTTGGCAAGATTTGTTTAGAAGGGGTTTGCCATTGCCTTCCTCTGAGATTGAGAGAATGTGATTTGCCCAAGGCCACCCAGTGGGTTTCCATAGCTGAGCAGGGATTCGAACCCTAGTTTCCAGTGTTCTAGTCCAACATCCAAACCACCACACAGTGCTGGTTGTATCACTTATAAGTATATTCAACAAAGTGGAATTTATATCTGATACCTAGGATTAAACCTGGAAGCTTCTGCATAATTATGTATATGACTTCATTATTTGAAATTTAATTAATATCCATGGCTGTGATCAAATCTATGGCTGCATCTGCACTGCAGAAATAATCCAGTTTCACACTGCTTTAACTGTCATGGCTCAATGCTATGGAATTGTAGGATCTGTAGTTTTGTGAGATATTTAGCCTTCTCTGTCTGAGAGCTCTAGTGCCACAAAAGACTATAAATCTCTAGATTCCATAGTGTTGAGCCATGGCCGTTAAAGCAGTATCAAACTGGGTTATTTCTGTAGTGCAAATGCAGCCTATGAGCATCAAAAGATGAAAGTTGCCCTAGGTGAGATCAAATAGTGCCTGTGTTTTGTTTGCTTGGTAATATAAAAAGGAAGAAGGGATGGTGTGTGTGGGGGGAGTACAGCAGCACCTTTAAGACTAAATGGTTTTTATTTTAGCATGAGCTTTTACGGAGGAAACCCACTTTTCTAGATGCAGTACAGAGTAATATTCCACGCCTCAGGATATAAAGCAGATTTACATAGTTGTGGGAGTGGGATGGAATGTAATAGGATCCAGAAATCATGACTCTTGCCCTAAATTTTCAAAGGACTGCATAATACAGGATTTTCAGATCTTTACCATTGTCAGTTAGCGTTGATGGGTAAGCACAGTAACTGTTCCCCATATTCAGTCTCCTTGGGTTCAAAACCTTCTCTGAGAAGATTCCTTTTGTTCCCTGTGCCATAGCAAGGACTCTTGTATCAATATATGTGATGTACCATGAAGCCATTGTTTTTGTTCACACCTCTGCTAATAGATTGTAATTTGTAAATATAATTCAATTAGGCTGTTTCTCTTTCTAGTCTTTCTTTTGTAATTTCCTTGTTCAGAGGCCTTTAAATCCCAGGGAGGTGGAAATGTTCTGCAACTGTTTTGAGGGTATTACTACTTCTAAAGTCAGATTTCTGTCTGATTTATCTTCTTGCATAGAAACTGTCCTGTTTGTCCGTTGTAGATTGTAGAGGGGCATTGCTGGCATAGGATGGCATATATCATGTTGGAGGAAAAGCAAGTAAATGTACCTCTGATGTTTTGGGTGATATTATTGGCCCCTGTAATATGGCTGCCAGAGTAGATGTGGGGATAGAGTTGGCATCTGGATTTGTGGCAGGGTCTTGTTTCTGTACTGTATTACCATCCATGTTATGCATTCTATTGTAAGCAAGTAGCTGTTTAGGATTTGGAGGCTGTCTGTATGCCAATAAAGACCAGCCTCCCAGAGCCTGTGAGAGGGCTGTATTATTCTCGAGAATTAGTTCTAGTTCATTGGTGATGTGTTTGGGTGGTCTCAGCTGGGGACCAGCAGTGTTTTATCATTTTGTGTTGTTGGTCTGTCTTGTAGTTGGTTGTAGATTGTAGTAGTAGTGTGTTCGTTTGAATTTAGTTCTGAGTAGTTTGTGTACTTCCTTCAGATATTCATCTGTGGAATCTTTAAAGATGATTCTGTAAAAATTGTATAGTATAATTTGCTCTGTGAAGTCAAAGGCTTTCATGGCTGGCATCCATAGATTTTCCTTGGTTTTTTTCCAGGCTGAGAGGCCGTATTCTGAAAGAGTTTATTTCTGACATTTTGCCTGCATCTGTGGCTGGCATCCTCAGAGAATGGTTGGGTAGGAGTGTATGTGGAGTTTATATTATATGTTGTGAACCCCTGTTGGTGAGTATAGTAAATTTGTGTAATTAAATGGTTAGTTTCTGGGTATAGAAATGCAAGGCTCATTAGTGTCTGTTTGGCTAATGGTTGGTTGATGGGCCATTATCTGCTGGAAATCCCCCTGTCCCTGGGTGGAATTCCTTTGTAATTCTATTGTTTTACAAAACTGGGAGCCAGATTTTGTTTACTTTTAGGGATTCTTCTTTCCTGTTGAAGCTGTCCAGGTGTTTGTGGATTTCAATAGCTTCTCTGTGCATTCTGACATGATAGTTGTTGGCCTGGTCCAGAATTTCTGTGTTTTTAAATAGCATTTTGTGTCCAGGTTGGTTTCTAACATGTTCTGCTACTGCTGATTTTTCTGGCTGGCCCAGTCTGCAGTGTCTCTCATGTTCCTTGATTTGTGTTTGCACACTGCATTTAGTGGTCCCTATGTAAACTTGTCCACAGCTGCATGGTATGCGGTAGACTCCTGCAGCTGTGAGAGGGTCTCTTTTGTCCTTCGCTGAGCGTAGCATTTCTTGGATTTTCTTGGTTGGTCTGTAGATCGTTTGGAGGTTGTGTTTCCTCATCAGTTTCCTGATTCTGTTTGCTTGTGTTACATTAGTGGGTGGTGTGCCCACCTGCCATAAATGTTTTGGTTTATATAGTGCCCACCATGCACATGCCACCTTACAGAGTTCTTTCACCAATTTGGAATGATTGCTTTGCAGCAAAGTAAGGAAACTGCATTGAACCGGTCTAAATATTCTAGCTCCTAACAAGTTGCTCAGCTCTCAACAACCCCAGCCACATGGCAGGAGTTTGTAGTTGTACAACATTCGAACTAAAATGTTTGTAGAGTCTACGTCTCCATGCCATAAACTACAGACATGTAACTGTTCAGTCCTAAGCATGTTTATTCACTCCCATGGACTTCAGTGGGACTTCCAAACAAGCATTGCTAAGATGGGACCGGTAACATCTCTTTATTTGTGGCTTGCAAGTCACTGCTCATAGGTTTGTAGTGTTGGAAAAGACCCCAAGGGTCAAACCTCACGATGCTGATGCAGAAATGTACTGCTAAAGCTTTCTTGACAGATAGAACTTTTTCAAACAGGGAAAAAAAAACCCTGTGGAGGTTGGGAGGAGGATGGCACTGTCCAGCTTACAGCACTCCGTTTCAGACAACGTTGTCCTCCTCCCAACCTTCCCCCGTGCTTCCTCTGTGCTGCAGGTGCAAAAAATGCACCACTTTTATTAACGGAAAAACCCCGTCAATAAAAAGCGGCATGTTTCTCGTGCCTGCAGCATGGAGGAAGCACAGGGGAAGGTTGGGAGGAGGACGTCATCCGAAATGGAGCTCTGTAAGTGAGACAGCTCCATCCTCCTCCCAACCTCTGTGGGTTTTTTTCCTCATTTGAAAAAGGCCATAGTCACACAACCTCTTTTTAAAACCAAGATAATCCAGTCTTACAGTTGTTGCTATGAAGAAATCATCCTACTATTTAGCCAGAATCTTCTTCCTGGTTATTTGCATGCACTGGATCAGGTCTTACCCTGAAGAATAGCAGAAGACAAGCCTACTCTATGAGACACTCCTTCATATATATGAAGATGGCTATCGTATCACCTCTCAGTCTTTTCTTATCCATGCTAAACATACCCAGCATGCTCAACAGTTTCTTGTATGGCTTGGCTTCCATACCTTGTGCCATCTTTGTTTCCCTCCGTTATGTCCTTTGTATAAGGTGGTATTTTTGGGACCATGAGGGCTAAAAAAAAATGATCTAAATAAAACACTAAAGATTCATGCACAGCTGAGACTATGGGTCTCCCCGGAGGAGGGAACCCGTCTTTGTGGATTTTAAGAAGACTATAGAATAAAGGAACCTGCAGATGTTGGTTAATTAAATATGAAGCAGTATTGAAATCAATGTATCCCATAGCAAGCGCATCCTGTACCATGATTTTTATTGTGTACTACAGTATATAGAAACTGTGGGATCCTTTTTAAGTGATTTGTAACTACTGGTGTCATTAAGCTGTTTTAATACTTCCTGTTTGTAGTCCCTCCAGTTCAAGAGTACTAGTGCCCCACCTTATCAGCTGGTTTAATCATTATGTTTGTGTGTAGCAACATAGACTTTAATCACTATCTGAAGAAGTCATTCCTGAGATGAAACAGCTTTACATTCCTGAGAGAAACTGTCCTCCTTGATCTTCTTGCTTCTTGATACAATCAGCTTTTACATTGAATTACTGTTTAGATACTTAGGAGATTATCAGACGGGCAAAAATAGTGTACCTGTCTCGCAATCTCATCTTCTGCCCCTGTAACGCTACGAAACATCTTCAGATGTACCTTTTCCGTGCCTGTCTCCTCCCTCGTCAGCCCAGGAGTGAATGGAGCTTTCACGGAGCTGCATTCACTTCCTGGTTTGAAATCCCAGGTCGTGCTTGTGAGAGGATGAGTGCACAGGAATCTCAAAGTTTAAAAGAAAAATACAAATCAAAAAGTTACAGCAAGCACCTAAACACACTTTAAAAAATACAAGTCACCCAGGGAGGGTACAAAAAAGTGTGTCACTTACCTCTTTGTCCCAGTCGCACCTGGAAGTGTTTGGCACGGACCTCCCATTGACGCTGGCATCGCGCCAGCATAACAGGGCACCTTTTCACTCGCCCATCATTCCATGACAGAAATGGAACAGGTGATCTATTCATGGCTTAGACCGTGAATAAACAACAACCAGGGCGGAACAGAAGGAGCACGGGAGCATGCCGATTTGGGGATGACGTTGTTTGAAAAGAAAGCCCTTTCGCGATCTCCTGGCGTCATGATAACGCCATATTTAGCCCGTCTGATAATCTCTTTAATCAGTTTGCTCCTCCATTGAAGTATTGTCTAGATATCTTGTCTTATCCACTATCTTCATGATGAAGTTGCTCTGATACATCTTGGCACCATATGGGTAGTTTTTGAAATATCAAGATGTGTATTGGTTAAATATGGGACTGTTCTATCGGCAACATGTTTGTTAATCAATTGTAGGCCAACATCGATACTGTATGATACCATTAAGTTGTTGTAACTGAAACATTATCAACTGTTGTAGATTTACTGTATTTGCATTGCCAACTTATTTAATAATATTGTATTTGTTATTAAAAAGAGCTATATTGTAATAGTAATTATTAGAAATCATACCTGATTGCTCGAGAGACTAGGACACGGAGCAACAGATTCAACTACAGGAAAAGAGATTTCACCTAAATATTAGGAAAAACTTCCTGAGTTTTTCAGAGAAACAAGTCATGCCAGACTAATCTGATCTCTTTTTTTGATAAAGTTACCAGCTTGGTAGATGAAGGGAATGCTGTGGACATTGCATACCTTGATTTCAGTAAGGCCTTTTGAAGGGATGTCACACTGAGGATGGAGCAGGCTTGTTTTCTGCTGCTCCAGAGACTGGAACACGGAGCAATGGGTGCAAGCTCCAGGAACAGAGATTCCACCTCAACATGAGGAGGAACTTTTTGACAGTAAGAGCTGTTCGGCAGTGGAACACACTCCCTCGGAGCGTGGTGGGGTCTCCTTCCTTGGAGGTCTTTAAACAGAGGCTGGATGGCCATCTGTCAGGGATGCTTTGATTGTGATTTCCTGCGTGGCAGGGGGGGTTGGACTGGATGGCCCTCGTGGTCTCTTCCAACTCTGCAATTTTATGATTCTATGATTCTATGATTCCTGATGGTAAGATCTGTGTGACAGTGGAACACGCTGCCTCGGAGTGTGGGGGAGTCTCCATGTTTGGATGTTTTTGAACAGAGACTGGATGGCCATCTGTTGGGCATGCTTTGATTGTGTTCCTGCATGGCAGGGGGTTTGACGGGATGGACCTTGTGGTCTCTTCCAGCTCTACGATTATATGATTTAATGTAAATCAAATACTATAATCAAAGCAGCTAGTGTTTTCTTGGCTGGAGATTTTAATATTACAATGAAGTTCTCTAATGATGTTGTCTTTTAGGCTTTTCTTTCTGTAACTATTAACTTACATTTCATTAAACCAACTACAGTACTGTAACATGAAATTACAAAATGACATGTCATCCTCCTTCCTACATACATGTGTATAAGAGCATTTTCTTCACCAAGTAAAGTCAAAAGTTAGTATAACTAGACAGTGTTTTTAGTCATTAATTTTGACTCCCTATCTGAAAGACAAGATCAAAGCCATCTGATTTAGAAGATATTGCCACTTATCTTAGGTAATGGTCACCTGGCAGGGTTACTCAGTGCTGCCTATATATGTTCAGATGCACTTTCATCTTTATTATTACTGTTGTGAAATTGGTTGATGAGCATTTAACTCTGACATTTTATGATGTCCGAATTAAATGCTCATCAACCAAATTATGATTATGGTTATTTTGTATTCCAGTTATGACTATTTTACTTTGTATGTCAGGCTTGAGGGATAAAAATGTGCTTCTACAGTTGATCTCCTGGTTATATAACCCCTCCTCTACATTCCAGTTGAACAGACTTAGGTCTCCAGATTTGTTGGCTAGTCAAACTCTGGTGTTATCTACATGTATTGGACTGACAGACCATATATAGTCTTACACAAACTTAAGAAAAAATACAGACTTAAGAAAATATCTTGGGTTGCTTCCTTACAGAGTCTACCATATCTAACATATAGATGTCTTAATAATGAAGACGTTAAATATAAATTATCCTGTGAATCCAGGATTATACCTTCTGCATATGCTGCATGGTATAGATATACAATTGAAAAAGATACTGGAGAATACTCCTTTATATGGTCACAGCAGTGAGAGCAGTATATGCTAAGAGGTGGAAAGGCCCAGAGATCCCGACAGAAGAAGATTGGGTTCTTAAATTGTATGAAATGGATAGTCTTGACAACAGGAATGGTTGAGACTCTATCAGAAAATACAAGGAAGACCGGATTAAGTGTTCTACCTGTATAGAAATATAAATGAGGAGAACTTTCGGTAATTAACATAGAAGATTGAGTCCATATTTAATAAATATTTTTTTCTATTGTTTTCTAAACTGTAAATATTCAAGAGAAAGGATAAAAGCTTGTTACAAAAAGGGCAAATAAACAAGGATAAGACAAGTAAGAAGAGGACGATATTTATCAAATTAGCATCATGTGTAAGTATAAGGTAGGAAGTAGAATAGTGTTTATGTGTTCGTTTTAAATTAGTTGTTTTTATAATATTGTTGTCTTTGGTTGTTTTGTAATATTGTTATCTTTGTCTAAAATTGTTTTAATAATAAGATAATAAAAAAATTATGCAAGAGTGAGGGAATTCTCAGCTAATGGAATATCTCACACCAGTGACAAAGGAGATTATTAGATGTGTTAAAAGTAGTGTTACACGAATGCCAGGAGATCGCAAAAAGGCTCCCTTTTCACATAACATCAATCCCACCTTGTTATACACCTGTTCTGCTGTTGTTCCACCAGCACTGCTTTTTAGCGATGAGAGAAGCCTTCAATAGATCCCCCATTCCGTTTCTGTCACGGATGTTCCTGCAAGTGAAAAAGTGCCCCGTTATGCTGATGAGATCCCAGCGTCAATGGGAGGTCCTTGCCAGAACACTTCTGGGTGAGATCAGGACATCCAGGAAAGTGACATACTTTTTTGTACTCTCCCCAGGTTACTTGTAATGTTTTTAGTGTGTTTAGGTGCTTGGTGTCACTTTTTTGTGTGTATTCTTGTTTTTACTTTTGAATTTCCCACACTTGCGTCTTCTCACAAGGATCCATGGGATTTCGATCCAGGAAGTGAAGGGAGCTCCGTTAGACCCCTGTTCACTCCTGGGCTGCCGGAAATGACGGGAGAGGAGGTAAGTGTGATGGGGAGTGTTATTGTGGCGGGTCAGGGATGGGTCAGGGGCGGGAGAGGAGCCTGTGGGACAGGAACACTTTTTTGTTCCTGTTTGATAATCTCCAAAAGCACCAAAATAACCAGTTATCCAATAGTGGAGTTAAGTCCCTGCACATGTTAAAAAAAGCAAAGAAATTTCAGTTTATTAAAAAAAAAAGTTAGTGAAATTTATAAAATTACCTAATCAGAGAAGTTTGGTAAATTATTTATGGCATGATATATGCTATTCTCCCTCCCCCAAGATCTAGTGGCTCTCACTGTTCTGCTTGTGGCTATACTGTACACATGTAGTTGGCAACTGTGCAAAACAGGATTCTGGACGACAGCTTTTTTGGCCTGGTGCAGCAGGTTCTTTTGTTCTTATATAACTTGCATAAAGTGGACTACAACTATAACCCTGAAGCATGTGGGTGCATGGACACACATTGATATATATTATGTAAATCCTCTGAATATGTAAGTTGCTTATTGTTTTGTTTGGTTAGTACATATTCAGTTTAAATAATCTACGAAGAAACTAACTCACCTACTTTGTACACAAGAGGTCCTACATTTAATCCCTCATATGAGGGAATTCACAGCTCCACAATGCCTAAATACCACTGCCTCAAGAGCAGAGAGCCAGTGTGGTATAGTGGCTTGAGCACTGGACTATGACTGGAGACCAGTAATCAAATCCCTACTCAGCCATGGAAACCCACTGAATTAACTCACTGAAACCCACTTAGGCAAGTCACACTCTCTCAGCCTCAGAGGAAGGCAAAGGCAACTCCCCTCTGAACAAATCTTGCCAGGAAACCCCTTGATAAGTTCGCCATAAGTCAGAAACAACTTGAAGGCACACAACAACAATCTCCATTTAAAAGGTGGATGTGGTGAATTTTTGTTGTGGTTTGTAAAAAGCTGCTACTGCTTATAAAAAGCCAATACTGAGCTAGATAGACTAAAGCAGCTTCCCATGATCCTACTAAATACAGGTATATTTGTTTACTGTGTTTTTGATATGATACTTCTAGAGCACACATTTCTTTTTCCAGGTGCCTGATTTGTCAAATCTGCCAAAAATGTAGCTTGTGGCCTTCTAATTTAAATTATGTCAAATTCTGATTGTCTGAATGTTTTGGGCCTCCAACCCACAGACTATTGGACAAAAGAGATGCTAATGCTGGACAAAAAAGATGTTAATTATCCCTAGATGCTAATGTTGACTCAGAGTTAACTCCCACTGATTTTACTGAACGTTATTTCCAAATAAGAGCTCTCTGAAGGTTAAATCCTGTTAGCATGTTGCATAGTATTGAATTCATCTGGAGTCAAACTTCCAAAGAAGTATTTATAGTAGGTATGAATGTCTGAAGTGGGCAAGGGTGTCAGGGCTGCTTGCCAGGAGTGGGTTGGACCACTGCAAGCATAGGAACCACTTTCCCAGCCCATATTAATATCAGCTTTGTTTCTTCATCTGAAACAAAGGAGGTAAACCACTTTCTCAGAACCATTCACTTACGTTCAGTTAGCAGCTGCTCTCCCACCTGTTTTCCTTCTCTCAGGGCAAAAAGCTTCCATGGACAGATGGGGCCACGGGGGGCTTCTTCAGGTTACACAGTTATAGCACTTTAACTGCCATGGCTACATCCTATGGAGTATTTGTAGTTTGGTGAGAAACTGGAGCTCTCTGGCTGAGAATTCGAAATACCTCTTTCTGAACTGCAGATCCCAGAATTCCACAGGATGCTGCTATAGCAGTTTATTTAAATGGAATCATAGCGGTATAACTGTGTAGCAGAACGGCCCTCCCTCCATCCCAACTGCCATTGCCCTAGCCAAGGAGGGAGAGAAGAGAAGGCTAGATTTAATCCCTTTCCCTACTGCCACCCCCTTTCCTTTTGTATCATGTCTTCATTAGATTGTAAGCTTGAGGGCAGGGAACTGTTTTGTTGTTCTTTTTCTTGTAAAGTGCCATGTACATTGAAGGCGCTAAAGAAATAAATATAATAATAACAACAACAACAGTGTGAATGGCCCAATGGGTTGAATCCAGTCAGCAGGCTCGAGTACCCATCCCTAATGTACAGGTTTACACCATATAGGCTCAATCTTGCTTCTATTACTTCCCCCACTTCTGAAATCAAAGTAATTAATTTTTTTAGCCAACAGCTTTACCATTTATTCTTTGGGTTTTTGTTTTAAACAAACATCAAAGTCCAGGACACTATAAGTCAGGAAACTCCAGGACACATTAATACAGAAAGCCTAGGCACACGTCCTTATGAGTAAGCCAAATTGAAACCATGCATCAAAAATAAAAATAATGCATTGAAAATGCAGTAATTTTTTTTAATGTATTCTGAATATTTATTTCAACTAGGTGTCTCTGGGAGCCACCTTGGGTCTCATTCTGAGAGAAAGTATACAAATACAATAAATCAGTGGTTCTTAAGCTGTGGTCTGGGGACCCCCCAGGGGCCATACTGTCCTCACAGGGGGTCCGTGAATGCTTGAAGGCTGCCTGGCCCACCTCCTCCCCACATGGCAAAGGCTGGCTGGCTTGGCTTGCACATTGCCATTCAATCTACTCCAGCCTTAAAACTTGCAGGAAGAAGCAGGGGAAAAGTCTTCCCTCCCCCTACACTGCCTCTGAGGTAAGGTTTAATGTGTTATAGTTCATAGAATCATAGAGTTGGAAGAGACCTCAAGGGTCATCCAGTCCAACCCCCTGCCATGTAGGAATACACAATCAAATCATTCCCAACAGATGACCATAGAATCATAGAATCATATAATTGTAGAGTTGGAAGAGACCACAAGGGCCATCCAGTCCAACCTCCTGCCACGCAGGAATCACGATCAAAGCATCCCTGACAGACGGCAATCCAGCCTCTGTTTAAAAACCTCCAAGGAAGGAGATCCCACCACACTACAAGGCAGTGAATTCCACTATTGAACAGCTCTTACTTTCAGGAAGCTCTTCCTAATGTTTAGGTGGAATCTCTTTTCCTGTAGTTTGAACCCATTATTCCATGCCCGAGTCTGTGGAGCAGCAAAAAACAAGCTTGCTCCATCCTTAGTATGGCATCCCTTCAAATATTTAAACATATTATTAGGGTTTTAGATCTTAAGTCTTGTGGGCAGGGTCTGCAGCACCAAAAGATATTTAAAGGGGATCCCTGGTAAAGAAATGGTTAAAAGCCACTGCAACAAATAAATAAATACATAAATAAATGCAACAGTTATTGGAAGAATAAAAAATGAAGAAAAGAAGGAGCAGAGGAAGTGGGATTTGGAATGGAGGAAGAATCTGGTGGCAGCTAGACTGAGACACACAAAACTAGCACCACACGGATAAGAGGTGAATGCAAAGGGTCTCCCCCTTATATATATGTGTGTGTGTGTGTGTGTGTGTGTATGGGTCTCCCCTTAATATATATATATACACACACACACACACACATATACACACATACATATGTATATACAGTATACATATATGTGTGTGTGTGTATAATATATATATATATATGGGTCTCCCCCTAATATATACGTATATATATATACACACACACACACACATATGTATATATACATATATATATATGTGTGTGTGTGTGTGTCTGTATGTATATAGGGGTCTCGCCCTAATATATATATATATATACACACACACACACACACACATATATATACATATGTGTGTGTATAGGGGTCTCCCCCTATATATATATATATATATATATATTCCTCTTCTCTTTGGTCTCTGCTGCGCCTCGCTCTGTTTCACACACGCTGCTTCGTCATGGCAGCAACAGTTGCTGATGCTGTGGCAGCCCCTCCTTGCCTGAGCATCCCTTTCCCCCTCCCCACCCTTTCCTTTTCCTCTTCCTTTCCCTCTACTGGTGGTGGAACAGCTGCTGCCGCCAATTCCCAGTCACGACTCCCCTGCCGCCCGTCCGCCGCCCCGAGCTCCAGCTGCCAGGCAGAGGCGGAGGCAGCAGCAGCAGCAGCAGCAAGAGGAGCCGCCGCCGCCGCCGCCGCCGCCGCGCGAGACCAGCCTCCTCTTCCTCCCCCTCCCCCTCCCCCTCCCCCTCCCCCTCCTCCCTCTCGGGTTGCTCAGGAACTGTCAAGTCAACCGAGCCTGGGCGGGCGGTGGGCGGGGCCACTGGGCGCGTCAAGGACAGGGCGGGGCGGAGACGGGCTCGGTGGTCGTGGCCGGGCCCCGCCCAAGAAGGGAAGGCCTCTCTCTCTCCCTCTCCTATTGGTCCTCGTTGGACAAAGGCACGCCCCCTCCTCCCTGAGCTCCGCTCCCATTGGCGAGGAGGAGTGTCAGTGACAAAAAAAAAATAAGAAGCCGAGGGGAAGGCGGGGAGGGAGGAAAAAAGCCCACCCTCAGCAGCCCTTCTTCTTCTTCCCTCAGCGCCTTGCAAACGGGTTTGGGTGAGAGCGAAGCGAGCGAGCGGCGAGGGCGGATGGAGCGGGAGGGGAGGCTTGGGCGAGCGGCATAACGGAGGCAGCCAGGGCGGAGGACAGGCGGCGGCGAGAGCGGCGGCGGCGGCGGCGGCGGCAGGTAGGGCAGCCAGGGAGGGACGCCAGGCCGAGGGAGGGAGGGAGGGAGGGGCGGGCGTGGGGTGGGGGCGCCCACCTGTCCCACCACCTGTCGCCCACCGTCCTCCCGCAACGCGCCTCCTCGGCTCCATCCCCCCCATAGCCTCGCCTTCACCCCCCTCATCCTCATAATAACCGCCCCCCTTTTCAAATCCCACCCACACCGGCCGCCCACCACACACCGCGAACACGCGGGGGCCGCCGATGCCGAAGAAGCCGCCCTCCGCCTCCTCCCTTCCCACCCGCGGCCACTCCGTCCCCAGCTCCCTCTGCCAGCCGTGGCTGGTGCTCCCCTTTCCCTCCTCCTCCTCCTCCTCCTCCTTGGTGATCCTCCTTGTGGGGAGCAGCATCTCTTCTCCCTACCCCCCCACCCATTCCCGAAAATATTTTTTGCTATCCGTTTCCCTGAGGGACTAGGGAATATATATATATATATATATATATACACACACATACACACACACACGCGCGCACACACATATATGCACACACACACACACACACATATATATATATATATACACACACACACACACATAGATATACACAAAGACGCTATAAAGGATTGGGTGATTTCTAGTTCGCTCGACGCTGGCTTTCTGGTTTCCCATCTTCTCAGGAATAGTCCACCCACCCACCCCACACGTTTCTACCATCAACAGGAGAAGCGGCAGCGACGAGAACGGGGGGGGGCTGCCCAAAATCTGTATCTCATTATTAGTATTATTATTATTATTATTATGATAGTGATAGTGATAGTGGCAAGGTAACTTGGACTATATTATAATCCACCTCTTCGGATGGCTCCTGTGCCTAATTCTGCCCTGGTTCTGAAGATCGAGGTGAGAGGAACCATCCCAGGAATCCCTTCTTCATTCCTGGTTGCTTGTTTCTATTCTTGTGGTCTGTCATACATAACCGTTCTCCTTCAATTTCTCTCCCCCCCCAAAAAAAACTGTGTACACTCCCCCCCCTGCACCCCAGTAACAAGTTAGGGATGAGTAATGTCATGTGTGAAATGGTGCCGCAGACTCCCATTCTGTCTCTTTGCTTTCTCTTCTCTGCCTGTTGTATCTATGAAAAAAAAATGTGATCCTTTTGGGCTGGAAGGTTTATACATGGGTTGAGTTTTATTTTGTGCCATGCTTTGCTTTGGATGCTTACAATGCTGTATAAGGTTTAGTCGTTGCATTCCTCCGTTGGTTTTCTGTGGGAATGCACATACATGTGTGGGAATGTTAATTCTTACAGATTGCAGGCTGGCTTTTGTTTTTGGGTCCACCCCCCTTTTTTTTTCCTGGTGCATCTATTTGTGACTTAATTTTTTTATTTAAAGCTACCAGAGATTGTCGTGCTATAATAGTAGTCTGTACTAGGGAGGTAGCTAGATATAATGACAAAATTCTGGAAATACCTTGGGGGTGAAGCTTCGTTCCCAGTTTTCCTCTTAAAAATAGACTTTGGGATTCCCTTTCATGGTGCCATAACTTGACTTTCTTCTGTAGTTCACTTTAAATGCCAATCACACTGCAATCCATAAATGAACATGTTACAGTATTAATGATTGATCAGTGTTCTTAGGTAGAGACTTAAAGTATGCATTCTATGTATGTGGAGCTATTTCCTGTGAAGGGGGTAGATTTTATAACAATGCAGCTTACGTACCGTACATTGCTTGGCTTGCACATCATATCTTAAATTTTCTAAAGGCTTATTGTATGTATATAGTTAACAGAAGCTATTATCTTTGCTAAACATTCTGTGGCTAAAATATTGTAACTGTTTTAGTCTATTAAAAAGTAGAAGTAGAAATGACAAGAAAACAAGCAAGCTTAAAAAGCCTTTTAAGTACAAGACAACCCTAGTGTAAAAGAAATCTGAAAGGTTGGAAGAAAAAGACTAATTAGAGTGTTTAGTTTTTCACAATTTCTCATGACTTCACTCTCAGTGGATATCGTTCAGGACCCATGGCCTGCTTTCCCTACCTGTGTATATATGTATTAGAACTTCTGGCAGCTTTCCAAGATTGGCCCCAAATGAGGCACTGAATAAAATCAGCAGTGGTTATGTAAACTACTTGGTGTGCGGGGGGGTATTAAAGCAAAAGCCTAACATAGATAATCTTTTGCGCTCCCTCACCTCCACTTAATTTATAGGAACATAATTTATCTTGTAACAGTTACATTATTACATGAGGAAAAGGTTATGTGAATTTCATATCTTTCCTCATCAGCTATAGATGTGGAACTATTGCTGGTAACACACTATAATGTGAAGGTTTTGGATGAATGGTGGAGGTAGAGCACTAAGGTGTGTCAAAATAGTCGTATGTTGCAATTCTATGCATTGTTACCAAAGGAGGGAGTAAACCTTTTTGAACTCAGTGGTATCTAATGTTGACATAAGATAGCAGGATAGGATAGCAGTTAATGGGTATAATTAGACATTCCTTAAAGTAATTAAACTCAGTAATTGAAAAAGCTGAAGTAAGTGCTGCATATTAGTACTGTACATGCTTCTAAAACTGATACTACTGAAATCAATATACTTCTGAATATATATAGTACTCTGGTTTTCAAAGCATGTCGCATACCTTATCTTGATCATTACAACATTTTTGTAAGAGATGTCAATATTTCTATACTCATATTAAAGCTGAGAGATAGTAACTTGTCTAAAATTATGTGGCTGGATTTGAAACTTGTACTCCTGACCTACAGCTGAAGTTCATAGCCATCACACTATGCTTCTTACTTTAACTTCACTTTAAAATAGTGAAGTATTTTCAGTAGTTATGAGTTGGTGACTCAATTTAGTGCAGTCCAACATACACAGTTCAATCCCACTGAAATCAGTGAGATAAGTGTGTGGAATGGTGTGCAGATCACAGTAAAATTTCAGATTCACACTGTATTTGAAATGCTGTATTTGAAGCATTTAGTGATTCAAATTTATAATGACTCCATGCCAAATTCATCATTTCAGATTGGGTATTACTTCCAGAAATGCCCTGTAAATCAGAAGTACAGGATTTTCATTTTTGTAGTAAAAGTCTGTCTTAGGCTTTTCAGTGTTTTCGGAGTTCTAAAACAGGTGTGCTGTTCTAAAGAGAGACAAAACTGGGTGTTGCTTTTTTGGGTGGGGAGGGGGAAATCAAACCTAGATGTCTGTTAATAGAGAATTTTAAAATTAATTTTATTTAAAATGGATAAAAGCACCTTCCCATAGCTATTATCTGTTTTGCATGGAGCCTCCCTCCCCTTTTTTTTGCTTGCTTACTTTAATTTAGTTATACTCTTGATATGGGGTCATATTGCTTATATATATTTAGTTCTCTCAGTGTCACACCAGTATTGTACATTCTGAGTGTTAATGGAAAGCTTCCTCTAAGTTTCTCAACCAGTATTTCCAATGTTGACATTTTGTGTGGAAGCCTGTAATACTTGAACTGTTTTATGTATAGCTTTACAACCCACACGTTCATGTCCTTGCAGGCAGGTGTTAATTAAATTAATCATTAGGATTTTATTCTTGTTCTTGTGTGTTGAATAGATGTGCAGCCTAGATGTGGAGTTACCTAGATGCATGTTTTTCAGTAAGTTGAGTTGGGGGAGACATCCAAATAATTGTGCATGGCACTACAACCTTATTCTCTGAGGAGGAGGAGGATTTTATAGTGCTTGGGCTAAACAAGATTTCATGATAATACTCTATCTTTGAATTAAAACTTATTAATATTATTTTCAAATCAAGAGAGATCTATCAGAATTCCACCCCCCAACGTCATATTGTAAAAAGTTTTTTATATGTCATTTTATAGGCAGCTCGGCTTGTAGTGTTTCACTTGATTACTGCTCTAAAAGCAATGCTACTACAGTTGTCCCTTCATATTCACTGGGGTTTGGTTCCAGGACCCCCCCGTGGATACCAAAATCCGTGAATACTCAAGTCCAGTTATATGCAATGGCATAGCAAAATGATGTCCCTTATATAAGATGGCAAAATCAAGATTTGCTTTTTGGATTATTATTTTTTAAAGAATATTTTCAAGTGAAATCCAGGGATTTCACTTAAATCCATGGATATGGAGGGACAACTGTATTACTTTGTTTTTGTAATATGCAAATGTACAAGAAGTGTGTGCCATACATGATTATTTAAGTATATGTGCAGCTTGATCTACTCTGATAGTAAAACTTATTTCCAGGAAAGTGTTGTTTGGAGTGCAGTCTGTAGTAAGAAATATAGGCTTTTAAAATTGTTCATCCTAGGAACAGAACCCCTAAATGTTCTGTGAATTGTCATTATTAATGCCGAGCCTTTGAGTTAATGTACAGGTTGAGTATCCCTTATCCAGAATTCCAAAATACTCCAAAATCATCCATATGGGTAGATGAGGTAGTGCTTTGCTTTCTGATAGTTCAGTGTACACAAACTTTGTTTCATGAAGAGCGGCTTAGGGAGCTGGGTATGTTTAGCAAGTTAGATTCCAGAGGGCTCCAAGGTTCACTCAGTCTTCCATCCTTTCATAGGTCGGTAAAATGAGTACCCGGCTTGTGGGGGCAATTAGCTAACACACATTGGAAACTGCTTAATGCAGTGTAGATGTGTAAATTGCTATTGCTTAAAACAATTTGTAAACCACTCTGATAGCCTTGTGGCTGAAGAGCGGGGTATAAATAACTAATAGATAAAATAAAATAAAAAATAGTCTGGAGAAGAGAAGGTTAAGAGATGATATGATAGCCATGTTTAAATATTTGAAGGCATGTCATACAGAGGATGGAGCAAGCTTGTTTTGTGGTGCTCCAGAGACTAGGACATGGAGCAATGGACTCAAACTACAGGAAAAGAGATTCCACCTAGACATTGGGAGGAACGTCTTGACAGTAAGGGCTGTTCAGCAGTGGAATGCACAGTCTAATAGTGTGGTGGAGTCTCCTTCTCTGAAGGTTTTTAAGCAGAGGCTGGATGGCCATCTGTCAGGAATGATTTCATTGTGTGTTCCTGCATGGCAAGGGGTTGGACTAGATGGCCCTTGTGGTCTCTTCCAACTCTATGATTCTATAATGTTATTTTCAGGCTATGTGTATAAGGTATATGTTAAACATAAATGAATTTCGTGTTTAGACTTAGGTGCCACCTCCAAGATATCTCATTATCTATATGCAAGTATTCCAAATTCTGGAAAAAAAATCTGAAATACAGAACACTTCTTGTCCCAAACATTTTGGCTAAGGGGTGCTCAATATGTATTGGTATCTCTCAGTTAACAAATGGTGTTGGAATCTATCAGCTACAAGCATGACTAGTAATTATTTTTATTAATGCATGGACAAGGACTGACAGCTGGGTAGGTAGGTAGAAGGAGAAGGCTGCAAACCTAAAGTGGTTTTTAAAAATCCAAAATGAGGAAAAGTCTATTTGAGGTAAAGGTCTGTACATTTTTCAAAGTGGATAAAATATCTATGAACTCACTTTTAATACCTGACATATTTCTTAATTTGCAGTGAAAGTATATATGGACATTACAAGATATCTTCTATGGTGTTTGATGGCTAGTTCATAGCCATTTAATCCTGGTTACCCTGTAGTAGCTCTTAGACATCATATAATCCTGCCATTAATTGTAGTTATCTATAAAATACCCTCATTGTGTTCTCTTTCCCTCCCTCTTTGTGATATAGGCAGCTGACAGCTGGTCAATTGGATTTGGGCCAGAAGTGATTTCTCATCCTCCATTGCCTTCTATTCCTGTGGAGAATTGCTTTTCAGGAGTTGTCAGTGGCTGTGGTGGGGTGAAAAAAGGCGGATTGGATTTTTTTTCTTCTGTGAACTTCTTAACTTCTGTTGGGTTTGAAGCCACAGTTCTCTGTTTTGTGTAGCTGTTATGTAGCTCAACTAATTGAATAGTTGATGGGGGAAAAACATAAGCTAGTACTATAGTATATTACTAATATCACCATACTGAAATAGGATTTAGGCAGAGATACTGAGTTAGAACAACTCTGTGATGTAGTCTGTTATTCATATCCCCATGTTGCTGTGGTAGAGATTACAGCACCCTGTGTCATGAACATCAGCATCTTAGATGGAGACTGATGTAGCTAATGGCTTGGAACATGTCCCTAAAGTTGTATGGTCAACTAGGTAGTTCTTCATTCGATTAATAAAACATATATACATAGAAGTCATCAGAATTGAATACCTTTTCCCATCAATTGAGATTCTACAGCTATGCCAATGGCAAATGATCCTTGATCCTCAGAGACAGATGGTTGGGTTGCCTATTCCTTGAAACTGCTGCACTGCTTTGCTGGAAAATTCCATGTAACTCTATCAAAGTAAAGTTGTCAACTAGTATTCAACCTTCAAAGTGGATGGCAGGGGGAATTATGCTTTCTTTCCCTCTCTCAGGGGTCAGCGAGACGGGAGAATTAGTTGCGATAAATAGTGACTTACCTTCCTATCACTGCAGAGTCCATTTAATTAATTAATTAATAATTTAATTTTAATTAGGTATTTATACTCTGCAGCCACAATGGCTATCAGAGCGGCTTACAAATTGTTTTAAGCAAGAGCAATTTACACATCTACACTGCATTAAGCAGTTTCCAATGTGTGTTAGGTAATTGCCCCCACAAGCCGGGTACTCATTTTACTGACCTACAAAAGGATGGAAGGCTGAGTGAACCTTGGAGCCCTCTGGAACTGAACTTGCAACGTAGTGGCTTGAAGTACTGGCATTTAACCACTGCGTCACTGTGCCCACGACTCATCTGCAAACTTGCTGGAAGGGAAAGTTTGTGATTTTGCAGTTCACATGAAGCACAGGGAATATAATGGTGGCCGCAAATGAGTTGCATCCCTAAAACCTCCCCCCTCTTTTTTTTAAATCAGAAGCAGAGCAGCTATTTTCCACTGAAATAACCCTTTGTTATACTTTTTCTTTGCCTCTTGACCAACTGTGCCTGCAAAAACAAAACAATAATGGCGGCTCCAGCATTGTAAGCCCTCTCTTGCAAGCCTGCCCCTTCAGAGGACCAACCAGTCAGATTTCAGCCCCTTTTCGAAATGGAGACAAACTATTGTGTGCATTTTCGTACATTTTAAAAAAAAGATTGCAGGAAACAGCTAAAGCTGTTACCGTGATCTATATGGAGTTTTCAGCCCCCCTCCTTCGTGATGTGGGTAATCCTGGCAGGAGCTCATCTAAACAAGAGGCACCGTGCTAGCATTCTTGCTGGATTTTTTGTTGTTGTGTAGATGAGCCCTCAGTATCCATCAGGGACAGAGGCTGACAGGTAGGCAGGCAGGTTACATAGTCCCACATCTCCCCTTCAGTTCTGAACTGAAGACGGAAGAAGAAATTTATTAGCTTGCCTACAACTGTAATTCCATGTTTTGGTTGATCCTGCACAACAGGTCTTGACATCCCACTTATAAAGGCAAGAGGTGTTATAACAGAAGCTAAACCACCTTTTATTTCAGTAACCAAGAAAGAAATATTTGAAAGCTGTTGGTAAAGAATCCTAAATCTTTCGATCTATACGTTTACTTTCTGTTCGTTTGTTTATCGGTTATTTAAGACATTGCTGTGTACAAACTGTGTTCAGTAGTTCCAAATGTCATGGTGTGTTCTTTGTTAAGCATGGTTGTGGCCATGCCTTTTATTAAATTTGAAGCTGCAGAAATAAGTAGAGATTTTTCTAACAGTTGCATGTCATTGATAGTCTACCAAGCCTCAAAGCTGGGAGGAAGGTTGGTGGTTGTCTGGCAGTTACATGGCCAACACATGGGGAGAACCTCTTTTTGAGTTTCAAGTAGTCGTGCCAAATCTGGCACACTCCTCATTGACTCTTACCTACTTGGCAGAGAGGAGAGGGGGTACAATTTTTGGCTTGGCCAGGACAGATAAGAAATAAACCCCTTTCTGTACCACCCCTCGGTTAACAATTTGTAGAGTGGTTTGTAATAGTTCATACAACAAAATGAGTCAGATCTAGAGAAATATAGGGCTTAGTTTTATTGAAATAAAAGGAGCTTAAGTTAAATAATGATGATCTTGACCCACTGAAATCAGTGGGACTTAAGTGTGTCTTACCTACCCCAGTCATCCTGTGCCGATCATGAATCAAGGTGTTTCTTTTGTAAAGCTTTGAACAGCTAGAAGCCCAAGTGTCTCAAGGGGGTTGGACTAGATGGCCCTTGTGGTCTCTTCCAACTCTACAATTCTATGATTCCTCTGGAGTGCACCTAGTAAAACAGCAATAATCAGTAAAACACTTTACAGCAATATGAGTCAGCAGTAAAAACAATAGAAAATGTATAGGGACAGGAAAATTAAACAACAACAATGACAACATACCTTTATTTCAGCCAACAGGCCATTAGGCATCACAATATATATAAAACATATAAAATGTGTTAAAATAGGAAAATTAAAAACTCTTTGCCTTGCACCTAAAATATTAATTTAGGAGACAGATAACTCTTCCTGGACAGAGGGGGGAAGAGTCATACGAGTGGGACTCCAGAAACCAAAAAAGTTCCCTTATTTTTTGGCACCCATCTCATTTTCTATGGGAAGTACATGGAGCAGGGCCTCTGAGGAAGGCACGATAGGGTGATGTTTATTTCCATAATTCCCAAATTGCTTATCATAAAATAACATGCAAGTGTTATAGCATTAGGGCCACAAGCCGTGCAGTACTTTAAAAGTAAGCACCAGCACTTTGAATTTAATAAGATTTTACTATTCAGAATGATTTTCAGCTTTGCTGGTGAAAGGCTTTCTGCCACTGAAGCTATTTGGAATAATGAGCACAGCAAAACTCAGGGGTCAGTTACACGGCAGAAAAAAGTGCACGAAATTCCGGCTTACCATCCTTTCGCACCAGCGCTGCATAGTTTACATGATTTATTGCTAAACTGGTTGATCCGGTGAGTTTTTGGCTTTATAGTTCACACGCACAAAGGTGGGGGGGGCGTGGCCTCCAGATCACTGTCATTAAAGCCAGGCAGGAGGCAGGGAGTGAGCGAGGGGGGGCAGTGTGAGGGGGAAAGAGGGCTCCGAAAGAGGCTCCGTTAGCTTTGTTAGCTTCGTTTGAGCCAGAGAACAGCAGATAAAGCAACCAAAAAAGAAGGGAGACCACGGGATTGGGGGAGAGGAATAATGACAAAGGAGGCAAGGAAAGCAGGCTAGATTCCTTTCTGCCAGTTGAGCAGACGGCTTCTTTCTCTCTCTCTCTCTCTCTCTCTCTCTCTCACACACACACACACACACACACACATATACTCTCTCTCTCTCACACACACGAATGCGATCACAGCAGGGTGAGGGAGCGAACAGCCGGTTGAGCAGATCGCTTCCCTCCTTCCCTCCCTCCCTCCCTCCCTCCCTCTCTCTCTCTCTCTCTCACACACACACACACACAGAGAGAGACAATAATTATGGCTAAGTGGAAAGCAAGCCAGCTGGCTGGATCTTTTTGTTTGAGGCTCCTTGCATCTCTTACAAGTCCACTCCCTCCGTGGGGTTATGGGGTTTCTAACCCCCCTCCTTCTGAATATGCCGACTTTGATCTGAAAGATGTGGGAACTATTAGGACTCTTTGTGAATTCTTAGAGGATTTATTTTGCTGTATAAACGGCCCCTCAGTCTTCAGGAGTTGTTTAGCCCCTTCTAGAACAGCCCCTTCCAGAACAGCTTGCAGTTACCTTCCTAAATAGATGACCCACCCACCAACATTTCTTAAGCTTGTTGGCTGTCATCTAGTCCACTGCTGTTCTTAAGCTTGTTGGCTGTCATCTAGTCCACTGCTGCCTCCAAGCAACAATTTAGCACTTGTCCTGCCTTACCTGAATCAACTATAAGGAAGTGGTATGAGCCTATTGATGATCCCAGTGTTTAAACCCAAGACAGATAACCCTGCTATTCGAAAACATAGGGGACTAAATGGATCTTTCTATGATTTTATAGGATTGGTGTCATGGGGTTGAGCAGAAATTCCTGAGGGGCCCATCTACACAAAGGGAAAAAATCCAAAGTATCTCGTAGTATTGGCATTTTGCAATAGCAGCAGCGACATGTCTAAATGTTTTTTATGGCCTCGGAAGGCCCCATAAGCCTCACATTCCTGATGGTGGCCGCAAGTGATTTACTTGCATTAGTTCTTCACCACTGCCTTTTAAAAAAAAAACTCATCCCAAGGTACGCTGGTGTGATAGGGTGATTTTTCAATCTTTTAGGACAGCAAAACAGAAAATATTCATCCTGTTTTATTGCCTTAGCGAGCGATCCAACATGGCCGCAGCAGGTGCTTGGCCTGCTAGCAAGCCCTGCCCCACTCTCACGCAGCCAATCAGCTTTGTGCTTCCCTTTGAATTTTTCTGTTGCTCGATAGTCTAAACGAGCAGGAATGTGCACCCCCTCACCCCATATTCAAAAAATATGGGAAAGCTGCGAAGGCTTTTTTGGGGCCCCCTCCTTCTGAATAGTGTGGATTGGCGCTGGATCCTGTTTAGACAGGTAGGATTACTAGCAAATTCTATGAGGGGTATTTTCACCGTTTAGATGGCCCTAAGTAACACTGCCTGGGATCAGACCTTTAAATAGGTGGTAGACCAGAAAGACCCATTGACTCTCATTCCCAAGCCAGATAGCCTATCCAGAAGGATATTGTGTTTAATGGTGTTGAAAGTCTCTAACAGAGTTAACTCTCTCAACCTTTGATCTTCCAAAGCATCTGGAGGATCAAAGGTTCAGAACCGCTACTATTGAGGGACCTAAGAAAACTTATACAGTTGCAGTTGCCTTGTTCTTCTGCTAGCCCACATTGTCCATCATGACAACTGAGGCGCTCTATGTGCCCAAACCAGATTAATCCAACAGTACTTGGGAATTTTATCCAACAGTACCTGAAGTTGCATAGTGAAGTTGGCTAAATTGAGCATATTTGTGAATAGCTGACAAGTTACTACCATCTTTTGAATCTGAAAAGGCTTTTATTCAGGATCCTGAACCCAGGTGGCCAACTCTGTTGGGTGTTTTACACCAAAAAGTGCAAGCCTTGAGCAAATATGCCTTTGGTTGAAATAACTCAAGCTCACCCTTTAATTCAGGACTGAACAATGCTCTAGACATATTTACAGAAAGAAGTCCATGAGTTCTGCTACATGTAAAATAGTCTATTTAGTATTTAGTTTTTAGTATTTTTAGTATTTATTAAGTATGTTTTAAATGTTTAATTGTTTAATTGTATTTTAAGGGGTGGGTGGGATGGAGGGGTTTGTATGTAGATTTTAATGTTGTAATCCGCCCCGGTTGCATTTTGTAGAGGGGTGGGATACAAATAAACTTATTATTATTATTATTATTTAATTCTAAAACGGTAGCTTTATCAGAACTGTTCATAAAACTACTTCATATAAATTAATTAGAGCAAGAATCTGCAAGACTCTTTTGAGGTTGGTCAGTTTATGGATATCAAAAAACATCTCAGGCTCTGCCAAATTGATCACCGACAATGGTCTGCCCTGGCCTCACATCGGGAGGCATGGAGACGCACTATCCAGAATGCTGCAGCCATATTTGAGAACTCATGCTGAATAAGTCTTGAAGAGAAACGACAATGCAGAAAGAATCACAACTTGGAAACATCACCCAAGGAGACCTTCTGCTGTGCTTTCTGCAACTGGACTTGTTTATCTCGGATTGGCCATTTTAGTCATCAGCGCGCTTGCAGAAAGCGCAGGATGAGTCCTTCCTGAATCTTCGTTTGCCAAGAAAAGCCAGAGAGAGAGAGTTTTGGGGTCTTTTTTGTTGTTTTTAACTTAACTGTAATATGGGGCAGGGAAAAGCATTTTTGTTATTCTGGGAAGCCATGCACCGTAGTCTTTATAAATATGCCTTTGTCTTTCTTTAGTGGTTTGTTTTATACGGTGACAACAAAGAACCAGAACAAAAACTTATGTTAAACATATTGAATGTATGTATTGTTCCTGCATGTGAATACACTGTAGAACCATCGGCAACTCCTGAGTTTTGTTCAGATTACAATATTTCTGTTGTCTTCCTCTTCTGTTATTCTGTTGTGTTAACTTCTACCATCCCTACTATTTGATGCTTATTCATAGAAAGAATTCAGTCATTGATATTGGCAGTCATATAAGATGATCTGTAATATGATGGAAAAGCAACTATTGTGAGCAGAATCAAGAGGAGTGTATATGCAGTAGTTTCTCAGCAGCATTTATCTATTTATTATCTATTTATCTATGCTTGTTGGTGGTTGGCTGTGTTATATGGTTGTATGGCTCAAAATGAGCCTTTTCTGGATTGGGCATTTCTTAAGGAGTCATATAGAAAATCATTATTGGATCCTGCTAATATACTGAGAACTTATATTTTACAAGCTATATTATACATAGACTACACATTACCTAGTCTATTCTGGTTTGGACCATGGGATGGCTAGTAGAAATTATGACTTACCATAATTAACTGTAACTGTAGTTCATTTCAGTGAGTTGCTAGGCTATGAGCCCATGAAGATAAAAATCTGACTGTAGTTAATATTGTTGTGCATCTGTAACTTTCAGCTGTGGTTAAGAGCAGTAGGCATAAGGTGACTGGTGGGTAAGACTGAGCATGTTACATCATGGACCATTCCATTAAATGCAGGATGGATTGACCTGTTCTTGGTGGTTAAAATCCTTGGTGGTTTAAATAATTATTTGTTTTATTTCATTTAAACTAGTGGTGGAATAACTGCACAGAGGTGCCAATTCCCCCTGCAGCCCAGTGTGTTGTAGTCACATAATATCTGGACACTTTTTTCAACTGAAGACTGGCCAAAAACGGGTGGTAGGGTAAGTGGAGAGTTCTGTGGTGGTTTGTGGCATTGTGTGGCTTGGAGCAGTTTTCAAGTGGAAACCCATCCAAAAATACTCCCTGTGGAGTGTTGCAAGGGCTTTGGGAGACTTCAGGTGCTACAATGGAGGGGTTTGAGAGCCACATACAGCCCACGGACTTCACTTTCCCCACCCTTGATTTAAACTGCAACTTGTTCAGTTTTATCACTTTGGCTTCTGGTAAGAGTTCAGGCTTAATTTGCTCTTAGAAATACTGCGACCTGGATGATTTTGACTGGTATTTAATCATGTATCTTTATGCTTGTGGAGCTTATTGAGTTCCTTTATAGCTGCTCTTCAAAGTCTTATGCTTCTGATTTCTTGACTACAGGCTTCATTTTGATGGACTGAGCCAAGATATAGAAAACCTTTCGCTATTTCAGTGTCTTCACCATCTAATTTTAAGTTGTGTAAATCTGTGGTTAGTTCATTTTCTTAATATTCCATTGTATCCTTGCTTTTGTGCTTTCTTCCTTAACTTTCACCAGTAGTCATGCCAAGTCTTTGCTATTTTCTGCTAATTATTTTGCGTCCTTTGTAGATCTCAAATAAAGGTTTCAATTTTTTGTAATCAATGCATTTCCTTGAATGCATATATATTGCTGAATATGATAAAACATAATGGCTTGGAGCTACGTAAAGTCTTCCTATTGTTTAGGAGCCTAGTCCAAAATCTCTGATTGTGCAGAGATTAACTAAAATGATGGTTTCTGTTTGACTCTTTATCTCTTCAAGGATACAAACCAAGATTGGTTAAGGACAGGAGCCGCAGTCCAGAGCCCAGGACTTGTCCAAATGGGATGGGAAGTAAGATTCTTCAGGATATAGAAAATAGATGCTGGTGTGTGGGTGGGATAGATGTAAATATTATTATTATCATCATCATTATTGCCCCAAATCATCAAAACATATTGTAGAATTAGTGTTTCACCTTAGAAAGCAATTGCTTTCCCCCAGTCTTTCTTTTTTGTACAGAAATTTGATAGAAAATATGCAACATGTCCATTTGAATTAAAATTCAAATGTCATTTTATTTTATTGACAAAATTTTTAAATGCTTCCTTTGGCTGGTACACTCCATCAGGGAAGGCTCCATGGCTTTCCCCGGAGTTTTAAAAAAGTTCTGTAGGGGATGCGAATGTCCGCTTGTTAACACAGGCACATTTGTATTGCTGCGCTTTTCCATAGGAGAGATAGCACAAGCTGATTGGTCAGACAAGCATGGAGGTGGGGCTTGCTGCTGCCATGTTGGATTTTCGGCTAAGTGAGAGATCAGTAAGGCGATAAAATGGAGATCTTTTCCTCTTTTCTTTTTTTCTTTTTATAAATGTGGAATATTGCTTGTGTGCACCATGGTAATTTTTTTTTAAAAAAAATCAGCAGTAGCAGATTTAAAAGCATGAGTAATTCACCTGTGGCTGCCATCTTGGCTACGGGGCATGCAAAGTTTACAGGGGCTGTAAAACCGTTAAGATAGGTCACAGCTCCTGCAAATTGCTACTACTTTGGAGCAAACAGTCCCCCCCCCTGTATAGACAAGCCCTGTGATTAGTTAAGTATCTTTTTTTAATTTTCAAAGAAGCCCTAAGGAGATTTCCATGTTTTTTCCAAGCTGTTTTCCATTACAGTACTTGCTTCTTTTTCTTCAAGTATTAAAAAATATGTTTGGATACCACATCCCATTCTTTAGGTTTCCAGAACAGGGACTTAATGACTCACAAAGAATTTTTTTCACACTTTCTATATGTGTTGGACTTACGGCAAAGAAAGGGTAGACGGAACATAAGAACACACTATCTGAACATAGCCAGTGTTAATTCCTGAGTACTTTAATCATTGAGTCGCTACAACTAAGTGTGGTGTTCCAATAAACAAACAAACATATCAACAACTGAGCTTTTTGCATAATATTTCCAGTGTGAATGTGCTGTCTTGGTTTATAATAGAGTTCAAGAAGCACTGTATTGCGTGTATCCAATAGACTTCTTAAGACATTTATTTAAAGGACTAGAACTATATTGGAGAATGTCTTGCATGGGAGAACTCTTGAGTCACTGGTTGATTAACTAAGAGCAAGCTAGCAGTGATAATGAATTGATGTGTTTATGACAACCCTGGCTGAATCCTGTTTAGGCTCATTAAAATCGACAGGAGCAATGATATGTTGTTTTGGTTACCCAAGATTGGTTATAGCAAATATTAATGAATGCATGCAATGCAGGGGAGACAGAATGTTCCTGTTGCTTTGCTGCTTTTCTTCGGAGTGTGATAAGCCCCTCAATGACCATTGGCACAGATCATTCACTAAAAGAGGCTTTGCAATAAAGGCTCAAGGTACTAAGCTCTCAGTCTTGATGGTTGAAGCTCCTTTAGATTAATAGACCACACTCAGTGATGTTGTATGTGTTGGATTATCTAATTTTTAAATTGAGGAGTGAAGAGTAAATGAGCAATTGGTGAATTGGACAACATCAGTTATATGGTTAAACTAGTGAGATAAAACTCTTTATTAAGAAAAAATTATGGCACTTAAGTTGTAGGTTTCTTCCCCCTTACTTGAGAGTAAGTAGCACTGAATTATGGAAAAACTATGAAGGGTATAGGTGGTGTGTTTAAATTTGTCTCATTTCCATTATGTCCTTCATGTATCGTGGTTTGCTGTAAATACAGTTTCACATTTCAATGATTTTTTTAGAGCCTGATTTTTTTTTTTTTAGAGAGAGACTGAATACATTTTTTTTGTTTTATATTTTCATTAATATAGTGCCATGGAAAGATTACCACATGTTCTCTTAAAACATTAAAACTTAGAAAAACTGAAAAATGGATTGAGGGATGTTTTCTTTGAGAATGATGATTATTTATTTATTTTGATTTATATCCTGCCTTTATCGCAACATGAGACCAAAATGCCTTACAATGTAAGTTAAAACAAAGTAGCTACAATAGTATGTGATGCAAAAGTTGAAAAAGTATTAAGTGATCAAATCTAATTATAACATTAATCTAAAACTAATTAAGAACACATTAAATATTATTGCACATAAAAACAGCACACCCACTGCACATACTTCTACCTTAACTAGTTAAAAGCTGAAGACCTATTTGAATAAGAAGATTTTGGCCTGATGAAGAAAAGAAAGCAGAGAGGGAGCCCTGGTGGCGCAGTGGTAAATGCCAGTACTGCAAACCATCACGTTGCAAGTTCGATTCCAGCGGGCTCCAAGGTTTACTCAGCCTTCCATCCTTTCGTAGGTCGGTAAATTGAGTACGCAGCTTGTGGGGGGCAATTAGCTAACACACATTGGAAACTGTTTAACACAGTGTAGATGTGTATATAGCTGTTGCTTAAAACAATTTGTAAGCCGCTCTGATAGCCTTGTGGCTGAAGAGCAGGGTATAAATAAATAAATAAATAAATATAAAAAAATAAAAATAAATAAATAAATATTTTGCACAAACTTCTATTTTTGCTTTAACTTCTTAGTCAATAGGTGAAGATATACGTTATAATTATATACTTTGATAGCACATCTGTTCATCTTGGTAATCTGCACAGTTTATACATGGGTTAAGGATATGTACACACACATCAGAAAATTATTAATTTAGTTTTGGAGAAGAAAAAAAGTGTATTAATGGGGAGGGAAGAGAAGAAAAAGTGTATTGATAGGGACCAGTGGACAGTGACTGTCCTTTAGATCAGAGTTTTTCAACCAGGATCTCACAAGAGAGTGTTATAGAAACTTTTTTTAAAAAAAATTATGTTGTAGATATAATAATTTTTATGCAGTGGTTCCCCGAGACATGAAAATTATTTCAAGTGTTTTTCTAGGCCAAAAAGTTTGAGAATGATTGCTTTAGCTGGTAAGATTCTGTCTCTCTTATACATTTAAATATTTCTTAATTTGGATTATATTGTGCTTGACTTGTGCTGACTTTCTCTGGAAAAGTGGTCAAAAAAAAAGATCACACTGGGAGCTCTAATATATATTGATACTTTTTAATGTAGGTAGCATCATGCTATGGGAACTGTGACTGTGACTGGAATTACATGTGTGCTGTTCTAAAGAGAGAAAACTAGGTGTTGCATATACAGTATATTTTTAGGAGGGGAAAATCAAACCTAGATGTCTATTAATAGAGAATTTTAAAGTTAATTTTTATTTAAAATGGATAAAAGCACCTTCCCATAGCTATTATCAGTTTTGCATGGAGCCTTCCCACCCCCTTTTTTTTTTGCTTGCTTACTTTAATTTAGTTACACTCTTGATATGGGGCTATATTGCTTATATATATTTAGTTATCTCTGTGTCACACCAGTATTGTACATTCTGAGTGTTAATGGAAAGCTTCCTCTATCTTTCTCAACCAGTATTTCCAATGTTGATGACATCTTGTGTGGAAGCCTGTAATAATTGAACTGTTTTATGTATAGCTTTACGATCCACATGTTCATGTCCTTGCAGGCAGTTGTTAATTAAATTAATCATTAGGATTTTATTCTTGTGTGTTGAATAGATGTGCAGCCTAGATGTGGAATCTGTTCCTATGCATATTTTTCAGTAAGTTTTGTTGGGAGAGACATCCAAATACTTGTGCATGACACTACAACCTTATTCTCTGAGGAGGAGGAGGATTTTATAGTGCTTGGGCTAAACAAGATTTCCTGATAATACTCTATCTTTGAATTAAAACGTATTAATATTATTTTCAAATCAAGAGAGATCTATCAGAATTCCACCACCCCCCGTCATATTGTAAAAAGTTTTTTACATTTCATTTTATAGCAAGCGCTTCTTGTAGTGTTTCACTTGATTAGTGCTCTAAAAGCAATGCTACTATTACTTTGTTTTTGTAATAAGCAAATGTGCATGAAGTGTGTGCCATACATGATTACTAAGTATATGTGCAGCTTGATCTATGCTGATTAGTAAAACTTATTTCCAGGAAAGTATGGTTAGGAGTGCAGTCTGTAGTAAGAAATATAGGCTTGTAAAATTGTTTATCCTAGGAACTGAACTCTTAAATGTTCTGTGAATTGTCATTATTATTGCAAAACCTTTGAGTTAATGTACAGGTTGAGTATCCCTTATCCAGAATTCCGAAATACTCCAAAATCCAAAATTCTCCATATGGGTGGCGGAGGTAGTGACACTTTTGCTTTCTGTTAGTTCAGTATACACAAACTTTGTTTCATGAGGAGAGGCTTACGAGGAGCGGCTTAGGGAGCTGGGTATGTTTAGCCTGGGGAAGAGAAGATTAAGAGGTGATACGATAGCCATGTTTAAATATTTGAAGGGATGTCATACTGAGGATGGAGTAAGCTTGTTTTCTGCTGCTCCAGAGACTAGGACATGGAGCAATGGACTCAAACGACAGAAAAAGAGATTTCACCTAGACATTAGGAGGAACTTCCTGACAGTAAGAGCTGTTCAGCAGTAGAAGGCACTGTCTCATAGTGTGGTGGAGTCTCCTTCTTTGGAGGTTTTTAAACAGAGGTTGGATGGCCATCTGTCGGGTGTGCTTTGATTGTGTATTCCTGCATGGCAGGGAGTTGGACTGGATGGCCTTTGTGGTCTCTTCCAACTCTATGATTCTATGATTCCAGAGTGGCAATACTTGCCACTAAGACATAATGGCTTTGTGTTGATATTTGTTGAAGACTCCTTGCAGGAATCTGAGGCTCTCGATCATAGGATGACAAATTGAATGCAAGGAATGATTCATTCAAGGGCAGTGCTGTAACAACAATAAAACAGTGTACTATCTCAGTCTTATTTCAGAGGTGTGGAGAGTGTAACTGAAAAATGTCTGTCCTTAATTGTAGTGACACATATGGTTGTGGTTAATCCTGCAAGTGATTCCACCTGCCATGTTGATATCTACTGTGGCTCCAAAGATGAGGTGGAAGCTGAGTGGCATTTCAGTTCTTGGAGACAAATGCCTGCTGTATTGGATTTATTGTGTATTGAAAGAAGTAGATGGTGAGACTATGTCTTATTGTGAAAGTTTGGAAATAATTTTAATCTCACAATACAAGCAACTCAAAGATTTTGAATATTGAGAGTGAGCAAGGTTTGGTATTGGATGTTGTAACTTAAAAATGTATGAAATACACTGTGGTGACTTTATATCTGTCAAAAATGTGTCTCAATGTCTCTGATCTCTGTTGAGGATCTGGAAGAGAGAGGAATATTTTCACCCATATATAATGGAAGTATAGCTATGTAAAAAGGATTGGAATGATATTGTACTATCTATTAAAATATACAATTAGCTATGAAATCCATTTGGAGCCTCTGACTTTTTTCAGATATGTAATAGAACAAGAGAGAAAAGAACATATGGTTATAGTTACTCATATGTTAACAGCAACTCATATTTTTTTGGCGAAAGCACAAAGATCACTTCAACTTCCATCTATGGAAAGCTAGAGGAGAGGAATCTGGAATGCTATGCTTCTGAACAAATTCACAAATTATAATAATCTGTGGGAGGGAAGTGTCCATATAAGAGAATTTTCAAAAACAGACTTTGGATTTTATTTTTTCTGCATTAGAAAACCAGGTTTGATTTGAAATATTTGATACGGTAACCATGATGTAAGAGTGTAGTTGATTAGATTGTGAGAAAGATGCTTGAGATGGAATGGTAGAAAGAGATTTGTGCAATTAGTGTGAATACTTCTGCAGTAACAAATGGGGCACAGAGTGATTGGGAATCCCAGGGTGCGTTTACATGGGCAAATATTCCTCTAAATATACCGCAAAGATAGCTCATAGTGCACACGGGTCGAGGCACAGCATTGCCTCATTCAGAAGGGGGGAAGGTAAAACACCCAAATATAGCGTGGCAAGGGATGTCGCTACTTTTGCCAGTATATTTGCAATGTAGCGCATTATTGGCAGTGTAAACAACCATTCCGCTAAGGGCTACAGCAGAGCTGCACTGTGATTGGTTGCTATGATGCAGGGGTGGGCTTAAAAGCGGGGGAGTGAGGGAGGGAGAGTCAGTAGCGATTAGAGGAAAAATCCTCTCTGCTATTTTGCAAGTATGCAAAGCTCGTTTCGTCAGCTGTGATCCTGTGCTTGGGGGAGGGAGAGAAACCATTTCACTAAAGGCTGCAGCAGAGCTGCATTGCTATTTTGACAGTCTGTTTATTTGCTAGAAAATGCTGTTAAGCAAGGAGAAAAAACCTTCCGTTTGATTTGTGGGCAGGGAGCTGGGGGGGGGAGAGAGGCAAAGAGTGACTGCCTCTAAGCTGTTAAGCACACGGAGTTGGGGCCAGGGCAGACATTCCTATGGCATTCCTTTGTCTCCTCTCCAATGCTTGGCCATGCCCCCAGCACATTTGGCTGTGTGAATCTCAAAGCGGAAAAAATCAAAGAGCCACAAAATATAGCTGTGTAAACATATACCGTGTAAACTACCCACCACTGATGCGGGAAAGTGCTAAAGCGCAACTTAATGCAATAAAACCTGCCATGTAAATGAGCCCCCAGAGTTAGCTGTGGGTTACAGCAAATAACCTTAATCTGAAAACATTGGTATTTTTCATGGCTTCAAAGCAGGTGGGCAATGTGTAGCCCTTCAGATGTTGTTGGATTACATTCCTGTACTGTCTAAGGATGATGGAAGTTGGAGTCCAATAACTGGATGGTAATACTTTGCCTATCCCTGCTTTACAGACTAGATGAGTGATGTGTTGATTCATAGTTCTTTCGCATCTGGACATTTCTTTCTCAGTTCTGTGCAGAAGTTGGTTTCTCTATAAAGTTATAACCACTTGGTTATTTAACTAAGACTGCTTACCTGTATAGCTGAACATGACAAAGAATTAATTGGTTCTGAAGTGGCTATTGTTTCAGGAATAGAAGTCCAAATCTCCTGCAGCAGTAGAAGAAATGAGTGAATCATTTTTATTTTTTATTTTTTGTTATCTGCTCTCACTTGTCTAAGGAGATTATCAGATGGGAACAAAAAAAGTGCTCCCCTCCCACAATTTCCTTTCCCACCCCTGTCCTGGCAGAATAACCCAAAGTGCAGTTGAAGGCTTTCACAGTCGGCATTCATAGATTTTCCTTGGTTTTTTTTTTTCCCTAGGCTATGAAGCTGTGTTCTGGAAGAGTATTATTTCTGATGTTTTACCTGCATCTGTGGCTGGCATCTTCACAGATGCAGGCAAAACATCAGAAAAGAAATAAACTCTTCCAGAACATGGCCTCATAGCCCAGAAAAAAACCCAAGGAAAATATAAGGATAACCCAAAGTTTCACACCTACCTTTCTCTCGCGTCCATTCTGCCCAGGAGTGAATGGAGCTCTAGAGCTCCTTTCACTTCCTGGTTTGTATTCTCGGCTGCTGTCACAAGAAGAGGAGTGCCGGGAATTTTTTAAAGGCATTCTAGGCTGGGGGCAATCTGGGGGGCAATGGGGGAACAATCGGGGGGGGTGATCAAGGGGCAGTGGGGGGTGATCGGGCAGAGATGGGGGCAGTCAGGTGGCGATGGGGATGTGATCCAGGCGGTGATCTGGGGTGTGATCCAGGCAGTGATCTGGCAGTGATCTGGTGAGGATGGGGGGGGGCGATGAGGTGCAGTTAATCCAGGTGGTGATCCAGTGAGGAAGGGGGGTGATCGGGCAGTTTATGGAGTGATCCAGGCAGTGATCGGGCAACGATTGGGTGAGGATGGGGGGGCGATCAGGGGGAGATGGGGGGGATGATCTGGCAGCAATCCGGCAAGGATGGGGGGCGATTGGGTGCTGAACTGGCAAGGATGGGGGGCGATTGGGCGGAGATGGGCGGCAATTGGATGGCAGTGGAGGCCTGTTAAGCCAAACCGGGGGCGTAAGGGAAGTATCCAGAAGTGTTTTGACACACGAACCTCCCACTAATGCTGGCTTCACGCCAGCATAACAGGCATCTTCACATGCCTGCCGTTCCGTTACAGAAACGGAACGGCGGCTCTCTTGACGGCTTAAGCTGTCAATAAGAAGAAATGAGGGCAGCACAGAAGCAGCACAGGATGAGGGCAACATCATCTGAAAAATAAGCCCTTTAGCGATCTCCTGCTGTCCTCATACTGCCATATTTAGCACATCTGATAATCTCCTAAAACAGGACTGATTACAGCAAAACAGCAGTGGAAGAAACTAAACCTTTCTTCCTGTAACACTATGTTTAACACTAGAGTATTCATGAATTATTACCCTCTTTCCCTCTTGTCCTCTTTAGTTTTCCTTTTACCCATTTAACAACTGGAATCATGATTAAGGTTATGTGCTTGTTTTTAAGTCTTTGACTTATTTCACAAATGTGTTGTGATGTGAAGAGTGGAGGAAAGGAGGTTGGTTGGTAGTACTGTACAGTGGGCCCTTGGTATCCACTGTGGTTTGGTTCCAGGACTCCCCTGTGGATACCAAAATCTATGGATGCTCAAGTCTCATTATATACAATGGCATAGTAAAATGGTGTCCCTTATATGAAATGGCAAAATCAAGATTTGCTTCTTGGTATTTTTTTTGGGGGGGTGGTGGTGGCAATATTTTCACATCATAGATGTAGATGGTGAAATCTGCATACAGACTGCCAGTAAACACATGGTTTGGTGAGCAACCAGCAGGTTTAGTAACAGTTAGTTACAGTAACATAAGATTTCTTAAGTCCATCCACTAAGATTAAAAACTATACATCTATATGCTTTCTTTTACTCTATCCCTAGAATGAGGCAGTTCTAGATTTATATATGTACAGTTGCCCCTTCATATTCGCTGGGGTTTGGTTCCAGGGCCCCCCGTATATACCAATATCCATGAATACTGTACTCAAGTCCCATTATATGCAATGGCATAGCAAAATGGTGTCCCTTATATAAGATGCAAAAATAAAGGTCTGTTTTTTGGATTATTATTTTTTAAAGAATATTGTCAAGCCGTGAATACTTAAATCCGTGGACACCAAATCTGTGGATACGGAGGGACAACTTCGATTCCAGAGGGCTCCAAGGTTCACTCAGCCTTCCATCCTTTCGTAGGTTGGTAAAATGAGTACCCGGCTTGTGGGGGCAATTAGCTAACACACATTGGAAACTGCTTTGCAGTGTAGATGTGTAAATTGCTATTGCTTAAAAACAATTTGTAAGCCGCTCTGATAGCCTTGTGGCTGAAGAGCAGGATATAAATAAATAAATAAATAAATAAATAATAAACTGTATATATTTAAAAGCCATACTAGATTCAAGCTGGGAGCCAACATGTTGTAATGGTTTGAGTGTTTGACTATGACTCTGGAGAGGAAGGCAAAGGCAAACCATCTCTGAACAAATATTGCCAAGAAAACCTCATGATAGGTTTGCCTTAGGGTTGCCATAAGTCGGAAACGACTTACAAGCACACAACAATAAAGATACAAGCTTGATACTTAAATTATGTGTTTTTACTGATACAGCTAGCCCAGGCTCAAATATCTGATTGTTTTTCAAATTAAAATTCTTTAAATAATCAATGTTCTTAATTTTTTTTTAAAAAAATGGTGCACAGAGCTATATTTGATTTCTTTTACACAAAAGCTTCATAATTAAAGGTTGCTTTAACAAGCTTTGCAGTTACACATTTCATCTTAACAAAATCCTTTTTTTTTCAGTACAGCTGTTCAAATATATATTGCAGACAGATTAGCTGAGGTGTCTGTTCAGTGTATCACTTTCTCCCTACGTTTCCCTGAATTTTTACTAGGAGTTAGTAGTATAGCAGGTAGGGTATTGCCATGGACTTGCTAAGCTGAAAGCATTGTGATGAGGAATAATAGCTGTGTAACAGTGTAAGCCTGTACACTCCTAGTGGCAGAGAGACAAGCACTTGTAGAAACCAAACGTGGTACAGCAGTGTAACAGTAGTAGACATTCTCTGATAGAAATCCTTCCAGCTATTTTTACGTATATGCTGCTCATGGAACATCACAGAGGCATCATTCTGTCCAGTACATATTCACTCACTCACACATGCACACAGACACACATTTCCATGTATATATTATCTCCTCAGAGATGGACAACAGTCTTTTCTGTTACAAGTCTTTAGTGCAGAGGTTTTGGTGTCTTCCTTTTTGTACTGAGGAGTCTAAATCCAGATCATTGCTGCCAGAATGAAAGTCCTTGCTGGTGCAGTTTTACTGGATTAGATAATGATACAAGTGCAACTGCTTGTGCAAATGAAAAAAAAACCTGTTTAGGTAATGAGATATTGGATATCATCCTTGTGCTAATTTTGAAAATGTGCAAATTGCTTGAGCAATTTAATTCAGGCCAGGATAGTTGTTAGAGAAGGGTTCAGTGCTCATTTGGGGTTTGGTGATGCCATGCTGATAAAACTTTCAACACTCCACAGAACACAACTGTGTTGGTATCTGCGGAGGGAATCAAGTTTTTTTGCAGGAGAGGGAAGGAGCCCAGGTGGATGGAGAAAAATGAAAACTATCTTAACAAGCTTGCAGGATTTTCCTTGGATTTTTTCTGGTCTGTGAGGCCATGTTCTGGAATAGTTTCTTTCTAATGTTTCACCTGCATCTGTGGCTGGCATCTTCAGAGAATGGTTGGGTAGGAGTGTATGTGGAGTTTATATGTTGTGAACCCTTGTTGGTGAGTATATGTAAATTTGTGTAATTAAATGGTTAGTTTCTGTGTATAGAAATGCAAGGCTCATTAGTGTCTGTTTGGCTAATGGTTGATTGATGGGTCATTTATCTGCTGGAAATCTCCCTGTCCCTGGGTGGAATTCCTTTGTAAGTGCTGTTTTAATTCTATTGTTCTTCAAAACTGGGAGCCAGATTTTGTTTACTTTTAAGGTTTCTTCTTTCCTGTTGAAGCTGTCCAGGTGTTTGTGGATTTCAATAGCTTCTCTTTGCATTTTGACATGATAGTTGTTGGCCTGGTCCAGAATTTTTGTGTTTTTAAATAACATTTTGTGTCCAGGTTGGTTTCTAACATGTTCTGCTACTGCTGATTTTTCTGGCTGGCCCAGTCTGCAGTGTCTCTCATGTTCCTTGATTCGTGTTTGCACACTGCGTTTAGTGGTCCCTATGTAAACTTGTCCACAGCTGCATGGTATGCGGTAAACTCCTGCAGCTGTGAGAGGGTCTCTTTTGTCCTTCGCTGAGCGTAGCATTTGTTGGATTTTCTTGGTTGGTCTGTAGATTGTTTGGAAGTTGTGTTTCCTTATCAGTTTCCCTGTTCTGTCTGTTACTCCTTTGATGTATGGTAAAAATACCTTCCCTTTGAGTGGCTGTTTTTCTTCATTCCAGTGGTTTTTTTCTGGGTCTGGCTGCTCTTGTGATGTCTGATCTGGAGTAACCATTAGCCTGTAGGGCCCAGTTTAGGTGCCTCAGTTTGTCCTCCAGGGTTTGCAGATCCTTTTTGCACCGTCTACCAATTTAAAGTAACGTAAGTATATCAGTCCATGCAGATTTATGGGGTCCCATAATTTTTATTACTATTTCATTATAGATTTCAAGTAACAACATTATTTCTTATCAACAAGCCTGGTTGATTCTGTTTGTAAATTTTTACATGAACAGCAGGTGGTCCAATAAATTGTATTTAATTTTGCACCTTGCTTAGTCAATGCACAAACAATTATATATAATGTACAGTAGTGTGGAGGTGATATTTTTTCACAGTGTAAACTTGCTACATTTTTGGTATTCGTGTTCTCTAATATTAGTCATTTAGAAACTACAGTACTTGTACAAGTCTATTGTACAAGCAATTTTAGTTATTTCCACTTATAATACTTCCTTATAATCATAGTGCCACTTGCTTGAAGTTAAAGTTATCACATTTCTTGTTCACTCCCTCCTCCTTGTTTTCATTGCTATGTTTTCTTGTTATGCTATATTGACCTTCAAGCTACTTTACATGTGTGATGCAGAAATTGCTTTCTGTGGATGGAAGTGCCTTGTTCTTGAAGGTGCCTTTGCCTCACTATCAGGATTTTCTCTGATCCACAAGTCACTCTGTTCAGCAAGGTTCTCCAGCCTTCTGTATAACATTTTAAGGAGCTTGGAGGGAGATAGCCATCCCATAACTTCCTTATTTGACAAGAATTCTTCCAGAACTACTTTATTCCCTATCTTATTAGTGTTGCAAAAGAGGAGTGCAAAGTTCTTATAATGGAGATTTTGCTCAGTAACCTTCCAGTGAGCCACTGCCAGTGTGAAAGAACATCATGAACTCTTCCTATTAAAGAAGCTTGTACAAAGTAGGGCAGTGAAGATTCTTTTCCTTCACCAGCTTTTTCCATCTTACTGCTTCAGTACACTCTACAGAAGAGCGTTTCTTTGGACAAATGGCTCCTTCCTCTTGAAAGAGCAACAGTTCTACATGTGAAATAAAAGTTTTCTTCATTTAATTAGCTTGGATCAACATGCTGCTCCATAACAAGGAAAGTTTTTCCATTTTTCAATGCTCCCACCTCCAATCTACCACTCTTGCCACCTTGCATGCTATTTCATAGGATGCCTTCAGCCTCAGGAATGGCTTTTCAGGTCCCTGGCAAGAGTGGGAAAGATCCATTGCTCAAGAGAAATTCTGCACATGGTCCTTCATATCCACACTTTTACATCTGGTGAGATTGTACCACACCTAACTGTACTGAACTGTGGCCAGTCTGACACAGTTAGGTGTGGCCAAGCCCATCAAAGTCAATAGGATTAAGTGGGTCTGTATTGGAATGTTGCTCTAGGCTATGATGCGCAAGTGCACACATTGTTATCTTTAGTTTGGACAGACAAAGAAAAAGTTTCAGTGGAAAGAGTGCAGAATTGCAAGAAATTCAGTGTTTTCATCCAAGCTATACAGATAGGATAGGCCAAAAGTCTCTGCAGTGTATTTTGGCTTTAAAGGGTTTTTTTTTCCCCAGGATGCACCAGATGGAACTGAAACAAAAACTTTTGAGTCTGGATCTCTGGAAATTTTATTGTGAATCATTGTAAATTAAATGGAAGTAAATCTTCTGTTAGTTGGTGGAAGGCAATATAACAATTGGCCTCTGGTATCTGACATTGATTGGTTGCCAGTCTGTTGTTTGGTGTTCAGAATGAACTTGTTGCTTTGTTTTTGCAGTTTTTTTTAAAAAAATTCAAAAGTTGCTACCAGGGAGTTAGAAGTTCCAGAATTGTTCTTCTTGGTAGTAAGTAGGGGAGCAGTCCCTCATTCTGACTAAGCCCTTGAGGAGGAAATGCTGTCTTGGATAACTTACTTGGAAAATTATTCTGTCTTCAAATTATTTCAGCTATAATATAAGTAAAAATAGCTGTTCTTTAAAATAAGAGCTTAGAACAATGTCTTCTGTCATCTCTAGATAACATCCTTGAGTGATTACCTGTTCCTTTTACACACACTGCAAGTAGCGATGCAGCATCATAGTTCTAAGGAGTGCAGAATCTAGCACTCCGGCTTATCGATCTGTAGCTATGTACTTATTGAATGATTTAGATTCCTATCCTGGAGGCTTGTTTCCCATTAATAGCTTTGTTCTCAGTGCAATGAGATGTGAAAAAAATGTACATTTCCCAGACAATTCAGTTGACTACATGTTTTGCTGTACGTAAAGATTTCAAAGTTCTTTTTCACCTTCAGTTTTACAACTGAAATATGTACAGTTGTCCCTTCACATTCGCTGGGGTTTGGTTCCAGGACACATCGTGAATACCCAAATCCGTGAATACTCAAGCCCCATTATATGCAATGGCATAGCAAAATGGTGTTCCTTATATAAGATGGAAAAATCAAGGTTTGCTATTAGGATTATTATTTTTTTAAGAATATTTTCAAGCCGTGAATACTCAAATCCGCGAATGTCAAATCCGTGAATGTGGAGGGACAACTGTACTTTCCAATGGGATTAATTATTTTTGCCTATATTTGGTTACCTTAAATTTGGTGATTACACTAAAATATCTATAAAGCTGAAACTGTGTTAGTAGTAGTAGGTAAGGTATTTTGTTGAAAATACAAGGTATGTTGGTAATTTTTATGTATATAACATGGTGTTTATGTTAGACAGATAGACAGATAGATCTCCAAAATTTTAAAAGTCCATAGACATGTAACAGTTTCTCTAGAACTGTGATTTAATTCTGACATATTTGGGTACTCTTGGCAAGGAAAGCAGTTTCTAGACCTAGCAAGCTTTGTACAAGTTATGGGCCTTCAGATTTCTCTGACAAGTGCGGGGTCATCAATGGGGATCTTCCCTAAGAAATAGCAACAAGAGTAACACTTTTGAAGGAGCTTCCTGGATTTTAGCTATTTGCATAAATAACAGAATATCGTGTTTCTGTTTTAGGTCCTATGAGTGTAAAACTTTGGCATAAATAACATCAAAGTTTTCTTGGTATTATATGTTGTCAGAAATATTTTTTCTCTAAGTGCCCATCCTTGTTGATGGGCTTATTCTTTTAGCTTGTTGAGTTTGAGGTAATTATTGGTCGACTTCAATTATGGAGAATGTGCTGTATTCATGTTTTAATAAGAGTATTGTGAAACAGGTTTAGTTAATGCCAATTGCATTTTTTTTCATTTGCAGGAATCTCCATCAAAGTTACTGTATGAACATAAGACAATATAGTCAACAAATACAGATTTCTTCTATCAAAAACCTTCAGTAAAGCCTTCAGATCTTCTCTATGACGTGTTGTGTGATTGTTGTCGCATGAGGAATTTGTCTTCATGAAGATTCCTAACATTGGTAATGTGATGAATAAATTTGAGATCCTTGGGGTTGTAGGTGAAGGTAAGCCTATATCTTTAACTGAATTTAAGTAGAGGCTACATGAGTGAGAAGACATAAGCATAACTAGAAAGGAATAGTGGAATAGTGTCTGTGGGAACTAATTCTGGCTTGAAATAGGTAGTAACTTTGTTAGAGACCTGACTGTAATATGATAGACATGCTGGTGCATATGGTATAATTTCTTTTTCCTACTCTGGTGTCTGACAAATTACTTTTTTGAAGCCCTACAAAAGCATGCAAAATCTGTCTGTCTGAAGACTGTAGATGAACCGAAGAACAGTGGGCAACAATATCTCTATTTGTTTGATATGTCCCTAAGGCTGCTTCCAGGTTATTTTGTTTGGCAATCTTCCTACCCCATTCATGACTGGGAGGATATTTTCAAATGGTATTGTCTTCCTTTTATAAACCTTCAGCTGCAGAAGTATAGCTACGGGGGGGGGGGATGAGCAATTTGGCCTCTGTAAATAATTCTCTCCCTCCATGAAATTTTCATTCAGTCCCCTTTTTCATTGCCCATTTCTGAAATTCACTGTGGGTTCACGTGGTCCTTGGCACTGGTCAGACACATTTTAATGTTGAGAGTCCCCTTCTTTCTGAGAAGTCTTTCAAGGGCTTCTCTCTAATCTTGGAGAAAATTTTAAAAGAAGATACTTCACTGGTTTCTAGGAATCTCTGAGACTCTTTGTTGGCCAGAAGGAGCCTCTGCCTGCCCTTCTGAGTTTGGAGCTGTGGAAGAGTCCAGGGCTTGTTACTCTAATCATGATGAGTCCAGAAACAATCTCAAAGAAATGTTGACAGGCTATCAAAGCCAGCCCAAAGGCATTGATCTTCCATATTAATAGCCATTGCTGCTTTGTAAGGCGTGTTATTCGTTACTGGATGCACTGGTTAAAATTTTTGGGTGTTTTAATTAAATCAGCTGAGACCTTTAAGACCCTTGTTATTAATTTCTGTTGTGCTTGAAATATTAAACTTTCTAATGGTGGTGCAATTTTGTTCAATACTCTTAAACAGAAGGTCTGTTATATAGCTGCTAGTATCACTTCCATAGTTTTATACTACAGATCTTCAAAATAAGTGGCTTTCATGGACATTTGATTATTTTTAGTTTATTGTAACATCGTTGGAAACCAAATATACATTTCTCTGTGTGCACATAGAAATGTGCTTCGCTGCTTTTTGAATTTTGCTTTATATTGGAAAAAATGCAACACATGCACATATAGAGTGCCTAAATTAATAGAGGAATAAATATCAAAATACACGAAAAATCAACTAGACAGTTTTCAGTTTTTGAAACAGTGTTCTGGCATCTGGCCTAAATGATCACTAGAATGAATATAGAAAAGTGTTTTTGAATTCTGGTGGCTAATGTTCTGTTTCTTCTTTTGTGATTGTGGTCTAGGAGCCTATGGAGTTGTACTTAAGTGCAGGCATAAGGTAAGTAAAATGCTGTTCGTTGTGCAAAAGATTGCTGAGTCGTCAATTACCGGTAGTTAAAGTTCTCTAAATAAAAAATTGAATTAAATTACTACCATAATGGACTGATTGGGACATAACAGCAAACCACAGCTTCATATGCCACGTGGCTTGACTTGTGCCCTCCCATTTCCTTCTATTCCTCCTTTAAGGTATACTGGAGTCCACTCTTTTATCAAAAATGATAAGCTGCAGTTTGTGTTTGCCCTGCAAACTTACTGTTTTGTCCAAACTGACAAACAATTACTATATTTAAACCAGCGCACAGTCTTCCAGGGATAATAAATCCCTTGGCTACAGCCTTATTTTAAGAGGAAGCTACTTCCTAGCAACTTCCAAAAAGCCACTCAACAAGCTTCTTTTGACAGTTTATGATTGACAATGACAGCCTGCTGCTTAAAAACAAAGTGAGAAGCCACGCTGCTTATATGTGGGGTCTTAAAAGGGCACTTTGAATCCCAAGTGCTATTTTCAATGAAGCAAGCCAAGTTTTCTTTTATTTCAGTGGCTTTAAAAAAAAGATATTGGTGAAATAATCATCCATATCTGTCCTGTCCTCATATTAGTGAAAGGAGAATATAAACATAGACTTTTCAATATTCTTTTATGGTTTAATATGCTTGTTGTATAAATTGGACTAGATTTTTCAAGTCTTCCTACTGCCTGGCTTTTAAGTAACTCAGATAAATACTGCTGAGTTGTCCACAGTGCCATGAGAAATGGCATCTGCTTAAACTGCTCAAACCAGTCAGACTCAAAAAGCCACTACGTGTCTTATTCCACTCCCTGCTGAAACAAGAAGCAAATAATATTTTTGCCCCACTCTGAAATCTAATTTGGAGTATTCCTTTATCCTGTGATGTTACCTGGAAATGCATAATAATCTTATGGCACTAGAAGAAATGAAAAGCACAGCTTCTCATCATCGATACAGGGATTTTCACTATCTATTTCATGAAGAAATCTCAAATTCTCCAAAATAATTATTCAATGTTAAAGTGCTTACAGACAGGAAAAAACATCTCCACAAGCATGTCTAGTGTGGCATGTATTACCTGAAGTATTACTACTTACAAAATGTAATTTATGTGAATGAGGCTGGAATCTCTCTTCCAAAATTCTGAAAATGGCATTTGTTTATGAAATGAAATGCACTGCATCTTTTAACGTTTGATCAACAATACTCTATACTCTGGCATTTTGTTATCTAACATGTACCTGGTCACTTGTGCTTTTCAGTGAAATTAATGGAAAAAATACTAATGTTAAGGTTGCAGTAAAGTAGTTGAAGAAGGAATTTGAAGAACAGTATGAGGAGTAGGAAAAAAAAAGTATTTGAATACATGATATGTAACAAGCTGACCAAATAGGCACAAAGGCAAATATAAATGGCGCCCTCAGAAGTCAGGAGAATTATGCAGAAATATAAATAATTCAATTTGTAGTTTAAATAAATTATGTCGCTCCTGTCTTCATTGTGCTGAGTTCATTTCAGAATTCTTTGCAGGCCATGTTGTTTACATTAGATGGCAAAAGATGAAGTTTTAGTACTAAATCTTGCTATTTAGTACTAACAAACTAATAGGGTGTCACTGACAATTAATCCATTTGCTATTGGCTTAAGAAGATATCTTTTCAGATCTGGGACCAAAGCTAGGAGCTTCCAGCAGGCTTTCCTATTTGATAGGTGGGGCTGTATAACTAGGACTCCCTGCAGGCCAAGCCATTTCTTCCTCCTCCTCCTGCTGCTTGAGAGGGTATCTTTCCAGAACTGAGATCCAAGCTGGAAGCTTCCAGAAGCTTTTAACAGGCTTCCCTAGCTGCTAGATGGGGCTATATAACTGAAACTCCTGCAGGGGCAGAGTTGCTGCCAAAGTGTGGGATTGCCCCTTTAGGAGTGGCATGAGGAAGAGGGCTAGTCCTTCTTGTCCAAAGAGGGGAGGGTGATTGACTGCTTACAAGCAAACGGGAATTTTGTGTGTAGCTGTAGTGAAAGAGTTATAATAAGCTGTGCAAGCCGTAGCTAAGTGATCTGGACAAGGCAAACATTTTTGCAGAAGCGTTCGAGGAGAAGGCCTAGAGTGCTGGGCCACTACCTACATGGGACCACCGAATGTAATGCACATGGATAGTGAGGGAACTGCTGCTGTGACCTGCAACAGCTGTGCTATGTTTGTATTCTTGCCTGAGAATGTAGGGAGCTATACGTCCAGCAGGTGCAAGCTGGCTGCCTTGCTAGAAGAAAACATCTGCCAGCTTGAGGCCCTTATATCAACACTGCAGCTTATCAAAGAGGATGAACCTTTTTTGAACACAGTAGAGACTACATTAATGGAAGGCAAACACATGGAGGATGCCTTTAAGAAGGACAACAGTTTCAAAATGCAAGAGTGCTGGGCCACTACCTATGTTGGATCATGGACAGTGAATGGAAGAATGTAATGAACAGAAGCAGAGTCAGCAGAAGATAGGCTGTCAGTTTGGAACTACACAATCAATTCCAAGCTCTCTCCTTGCTTGATGATGGTGAAGCATAGCAGGAAAAAGAACAATATCTTTCCTCAAAGAGTAAAGAATTTACCTTGGTGCAGATGGGAGAGCTCTTGCCAGTTTTCAGAGGAACAAGAGACAGATGGTAGTTGTAGGTGATTCCCTCCTGAGGAGAACAGAAGCAGTGGTGTACAAGCCAAACAGGATGTCTCAAGAGGGCTGTTGTCTCCTTGGGATGAGGATTCAAGATGTAATGGAAAGCTTGACAAGACTCATTAAGCCTGCCGACAGTTACCTTTTCATTTTGATCCACACAGGAAATAATAACGCAAGATATGTTCTTTGACGTACATTAAGAGGCTATGAAGCTCTGAGCAGGAAGCTGAAGGACCTTGGGGCACAAGTTGTAATTTCATCAACAGGAAGGACATGGAATAGAGGGAAGAGTACTGGAAGTGAACAACTGGATCCGCAGATGGTGTCATCAGGAAAGATTTGGCTTCTTGGACCATGGTCTCCACTTTTGTGAGGAAGGACTTCTGGCAAGAGAGTGACTGCACCTCATGGCTGTGGACAAGTACATATTTGCTAAGACACTTGCAAATCTGATCAGGAGGCATTTAAACTGAGTTATGAAGGGAAGGGAGACAGTATTACAGGCGATGGGGAAACACCAAGTAGTGGGGACAAAAGCTTCAATGATTCAGGAGGAATTGGACCAATTAGTACAAGTAGCCAGCAGTGAGAGGAAGAATACAGCAAGGAAGCAGCTGAAGGGAAAGATCCATGTTCTCATGTGTCTCTGCACTAATGCACAGAACATAGCAAATAGAGAAGATTAACTTGAACTCTTAGCACAGGAAGGCAAATATGACTTAATAGGCATCACTGAAACCTAGTGGGATAAATCACATGATTGGAATAAAGTAGTAGAAGAGTATACCCTATTCCAAAAGAATAGGCCAAACAGGAAAGGAGAAGTAGCACTGTATGTCAGGGATGTGCACATCTGTGAGTAGATCCATGACATAAAGAAGGAAAACCAGGCTGAGAGCATTTGGGTGAAAATTAAAGGAGAGGGACACAACAATGATATCATTGTGGGGTACTACTAGCGATTGCCAACCCAGACTGAAGATTTGGATGATGCCGTCCTACAGCTGATGAGGAAATTTTCAAAAAGGAAAGAGATAGTAGCAATGGGAGAGTTTAACCTTCCTGATATTTGTTGAAGTCAAACTCTGAAGAATATAAGATCCAACAAATTCCTCACTGGTCTTGTAGAAAATTTCATTGTCTAGAAGGTGGAGGAGACTTGATTCTAACCAACAAGGATGAATTGGTCAGTGAGGTGGAAGTAGTGGGATCCTTGGGTAGGAGTGACCATGTTCTCCTAGGCCTTTGTTATGCAGAGGATGGGGGAAAACAAAGCTAGTCAAACATGTACTCTAGACTTTAGGAGAGCTGATTTCAATAAGCTGAGAGAAGTATTGTATGAAATCCCATGGTTATAAATACTTAAAGCAAAGGGAGCTCAGGATGGATGGAAGGCAAGATATTGATGGGAGAATTATAGACAATTCCAGTGAGGAAGAAAAGTGGGAAGTGTCTGAGGAAACTGGGGTGGATGCATAAAGAGCTTTCAGATGAGCTGAGATTCAAAAGGGACGTCTACAAGAAATGGAAGAAGTCCATTTCTTCCATCACCAAAGAGGAATTCAAGTGTCTAGCCAGTATATGTAGGGAGAAAGTCAGAAAAGCTAAAGTTCGGAATGAGCTCAAGCTTGCTTGAGAGGTTAAAAATAATAAAAAGGGCTTGGTGGGGGGCTATGTTTGGAACAAGAGGAATAACAATGAAACAGTAGGGCCACATGTGAAGAAGATGGTGTAAGACTGATAGGGGACAGGGAAAAGGCCAAACTGCTTAACACCTCCTTTGCCTCAGTCTTCTCTCAAAACAAAAACAGTGCTCAATCTGGTGAAAACAGAACAAATGATGCAGCAAAGGACTGTTGCCTGTCATACATAATGAGGTAGTAAGAAAATGCCAAGCTACTCTGGATGAATTCAAGTATCCAAGGCCAGATGAACTGCATCCAAAGGTACTTAAGGAACTTGCAGGTGTAATCTCAGAACTGCTGGCAATAGTCTTTGAGAATTCTTGGAGAACAAGAGAGGTCCCAGCAGACTGGGAGAGGGCTAATGTCCCCATCTTCAAAAAGAGGAAAAAAGAGGATCCAAACAACTTGTCCAGTCAGACTAACATCAATATCAGGAAAGATTCTATAGCTGATCATTAAGTAGATGATCTGTGAACACTTAGAAAGGAATGCTGTGGTTATTAAAAGTCAGCATGAGTTTCTCAAACAAGTCATGCCAGATTAGAAAACAAGTCATGCCAGACTAATTTTTTTTCTCTCTCTCTCTCTTTTTTTTAAATAGAGTTTCAAGCTTGATTGATCAGGGGAATGTTGTGAATGTGGTATATCTTCATTTCAGTAAAGCTTTTGGCAGGATTTCCCAAGATATTCTTACAGACAAGCTGGGCAAATGTGTGCTACTGTTAGGTGGATTTGTAACTGGTTGAAGGACCAAACCCAAAGAGTACTCGTCAGTGTTCCCTCTTCATCCTGGAGAGGTGACTAGTTGGGTGCCTCAGGGCTTGGTCCTGGGCCCATCATATAGCATATTTATTAATGACTTGGATGATGAAATAGAGGACATACCTATTAAATTTGAGGTGACACCAAATTAGAGGGGGATAAATAATACCTTAGAGGACAGGACCAGAATTCGAAATGACCTTATTTGAATAGAGAGCTGGGCAAAAACTAACAGAATGAATTTCAACAATTCAAGGAAAATGTAAGGTATAGATCTTCTTCGTGGTCTCTGTGAATCACACAGTTGGGTTACTCCTGCGCCTGCGCAGAGCTTCGGAAACTTCTAGAATCGCTAGGCAGAATGTGCTTTGATACATTTTTGGCGGTAACTCCGCCCATCCTAATGGTCCCTTATAAGGGCTTCCCGCCTAAAATCCCCTCAGTTCCTTTCTTTCCGCCGCGTTAGCAGCTTAAGGAACTTCTGTGCGCTAGGTGTTTTTGAGATTTATTGGTATTTGACTTGGCTTGCTCTTTTGACGACGTTTTTTTCGCTACCCCTAACGGCTTTGATATCTAACTCTGGTATTTTGGCTTTTGACCACTTCTTCTGGCTTTGACTACGATTTCTGCTTGCTCCTTCGGCTTGTCGCTATTTCTGCTCTCTGTTACTGACCTTGGACTGGTTTGACGACGATTCTTTCTTTGACGACTTGTGCAGTATTGTGATTTATGATGTCTACTAAGGGGGCATTTAAGCGGTGTGTGATCTGCCAAGCGAAACTCCCGAGTGCGGATGGGCATTCCCGCTGTTTGATCTGTCTGGGCGAGTCTCACAATGTCGACGCTTGCGTCCATTGTAAAGATTTCACCCCGCAGGCCAGGAAGCATAGGCTCTCACACCTTAAATCCTTCTTATACGAAAAGGCCTTGCTCCTGACCGCACCGCCTGCCTCTGCTTCGGCTCCTCCATCGGAGTCTTGGGGCCGTGAACGCTCCCGGTCCCCACCTTCATCTGGCCAGAAGCGCCGTTGGTCTCGAAGCCCCTCGAGACGTCGTTCCACTGCGTCAGACCCCGAGGCTCTACACTCCACCCATCGACGTGTATCCTCGGATTCGACTCGAGACCATTTGGAGAAAGCTACCGAGCCACCTCCATCGACCTCTAAGCAGGCTATGGGTGAAAAGGAGCCCTCTTCTGCTGCTCCTGCCTCGACCTCGGAACCGGCTAAGAAGAAGAAAAAGGAGAAGCATCTCTCCAAACAGGAAAGACAAGGATAAGAAAGCCAAGCCGGCGGAACGTGCGGTTCCACAAGTCCCTCCTCGGGATCCGAAGGGCTCGGACGAGGCGTTTCTTCACCCTCCACCCCCGCCTACTCCGGATGTGGCAGCCCGTGATTTGTGGACCCCTCCTCGCCCTTTGGATGTTGTGACTGTTGAGCTTTCCCTTGCCGTGGATGTTGCGAAGCGGGTGGAATCATCACCAGCTCTAGTTGTGTCACGGGACCAACTTCTCTGACGCCGCTCTTCGGACATCGATGTGGAGATTGTCGAATCCGAAGACCTGCCTCGGCCTCTCATTTCCTCCATCAGAGAGGATGTGCCTGCTTACTCTGCATATGACTTGGCCCGTTCCATTTGCAGAACTCATCTGGGCTCTCCGTTGGGGTTGCAGATCTTCAACCCCAGAGGAGATCTTATTGAGGTACCACAACCCTCGCTTCGGAGACCACACTCTCGTTCGCCGGTGATTTTGGATGTTGCTTCACACCGAGACGCTACTGTTCAGGTTTCTCCACTTGAGCACTGACCTCTGCCACGGACTCCACCAACCCCGCAGCCTCGCTCTCTGACGCCGATTCGGCCTAGAAGCCGTTCGCCTGACGCATCTTCATCTGAGTCAGTTGCTTCCTCGGACTTCTACAGGCCCTATCTACCGTCCCCAAAGTCAGAGCTGATGGATGACGATTCCGCTTCCCCAACGGATGATGTCCGAGCCTTTGGGGAGCAGATGGTGAGGATGTCGCACGCTCTGGACTTGAAATTCGAGGAGCGCCCAGCTGATCCTGTGGATCCCATTTTTCAAAGAATTCAATCAAAAGCTCCACCAGCTGCGGTCATACCAGTCCTGCCCTCATTGTTGAAGCTGGCCCAAGGGTCTTGGGAAAACCCTTCATCGATACAATCCACGTCCAGAAAGATTGACAGGCTATACAGAGTGGGCGGAGAACATGTCGACTGGCTGCAAAATCACCTGAAGCCGAACTCGGTGGTTGTAGAGGTAGCTCAAAACAGGAAGCAATGCCTGCCCCTATCCTCCCCTCCAGACCCTGAGGGTAGGAAGCTCGACATCATCGGCAAGAAGATATACTCGGCGGCTGGGTTGAGCTTCCGTGTCGCTAACTACTCGGCGTGCATGGGAGCATACCAGCAAGTGCTATGGGAACCAATGAACCTCTTGATCAAAGATCTTCCTGAGGAACGGCGCAGAATGGCGGAGGCCATACAATCCGAGGCACAATCTCTCGCAGGCCTTCAGATGAACTCAGCCAGACATATGGCAGATTGCGCTGCAAAAGCCATCGCGGGCTCGGTAGCCCTGAGACGACATGCTTGGCTACGTTCTTCTGGCCTCACGCCCCAGGCGTCAGCAACAATTGAAGACCTCCCCTTTGATGAGTCGGGCTTGTTCAACGGTTCTACCGACGACAAGCTCGAATTCGCTCAAAAGATGAGAAATACGGCCAGGAAGTATGGTATGGGCTCCACCTCCACATACCAGAGGGAGGTTTCCATGGCAGGCTTCACCATTTGGCCAACAGCCCAGGCGGGGGTATTCGGGTCAAACCTACCGGCGTTCCCGTTATGTTCCTTCCACATCTCCAGCCTCTTCGGTGAGGAGCCAGGGCTTGGGCTCCAGGCACTGACAACAGCCCAGGCAGCGGCCCAGGGACCAAGGTCGAAGGAAATTCTAACCCTCCTGTCTGATGATCTCTTTGTTTCTCCTTAGACTCCTCTCTTCGGAGATCGACTGTCCAACTACCAAGACGCCTGGTTCTCAGTGACTTCCGATCGATGGGTGCTCCAAATCGTCCAAACAGGCTATTGGATAGAGTTCGACACTCTGCCTCCGACGGGACGGGTTCGTTCAACACCGCCCTCTTCTCCTCTCCTCGAGGAGGTGGACACTCTGCTGCAGAAGGGGGCCATCGAACCCGTCGACCCCACTCTCCATCACCTCTGCTTCTTCTCGAGGTACTTTCTGGTCGACAAGAAGGATGGCGGGTTCCGTCCGATTCTCGACCTTCGCGGAGTGAACAAGTACATAACGCCAAAAAAGTTCAGGATGGTCACCTTAGCTTCGATCCTTCCACTTCTGCGGCAGGACGACTGGTTCGCATCCATAGACCTGAAGGACGCCTACTTTCACATCGGGATCCACCCAGCCCACAGGCGCTTCCTGGCATTTCAGGTCGGGACCGACGTCTTCCAGTTCAGAGTTCTTCCCTTTGGTCTCTCCACCGCTCCTCGTGTCTTCACGAAATGTATGGCAGTAGTGGCGGCCTTTCTTCGCCAGCAGGGCATAGAAGTTTTCCCTTACATCGACGACTGGCTGATTGTTGCGCAGACTCGTCATCAGCTCGAACTCGATATTGGCCTCTCCTTAGATGTCTTAGGCTGCCTGGGACTTGTTGTCAACATCGAGAAATCCCAACTCTTGCCGACGCAGGTGATTCATTTCATTGGTGCACGTTTGAACTCTTTAACTGCGACAGCGTACCTGCCGCGAGACCGCTTCGACACCCTACGTTCCCTGAGCTACACCTGCCGTCGGTCAAGAAGGCTTCCGGCACACTCAGTCCAGGTGCTCCTCGGTCACATGGCCGCTACGACTTATGTGACTCGACTTGCCAGACTTCGATTCCGGCCTCTCCAACATTGGTTCCTGCAGGTATTCGATCCTCTTCACGACCTTCCAAACAAGATGCTCACGATGCCGAGAGTGGTCCTGAGGTCGCTGGATTGGTGGTTGGTACCGGACAATGTCTTGGCGGGCATGCCCTTCGACCCCCCGCAACCGGACACCTCTCTGACAACGGACGCGTCGATGCAAGGATGGGGAGCACATCTCGACTCCTACGAGATCCGAGGCTCATGGAGCATGGAGGAGCAAACCCTCCATATCAACGTACTGGAGCTTCTTGCAGTTTAGAAAGCGTTGAGGGCCTTCGAGTCCCTGGTAACGGGCAAATCGGTGCTGGTGTTGAAGGACAACACGTCGGTTATGTACTACATAAACAAGCAGGGAGGCACGAGATCCCCGCAACTTCTTCAACTCACGCTGGACATATGGGAATGGTGTGTGACAAGAAAGGTGTTTCTCCAATCCATCCATCTCCCAGGGGAGGAAAACACTCTTGCCGACGGACTCAGCCGTTCGAGTCTCTCCATCCACGAGTGGCAGCTCCACAAGTCGGTCACTCTAGACCTATTTCGAACCTGGGGGTTCCCTCAAGTGGATCTTTTTGCTTCCCCCGAGAACGCCCAGTGTCCCCAATTCTGCTCGAGGTACCCAGCTCCGAACTCGAGAGGAGACGCGTTCCTGTTTTGATGGTCGGGCCCGTTACTCTACCTGTTTTCCCCGTTCCCGTTGCTGACAAGAGTGATCACCAAGCTTCGTCGGGACAGAACGAATGCTATCCTCATCGCACCATGGTGGCCTCGACAACCATGGTGTGCAACCTTGCTTCGCTTGTCGAACCGCCGTTTCATCCGCCTTCCATCCCGTCCAGACCTACTCACCCTTCAGGAAGGCAAGGTCAGGCATCCCGACTTGGACACTCTAAACCTGACTGCCTGGAGGTTGACCCTGTGACTTTCCCCTCGGGTTCGACTCCTTCGGGTTCATCTTCGGTACCGAGACAACCTGCATCTCTACACCCAGGCATCCAAGCTATCATCGATGCGGCGAGGAGGCCATCCACCAGAAGATCTTACCACTATAAGTGGAAGAAGTATGAAAGTTTCTTGGCATCCCGGGATCCAGCCCCTGCCCAATTCTCCATCCTGACAGTCCTCGAATTTCTTCTCCACCTGTCTTCTGCGGGCCTGTCACTGTCTTCGATCCGGTGCTACTTGGCAGCCATCTCCACTGAATTCCAGGCGAGAGGTCTCCCTTCCCCCTTCGTGGACGTCACGGTGAAGAGGTTCTTGAAGGGCTTTGCGAACTTCCATCCCCCGGTGGCTGAGCCGACACCGTCGTGGAGCCTCGAACTGGTGCTCTCACAGCTTGTCCGCCGACCGTTCGAGCCGATGGCTTCCGCAGATCTTCAACTGCTTTCCTGGAAAACGGCGTTCCTTGTGGCCATCACTTCGGCGCGTCGGGCTAGTGAGCTCTGTGCCTTGAGGTCGGATCCTCCCTATACGGCTTTCCACAAGCACAAAGTGGTCCTCCGTCCCGACATCTCCTTCTTACCGAAGGTGGTCTCCAGCTTTCACCTCAATCAAACCATCACTCTTCCCGCTTTGATGCAGGATCCGAAGGACGATTTTGAACGCACCCTTCATCTGATGGACGTTCGGAGGGCTTTGGCTTTCTACATTCAGCGGACTGCGTCCCACAGAAAGTCTCCCAAACTGTTTGTGTCGTATGCCGACTCGAAGCTGGGAGAGCCCATCTCTTCACAGAGACTATCCAAGTGGGTGACATCGACCATCGCTCTTTGCTACGAACTGGCCAAGAAACCCCTGCCCTCTCGAATTCGAGGACACTCTACAAGAGCTGTCTCCACCTCGACAGCCTTTCTCTCTGGAGTGCCTTTAGAGGACATTTGTAGAGCTGCGACTTGGTCATCACCTTTGACTTTTATATCTCATTATAGACTTGATTCTCGCTCTAGGACCGAGGCGGCCTTTGGGAAGGCTGTGTTGTTATCTTCTATACAATGAGTGAGTGTCTCGGTTGCCAAGTCATTGCTGTTACATGTTCTGTTCATTTCAATTAATAATGTGCTTTCAGTATTACTCTCAAATGGTTGTTGTGTATGGTATATAGGTGTAGGACATACCCACCTCCTGAATGGAAGCTTGCCAGTCTACACCCAACTGTGTGATTCACACAGACCACAAAGAAGATGGACAGGTTGCTTACCTGTAACCATAGATCTTCGAGTGGTCTTCTGTGAAATCACACAGACCCGCCCATCCTCCCCTCTATGTCCTACTACATCATATAAACATGCTTCATGTTCCTGATGCTGCAAATTGCGGCGTCATTCAAGGAACTGAGGGGATTTTAGGCGGGAAGCCCTTATAAGGGACCGTTAGGATGGGCGGAGTTACCGCCAAAAATGTATCAAAGCACATTCTGCCTAGCGATTCTAGAAGTTTCCGAAGCTCTGCGCAGGCGCAGGAGTAACCCAACTGTGTGAATTCACAGAAGACCACTCGAAGATCTATGGTTACAGGTAAGCAACCTGTCCTTATCCCTTCATATTCACTGGGGTTTGGTTCCAGGACCCCCCGTGGATACCAACATCCGTGAATACAGTTGCCCCTCCACATTCGCAAACTTGGCATTCACGGTTTTGATTATTCACGGTTTTGGGAGGGCCCCCCCGCCCTCCAAAAACCACGACACGGGGCCTCCGGAGGCCCCGGGAAGGCCCTGGGAGGGAGTGGGGAAGGGCCGGGAAGGCCTCCGTGGGGCCTTGCGAGGCCCCGCAAAGGCCTTGGAGTGAGTGGGGAGGGCTGGGGAGGCCTCCGTGGGGCCTTGCGAGGCCCCGCGAAGGCCTTGGGAGGGAGGGGGAGGGCTGGGGAGGTGACCGCGGGGCCTCCTGAGACTTTCCGGAGGTCCCGTTGAGGGCTTGGGCAGGAGGGGGGAGGGCTGGGGAGGCATCCACGGGGCCTTGGGAAGGTCTCTGGAGGCCTTGGGAAGGCCTAGGAAGGGAGTGGGGAGGTGGGGGAAAGCGACTATGGGGCCTCCGGAGGCCCCGTGGTCGCTTTGGCGGGGGAGGGGGAATCAATATTCGCAAATTTTTCACATTTGTGGGGGTCTGTGGAACCTAACCCCCATGAATGTGAAGGGACGACTGTACTAAAGTCCTATTATATGGAATGGCATAGCAAAATGGTGTCCCTTATATAAGATGGCAAAATCAAGGTTTGCTTTTGGATTATTATTTTTTAAAGAATATTTTCAGGGTGTGAATACTTAAATCAGTGGATACCAAATCGGTGGATACGGAGGGACAAGTGTAATAACGTGTAAGCAGGAAAAATAAAACACACAAATATAAGATGGGTGACACCTGATATGAAAAGGATCTAGGGGTCTTAGTAAACTAAAAGTTAGCATGAGTCAACCATGTGATGTGATTGCCAAAAAGACCACTGCTATTCTGGGCTGCATCAATAGGAATATAATATCCAGATCAAGGATGTATTCAGCTTTGGTCAGAGTTCATCTAGAGTACTGTGTACAGTTCTGGGCACCAGAGTTCAAAAAGCTGGAACGGGTTCAGTGGAAGGTGACCAAGATGGTAAGGGGTCTCTAGGCATCTTCTAGGCCCTCCAACACAACTCTATGATATGTTTGTACAGGAAGTCCTTTATTTTAATAGCGTTTGGTATTATCTGCCATTTGACTTATACACAGTAAGTCCAGGAATGTATCCCCCACAGGTATGACGGGTGACCTGTATATGTTAAAATACACTACATTTGGAAGAATATTTTTTTCCCCTGGAAGTTACATTGAAACGGTAATAATACTAGTACCAGACAAGGCTCTCTGGGAATTCCTCATGGGGTCCTTGCTCCAGTCACTGACTGGATATTCTTTGGAGGTTTTTAAGCAGAGGTTGGATGGCTATCTGTTGGGAATGATTTGATTATGTATTCTGCATGGCAGGGGGTTGGACTGGATGGCCGTTCCAACTCTATGATTCTATGGGGAGAACTTTCTCCTCTGTATTTGGGTTAGGGGATAGGGGGGTATGGAATCAGTGGGCCAAAAGTAATTGGTGGCACTGAAGGCTGTGGAAAGGTTCAGAAGAACAGTACACTTGCCATGTTCTAGTTCTCTGGGCACAGATCATCCACAGGGGTGATCAAGGCACTCTAACAAAATCAGACATGAAATTACATTGCAATAAGTCTAGATAACCCATTTAACCCAAGAGTAGCTAGAGTTGCACGACTTCTACCTGCTCAGAAACCTTGCCCAAGATGGAAATGTCTGACTTTGAAATGGCAATAAAAATAAGTAGATAAGAAGGAACTAATTTATCCTGTTTAAACAAAGCTATGGTTGCAGCATGTTTATATTGGAATATGTTCAGATTCTGGTCTTAATTCTTTGAAATTCTTACCTAAGGAGACTTGGATTTTTATTTTTTGCAAACGTGCCCTTCTGAAATCCTTTTTATCTTTTAAATGAAAAAGGAGAGATTGAAGGTGTTAGTAGAGCCTACAGTACAGGACTTAAGAAAATGGTTTCTCCATCTATCATCTTAATTGACAATTACTACATTAATAAGTATTTAATACAGTATTCTATTCTAATAAGTAATTAATGCTGAATTCTAATTGTAAAGCAACAAAATCCATTGAAATCTATTTAGTCAGATGAACAATTTTCTAAAGCTTGTATATAAAGCGTAAGACTTCTTACCATAACCTTGTCTTTTTCCAAATAAATAACAATGTACTAATTCCAAATAAGGGTTTTTCTTTCTATACAGTTTTGGCAAATTCGTGCTTATTGTTCTTTTCTAAGGTTATGCATTTTGCTGATAATGTAGGAGTGTGTTAAGCTTAGCTTTGTTACCCAATACTTAGCAGTTGCTTGTAATTATGAATCAGGTGACTCATAAAGAATAAAAAACATTAAATAGGTACATGAATGACACAAAATATTCTAGATAAATAAGTCTTGCAGAATATTTAGAACCATGACTATAAAATCAGGTTTAGCTACTTTTCTTAATTCACAAGTACAGTAGTATATGACAAAAAATGAGCTTCAGTAGCCTTCTATTTTAAGATGACAATTGAAATTCTGAGTGACTTGGCTAATTAGATTACATTTTTGAGAGCAGACTATTAGAGTTTTCAGGGGATTAGGTTCAGACAAAAAAACCAGGAGAAAAAAAGGCTTTGTCAGAAAATACTCCTGGATATACATATAAAAAATAGGAAAGAGAGTTGAGAGAGAAAGAGAGAATTAAGTGGAAAATATTTCTTTTGGCTGTTGGAGATAAGCAAAGTGAAAAGAAAGCCCACTTGGATGGAATATGGTCACCATGCCAGATAGCTGAGACAGATTTTTTTTTAAAATCCATTCAATTTAAGAAGATATAGGAACCTCCAGGTGTTCCCATTTTGTTTTTGTTTTTGTTTTGTTTTTAAAAAGGTCTATTCCCTGTCTCCCAGGACTCTAGATAAAGCTCCTCAATACTGGGTTGAGTCAGGGATTTCCCTCTGCAAATCATAACTCTGTAGCTGAAGAGAAGTGATAGAACAGCTTTCTGAATGATATGCATGGGAGGAGCAGTACATTTGTTGTGTGCATTCAAGTTGCTCCCCCTAACGTGAACCTATCACAGGGTTTTCTTGGCAAGATTTGTTCTGAGGGGATTTTGCCTTTTGCCTTACTCTGAGTCTGAGATAGAGTGACTTGCCCAAGGTCATCCAGTGGGTTTCCATGGCTGAAGAAGGATTCGAACCCTGGTCTCCAGAATTGTAGTCCAACTCTCAAACCACGATACTATGCTTGCAGTACATTATAGGACAATTAGTGTTATTCAAAACCAAACATAGCATGGTGGTTGTCCAAGCGGTGTTTAAACCCATTGGCTTTTCTAAGCAGTGGAAATGTTTTAATATTTTCTGCTAAGCCTCTGGATTGATTTGTTTAAATGTACCCTTGTGGTTTGCTGACTGGGATCTGACTTTTCAATCTGGTAGGCATTTGCACATTTTTTTATAGTTACAGGCAACAACTCTTTTTAATCAGTGCAGGAAACCTATACACAATTACTTTAGCTTTGTCGCAACCTTCAGAGGTTTCATGCCATTCCTGGCAGCTTTCTACACTGCTGCTTCCTGAACAAAATGGATTCTATAGACAATATGTCCAATGAAAAATACCAAGGACAAGATATACACATCCAGAAAGCTAGCATATCTCAGCTTCTCTGTAATTATTCTGGTCTCTGCTGTTGGGATGGGGAAAAGACTTAGAAAAATGCAGTTCAGGAGAGAAATAATTCTCACTTATCACAAAGTCTAACGAAGACAGCCCTGGCAGTTACATATTAAAATAGGTGTTCTTTCCTTCCCTTGTTTAACCTGTGTTTTGGCACCCCAGGTTACTGAAGTGGAGTTGGTTACAGGTATTTGTGCTAAGTACTGAGGTGGTGGTCTATCACATTTGTGCCACAGGTAGAGCTGCTGATGTGGGGGCAGCTGTTTCTCACAGCATTTTAACTTCAGTGGAAGAGAAGATTCTTGCATGGGTGTAGGACTGGTCTAAAGACACAAACAAGGTGGGACTGTAGAGCCAAAAGGCATACAAAGTAAATGTGCTTTTTCCAATGCTGCCACTGACTTTGTTCCCATTTTAACCACCTTGCTGACACATCTGTGCTCACAGACATTGCTGCCAATGTATCTATGGTGTTCTGCCAGCATATCTCTCATGTTGTTGGTGTATCTTATGTTCTACCAGCACAGTAGGTTGTCTACTGAATTTTGCTATAGCTCCTCAGTGTAGGATTATGCCTCTCATTTGACTATTTGTATCCCATAGAGTTCAGCCAGAATGCTTTCAGGACATATATGTGTGGGTGGCATCGCCTTGTGCCTGAGAAATAGGATATGATTTGCATTTAGTATCTTCAGGATTGTATGAATCCTTACACGGAAGCTTTAAAAATTGTTAAGATTATTGAAGAGTCACTGCTTTGCTTGCCAATCCACCAGCTTTCTTAGCTTGCATCTTAACAAAGTGCCAAGCTATCCTCCTGAAACCAATTAACATTTATAGCAAATATGGAACATTGCCATGTTTATGTAAAGAGTAATTCACATGCAGTGCCATCTGTATCTTGCTACTACATTATCAGAAGCAAAGTGCAAAGTAATTTCCTGTACTTTTTGTGGTCCAGTTTTTGCAGGAGTAGTAATTGGAATTGCATCATGGTGGTTTTTTTTTTTTAACAATTCCCAGTTCTTAAATTGTATATATTTTCAGTCTTTGGTGATGGAGCTTCTTTATCCCTAATATTGGCACCACACAGACAACCAGAAAAAAAGAAAGAAAAGAAAACAGAACAAAACAAAAGCACAAACTAGGGGAGTATTTTCTGTTCCCAAGCTATGTGATTTGGAGGGGCTCACTGTTAAAAAAAATCTAGGTACTTCACATTGCAGAGGAAGGCAAAGATAAGTGTTGCATTTACTTATAATAAGAATTGGATTATTGTTGCATAACCAGATGAAATAATCTCCCAAAGAGACATGCACTCTGCCCAAAGAATTGTAATAAAAGAGGAAGCTGACAGCTGGGGATATGGTACAGGCATATGTGGGCGGGGGTATATATATGAATTGGTTTTTGTTTTAAACTAAGATTGAAATAAAAACATAGGTGCATTCCCTAAGATGACAAATTGTGGGTTATGATTGCAGTATAAATTTTAACTGGAGAGGTCGATTTGAGTTATTCTCTTAGATTCTGCAGTTGAAAAGCTGCAGAATCTTTTGGAATTGCACCAACTGCTGCAAGGTTGCAGGGTGTTTTATTTTATATAAGTAGTCTGTCTGATCATGCAGATGCCAACTTAGGTTTATCATGGAATATTAATCTTTGTAACTTAAGGAAGATGAATTTTATGCCAGATTTAACTGCAGTATTTGAAAGGCAGTGAATATATTAAATATCACTAAAATCATTAAAATATATTAATGTCTCTGAATCTTGCTTGGTATTATGATCTTTTCTATTTTAAAACAATTTTGTATCATTTTTCCAAGGTTCAAGTGGGTTTACAAACTTATAACCTGTTTTGAATTCAGCTTGAAACTAGGCACTACAACTTGGATGACAACTAAAAATATTGTCAGATTTTAAGGCATGTGCCATGAGCTCCTAATGAGTTACGGCTGGCCCCCTCCGTTTGCTTCAACAAAGACCCCCTGGGTGGGGGTGGAATTTCAGCTCAAAGTAAACATTACAATTCAGATGGCTGTCAAAACACTATCAACTTTGGAAGGGTCTAACATGAGGTCCTGATGAATTATGGTGCCACAGAACAAAGCATTGTCTATTATAGATAATATTTCTATCCTGTCTTATAGACAGATATCTTGAAGTGGGTCATAATTAAGAAACACAGTCTAAAACACTTTAAAGACAATTTATGTCTTGTCTGCATGGGCCAAATGAAATGGCTCCCCCATTCCTGCACTTGGCTGCCTCAATGATGCAGGATTTGGGCCCTGTTTCTAGTCCAAACTGTCCAGATGACATCCTGGCAGTTCCAGTGAGAATCAGGGGCAAATACCCCTTAAAATGGAGCAGGCACGTGTTAAAAAACCTCACTGTTTGTTGCAGTTCTTACCGCAGTGGGGTGTGTGCGCGCTCACCCGTGCAGTGTCCAGTGCAACCATTTCCCAGCCAGGTCGTGTGCATCACATCTGCTGATGTCACTGCAGCCATGTGACGTCAGAAGACGCGACTGGCAGGAAAAAGATAAGCATCAGTTCCCATGCGGGATACCCGGGGTATTCCTACCCATTCAGACAAGCCCTTAGACAGTAAAAAAACTGTTCATCATAATCACATTATAACAGTCCTATAGATATCAACCAAGCTATCATCACTGAGCCCCAAAAGGTTAAGCAAACAATCATGTTTGCACTGAAATGAGACCAATGTTTCAGGCCTTGAAAAAGAGGGCAGTCCACAACTAGGGTGCCAGAGCCATGAAGGCCCTTTCCCACATCTCTTTCTCAAGCATGTAATGTAACACAGGACCCGGGACCCAATATTAATTGAAACTATGTATCTTTGGGTAAGGAGAAAACCTTGATCTTTCTGAGAAACAGCTCATTTTTTGTGTGTTTATTTTGTAGGAGACACATGAAATTGTGGCCATTAAGAAATTCAAAGACAGTGAAGGTAACTTTCTCCCATTTGTATATATGAATGTATTTGTAATGAATTTACAAATTAAGATTTTAAGATTAAAATTCTTCATTTTACTGTGATTTGCACCAAATGTTGATTCTTTTCTGAGATTAAACAGAGTAATCTAGAGGTATAAGAACATATTTTTATGTATCAAAAGGGTGACATTATGAGATCACAGCACTCTTCCAAAACTTCTTGAGAGACTGCTTTTTGAGATAGGGTTGAGGTAGTGTTAGAACTCGAAGCTTCTGAAATTGTGGACAGACTTTATTACTTCTTTTTTTTTTTTTTTGCCATCTGGAGCTCTCTCTAAAACAAAGACTTTAATTTCAGAAAAATAGATTAAAATTTTCATGTTCCATTCTATTTTATCCTGGTGTATTTTACTTCATAGACTGTCAGGATGATTTAACCCATACAGCTAGAGCTTATAATTTTAAGAAACTTGTTTTTGTACCTTAATACAAAATGAACTCTATAGTTATTAGTGATGATTCTGCTTTAGTCTTCAGTTTTCAAACCTTTTGTTAAAAAGCACAGAAGTCTCCTGCTTGGAAAGAGATTTGCTGTGGCACTAATGTATGTTTCACTTATACTTAACTGGTTTTGAAGTGCTGGATATAAACTAAAATAAAGAGCAATTTTAAATAATGTCATAGCTTTCATATTATGGCTTAATAGTTAAATGATTAAAACACTTGCTATTTTAATGTTGTATATTTTGAAACACTGTCAGTCTTGTCCTTGCTGTAAATGTTTTGACTGAGGCTCTTCTGTGCTCCCGGCAGGGGCAGCAGCGGGGTGGGTGGGTGGGGTGGAATCTTTAAAACATGGTAGTACATTTAACCAACTTTTCTTTAACTTTCAGAAAATGAAGAGGTCAAAGAAACTACTTTACGAGAACTTAAAATGCTCCGTACTTTGAAACAGGAGAACATAGTGGAGCTAAAAGAAGCTTTCAGAAGGAGAGGAAAACTATATTTGGTATTTGAGTATGTAGAAAAAGTAAGTTCCTTGTTAGAAGTGGGGGAGAGTTGATACTCCTTCATGCAGGTGGCTAAAAATGAAGGTATTTTATGTAACAAAGTTAGAATTTACAGGTTTTATTCCAACAAAACTGATATTACTAAGGCTTTGAGGTCATTAATTGTTGCATAATGTCACGGTACTTTTATTTTAGCATGTTCTTCATGATTAAGAAAAAACAATGGCCAGAAGTGAGAATGGAACCTAATGTAGGCAATCCTGTTGAGGAAAGCTAGGTTTACTCACTCCCTGTTACCCTTCTCCTGCTGGGCAAACATCCATTTTATTCAGGCAGTCCTTTGGCATTTAGATTGAGTAGCTGCAAAAGGGTTTTCTTAAACGGGACGGGTATTCCCCTTTCCCTTTATTGATATGAATTAGATGCTTTTAAGTGTCTTGTGGCTCTATTTGTGATACTAATTGCATGATTACTTGTAATCATGTGTTACTGCAAAACATTTTAGTGGTAACCTTGGTCAATTTCCATTTAGCCTCTAATATAATTATGTTTAATTCCTAGAATATGCTTGAACTGCTGGAAGAAATGCCAAATGGAGTCCCACCTGAAAAAGTAAAAAGCTATATATACCAGCTAATTAAAGCTATTCATTGGTGTCATAAAAATGATATTGTTCATAGAGGTGAGTATATCAGAAAAGAGAAGTTCTATTCTAGGCAAGTTTGGGAAGCATTTAGAAGTTCTAAAATTAATGTAACTTAACTGATCACTATAAGTATAGTATTATTTAATATTGTTTAACTTAATAGACAGTATGAAACAAGATACAGAGGACAATCCAAATAACCTTACTATACAATATATTTGAGCCTTTAAAGTAAAATTAAGATTTTGTAGCAATCAGTTAAGATTCTCCAAGTAATTTAATAGATCTAAGCTACCGTTCTGGTGTGAAGTTGGTCATTATTGTCATAATTCTCTGGTAAGTTTAGAGGAACATTACACAACAATGTGGGTTAAATCTTGCATTACAGAGACCAGAGGCAGGAGCCACATGAATTTACAGAATCTTCTTACAAACTTCACTCTCCCTTCTTCTGTCTCTGCCCTAAACAGAACTAAATTTCATCACTTCCTCTTTTCTGCTGCATTTTCATAGGAGTCTTTTCTTACTGAGCCTTCCCCCCCCCCATGTTCTTCCTTTAATTTTCTTGATTTACTACTTCTGCCAAAAAATTCCTTTCAATATTTCCTATGTATCTTATACTCTTTTGGTCATGGAGAATGAGAGAACAGACTAATCTCACTAACTTGTCTGCACCACCGCTTTTTATAATTGTTTCCTTAATTCTTTTTTTCTATGCCAGTTTTCTTCTACCTCTTAATAACTCTTTTAATACAATCCCTTATTCTTTCTTTTCTTTCCATACCAACCTTGTCTTTTCCAGTTAAATCTGCTTTATAACAACAATATACAGCCAGAGCTGATTCCATTCCCTCTTGCAGAAGCAGTGGTCTGGAAGCCAACCTCCTCACCTTCACTCTCACCAGAGAACTGAAATATTTTTCTTAATGAAATTTCTGCTGCTGACTCAGGGACCTGCTGTTCAGCCACAACATGAGCAGCTCAAAAGCATGTTTCTTAGCTGGTGGCTGACAATTTTAAAAAACAGTTTGTCAATTTTCCTCTAGAATAGATGGCTTAGTGGCTTCAGCTGAGGGCAGTTGCAATGTCTGCTGTTTTGAAAATCCCATTCAATCATTTCTGGCTGTTAATGGTTGCCATGTTTGACAGATGGAGTCTTTTTCTTTTCTTTTTTGTGTAATAATTTTTATTTATTTTTAAAAACATGCAAATTATAAACCCAACTCATACAACAATTATACTTATTCACATATAAGTGATTCCCTCCACCCTGGGACCTCAACCTTACATTCATCCCTTTTTCCAAAATGCCATTGTTTCCAACGCTGGTTTGTTTCCTCTCCCCTTTATTAATACAAATTCTAAAAACTTGCTCCATTTCTCTCCAAAATCTTTCTTATTGAACATTCCAATTTTTTCTTTAATACTGTTGGTTAATTTCTCATTTATAGCTATATCCCGTACTTCACTGTACCATTCTTCTATTTGATAGTTGCCTTGTATTTTCCACTTCCTTGCTATTATTAACCTTGCTGCTGTCAACAAATTTGTTAATAAATCCTTAGTAACTTGGGACTCTTGTATTTTGTCATAATATGATAATAACACTGTTTCAGGACATAAGGGTATATTTATCTCTATTATCTCATTTATCTCCTTCATTACCATTTGCCAAAAACTCTGCATGTATTTATAATGCCACCACATATGAATATACGTCCCCAATTCTTGACATCCACTCCAATACTGTGCTGAATATTTTTTATCTATTTGGTTCAATCTTACCGGTGTTAGATACCATCTCCATACTGTCTTATAATAATTTTCCTTTATTCTTGCTGATAATGTTTTCAAATTACACCTATTCCATATTTTCTTCCACCTAGATCTTTCTATTACAGTTGCTACATCCGTTTCCCATAATTCTTTAAGATAATCTTGCAAATCTTCATTTTCCAATAATATTTTATAAATTTTATAAAAGATGGAGACTTTTTCTGTGACACCCAGCCCCTCCACTTTTCTGCCTTATCTTCTGCTAGCAGTTTTGGTTAAACAGCATTAGCATTGGGAAGGTAGTGAAGGACTGGAGAAACACAGACATTCATTTGCAAGGTTGCAGCAGCATGTCTACATTAAACGGTGCAATATGCCTTGAGCTGGGAAAGAATGGAATACAGTTGTCCCTTCACATTCGCTGGGGTTTGGTTTCAGGACCCCCCATGAATACCCAAATCCATGAATACTCAAGTCCCATTATATGCAATGGCATAGCAAAATGGTGTCCCTTATATAAGATGGCCAAATCAAGGTTTGCTTTTTGGATTATTATTTTTTAAAGAATATTTTCAAACAATGAATACTTAAATCCATGAATGCCAAATCCGTGAATGTGGAGGGACAACTGTACTTCTCAGTCAATCCTAATCTACTTGTCTGTGCCTGCCTGCAAGAGGCAAAGTAGCAGCAGCTGTCTCTAGAAACCATTACTGAGTATGTGGACAACAAAACAGAAAGAAAGTAGGGACAGTGAATTGGTCTGCCTCTGCAGCATATATAAAAAAAGCATAGACCTGTGAGTCTGGCCACCAAAATGGAAATAAAAAGTGGAGGCTGGTGAAAGAAAAACTCATCCCTGCATTCATTTTGGGAGAAGCTTTGAACCTCAAGAAGGTTCAAAATGGTTTTTTTGTTGTTGTTTTTACTTATACAGTCGTCCCTTCACATTTGCGGGGGTTATGTTCCACGGACCCCCGCGAATGTGAAAAATCCGCGAATATTGTTTGCCCCCCTCCCCCGCCATAGCGACCATGGGGCCTCCGGAGGCCCCATAGTCGCTTTCCTCCACCTCCCCACTCCCTTCCTAGGCCTTCCTGGGGCCTCTGGAGACCCTCCCGAGGCCCCGTGGATGCCTCCCCAGCCCTCCCCCCTCCTGCCCAAGCCCTCAACGGGGCCTCCGGAGAGTCTCCGGAGGCCCCGTGGAGGCCTTCCCGGCCCTCCCCACTCCCCCCAAGGCCTTTGTGGGGCCCCGCGGAGGCCTTCCCGGCCCTCCCCACTCCCCCCCAAGGCCTTTGTGGGGCCCCTCGGAGGCTTCCCTGGTCCTCCCCAAGACCTTCCTCCCTCCCCCCAAGGCCTTCGCGGGGCCTCGCCAGGCCCCGCGGAGGCCTCCCTGGTGCACCCCAAGGCCTTCGCAGGGCCTCGCAAGGCCCCGCAGAGGCCTTCCCGGCCCTCTCTCCTTGCCCCCAAGGCCTTTACGGGGCCTCGCCAGGCCCCGTGGAGGCCTCCCCAGTGCACCCCAAGTCCTTCGCAGGGCCTCCCCAGCCCTTCTCCCCAAGGCCTTTGCAGGGCCTCACCAGGCCCCATAGAGGCCTCCCCGGTCCACCCCAAGGCCTTCGCGGGGCCTCAGAAGGCCCCGCGGAGGCCTCCCCGGCCCTCCCCCCTCCCTCCCAAGGCCTTCACAGGGCTTCGGAAGGCCCCGCGGAGGCCTTCCCGGCCCTCCCCCTCCCTCCCAAGGCCTTCGTGGGGCCTCACAAGGCCCCGCGGAGGCCTCCCCGGTCCTTCTCCCTCCCTCCCAAGGCCTTCATGGGGCCTCCGCAGGGTCTCCGAAGTTTTTCTATGTTTTTCTTTGCGTGCCAGAAAATGAGGCATTGGTAACTTATTGTGAAAGCTCATTTTTCTATGGTGCAGAGGAACAGTCCAGTTATGCCCAGTTCCATGGCTACAATCTTGCAAGAGATTGGAGCATTGATGCCACACTTCTTGGTGGAATGAGTTTTTGTTCTTTCATTCCATTTAAATCTGGTTAAGGTGGGGCTGTAGAGGGAAATTGAAAGGAGTGGGAAATGACAGACAAGAACATTTTGTAAGATCATGTGACTCCAGCATCTCCTCTGGGAAGTACAAAGGCTAACTCACATTGTTATGGATTGCTCCTCTGCACTTTACAAGAATGAACTTTCACGCTTTTTAAAGGTTCCTTGAATTATATAGTCTCTGTCTTCCAGACAATTACTGTATTTGCAAATATAGAAAAACTCAAGGTGAGTGGCATAACATGTTTAAATATTTCCAACTGAAAACAGTGCTATTTAATGAGTCCTTAATTTTAGTTGGATCATGCCTTTGATTTTCAAACCCATTTGATAATCTCTTTCTGAAATATGCAAATAGAAGTATTTGTGTTAATTTTCCCCCTCTGTTCAAATACATTAGCATCAAAATTGTCTCCAGTTATATTAAATTAATAATGCAGAATGAAGTCTGTACTGTTATTTGTTGACTTGCATCTATGTATTTTAATATTTCAGATATCAAGCCAGAGAATCTCTTAATAAGCCACAATGATATTTTAAAATTGTGTGACTTTGGTAAGGTTGTTTTTCATTTTATTATGCATCAATTTTTTTAAAAAAAATATGTATTGTATCTCTTTAATTTATAATTAAATTTAAAATGTAAATATACATTTAAATAAAAGTGCTACCTGAAAATCCCTTACCTTTGTTTTAAAGCTATTTTATAGCTTAATTAGCTCCTTTGATAAAGATATAAAATGTTTTTCTATTTTACTAATAATACTGCAGTTATTAAGATGGCTTGCTATCACACCAAATAAGTAAAGAACGGTGGCTCAGACTTTAATATATATTGTATGGATGGTATTAGTTTAACATACAGTTTTTATTAGCTTTGTTAACATGTTTCAGTTAATTTTATTGCTTAAAGCATTGGTAGTTGAGGCAGCTGAAGCTGAGACTTTTTATGCTGGAGGCAATTGGGTACCTGTGCCTCAGTGCAATAGAGAATGAAGAAGTTAGTATTAGCAATGGCATTTTATGAGATTTTTAAAAAGCCTTGTTAATCGTCTTTCTTCCAAAATTTTAATGTATTATTACAGTCGTCCCTCCACATTTGCGGGGGTTAGGGGCGCAAGAACCCTGCGAGTGTGAAAAAAACATGAATTAAATACACCACACCCCGCCCACCTGCAACCCCCCCTCGCCCTTCCAAAGTGGTCTCGTAGCCACTTCTCAGCTGTCACCCCCGCCCTCCCAAAGCTTCTCTCCACTCCAAACAGCCAAGCCCAGGGAGAGCGGGGAGAGCAGGTCTAAAGCGCCTCCTCCTTGCTCTCTCGGGGCTTGGCTTTCCATTTCAAATGGAGGCAAGCCCCAGGAAAGTGGGGAGGGGGTGCTTTAGACCCCATCTCCCCACTCTTCCTGGGCTTGGCTCTGTTTGGAGTGGAGAGACAACCCCAAGGGAGCAGGGAGATCGGGTCTAAATTTCCCCCCTCGTTGCTCTCGGGGCTTGACTCTCTATTTCAAACAGAGGCAAGCCCCAGGAAAGTGGGGAGGGGTGTGCTTTAGACCCCATCTCCCCACTCTCCCTGGGCTTGGCTCTGTTCGGAGTGGGGAGACAACCCTCAAGGGAGCAGGGAGATCGGGTCTAAAGCGCCCCCCTCCTTGCTCTCTCGGGGCTTGGCTCTCTATTTCAAATGGAGGCAAGCCCCAGGAGAGCGGGAAGGGGGTTGCCTTGGCTCCCCACTCCAAACAGAGTGAAGCCCCTGAGGTAGATGGAGTCCCTTCTGGGGAGGGGGAGGTGAAGAAGGAGAAACCGCGAATACTCAAAGCCGCAAACATCAAAGCTGCAAACGTGGAGGGATGACTGTATTTAGATTGGGAGGGGGACTGTAAACCTCATGTGTCCCCCTAGCCCTCCTCCCAACCTCTGAAGTTCCCCAAAGGCACCTGTAATACAAAAGATATAATATCTGCTGCTACAAAATTATACCAAAAGACAAACTGCTCAGAAGTATCAACAACCTGATTATGGCATTCCCCAGGAACTGCAGAGGTAGGAACAAGTTCAGCAGTGGGAGACCCATTTGCAGACAGTGGGAGAGTATAAAATAACAGGCAGTTTCCAATTGCTCTGTTTAATCAAAGTGCCAGCAGGAATCAGCATTTCAGCACCCCAAGTTACTGAATAAAACCTTCCAAAGATGATACCCCATTGCCACAAGCCTACTGAGCCCTATTTTTACTTAATCTGCTCCAAGCTGGGTAAGAGAGGAGAGGTTCCAGTGAAAGTAAATGGAGGAAAGGGCATTCAAGAAAGCTCTAAGTGTGGGAAAACTCTGTAGGAGGGGGACTGATTACAGAGGGGAAACATTTACTTCCAGATCAGTATGTGTATGACGCATACCAGATCCAGAAAGCTTAAAGTGCAAGGTGCCGTTTACATGATGAAAATGTAGTGGGAAGAATTCGTGTCCAACTCTGGTTGTTTACATGTACATTGTGTCGGTTCTGAGGTATTAGGAAGGGGGGACACCTTTTATTACTCAACCTGCGTGACTTTCCGTTCCGCTGTTTGTAGCGGTTTTTTAAAAAGTCACAGGAGGATTCGGAAAATCAAAAATGTAAACAGCCCGGGACAAGATATCTCAGTACTTGGTGATGATCGGAAATTGTTGTGACCAGGGGAGGGCTCAGAAAGGAGAGGAGGGGTCAGTTACCCGTTCAACAGATTCAGCCTCACCAGCTGAAAACAAAGGCTTCCATTCCAGCTGCACGTAGGTTTGTTTGTGTGTGTCTACCCTAAATCAACCTGTTCAGTGGATTTCTACATTGCAAACCCTTCAGCTTTAACCTGTCCCTCCCCTGCATGCTTGGTTTAAATTTTAAAGAGAGAGTAAATTATAAAGAGACCGGGGGCGGACGATCGCACGTTCATCCCCTCCGCCTGCATCCCCTCCATGGGTTCAAAGGCACAGTAAAAAATGCCAGTGTCTGAGTGGACGATCGCTCACTCATCCACACACACCCCGCAGCTTCCCCTCCAAAAAATGCCAGCATTTGAGTGGACGATTGCACATTCATCCACACACACACACCCAGCAGCTTCCCCTCCAAAAAATGCCAGCATTTGAGTGGACGATTGCACATTCATACACACACACACACCTGCATCCTCACATTCAATGGGCTTTGAATGTGTTCTTTCAAATCGGAAGGACAGCAAAGGGTGTAGCCACTGGGCACCCCTTCCTTCCTCACTTTAAATGGTGTCCCCACATTAGGTCGGTCACAGATCGCTCATTCCTCCCCTCGTCCTCTCATCGCCTCATCCTCAATGCAACACTCATTCATCCTCTCATCCCCAACGCAAAAGCTTTAACAAACGTTTAAGCCAGCCAATAGCATCGCTCGTGGCGCAAAACTCTAAAGGAAGTACGTCACTGAGGTTGTGAAAAAACGAGTAATCGCATCCTTGATTGACAGCTGGAAAAAAAAATCCCAGGACCGTAAACTCGTGTAAACAAAAAAAACCTGGGGTAGTATATTGTGGGAGAAGGTACATATCACGGGACATGATGCCGTGTAAACAATGATCCCAGGATCTCCCAGGATATCCAGTTCAGAGACAAAAATCGTGTAAACAGGGAGGGACGAATACAAGATCAAGAAGTCCCGGGACACCCCGGGACAAAAACTACCATCTAACTGCCACCCAAGGCTGTTTCTTCCTTAAACCAGGAACAGTATAACAAGGCAGCAAGGCCTTTTAAAATGACAATGTTAGGTTGTTGTCTTAAAAGGGCAAGGGTATTCATTTAGTAATTAGTTTTAATTAAATAAATTAATATGTTTAATTAAGGAAAAAAATTGATCAAGTTTAGAACTTTTAAGTGAGTGTGTGTATATATACTATATATGTAGCTGATTTTAACTATAATTTGGTTTTAATGTTAAAAAATAAAAATGAGAGAAAGGGGCTCATGGAAGCTTGACCAAATCAGAAAGTGGTCCCTCATTCTGCTGCAGCTGCCACCCCTGACCTAGGGCTTATCTATGCAGGCAAAAAATCCCATACTCACCTGTATTTGAGGCACAGTTGACACATAAAGTTTTTGACAATGCACATTTTCACTGGGTTTTTTGCAGGAAACCCTGTAGCTGTAAGATTCATGGTTTACTCCACAGTTGAGGTAGAAACCCAGATTTTTGGCCATGTGGCAGCTGAGTATTGGCTTCAGAGTAAAGCCAGGGTGGGACTTCCAGTGGTTGGGACTCCATTCTGCAGCACTTTTTTTTTCCCAATCACATATCTAGATAAGTGTATCTGTGTTTATGCTGTACTCTGGGACCACATATATTCATTTATTTACATGCATGAGCAAATGTGGGGGGGAGTGGAGCATGTGGCCAGAAATAGTATGATGTATAGGACACGTGATCAGTGTAAAGCTGCCCTTTTATTCTGATGCAATCGGACAAGCCCGGTGTGTGTGGCATTTACTGGGCTGCTGTGGATCAAAGAAATCCACTGCAGTTATGAGGTAGGTGTGGGGTTTCCCACCAGTGTAGACAAGCCTCTGGATCCAAGCATGCGGAAGATGACCTTCTGATGGTTGTTGCACTGTACTGCAAGTCCTGCTAGCACTAGCCAACATGGTGCGGTATGCTGGCAACTGTAATGGGGATCTACCATATACTACACACATTTATACATTAGTCATGTTTACAAATAAATATATATGTTATCTCAGCCTCAGAGGAAATTACTTACCATGACTGGTAAAGAGAGAGATTGATTGTAAGCATATAAGAAACCTTGCCCTTTTAAAAAATAAGTATGCTTTTATCCAACAACTCATGAGTGTTGTTACTTTAATGATAATTATCATTCTTACTTTCATAAGCAGCTGCAGAATGTTCTAGAGAACCCTTTTGATTTAAGTAGGGCCTAAATACCCTAAAGGCACCAGATCTCATCTCATCTGGGAAGCTAAGCAGGGTCAGCCCTGTTTAGCACTTGGATGGGAGACCACCAACAAATACCTAGTGCTATAGATATATTTCAAAGGAAGGAATTTGCAAAACCACCTCTGAGTATTCCTTGCCTAAGAAAACCCTATGAAATTCAAGTCAGCGGGCAACATAGAGGCACATACACACAAAGGGCAACTTTGACCCTTTGCCTCACCAGTGCCCAGTGTGATATCCTAACACACACACCAGTACCCTATGCAATCTGCATGCAAAGGTTTGTAGGTAGACGAAAAAGTTATGGAGAAGATCGCTCGAAGGTGGAAAGCTTAATCTTCTGCTCGGCCTTGAAGACAGAAATTTAACAGGGAGTAAATCTCACTGAACTCAGTAAATATTTTTGGATCACCCCAGAAATTAGCAATCTTATTGTGTTCTTTCAGATTTCTGCTAAGAGTCCAAGGGCTATACATAAATGCCTTTAAAGGTTGCAGCCTATGTTTGTCTCCTGCATCTTGACTGGACTGGGCTGTATGTGTACATAATTTGCAGTAGGTAGCTGCTTAGACACATGTTGTGTGGGTGTGGTTTTTTCCCCCCTATAAGAATGTAGAAGGAAGAGTACTAGGCATAGACTAATTATGACAGATGCACTTGGTTATTACATTCTGGTGGTTCAATCTCCAATACATCTGCTGTGTTTGAGTGTTTCCCTCCCACTACTTCAGCACTTGTCATTTGAACATTTATGTAAAACATTGCATAGGATTTTGCTTAGTCTAGGGAAAGAGCAAAGTGTATTGAATGTGTGCAGATGGGTAAAACAGCACAGTCCAGATCAAGTCATTCAGTTGTATAGCTAAACCTTGAATGTAAGTTTGTGCCAAATGAGCATCTGGGTTAGAATTTCATACTTTGTATAGTGATAAAGTCTTTGTATACGTATAGTTTTATATATATATATATATATATATATATATATATATTTGTAAAAGAATTCCCACAAGCTGTTAACCACAACTATTCAGTTTCTACGGATGCTCCTTCTCTTACATCACCTACCATATATTGCTGCACACAAGACTACTTTTTAACACTTGAAAATCTCCTCAAAAGTGGGGTGGTGGTCTTATACCCCAGTAATCATACTCCCCTCCTGTGAGAATGATTGAAGTGTAAAATGGCCTGGGCAGTTTTCCCAGCAGATCCTTCCTCCTGCTGTGAGAATGACTGCTTTGCCTTTGAAGAGTTAAATGGCCCCCCATTTAGCTCAGGAGAGTCAAAATAATGTTTCTTTTCAGGACAAGTTAGCCTAAAATTAGAATTTCTGGATTCAGATTTATCATTCTGCATCAAGTTTTGTCAGTGTTGAAATTCTCTTGTCTACCACTGTGGCTCTAAAATCATTAATGTTCTCATTCATTAATGTGCTCATTCAAAAATTTGGGATTTGATAGCTTCATATTAACCAACTTACAGTACTAATGCAACCTTACTTTCCAAAGATTGAACACCACAGAGATTTTTCAAAGTATCCCATGCTTTTTTAGCTGTTCTCTGTCCTTTAATTTCACAGACTATTCCATCATCTATAGCCACTGAGCTGGCTGGCTGGTGGGGGACAGGCTTTCCAGCCAGGTGGCTGGCTGGTGGTGGTGGGGGGGGCAAACTCTATATTTTAACTTAAAATTGGGGGGGGGTCGTCTTTTGCTCCCAGTCGTCTTATATCCCGGAATATACGGTATATCTCATAAGCAGTTGCTCAGTATGTGATCTTCTGTCAGCTAGAAGTCTGTTTCCTGCTAGAAATAGTTCTCTTCCTTCCAGAAGCAAATGAATTTCAGTAGGTTTTTAAAAAACTGGCCTATAAAGGAAAGTAGCATTTTCTCATAAAGCAGAAACATAGTAGAAAGGGAACATACTCTTTTGTGGATATGGGTCTTAAAAGGAGTGAGAGAATAAACTCATTGATTTTGATATTCCCCACATTTCTGTGTCTAGTGTAAAAGGGAGAAATGTGTCCTTTCTGTATTTGTTGCCTCTCCCTTTTTGCTTGAGATGAGGAAGAAGGGGGGCACAAGTCATCTTTCTTTTCATACTTCTTTTGTGTACTATGCAAAATGGTTGTTCTTGTTGTTTAATACGGTGTTAATGGACATGGAATATCCAGGACTCCACCTAAGTGAAAAATGTCTACAATGCTGGACTGTGGATGTAGTGTTTTAATAGATTAGTGGCAGGGCTCCTTTCATGAGGAATCATTATGTTAATGCACAAAAACAAACAAGATAGAGATGATGTAAGCATTTCATTTTGAGAAACTTTTTAACTTTAGCTTAAAAATGTAAATGTGTTGTAAGTGATTTTTGAATCACCCTTGTTGCAGGTTTTGCACGGAATTTGTCGGAAGGAAGCAATGCTAATTACACAGAGTATGTGGCCACCAGGTGGTATCGTTCTCCTGAACTCTTGCTTGGGTAAGTAGATTTGGAATCTGTAGGTAGATGCTTGTCATTTTGTAAATCTTACTCACCTTATTAATTATTTACTAGTGCACATTCATTCTACTGCAGAAAGAATATGCTGCTGCATAAGATACTACTATAGTATAAAGGCCCCAACAAAGTATTATCTTGGTTGCTCAGTTGCCTTGTGTAGTTTTGATGGTCAGCCCTAACCTGAGTGGTTTCTCACTTGAAGATTAATTTAGTAATTTCATCTTCTTAAAAGAGTATTAAGGTATACTTTGATAGACGTGGTTTCTGAGGAAATGTTTTGTCCCTATGTGTGGTACAAGACAGAAGTGGCCAACTTCAAAGGCACCAAGAAAGAATGCTTTGGCGTCCATCAGCATAGGTATCCATCCATTCATGAGCTCCTTAGGGGCCAGAATGTTGTGCATTATGTACCCTTTTCTTACCACTAAACAATCACACACATCACCAGATATTGATTTTTTGACAGACATGAGCCTCAGTCTCATAACTTTAGAATCTTCCTTAGTTTTTCCATCAGTTGCTCATTGTCTTAAAAGCATGCATGCATACAGGCAAAATATCTAGTCAGTTTGTCTTTCTCTTCTTTGCTGCTCCCAGCTTCCCTATCAGTAACCAGGTTCTGCACTTCTTGTATACATCTTGGGCTGTTATGCACATACCCACACACAGATGAGGGCAAGTGTGTGCATTTTTTATTGGTGTGTGTACATATTTCACTGTGTATGTATGTGTCTGTGCATATATACAGTGAAATAGGTACACACGTGCATAAAAATGCATGTGTATGTGCGTGAACACATACAGAGTATGTTTCTCTCTAAGCCATTATTTTCTTGGATCTTGCACAGTAATGAGAAGGATACCTGTGTGACTGGCTTCACCTTCATTTCCCAGATACTGGCAAAGTAGGAATTCCTCAAATCAGCACTGCCTTCCCATGCTCTGTTGTTTCCTAGGCATTTCTTTAACTGTGTTGTGCAGGCCACAATAGACCTGTCATTAAATATGTGCTTTTATTTAACTACCATATTGTTGTCTGCAGGCTCAGTTTTACCTTTGCTATGGTCTTGAGGAGAATTGTCTTCCAGTGGTGTTAAATGCCACATTTTGTGCAAAATGCCTGCTTCAGAAAATCCACACCGGTTGATGTAAGAGAAAGGAGTGAGGGGCAGAAAATACCACCCCTGATAGTTTGCTATCAGTGTATAATGGGGCTTCAGTGTCTTAGAATTAGCTACAAGTCTGTTTCAGTATAAAAATGGAAAGAAAAGTAGTCTTGTGGCACCTTCAAGTCTAAGCAGTATATTTTAGCATAGCTCTCACACTTTTCCAGTCCATTCTCTTACCAAATAAATAAATAAAATTCTTATTTATTTGTTGTATTTACAGCCTGCCTTTCTTCTGGAATGAGATCCAAGGAAACTTACAATAATTTAAAACAAGATTAATTAAGATCTTGTTTTCCATTAGTTAAAGAATTAATAACAATAGTACTTAAAAATGGTTAAAACTGTTAAAACACATTTAAAATATAGTTACTCTTCAAAGATTTAAAAAAGAAAAGAAAATTTAAACTTTCTGAACAAGGTTGTGCAACTGTTATATCGATTCAATTTAATTTGAATAAAAAATCAAGATGGTGCCAATTTACATATGCTGAGGTACTTTAGATTAAATTCAAAACATTTGAGCTTTGTGTTATCAGATTAGGGCCTTTTCTGTTGTAGATGGATTAATTATAGATGCTTCTTTTGTGTGTAGCCCATGAATACTCTTTGTGTTATATCCTCTTGTTTGACTAATAATTTTTATACTGAAGTATAAAGACACTGGCATTTGGCATATCTTGTCTGTAAAAATGCCATTTTGTTAGTTTATATCTATATTTAACAAGTCTGAAAGAGAACAGAGAAATCTGTTAAATAGCCAGTCTTTCTCCCACCTGTAAATTTAATTGATTTATAAGAAGTTCCTCCTGGCAGAATAATGTAGAACTACCTTGTTTGTGTACTCATTCTGAAGTTAATTACCTCCACTGCTGGTCAAACAGGGACTTTACACTAATATTGTTCTCAAGACAATTCTCAAAAGAGCTGTTTATTCTGCCTTTGTTTTTGACCTTAATGCCAACAGGAGAACCTTCATGGCTTTGCTGTATTTAGATTCTCATTACACACTGTAGTTTTGAGGGGGTGCACAGTAACTAGAGATATAAAAATTCTTGAAATTTTGAAGCCAGAAGAGGAAAAAAAAGTTTTTTTCCAGAGTTTTTTTGAAAAAAAATGAAAAATGCACACTTAGAACCCTTTTATGGGTTGAAACACACAGTATTTTAAGAACATAAAATGCAATATGTATAACTTATTTTAGCACAATATTATTATGTTTGATATATTAAAAGTACAGTTTATTCAGAAAATGATTATAAATTTACTTGTTTAATATATATATATATATATATATATACATATACATATTGCTACAGATATAATATAACTGTAAGGAATCCCTTAGAATTTCTTGTTTTATGAGAAGCAGACAAAAAAATGTCCAATAAAAATGGAAGAAACCATCAATGTCAGTAAAACAAAGAAACTGATCTTGTCTCCAATAGATCTCCTTAAATTGAGAGACAGTGTGGTGTAGTGGTTTGCGTGTTGGACTGGGAGACCAGGGTTTGAATCTCTGCTCAGCCATGGGAACCCACTGGGTGACCTTGGGCAAGTCACATTCTCTCAGCTTCAGAGGGAGGCAAGGGCAAATCCCCTCTGAACAAAATGTGCCAATAAACTCCTATGATAACTTTGCTCTGTGTGTGTGTGTGTGTGTGTGTGTGTGTGTGCGCGCACACGCACACACACACACACACACCTTCAAGTCACCTTTCAACTTCTGGTGACCCCATGTATTTCATAGGATTTTCTTAGGGTCGCCATAGGTCAAAAATGACTTGAAGGTACACAACAACAAAGATCTCCATAATGCCAAAACAATTACAACACACTTGTTGTCATGAATGAGAAAAGGAAACCAAGACAATACTGTACATAAGCCTTACACAAAACTTCTCATATTACATAGGTTTTTTTATTTAAATTGGGGCAGTAAATATATGAACACCTTGTCTCAAAAACTGTATTTATTATTCTAAAAGAAAATATTCCATAATATTTTTAAAAATATTTTGAAATAAAATGATTTTGGAACAAAACCTTTTTTTCATCTTCCATGCTGTTTTTTTCCTGATTCTTCACATCTCTAACCAGAACTATTTGACTTTGACCTTAATTCATCATTGGTTAATATGAATAAAGCATCTGATTGTGTGCACAGAAATCTTTCTATATTACATGCATTTGTATGTGTGCACCGGCAAGAGATATTGGATATCCCTAGATTGTAAGGGCAACAAAGTAAGTTCTTGTCACATTTCCTTAGATAAAATCTTGTCATATTTCCTTAGATAACTCTCTCTCTCTCTGGCTTTTCTTCGCAAACGAAGATTCAGGAAGGACTCATCCCGCGCTTTCTGCAAGCGCGCTGATGACTAAAAAGGCCAATCCGAGATAAACAAGTCCAGTTGCAAAAAGCATAGCAGAAGGTCTCCTTGGGTGATGTTTTTGGGTTGTGATTCTTTCTGCGTTGACATTTCTCTTCAAGACTTGTTCATCGTGAGTTCTCAAATAAGGCCTTAGATAAACTTAAGTCATAAAATAAAGAGACCAAAGAATGTTTAAGACAAATTATTTTGCTGGCTATTTTCTTCTAATGAGATCTGCATATTTTTTAGATGTCACTCCCCTGCATATTGAACAGACTGCGTGGTATATTTAATTTAATAATGAGTCTCCTGTGCTTTCTGAACCATGTAAGCTATATTTGCTAGGGACAAATGCTAGATGGGAGGATTTTATTATTGATATATTTTGTAAATGATACTAAATCTTGAGACCTGCTCCGGAGTGTGGTGGTGGCCATCTGCTGCTTGACTTTTCAGGTGCACAAGCCTTCTACTGAAAGAAATGTTATATTTTGAAAAAAAAAAAACATTGGTTTTACTTTTTAGCACATTATTAGATTTCATTGCTATTGAAAATGTCTATAGGTTTCTTTTTGCTTAAGAAAGAGAACATTGATTGTGTAGATCATGATATTAATCATCAGTCATTGGTTCTATTCATCTGTAAGGTCCTTACAAGGAAAAATCAACAAAAGATTAATAAATATTTGAAAGCTCTTTCTGTTATGAATTTCCATAAATACTGGTAGGGTTGGTCCAGCTCCATAAATTATATTGAAAATTAAATTATTATTCTGTATTATAAATGTATTAAATCATTTGCCTTACAGCAGCATTTTCTCCATGGTAATGAATAATCTGAGTGAGGGTGAAATGAGAAATGTCTTTATAAAGATGAAAGATCTTGGGTACTGATTTGCTTCCTTTGTACCAATACAGTGGGGAATACATATAGGCTATTTTTCATATATGTCTTAGTTGGCCATATAGCAATAACGTGTGCTTTCTTTTCAGAGCCCCCTATGGCAAGTCTGTAGATATGTGGTCTGTAGGCTGTATTCTTGGAGAACTGAGTGATGGGCAGCCATTGTTTCCTGGAGAAAGTGAAATTGACCAACTTTTCACAATTCAGAAGGTGCTAGGACCACTTCCTGCAGAGCAAATGAAGCTCTTCTACAGTAATCCCCGTTTCCATGGGCTACGGGTAATGCATACATTTTCTGTACATATTCTCAAGTAACTAATTGTACAAAATGTGTCTACCAAAATGATCTCCCTATTTGGCATTACTAATATAGTGACATTACTTTTACATACACACACATTTCCATTTCTGTTTTCTACTGGCAATAACAAGTACCTAATTATGGTTCATTATAATAGGACTGAATTGTTGAGTAGTGGGAAAAATTACTTTCATTGTATCCTGTCCATGGCTTCAGAAGTTGCAGATTGGAATACATTTACACACTTTGATCATTTGTAAACTTGATAGTTAACACACTAATTAACACACTATTGTGATTGTCCTAAACCTAATTTGTATATTATTTTAGATAGGATTAAAAGAAATGCTAGGGAAATACTGCATTTTGGGGGACTGGTTCCTAGTTCAGTACTGCATATCAGCTTATTAGACTCTATTATTTTGTCCTTTGCTATTGCTAAGAAATACCACTTCATTCAGAGGGATTTGTACCCATTTCATCCTAAACTTTATGTTAGGACTTAAAAATTAGGAATTAAAATGGCAGTATTAATCCTGGTTTCCTCTTTTTTGAAGCAAATAGTTCTTAGTGTATATGAGTCATTCAAGCCAGCTTTCTATAGAGACTAGTGCATTTGACACAATGCTTATGATAAATCTGGGCACCCATCTACATGAGGGGGTGGGAAATCAAAGTATCTCATAGTATTGGCATCTTGCAGCAGTAGTGACATGTCTAAACTATTTTTCTAGCCTCAGAAGCCCCCATAAGCTTCACATTCTTGATGGTGGCCGCAAGTGATTTACTCACAGTAGTTCTTCACCTATGCTGTTTTTTCCAAAAAAGGGTCATCCCATGGTGCTCTGGTGCAATCCAGCAATTTTCCAATTTTATAGGAAAGCAAAACAGAAAATAATCATCCTGTTTTATCACCTTAGCGAGTGATCGCTAAGGTGAAAACCCAACATGGCGGCAGTGGATGCTTGCCCTGCTAGCAAGCCCCACCCCGGTCTTGCCTGGCCATTGGCTTTCTGCTTCCCTTCAAATTTCCTGTCATTTGATAGTCCAAATGAGCAGGAATACTCACCCCCTTCACAGTTTTTGAAAAAGTACGAGAAATCTGCGAAGGCTTTTGCCGCATTGTTTTTGCCGTTTTGGGCCCGCTTCCTTCCAAATAGTGTGGATTGGTGCTGGATCCCATTTAGACAGGTAGGATTTCCAGCTAATTCCATGAAGAGTATTTTCACCATTTAGATGGGTCCTGAGTCACGTTCTCTACACCAGAAGGGTTACTTAACCAAAGAAGAGATTTTATTTAAACATCTGAAAGTGGGAAATCTCTGAAAATGTGCTTAGATGTACTGAATAGCAACTTCTAGTTGGACAACTTGTAAAATTAATTGCAGTTGGGAAGATACAAAATTGCAGTAACTTTCTCTCATTTAAATGAAGAGGGGAGTAGGACAGCAGAACAAACACTTTACTCTTTTAAGTTTATAGATATCCTGCTATTTCAGAAACATGATTACTCTATTTCCATTATGCTTTCTTAGAACAAGTCTCATTCTGCTTTCAACATTATTAGTCAGTGGAAACAAGCAATCTGGGATGTTATTTGCTGCTAAAAAGTTATGCAATTAAGAAAGAAATTTGGGAATACCTGATCCTCACATTGAACTGTCTTATGCACTTAGATGACTTACTTTAGATCTGGTAGTTTGCAAAAGCATATTAAATGTACAAGACACCTACACAAGCAAGCAAACGAGGAAAGTGAAAATTCTTTGTAGTTAAAACTCTATGTCCAGTGGGTGAACACAAGATTAACATGCTTGGAACTCTGGATCATTTTAAAAAAGAAGAGCCCCCCCCCCTTTAAAAGTGGTAACACCAAATTAAGTATGATGCATTTGAATGCTACTTCTAATGACCTTGACACAAATAAACATGCTTCAGCACTGACAACTGCAAATGCTGGGAAAATGGGATTGACTAATTTACAGTTTTACAGTCTCCTGCCTATCCCATTACATCCTATCCTCAGAACCTCTTCCCACACCATGGGAAGCAGACTATGGTGTGCAGGCTCTGTGGAGCAATCCCCGACCTCCAAATGGTGGGAATTTGTATTTGAGAGACAAAAGTAATGGGAAGTCTGTAGTGCTTGGGCTTCTGGCTGAACAGCATTCTCATTGCCCTTGTCTTGCTACACGCATAGAGATAGGAAAAATGCAAACCTACACATATAGCACAGACATCTGGCAAATCATAAATACAGCAAAGAGTAACTCCCATTCTTGTGGAACATGTGTTACAATTGCACCATTGATAATCTGTCTTTGGGTGGGCAACCATTTTTTAATGTTGAGAATGGCATTCCCTTTGGGTAATATATTAGGGCAGTGGTTCATAAACCTTGGTCCTCCAGATGTTTTGGACTTCATTTCCCAGAATTCCTGATGGTTGGCCAAGGTGGCTAGGGCTTCTGGGAGATGAAGTCCCAAACATCTGGAGGACCAAAGTTTGGGAATCACCGCATTAGAGGCTACATATACCCCGACTGTGTGGGGTCAGAAAGCATGAGTCCACCCCTTCTCTCTCTCTCCTCTCTCTTTGTAACCCTTTGTGTCTGTGCATTGTGTGGTTTCCAAGAGATTGTCCTGTATAATACAAGGCCTTTTTCATCTCACAGAATGGGGATGCCATCCACCTTTGCACCCTATCTGATAGTCTGTCCACTTGCTGCAATCATGCACTTGCAAGATGCTGTGGCAAGCAGGTTTGCTTTTAATTTTAATGACAAGTATACAGGACTGCTCAGCTATGCTGGTTTGACCTAAAAAAACCATAACAGGCCTTTGGGTAATATGAAATCTCCCTTTCCTTTTTTGAAGTTCATTTAAATCCACTATATAAAAAATGTATTGTAGGCAGGCTTTGATTAGTCATAATGTGACAGACAGCCTCCCTTATGGTACCAACATATTTTTCTGCAGCTTCCAGGATGATATCCCTATTCTGATAACCTCCATCTTCTCCTATCCATTCCTGCAGAGCTAGTATTAGTTTTAAAAAAAACAGACACTGTAATTATGCTGATACCTAGGTTAGCCTTAATAAAGTAATTTACGTTATTTATGAGGATTGTGTATGGGGAATCTCAGGTAGGGTTTAAGGCTTTGCTAGCTATTATCTCAGCATGGTTTTGACAGCATATAATACAAACAATATTTTGATGAGTTTTGTAAGGTTGTGTATATGTATTATATGTATTTCTATACAGTTTCCAGCAGTCAACCATCCACAGTCTTTGGAAAGGAGATATTTAGGAATCTTAAGTGGTGTTTTACTTGATCTCATGAAGGTAGGAATATTGTCATTGTTGTACTGTATTTTTCTGTTTCTGCTAGTCCTTATAGTGTGCTGATGTGTAACTTACTTTGTTCAGTTAAAAATATATCTGCTATAAACATTTGAGTTGGTATTGAAAATAGTTCTGGAAAATATATCTGTTACTGAGTATTCTCAGCACCTGTTTTTATGTTTTCCTTTTTGTCAGGTTGTTTTCCCCCATTTTCTGTTAAAGCAGCATAAATCCTATTACAGCAATGTGGAGCAATTTGCATGGTATATCAGGAACTTAATTTCTTTTAAGTCATTAACTGAAGTCATTTGTTAATACATTGTTAATCATAGTAGTTGGGTCTTCAGTTGTCTTGTTTATTCCATTAAATGCATTCCTCAGTTTATTGAATCAAATGAATATACAAAATGTTTTATGAAATTTAGGACCAAGTGATATTTATTTAGACCTGGATAGAAAGATAGACATAGTTGCTGCTCTCTGGAGTAACCCAGGTTCTAATTTGTAAATGTGCCAATACTATCTGTCCCTAGGGCTTTTGCAGCCTCAATATAAGTATATACCGTAGCTTGTAACTGTATCTGTAGTGGGAGTGGAGTTAACAATTCATGTTATTTGTGAGGATTTGGGGACTCAGCATTTTAGATTCAAGATTTGGAGTATGCAAGTGGGTAAAATAGATAAGTATTTCCAGGTTGTTGATAAATAGATTCAAATTGCTCATAATACTTTTTATAAAATATTTAATAAATATTAAACTCTTCTGTTGTTAATCCTGCACATCTCAGCATTGTTTCTTAAACATGAATTTCTGTTCAAAAGAACTTGCTGAAACTGGATCCAGCTGATAGATACTTGACAGAGCAGTGTCTGAACCACCCAGCATTCCAAACTCAAAGGCTCTTGGATCGTTCACCCTCCCGGTCAACTAAAAGAAAACCTTATCATGGAGATAGCAACACCTTATCCAACAGGTAAATACTGTAAGTAATTATCAGTGCCAAAGTTATATGTTCATCAGCTTGTTAAGAAGAAGACTGATAAAGAAAAAGAATAGTAGTACTAATTGAGTTACACAATTGTTACGTGTAGATTTATTTCTAAATCTTTAATGGACTTCTTAATAAAGAAGATATAAACTGACTTCTGCACTCACCTTAGTTTGTGTTTCAAATGAAAAGGCACACTATTGCTTTTGGCAAGTGGGACATAAATGTCCCTTTTCCAGTGGGCACGAGAGTCAGTAGAAGCTATTGGGCAAGTAGTTCAAATGAAGAGCACCATCTCATTGGTGTTGATGAGAGCATCTGTGCCATATCCTAGAAATGGGGTGAGATTTTTTGGGCATAATTACAGATGACAGTAGAGTGTCTGCCTCAGTGTACTGGTTGAGAGATCCATGCTATTAGGACAATATTTAAAACTGAGTTTATATGCCAGATGATCTGGGGGGGTTTAGTCTGTTATTCTCAAATTGTTTGTATTAAAAGCAGAATGAACACAGTGCTCCTCAAATTGATTTTTCATGTCCATTTGGGGTTTTACATTTTGATCTTGAGGGTTTTCTTTCTACTGCTGATTTATCAAGCACTTGGAACAGGCAGTTTAGATATCTTAGCACCAGTAGGTTCATAGTATGTATTGTATGTAGGAGATATAAATACCAGATATTTATTGAAGTAGTTGAAATTAACATATACTTTTTGTGTGTGTTTATAATATAGAAATCAAGGTAGCAAAAGTTCTGCTGTACAGTCTCATCACAGATCAAACAGCAAAGATATGGGAGTTGGAATGCAAAGAGAAGAGGCTCTTCCAACAACTGAAAGCTTTTTAAATGGAAATCTTCCTGTAACTGCACATAGCCCACTGCTTTCAAAAAAGTCAAGCAATCCTCCTGGATCTGGAAGCAAGGATCTAGCTAATAACAACATACCACATCTTCTGAGTCCAAAAGAAGCAAAGACAAAAACTGAATTTGATTTTAGTTCAGATCCCAAGGGTTCAGATGGTCCAGGTACAAAATACCTAAAGTCGAATTCCAGATCTCAGCATAATCGTCACTCATTTATGGAAAGTTCTCAGAGCAAAACTGGTACACTGCAACCAGGTGAAAGGCACACTCGTCACAGCTATATTGATACTATTCCTCAGTCTTCAAAGAGTCCCTCGTATCGAACCAAATCAAAAAATCATGGGGCTCTGACAGATTCCAAATCTGTTGGCAATTTATCTGAGGCTAGAGTTCAAGTTGCAGAATCAAACAACAGTAGATATTTTCCATCCAGCTGCTTGGACTTGAACTCTCCTACCACACCAACACCACCTCGCCATGCTGACAGTAGAACTTTGCTCAGTCCTTCTGGGAGAAATAACAGAAGTGACGGTACACTTGAATCCCGAAGACCATCTACAAGACATTCCAAAACCATGGAGGAGTTGAAATTGCCAGATCACATGGATGGAAGCCATTCACACTCTTTATCTGCTCCCCATGAATCTTTCTCTTATGGTCTAGGTTATACAAGTCCCTTTTCTTCACAGCAGCGCCCTCATAGACATTCTATGTATGTGAGCCGGGACAGAGTGAGGACAAAGGGCTCAGAGGGTGGCTTAAGTGTAGGGCAAGGGATGGCAGCTAGAGCAAACAGCCTGCAACTGTTATCTCCACAGGTGCAGCATAAGTCACTCACAAGATCTGTTGGCTCTTCACGTGAAGACTGTACAGAAGACACAAACAGGGTTAGTTTAAATGGTTGATTCAGAGACACCTACACACTGTTTGTCTGTCTGCGTGAACTCCAGAGAATCAAGCTATGATTTGCATTGGGAACAACTGCTTTATTGTCTAAAATATGGTCATGTGATCTAGGAATGTTTAAAATTAAGCTTAATAATGCCAAATGGTATGTGTCACAAGATTCATAGAATCATAGAATTGTAGAGTTGGAAGAGACCACGAGGGCCATCCAGTCCAACACCCTGCCACGCAGGAAATCACGATCAAAGCATCCCTGACAGATGGCCATCCAGCCTCTGTTTAAAGACCTCCAAGGAAAGAGACCCCACCACGCTCCGAGGGAGTGTGTTCCACTGCCGAACAGCTCTTACTGTCAAAAAGTTCCTCCTAATGTTGAGGTGGAATCTCTGTTCCTGGAGCTTGCATCTATTGTTCCGTGCTCCAGTCTCTGGAGCAGCAGAAAACAAGCTTACTCCATCCTCAATGTGACAGCCCTTCAAATACTTAAACAGGGCTATCATATCGCCCCTTAACCGTCTTTTTTCCAGGGTAAACATACCCTGTTCCCTAAGTCTTTCCTCATAAGGCATGGTTTCCAGACCTTTCACCATTTTAGTCACCCTTCTCTGGACCCGCTCCAATTTGTCAATATCCTTTTTGAATTGTGGTGCCCAGAACTGGACACAGTACTCTAGGTGAGTCCTGACCAAGGCAGAATAGAGTAGCACTATTGCTTCCCTTGATCTAGACACTATACTTCTATTGATGCAGCCCAAAATCGCATTGGCCTTTTTAGCTGCCGCATCACACTGTTGACTCATGTTCAACTTGTGGTCTACTAGGACTCCTAGATCCCTTTCATTTGTTTTTTATTTATTTATTTATTTTGATAATTCTCCTGTCCAGAGTCTTAAAGAGAATTCTTGTTTCTGTGTTACTTGGAATAACGTTTGAAATGAAATAGCCACTTTATTTTGGTCTAAAGAAAAGAAAAGGCAGATTTTAAATGCAAAAATTCAAGGCTTTCTGTCATTTTCTCCTACCTGTCTTCTTATTTTGAAGAGCAAAAGCTGGCCTGCTGTACTATTAGTTTTAAATGTAGTTATGGATTGTGTTGGTTTTGTTCATAAACATTGCATAAGTTGTTGTTATAGACCTTGTGGGCCACCAAGTTTAACAGAGTCCATCAGCCTGCCTGGTGTTTGACCACTCCCTTTCCTTTGAGTTTGAATTCTTCTGCTGTGCTTACTCAAGTGCTAAGAAAAAATAGCTTTTCAAGTATTTAGCAGTCTCCATTCAGCTTGGAACATTAAACATTATGCAAACCTTCTCTCACTACATATTCTATGGTTTCCTTTTTCCTGTGCAGACCCAAGAATTTGTCAGCCTCATTCAGAATCAACCAGATGATTGGCTGTCATGATTGGGTTTTAGGATCTCACTCTTCCTCCTTCCCATGTGTTTCCACAGATTGGTCATAGTTGTCAAAAGCTAAGTGTAGGGATGATTTCATTCTTTCCCCTGCTGTTCACTTGCTAATAAAATGTCACTTATCTGTTATTTCTCCATGATAGATGTAATTGAACCCTAAATGATAATTCCTAAATCAGATGTTCCGCCACACAAAAGCAAAATAAAAAAATTAAAATCACTGTTTTATAAGTGGAGAATGCTAGGCCAGAACTAACATAGCCTAAAACAATTTGTAAGAACTAGCCTGTAGACCAGTGGTGGAGAATATCAAGCCTGTGGACCACATATGACTCCCACAGTCTCCCGTTTTATAGCTCCTGAACACACAAACTCCAGGAGACCCTTGAAGCCTCCCAGTCCCCCAAACATTTTTTTAAAATCTGAAGGTATTTCTAAACTGTCTTAACAGAATTTCTTGCTGCTAGATGTGGTAGTATATGGCCTCTAATCTGTATTGTTTTAAAAACAAGATGGATAAATTCATAGAAGAGGAATGTGTCAACTGGCCATGATCACAAAATTAAGTCTCCACATTTTGAACCATTATATGGCTGATAAACAGTTGCTGCAAGATAAACGGCAGGAAGGAGCCTTTGTGCCTCTCTCTTAGGATTTCCTAAAATTATCTATATATTTGTCAGCTCTTGGAAATAACAATGCATCATGAGCAGGGGCTGATCTAGCAGGGCTGACCAACCCACATACATTTTCTGAACCCTGCCATTGCAGCCCAACTTTAGTAGTTTCCAGTTTTGTTTCCCTATTTTAAAAGGAAGTCATTGCTACACATGGCTGGCTTTCTTAGAAGTATCACCATCTATAACATAGATGGAAGTACAAGTTATCGTCCCCTCCCATATCTGTGCGGGCTACGTTCCCGGATTTAGCGCAGATACGTGAAACCATATATAATAGCAAACCGCCATAGAATGCCATAGAATTGCAGTGGAGGACCTAGAAAATGCCTAGAGGGGATGCCTCTCTAGGCATCTGGCACAACTCTGTGGTCAACTTCTGGCAATAGTTGAGCATAGAGTTGCTCTGGAAGACTCCTCTTGATGCCTGGAGAGACCACCTCCAGTGCAACTCTATGGCTCTCCAGAATCTTCTCCCCCCCACCGTACAACCACAGGTAAGTAAAACTGCAGATACCAATCCTGCATAAAGGGGGTGCAATCTGTAGAGAGTTTTTTATGCAATCCTGCATAAAGGGGGGGGCAATCTGTAGAGAGTATATCACTGAGAGTTTTTTAGTGTGATATAAGCAGGAAGCAAGAGGAAATAGGAAAGAATCTCCTGGATTAGTTGAAGTGAGATATCTATTTGATGTGTGTTTAAGAATTGATCAGAGTAAGTTCCCTTAAAATATAAAATATGTTACCATTTTATGCACAGCACACTTCTACATAGTATGTACCCTATGATATGAACCAATATTAGTGGAGTAAATGTATAAATATACAGTAAACTTATTTATTATTTGAGTAAACATAAAGACCTATTGGTTGCAGAAGCTAGACGTTTGTCATTTAGGAGAAAGACACGTTTTGGACTTTAAGCAGTATGCCTTTTGAGATATAGACAGTTCTCTGAATTAATTCCTGTAGTTAATAAACACAACCAGCAGACTTGAAGTAGTTGTGGTGTTAGTATTTTCCTGAAATGATATTAGGACTATGTACAAGCATTGTAGTTAATTTACTATACAAGTATCTGATGATCACTGTATTCTTTCTCTTTTTTTTCATCTACTAATTTTCAACCTTTACACTGTCTTCCTATCAAAAAGCAAATTTTTACGATTGCTGGAGTAGTATTGTTGTTTGTTTATTTGTATTATTTGGTCTCTGGATATAGTAGACAGGTTCTTCAATGTATATGAACTTTAAAATGACCTGGTTTTAACTGCTTTTGTCACAAGTATGAATATCAAAGGTGCAGAATAATTCTCTGGCTGCCTCATACATGTGTGTGTGTGCGCAAACACTCATGCACACGTACGTGCCTTCAAGTTGCATGTCAATTTATGGTTACCCCATTAATTTCATAGGGTTTTCTTAGGCAGAGAATACTCAGAGGTGGTTTTGCCAGTTCCTTCCTCTAAAATACAGCCTATAGCACCTGGTATTCTTTGGTGGTCCCTAGTCCAAGTACTAACCAGGCCTGACCCAACTTAGCTTCCAAAATCAGGTCTGATCTGGTGCCTTTAGGGTAGAGGGTATCCTATAGGAAATTTCCTACTCCAAAATAGTTATGGAAGCTTTGAGCCTAATTTTGGCAGGGTGGTGGTGGTTGAGCAGGGTTTCAGGGATTCAGTCAATATTGGAGAAATGAGGTTAACATTGTTTTCCATTTCAGCTGGGTTTATAGTATTCTAGTGTCTATTTTAGATATGTATTGATCTATTAATTAGTCTCCAAGAGAGAGCAGATTGCATGTTTGTATAAATAACTACTTTTGTTCAATTTGTTTTTAACAGTTAAATCATTAAAAAGTTACAAAGTGGTGACAGGGCCTTTCACATAAAAATGTAAAGTCTGCATCACTTTACAACTAAAACAATACCTTTCGCATAAGCCTTTCCTCTCATCTATTGCACAAAGTGAAGTTTCATTTTAACAGATATTAATAAAACTAGACCAAGGTTATGTGTAGCACTGAACTGTTGTGTTGCTTATCAGTGCAGAACAAATAAAGTATTTGGATTAATAAATGTATTGCTTTTTCTTTTTTTAATTTAGGGTGGAGCATACCATGATCAGCACCCAGATGATGGAGCATCTACAAAAGAAAATAGAATTTTGTATAATGATCCTGTACCTAGAAGAGTTGGTAGCTTTTACAGAGGTATACATATCATAGAATTTAATCAAGATTTCTATCATTGTGTTCTAATAAAGAATCACTCCCATTAACTAAGGAACTGATCCCTCGTTCTCTAGAAAACAAATCCAGGACAAGTGAGAGAAACCTTGTGTCTTTGGAACATTAGGCAAGACTTTGACGTGATTGTTAGTACTTTTGTTCTGAAAGAGATTCTTCCCCACTCTTCTGCTTTAGGATAGCTATGCAGGGTTTGGCAGTGGCTTTAGACAGCATGTGTTTAGGTAGTCTTACAGTCTCATTCTAAACATATTTGCACAGAAGTACCACTGCATTCAATCTGGCTTTCTTATAGGTGTTCATAGGACTGTAGCCTTGCTGTCTGTTGCCCCACCCACCCACATTTTGGTTCCGTGTTACCTATTTTTAAAAAGAGACCATAGACTAGGAACAATGCAGCAATATAAAAAATCTGGCTATATTCAGAAGTACAAACAAACAAGGTGTACAAGTACAAGCTATTGCAAGCCTCAGTCTCACACATCCTGGTAAACTTGCACTCACCTTCTGACTAGTGCAAATGGTATTAGTTGCCCATGTTTTAAGAAAATGGCAAACCATGCTTTGCAGCAAATTAAAAGGGGAAGCTTCTGATTTCTTCTCTTACTTTCAGAAGGGCAAAATAGAAGCTAGTTCAAGAGGTTTCCACCAAATATGTGCCCTTTTTTGTAGTACTGTCTTCATCAAATTGAATAGTTTTACCTATTTCTGCACCATTTCTTCTGTGTTTTCTGCTTGTAACCCATGAAACATACTTGTATCCTATTTGTTTGGTGCTAGATACAATATAGAGTTACATCCTCTCTCTCTCTTTTATAATTTTTATAATACCCTCCAGAACAGGTGTGAGGCAAGTGTGGCCCATGGGCTGCAGGCAGCCCCAGGGCCATTTTTGTGGCTGCTAGGGCCCTCCAGGGTCTCATTCATATACAGTATATTGTTCATATATATTGTTCTTCATATATAGTGTGTGTATTTGCTCTAGATTGCCTCCAGATGCACTCTAGGGGATGTGGAGGGACTTTCTACTATGTTTAGGGGTCTCTTGTCTAGGAGTCTGATATTAAAAGGCTTTGCTTTCTTATGGAATTTTGAGAGAGTATTGCAATGGTGTGCTTGACCAGTCACAAAATACCTATTTCCCAGAAGGCAAATTGATCATAATTTTAAAAGGTAGCCTTCCCAAGAAGTGAACATTAGGCAGAGGCATTAGGTTTTGGTTTGAGCCCCAAAACATAAAAGCAGTTTTCTGCCACACATACATTTTATGGAAGGATGAATTCGTTTGCCAAGAAAATGGGTACAAGGTAGAGAAGTGGTGGGAGTTCCAATTGTTTGATCATTTATTCCCCCTCTCATACACACATACAGCAAAAATATACACCACACACACACAAAAATACCCCAATAACCTCCACTCCTAGAATTCTCTTCCTGTGCTCTTCACCCCACCTTTTTCATGTTCTTTTTCCCTGGATGGTTGGGCAGGCATGCTTCAACCCCATGTCTTTCTAGCCTGCATGAGGCTCAGCACTGTTCCTGAAAATAAAGATGATACTGGAGACCACCATGTGGTTCACAGCATGCCAGTTTCCCAACTTTTAAAAGCAATTTTTGAAAAGCCTGGAGAAAAGGGGAGCCTGGTGGATATCAAAGGAGGTAACAAGAGTACAATATGAGCATCATTCAGGAGTAAAGACGCAACTATCAATATCACATTTCTGGAAACTTCACTTTCTTCTGTTAAGCATGAAAAAATAAGAATTCATCCATTTTATTGTTTTACAAAATAAGTGGTTTGGGTGAAGATGGATACTTAGCAACTTGATATTTCTTATTACAGTCCCATCTCCACGCCCAGAAGGAACATTCCTAGATAGTGCCTCAAATAGAATACCATCACTACCAACAGAAAGCAGTAGTATAACAAGCCACTCAAAGAGACAAACTGCTTTTGATCCCTGGTAAGTTGATATTTTTAATGGGATATTGTAGAAATACAGCAGATGTTCACTTAATGTTTCCTAATTTCTTAAAACAGACACCCCCCGGATCTTCAGGAATGGTAGATCCGGGGGAGGTGTTTTAATGATGGGCTGGAAGATGAGCACAGGGGTTGGCCAGGGTGTAGGCACACCCTGGCAAGGAGGAGGCAGGGGCGGGGTTCAGACCCAGCCTATTTTACCCCTTGCCTCCCCTGGCTTCCTCCTCTTTTTTCCTTGGAACGATGAGAGAACACCCTTCTACTGGAGCCTTTGTTGGGAGCCACGAGGGAGAGCTAAGGTGTGCTGGGCTGTGTATGCATGGTTGGAGTGATTCAGCAGCCCAGCACTGTGTGATTGTGTGTGTGTGTGTGATTTTTCCTCTCAATTAATTTGTCAATAGCATGGTGGTATCCTTGTTAACCTTATTTGGTGATTCCCTATTGGCCGTCTGTGTGTCATTCCTAATTTTCGATTTCTTTCCCACCCCCCTGGATCTTCAGGAATGGTAGATCCAGGGGAGGTGTTTTAATGATGGGCAGGGAGACAAGAACAGGGGTTGGCCAGGGCGTAGGCATGCCCTAGCAAGGAGGAGGCAGGGGCGAGATTCTGACCGGCCTATTTTACCCCTTACCGCCCCTGGCTTCCTCCTCATTTCCCTTGGAACGAAAGCCCACCCACCTGCCTCTGCCACAGTATGAGATTTCTGGTCGCATCATGGGCCAGGTAGGAATTTTTACCCACTCTTTTACGGGGGGTGCTTTGCCTACCCCATACTGTTGCTTTGAATTTGAACAATTGGCTTTGGGTGCATTTTTTTTCTTTTTAAATAGGTCTTCACTTGCGGGGAGTGGGGAGACAAGGACTCGGCATTCACCTATGGCAACCCCATTTTGGGTTGGAGGATGGACCTTACTGAACTGCACCGGCATCCGAACGGAAGGGGTGCAGCGAGGTAGGCCATCCTTGAGGCCAGCATCAGGTTGTAACCCTCCTCAGAAGCTACACAGCTTGAGGATTTGTGGCCCGGCGCAGAGCCTTTCAGCAGATGGCGCCCGGGGGGCACCCCAGATGCTGGGATCCCCCTCGGGACTCAGGTGATTTGCCCAGGGAAGCTGGGAGGCAGGTCAGAGGTGACTGTCTGCTCCAGCCGGTCCCACACTGGGTCTCCCCCTTGAGGTTCGCTTACCCTAAGAAATAAATAAATAAATAGGTAAGATAAAAATAAAGTGGCCCCTATTTCAACCCAATCTTCTGTCTTGTCTCGTTATTCCATGCGTCAATCATTAACATTGACTTCTGTGCATCCTCTGGTATTCCTGTATGCTTAACAGGTTTATCTCAAGCTACAGTCAAACTATGAGTATTTGTAGTTTCCAGAAAGTTTTTTTAAATGCAACGTTCTATGTTTTTCATTTCTAACAGATTTTCCCAGTATTAATTCTAGAACACTTTTTTCACTACATTCATGCTCTCTGTGTGTAAGCCATCCTATTTATGCTTCTTTCAAGTTGGTCCAAACAAATTCTTGTTTTTCTTGACCTAATAGTAGAAGGACTGTGGTTTAAAGAAATTACCAAGCACCATAATAGTGGGCATCTGATTGCAACTGGTAAGAGAATCATGGAAAAAAATGCACCTTGGTCTGAATCAGCAAGGCAATTCACATCTGGGGAAATTCTAAGGAAAATGAAGGAACACTTTGTATTAGCAACATACACTAAAAATAAGTGAATTAAGGTTTAATGTGGCTCTCGTATACCTATGAGCAAGATGGATTAGAAATGTGTTGAATGCTCTCCAGAAAGAAGAACATTTTAATGTCCATCCTCATGCCATTCTTATCCTGAATCAACACTTGTTTCTCCATTATTTCTAAATTAGACCTCTTTATCCAATTCCACAGCTTACTCCATAGATCGAATGTCCTTTTTTTCTCTTGCATCTCTTAAATCATGTCAGATCATCTTTGCTCAATGAAATGCTTCCTTGACACTCAGTTCCTCCAACATTATGCCTTCTCCACCATTCCTGTCACCTACGGAGTTGTTCTCTCCTGTCTGTCTCAAGTTTCATGTCCTCATTTCCTCACATTTTTTAGCTTGCTTGACTCTGCTGAAACTAATCTCAGAAAGTTTTTAAACAACATTCTTAAACTTGTTCTCAATCATCATTCTTCTTAATCTATCTGTCCCCTTTCATACACAACTCTGTCAACTCTGAGGGCCAAAGTAAATGTGACATTAGTCATGCAATTGATAATTCTGTGGATTTTTAAAATTAAGTAGCCACCACTAGGGGGAAGGAAACATTGAGGAAAGGAGCTTTAATTATTAGACTCTAATGTGACCCCAATAAACCAACCTGTTCTTGTGACTTCTCCTTCCTGTTTTTTAAAAAGTCATGCTGTTGTCTAGATAACATCACATTTTAAATGGTCTCAGTCATTTCCGCATATTGAATTAAAATCTGTTCTCTTGCATGTTGCTTGCTGAGATTCCAGTTTCATTTGCCTAACCTTTTAGTCATTATGCCATTAACCAACATAGGATGATATTTTATCTTGACCTATGCCACAGTTTGTGTCATGACATATAAAATAAAATGTACTGAGGATATTTGGAATGCAAAAGAACCTATGTAGGAGATACAGGACAGCTCAATCCACCATCCTTACCAACAGTCTTTAGTAGGCCATAGAAAGAACCATGATTTGGCTAAAATTGGGTGAAGTTAGGATGATCTAGGGCCTGTCAAAGTTCCTCAGATATTTTCAGCATGGGAATAACCCATTGGAGACACAAAGCACTGGCTCATTTTACCAAAACATAATTTGACCATTGTGAATGAATGAATGCTCAGATTTCTTCTCTCCGTTTCTGGCTCACAGTAACTGGCATCTTCCATGACATCTTAATCAAGCATAGTTACTCTAGAAACAACAGTTTGTTTTCAAAACACAATTAGGAACTCATTTCAAACTGTAGTTCTCTCCAAATCTGTTTTGAGGTAAGTGATCATTTCTAATGTAGTCATGGTTTGCACAATTCACATGTCACAACAGACTATAGTTATCATGAAACAGGAAGTGAGGGAAGCCACAAGCTCAAAGAAGAATATGTAAATTGAAAGCCTGTTTCACTGACAAAGCCATGGTTTGGTTACAGCATGCATACCAGAATGTTTGTGGACAAAGCCAATATTCAAGAAGAAATTTGTGGATATTTCTTCCATGTCATTAAGCTGGTGTATCAGGCTTCTTGGAAATTTTTGAGTCCTCATGTGGTTGGTTCTTCCTTAAATCCACTGCTGGGCTTTTCCACTGTTGGGTCCCTTATAATGCATATACCACACATTATAAGGTGTATTTCTTGCTCTGTATTAGGCCTATAGCACAAAATTGTTTCAAAGCAGATAGGATGTACCGTAGCTTGTGCTGGGTTGCACAAAGCCTCTGAGCTGTGGTCTTTACTAATGTCAACAACCTGTATTTGAGCCTATAATTCTCTATAGAAACCTAATGAATGCATTAGGGAGACCTAATATGAATGCATTGGGGAGTATTCAGAATTCAACATGGATACTCGTAGGCACACGTCCTCATGCTGCCCTTTCCTTACTACAATGTAAGTTTCTTTTTTGCTGTTGAGGAGGGGCAGGGTTTTTTTTGGGGGGGGGAATCATTGCTGGAAAGGAGATGGTTAGACCTTTTACATCTAAGTGGCTGGGCTACCTTGAAAATGCCCATGAAGAGAAAGTAGTAAGCCTTTAAAATGTCAGTTGGGCATCACTGTAAGTTTTTAAAATCCTCATTGCAATGTGAAAGGAAAAGGGGCAGATCTCTTATCTCTAACCAGGGAAGCTCTTCCAGACCATTCCCCGTCTGTTCTATTTACATTTTATCTATTTAATAATAATAATAATAATAACATTTATTTATACCCCGCCCCTCTGCTAAAAACAATCGGGGCGGCTTCCAACAATTAAAACATTATAATAATGACTAAAAACACCACCCACCCCCACCCTCCCCCGTAAAAAGACATTAAGCACAATAAGATTAAAACCTTCTAACTAAAAAACACATTAAAAACAAATATATACATAATTTTTAAAAAGCCAGGAGACTTCAGTTATTTTATTTATTTATTTATTTATGTTTATATTTATATGTCTATATTATATCCGTCAGAGGTTCCCCATCACTGCTATATAATAATAATAATATAATAAAATTTTATTTATATCCCGCCCCTCTGCAACGCAATCGGGGCGGCTTACAATATAAAAACCCCATACTCACAATACCCTAGCCCACCCACCCCTTAAAATAATATTAAATTACAAAGGATTAAAAACATGCATTAATTAAAATATATATAAATTAGAAGAAAAAAAATTTAAAACATACAATCGTAGCCTAGAAAGGGCAGCTGAGTCTTGGGCCGGGATAATTATTCAGGAAAGGCTTGCCGGAAAAGATCCGTCTTGACAGCTTTTTTTAAAGCTGTCTAAGGTGGTAATAAGACGGATCTCGTCCGGCAAGCCATTCCATAATCTGGGAGCAGCAGGAGAAAAGGCCCTCTGGGAGGTTACCGACAGCCTTGTTTTCATAGGCTGTAACAGATTCCTCCCAGAGGACCGAAGTGTGCGGGGAGGGTCGTACGGAAGGAGGCGGTCCCGGAGGTAAGTTGGACCCAAGCCATGTAGGGCTTTAAAGGTCATAACCAACACCTTGTACTGTGCCCAGAAACTAATAGGCAGCCTGTGGAGAGCTTTTAGCACCGGTGTTATATGCTCTCTTCTGCGACCGCCAGAAATCAACCTGGCTGCCATGTTCTGGACTAGTTGAAGTTTCCGAGTCAAGCACAAGGGTAGCCCCATGTAGAGCGCATTACAGAAATCCAGACGGGAGGTTACCAGTGCATGTACCACAGTTTCGAGGTCCCTAGTTTCCAGGAAAGGGTGCAGCTGGCGTACCAGCCGAAGTTGATAACAGGCACTCCTGACCGTTGCATTTACCTGATTAGTCATCTGGAGCGACGGGTCCAGGAGCACCCCCAGACTGCGAACACAATCCTTGGAGGAGAGTGTAGTTCCATCCAGGATTGGAGTTTGTATTCCCAGACCTGGTTTTGGGCCTGTAACTGTTAGTACCTCCGTTTTGTCTGGATTCAGTCTCAATTTGTTTTTCCTCATCCAGTCCATTACTGCATTAAGACAATCATTCAGAGGAGAGACGCCATCTGAAGTCGAAGCCGATGACCGAGACATGGAGAAGTATATCTGGGTGTCATCCGCATACTGATGACACCGCATTCCATGCCTCCGAATGACCTCTCCCAGCGGCTTCATATAGATGTTAAATAGCATCGGGGACAGGATGGCACCCTGAGGAACGCCACAGTTAAGCTCTATTCTAGTAGAGCAACTGTCCCCAAGCCTCACCCTCTGGGATCTGCCTGAGAGGAAGGAACGGAACCACTGCAAGGCAGTGCCTCCGATTCCTAACTCCCTCAGGCGATCCAAGAGGATGGAATGTCTATTGTATCAAAGGCCACCGAGAGGTCCAGGAGCACCAACAGGGTCACACTACCCCTGTCGATACCCAAGCGGAGGTCATCAGCCAGAGCAACCATGGCAGTCTCCACTCCATAACCCGTCCTAAAGCCAGTTTGAAATGGATCTAGATAATCGGTTTCATCCAAGACAGCTTGGAGTTGGGAAGCGACCGCCCTCTCAATCACTTTGCTTAGAAAAGGCAGCATTCTCCATATGTATTTATGTAACATCCTCACTTTCTCTCAAGAGCAGGACAAAATTATGACTTCGTAAGATAGTGCATTGTGCAATGTTACGCTGAAGTTGATTTTTTGGTGTGTTTCCCCCCCCTTTTTTTGTTTTGTTTTTGTTTTTGTTTTGTTTTTGTTTTTGTTTTCGTTTTCGTTTTTGTTAAGGAAAAGTCCAGAAAATGCTCATTCAGAACAACTGAAGGAGAAAGAAAAGCAAGGATTTTTCAGGTCAATAAAAAAGAAAAAAAAGAAATCTCAATCTGTAAGTATCTTGTATGCTTCCTAAAAATTTGTGTAATTTTGGTACGTACAACTAGTTATAGACTGTGTGTGTGTGTGTCCGATACATTTAGTGACACACAGAAAGCTATTATCAGTTTTTAGATCAAGATACTTATTCTTAATTATAATAGGCATGTAGGCTAGAAGTCAAAAAGCTACTTAGGCTCATATAAGGGACTTCTGTAAATAAGTGGAATTTTTACTTTTGCTTTTAAACATTGAATTTCCAGATTATCCTAATTGTTTTTTGATACTCCTTTTACTTTTAAATGGAAATTTTCTCTATAGTGAATTAAGGTGATACTGCACTTCAAGAAGAAAAAAAACTAAACTTCCTGGGTTCAGGAACAGATTCATTTCTATATTTTATTTATTCATTAAAAACATGAGTGCTTTATTCCATTTTTTAGCCATAAAGGCTCCCTGAATGTATATCAATAGTAAGATAGTTCCTGACATCTGACATCAAAGACTTGAAAAACAAGACTTGAAACACATTTCTGGTGAGAGGGTGGAGAGGGGAAAGGGTTGAGCACTGGTTTTTAAAGTTATTAGCACTGACAGCTGGCTGACTGAATTCCTTCTGGCTAGGTGACATGTAGGAGATTTTCACATGCTATAAAAGACTTCTGGGGAAGTCAGGAGAGGTACGCTGCTATCCTGCGGCAGGGGGTCGGTTTTGGACGCCGCTGTCCCCCTCCCGTCATCCTTTGTGTTGCTTCCATGCTCGATCGAAGGAAAAGGCGCCACTTTTTACTCACAGAAGTTTTTCGTGAGCAAAAAGTGGTGCCTTTTCCTTCAATCAAGCACAGAAGCAACACGAAGGACAATGGGAGGGGGACGGTGTCATCTGAAACTGACCCCCTGCCGCGGAATAGCAGCGTACCTCTCCCGACTTCCCCAGAGGTCTTTTATAGCATCTGAAAATCTCCTACGTGTCACCTAGCCATGTACCTCTTCCGACCTCCCCGGAGGTCTTTTATAGCATCTGAAAATCTCCCTAGAGGCAGCCAGAGGCAGCTATCTTTCAGCAGAGACAATGGAATAATTGTGCTTCTTTTCTCCCCTTCTGTATTAGCTTCCAAGAAACATAAAGTCTTAGAACTGGAAGGGACAACAAGGGCCATCTATACACACACAGCTAAAGCACTCCTGTAAGATGTCAACAAATATGGAAAACAAAACAATGGCCCACAGAGTGGAAACACTCAATATACATTCCAGTTGCCAAGAAAAGGGACACCAGGGATTGCAGTAACCACAGGACCGTTGCATTAAGTTCCCATGCAAGCAAAGTGATGCTCAGAATTCTACAACAGATTTTTACCATATGCGGAGCGGGAAATGCCATGTGTCCATGGGTTCATGAAAGGAAAAGGTACTAGGGATCATATTGCAAACATGCATTGGATAATGGAGCACACCAAAGAATTTCAAAAGTAAATTAGCCTGTGCTTTATAGATTATAGCAAAGCCTTTGATTGTGTAGATTGCAGAAAACTATAGGTCATTCTTAAAGAAATGGGTATGCTGAAACATTTGATTGTCCTGATGTGTAACCTATATTCAGGAAAAAGAGGCTACTATCAGGACAGAATATGGAGAAACGAAATGGTTTCCAATTGGCAAGGGGGTCAGGCATGGCTACATTTTATCACCCTCTCTGTTTAACTTGTATGCTGAACAAATCATGCATAAAGCAGGATTAGATATGGAAGAAGGAACCTCAACATATTTAAGATATATAGATGACACCATATTACTAGTAGAAAATAGAAGAGACTTGGAACATTTCCTGAAGAAAGTTTTTCAGAGGAAGATTGACGAAAGAAAGTGCAAAGGCAAGTTTACAGCTGAACATTGAGAAAATAAAAATAAACCACAGAAGGTTTACATAACTTTAAAGTAGATAATGAAGACATTGAAATAGTTCAAGAATTTTCTTACCTTGGCTCAGTCATTAATCAGAATGGAGATTGCAGTCAATAAGAAGAAGACTAGGACTTGGAAGGGCAGCTATGAGGGAACTAGACAAGATCCTGAAGTGTAAAGAAATAAAATTGAATACTAAAGTTAGGATGGCCTGTGCCATTGTATTCCCAGTTTCTATGCGTGGTTGCGAAAGCTGGACACCGAAGAAAGTTGATGAGAAGAAAATCAACTCTTTTGGAATGTGGTCCTGGAACAAACCAAGCTTGAACTCTTTCTAGAAGCCAAGATGACCAAACAGACTGTTGTACTTTGGCCATATCATAGAATCATAGAAACATAGAATTATAGAGTTGGAAGAGACCACAAGGGCCATCCAGTCTAACCTCCTGCCACACAGGAAATCATGATCAAAGCATCCCTGACAGATGGCCATCCAGCCTCTGTTTAAAGACCTCCAAGGAAGGAGATCCTACCACGCTCCAAGGGAGTGTGTTCCACTGCCAACCAGCTCTTACTATCAGAAAGTTCCTCCTAATATTGAGGTGGAATCTCTGTTCCTGGAGCTTGCATCCATTGTTCCATGTTCTAGTCTCTGGAGCAGCAGAAAACAAGCTTGCTCCATTCTCAATATGACACCTCTTCAAATACTTAAACAGGCCTATCATATCGCCCCTACGTCTTTCCTCATAAGACATGATTTCCAGACCTTCCACCATTTTAGTCGCCCTCCTCAGGACATGCTCCAATTTGTCAATATCCTTTTTGAATTGTGCCCAGAACTGGACACAGTATTCTAGGTGAGGCCTGACCAAGGCAGAATAGAGTGGCACTATTACTTCCCTTGATCTAGACACTATACTTCTATTGATGCTGCCCAAAATCGCATTGGCCTTTTTAGCTGCCACATCACACTGTTGACTCATGTTCAACTTGTGGTCTACTAGGACTCCTAGATCCCTTTCGCAATTAGTCTTGTTCAGTCAGGTCTCCCCCATCCTATATCTATGCATTTTGTTTTTCCGCCCTAAGTGCAGTACCTTACATTTCTCCATATTGAATTTCATTTTGTTAGCTTTGGCCCAGCTTTCTAGTCTATTCAGGTCATTTTAATTTTGATCCTGTCCTCTAGCATATTAGCTACTTCTCCTAGTTTGGTGTCATCTGCAAATTTGATAAGTATGCTCTTTATTCCCTCATCCAAGTCATTGATAAAGATGTTGAATAGCACTGGGCCAAGGACAGAACCCTGTGGCACCCCACTGGTCACATCTTTCCAAGACGAAGAGGAACCACTGCTGAGCACCCTTTGGGTTCGGCCAGTCAACCAATTACAAATCCATTGAACAGTTAACTTGTCTAGCCCACATTTTACAAGCTTGTTTGCAAGAATGTCGTGGGGAACCTTGTCAAAGGCTTTACTGAAATCAAGGTATGTGATGTCCACAGTGTTCCCTTCATCTACCAAGCTGATAATTTTATCAAAAAAAGAAATCAGATTAGTCTGGCATGACTTGTTTCTCTGAAACCCATGTTGACTTTTTGTGATTATGGCATTGCCTTCTAAATGTTCACAGACTCTCTGTTTAATGATCTGCTCTAGGATCTTCCCTGGTATTGATGTCAGACTAACTGGACGATAATTGTTGGGATCCTCTTTTTTTTCCTTTTTGAAGATGGGGACAACGTTTGCCCTCCTCCAGTCTGCTGGGACTTCTCCTTTTCTCCAGGAGTTCTCAAAGATTAATTCCAATGGCTCTGAGATTACATTTGCCAGCTCTTTTAATACCCTTGGATGTAGTTCATCTGGTTCTGGAGATTTAAATTCATTTAGATTAAGAAGGTATTCCTGTACTACCTCTTTACTTATTTTGAGCTGGATTTCCCCTATTGTGTCCTCTGTTCCATTATCCTCAGGTTGACCACCCTTTTGCTTTTCTGAAAACACTGAGGCAAAGAAGGTGTTGAGTAATTCTGCTTTTTCTCTGTCCCCTGTTAGCATTTTGCCATTTTTTCCACGTAGTGGTCCTACCATTTCCTTCTTCTTCCTTTTGCTGTGGACATACCCCCAAAAAACTCTTTTTATTGTTCTTAACCTCTCTAGCAAGCCTGAGCTCATTCTGTACTTTAGCTTTTCTGACTTTACTCCTACACATATTCGCTATCTGTTTGAATTCTTCTTTGGTGATTTCCCCCCTTTTCCATTTCCTATGCATGTTCCATTTAAATCTTAGCTCCGTTGAAAGTTCTTTATTCATCCATCCTGGTTTCTTGAGACACCTCCCATTTTTCTTCCTCATTGGTACTATTTGAAATTGTGCCTTCAGTATTTCCCTTTTGAGAAAGCCCCATTCGTCTTGAAGTCCCTTCTCTTTTAGTATTCCTGACCATGGGCTCACCCCCAGTATTTCCCTGAGTTTATTGAAATCAGCTCTCCTAAAGTCTAGAATGCGTGTCTGACTATGCCTGGCTTCTCTTTTCCATTGTATAACAAACTCCAGGAGAACATGATCACTCTCACCTAAGGATCCCACCACTTGCACCCCATTAACCAGATCATCCCTGTTGGTTAGAATCAGATCTAAAATAGCTGACCACCTTGTTGCCTCTTCCACCTTTTGGACAATGAAATTGTCTTCCAGGCAGGTACGGAATTTGCTAGACATTGAAGTTTTGGTTGAGTTAGAGTTCCAAATAATAGGATAGATGAAGTCACCCATCACTACTACATCTCTCCTTTCTGCATGTGTGGCCATCTGTTCTAGAAAGACATCATCCAATTCCTCCGTCTGACTCTATAGTAGTATCCCACAATAACATCCCTGTTGTTTCCCTCCCCTTTAATTTTTATCCAGATGCTCTCCTCCTGGCTTCCAGTATTGATGTCATGGATCTCTTCACTGGTGTAAATATCCCTAACATATAATGGTATTCCTCCTCTTTTCCTGTTTGGTCTGTTTCTCTTTAAAAGGTTATACCCCTCTATTCCTACATTCCAATCATGAGACTCATCCCACCAGGTTTCAGTAATGCCTATTATATCATATTTGCTTTGTTGTGCTAGGAGTTTAAGTTTATCTTGCTTACTTCCCATGCTCTGCGCAGTAGTGTAGAGACATCTAAGACCCTGTGTTCCCTTTACTTGCTTCCTGTGCAAGTTTTTTTGCCTCCCACTGTTGGGTCCTTGCACTGTTTCCTTTGTTCCCTCTATGAGAGTTTGACTATTTTCTCCAACCCTTTTGCCTTCCAGAAGACTGTCTCCCTCCCCCATATGACTCAGTTTAAAGCACTCCTGATCAAATTATTGAGACTGTTGGCAAAAACATTTCTACCAACTGTCGTGAGATGCACCCCATCCCTTGCCAGAAGTCCCCCCCCCCATGAAACCGCAGCCCATGATCCAAGAATCCAAATGGTTCTCGTCGACACCATCTACGGAGCCAGTTGAAAAGACATGACTCATTAGAAAAGGCAGTGTTTGGTAAGTTAGAAGGCAGTAGGAAAAGAGGAATACTGCATTTGAGATGGATAGGCTCAATCAAGGAACCCACATCTCTGAGTCTGCAAGACCTGAGCAGGCCTGTTGAGGATATGATGACTTGGAGGTCTCTCACTCACAGGATCACCATAGGTCCAAGTCAATTTGATGATAATTTATTTAATTTTAATTTAATTTTAATTTAATTTATATCCCACTTTTCTACAAGGTGCCATACACACCTTAAAAAACACAATACAATTTAAAAACTCTCAATACAAAAGTTAAAATACATTTTTTAAAATGCAAGTTAAAAACACAAGTTAAATTGCATTAAAAGTATTTAAACAGACTAAAATAGAAACTCTTTACACTCCCTCCGCATTAAAACTCTATATGCCATCACCAAATGCTTCCTTAAATAAGCACATTTTCACTTGCCAGCAGAAAAAGAGCTGGGATCTACCGTGGAAGGGAGTTCCACATCTTGGGAGCAGCTCTCTCCCCAGTCCTCACCAACCACACCTGTGAAGGTGGTGGGACTGAGAAAAAGCCTTCACCTGTAGACCTTAAAGCACACATTGGTTTATATGCAGAGATACGGTATTTCAAATCATCTATAGGGCTTTAAAGAAGAGCAAAACCAACACTTTGAATTCTGCCTGGAAATGGACCAGTAGCCAATGGAACTGTTTCAACAGGGGAGTCACAAGATCCCTGTACCCAGCCCCGGTCAATAGCCTGGCCAACATTTTGGACCTGCTGAAGTTTCCAAACAGTTTCAAAGGCAGCCTCACATAGAGCATGTTACAGTAGTTTAAAAGGGATATAATCAAGACATGTCTCACTGTAGCCAGATTTGACTTCCCAAGGAACAGGTGCAGCTGGGGCACTAGTTTTAACTGTGTAAATGCACTCCTGCCCACAGCCCGAAACCTGGGCATCCAGGCTCAGATCTGAGTACAGCACACCCAGTTTGCAACAACAAGATGTCCATCCAACCCGTTTAAAGGACTCCAAAGAAGGAGAGTTCATCAGCCTCCCAAGCATATGCTAATGATGCTCAGCTGTCGTTGGAGTCAGCTGACTGCCAGTATGAGTCTGAATTCAGTGTGCTAGTGATGATATTGACAATCGCAAATGGCTTGTACTTGAAGGAACATTTCTAGATAAGTCTGTCTGGAGGAGCTCTGCTTTATGTACCACCAGTGGAGGCAATAAAGTGTATGACAAAAGGGGCCTTCCTTGTTGTGGGACCCCCACTGTGAAATGACTTCTTAGTGGCCCAATTGGCACTGACTTTGACTTCGTTTAGGCACCAAACTAAAGCATGGATTTGGAATCTAATGGTTTTTCAAGTCTGTACACATGTATGGTTTTGACTGTTTTTAACTTGTTATAGTATAATGTTTTTAGACTGTAAATAATCTTCCACTGTTTAAAATTTTTAAAATGCTTTAAATTCATTGAATTGTACATTGCCCTCAGATCTGTGGAAATAGTGTGAGTGTTTCAGCAGAGCCAGACAGCCTGCCACCCACTCGATTTAGCCTATCACAGCCCTCGGGATTTTGAGGAAAAGAAAAAGAGAGTTTAATTGACATTTTAAATTGTATTTGAAGTTGGAGGTTTGGGAGTTGCAGAAAGAAGGAAGGGAGGAAGCCAAAGTTACAGCACAGGGAGAGCATGAAAAAGATAAAAATTATAAAAATAGCCTATTGGATGTTTTTATGTTTTTTTTAAAGCCCTGTAAGAAAGGGTTGTTATTACTTCTCCTGTACCTGCATGGATTCTTCCCAGGAAATTATGTAGTACAGTACAATATGGGACAAAGACTAATTTGAAACAGTTTGTAATGAAATGGGCTATAAGGGAAATTTTGCATAACATTTCATTTAGTATATAAGACTTGTATGTTTCCTATTTATATGAGCACCTGCAAATTTACAGAAAAAGAGAATTATAACTGGGCAACTGGGCAATACAACAGTTATACTGAATTTAGAATTTGGCACTCAAATTAATACAGGTCAACCACCATATCCACAGTTTCACTTATCTGCATCCAAAAAAAATAAAATAAAATTGGGTGTTGCCTAGATGATGAAAAAGCTTCTCATAGAATGTGAGGAGAAAGCCTTTTGTCCCAACAAGGTCCCATGGTGATTCACCATGTTTGGAAGGGGAGCAAAAACTATATGGGAAAAGCCTTCGCTGTCTTTTCCATATTTTTAAAAATAATGCAAGGAAATGTGTATTAGTGCTTTTTAGGACAACTGATTCACTTGGCTACGCATTCTTGGAGAGGGCATTATTTCTGGTAAGGCAGCGCCTGGAAGTGCCCTGTTGGGTTTTCATGTTAGCGATTGCATGCATTTTTGCTGCACCGAGGTGCCCAAATAATTTTCTTAAGCAGAAGGTTGCACTTGCCCACCTTTGCTTTAATGTTAAAAAAAAAATACTGTGCAGCGGCAGCAATGTATAACATGCTAATCTACAGCCGCCATCTTGATTCGTGGGCGTATGAACTTCAAATGCAGATAGCTGTTCAGTCTATCAGTTTTGTTGAAAGACTGTGGAGACAAAAGAATTTGCAATAATGTGCAGGAATTAGCATTATATTCTCTCATCTAGGCCAGTCCATGTTCTCTGTAAGCATTTCTAGGTCCACCAATGTGATTCTGTGCTCAACTTCTGGTGTTAGTCTCATTGAAAATAATTAAATTCCCAATTATCCATGGGGGTGGTGGTATTGGACTGTGTCCCCCATGGATACTGGGGTCAACCTGTATATCCAAAATTTACTGGGTAAATAGTGGTCATTTAACTTCATTGCAGAATAAGCCAGATAATTAGCCAACCTTATTTTTGATGTGTATGTTTCCCTGCATGCATATATATGCTGTTCGTGTTGGAGAAAAATATGTTGGAAATATAAAATTAAGTTCCTATTCAGTGGTAAACAAAATGGTATTTAAAGTATCATAATAATAACAATAGGTGTTCTTGTTTATAGTGTCAAACTTGTAGAGGTCTAACAGATCTCAAAAATGAAGATAATTTTCTGGATTATAATAGCTTTCTTTTTCCTTCTAATTTTGGCAATTTATTGTTTAGCTCACTAGATAAACTCTTTGGTAAACTCTCAGTGACTTTCAATATTATCAACCAAACTGTCTATATATATAAAATTCTCTTGGGTATGTTGCCATTTCCAGTGTGATGATTGGCTGCTTAGGGACCTGACCAGGTCTGTTGGGCCAATCAGCACACTGGGGGCGGGACCATGTAGATTCCAAACATGGCTGCCGGAGAGGGAGAGGGAGTACCGTGGGGGCAGATGTGGTGTGTGCTGGAGTGCAGGGGTGGGGGCCAAGGGGCAGAATGAGTGGAGGGGGGGACAGAACAAGTGGAGGTGGGGGAGGCAGAACAAGGGGAGGGGGGTGGCAGTGGGGGAAGAATGAGTAGAGGGAGGTGGCAGGGGGCAGAACAAGGGGAGGGGGATGGCAGGGGGGCAGAACGAGTGGAGGGGGGATGGCAGGGGGCAGAATGAATGGAGGGGGCGGCAGGGGAGCAGAATGAATGGAGGGGGCAGCAGGGGGGAAGAACGAGCAGGGGGCAGGGGGCAGAACGAGCAGAGGAGGGCAGAATGAGCGGAGGAGGGTGGCAGGGGACAGAGTTTTTTAATGGCGTATGGTACGCCGGGTCCAGCTAGTATTTCTATACTGCGCCATTGGGATAGGACTTGGGGCACTGTTTTACAGTAATTACCATCTGTCTTGGAGAAACAAGTTTAGCTGGTTGTGCTGGGAGGCTCCTGTTTGACACCCTTTGAGGTCCATCAGGCTCAGTCCCCCCCCCCCCGCCTCTGCTTTAATGTATGCATGAAACATCTGGGAGATGCTTGGAGCTTGGGGGTTTGTTGTGTCCTGAGGACAACCAACTCTGTCTCCCCTTTACATTTAATTCCAAGGAAGCTGTTTTGGTCAGTAGTGCGCTGGATGCAAATGGACAAATTGAAGCTTAATCCAGACAGGACAAGAGGTATTCCTGGTCACTTAAAAGGCAGATTGGGGAACAGGGATTCAGCCTGTGCTGGATGAAGATACCGCCCCCCCCCCCGCCTAAAATCTCAAGTTCATAGCTTGGGTGTGCTCCTGGGTTGAGCCCTGACTGCAGTATTACATAACTGCAGTATTTTATTTTAATGGTTGTTAATGACAGAACATTCTCAGTGTTTTGTCTCTTCTGGGTTGGCCATTGTTTTCATCTTCAGCAGACTTGCCTTGATTATTTCTGAAATAGATATGAAAAAAACCAAATCAGATGGTCAAATAATAAGATAATTAGGTTAGTATTAAGGAGAACTAAGTTCAGATGACCTTACAGGCACACAAAATGCTGTTGCTGATTGTCATGATGGAGTGCCCAATTCCATCATGGGGAGTTCATCTGCAAAACCTACAGTTTACAGCATCTGGAAAATTCCACTCCCTGCTTCCCATAGCAACAGGTAAGGTGGAACCTCATTTCCTAAACATGACATCACATCACCTGACTGGAGAGCCAATCAAATCTGGCAATGCAGAACCAATCACCCTTGACTAATGGAGTATTGAGTTTCTGAACTCCTTTGTTTGATGCCACATGGCTTGAGGCCAGCAAGAGATACACATGGTCTGAAGAGCAGACTTCACATGGCTCTAGGGTCATCAAAGATCTATATGATACCATGGGGCCTGAAGGGCAGGCCTATTTGAATTGCTCTGAATTCCATCAACAGATACTGATACCTGGACTTCATAATTGTAAATTAGCATTTTCTTTTAGCTTAGGAGCATGTCTAGTTAGGAATGTGTTAGTTTTTATTATTTATTTTTAATCCTGTGATTGAATGTATTCTCTGTAACTTTGTTAAGTTGAGAACCTGGAGAGACTAGATTTCCCTCCATGCTATTTCATTGCTTGAACTAAAAAAATAAAGCTTTTTCTGTTTTTTCCTATCAACCACACACGTGCCGAGCTTGGTTTATAGCTATCTGAACTTCCCTGGGATAGAGAAGAGGGAGTCGTTGATACTTTAACATAACCCATACAGCTTCTTGCTGTGCTGTGTACAAGGGGGGAACTCAGTGAGTGGTGGCAGAATACTGAAGTGTTCAGACTGTACAAGAAAAGCTTTGAGCCCTCCTTCCCCTCTCTGTGAAGGTGGAATGCACAGAGAAGGAGGGGGCTCAAACTTCACATGGTGGCAGCGCTGTTTTTGGAACCAACGTGGGGAGGGTTGCAGACTGGCTTTCTTAGTTCAGGTGGATTCAAGTGCAGTTTTTTTTTCCTTCCCTCTCTCTCGGGGGGTGGGTGGGAGAGTGGTTGTTTCCTCAGTAGTGCAGCTTTTGGAGATTTCACACTGATGTTGGGTCAGTCTCTCTTGGACTAACCTACACCACACCAGTTATTGTGATGACAAAACTGAAGAGAGATGATAGATACAGAAGTCACAAATTCTCTGTATCATGTTTCACAGATTTCTGAAGCTAGCTATGGTGTTAGTTGCATTTAACAGTATAAAAAGGGATATTGAAGCACAAAATAGGTATTTATAGACCAAGCAAAAGAACAAAACAGCATTTAAAAGTTTCTGCCACACACAGTTGTCCTTGAGTACCTTCCTACTTCCATGAAAAGAAGATTGCATGAAAAGATTTTTTTTCTTGTATACAAATAAACTATTTAATTTTTTTGTCACAATGTGCTGCATCTTGAATCTAGATTTTAGCCTTGGTAATCTTAAATAAAAATGATACAAAAGCTCACATTGTGAAAATGAACTAGTAAAGTGTATTTTGTCCACTTTGATTGCATGGAAAATCAGGTAATAAAGATTCTGTTAATAACTGTGATCACAGTTAATGTACTAAATTCAAAAGCCTACTAAAGGTATATCATTCTCCAGTCATTAAACATATGTATTGCTGACAGAAACATTTGGAATTGGCCGAAAAACTTACAATGATTTTTCCATAGGCATTTTCTTCTTTACCAGAGCAATTACTCTTTTCTTAATGCAATTATGAAAAAGTAAATTCAGTGTGAGAAATAGCTAACTTATAGAAGTGTTCATTTATTTTCAGATAAGAAACATGGTAAGCTTTCCTGAATTAGAGTTATTTATGCAATTAGTTTTTGTATCTTATATTGCAGACAGAATTCACCAAGGCGGAGAATCCAAGCATCAAGAAATCTCTCTTTCCTCTATTTAATTCAAAGAGTCACTTAAAGCATAGCTCTTCTTTGAAAAAGATTCCTGTAGTCACTCTACCTATGGTATTAAATTTTTAAGAATGGTAGCACTGATTAAGAACTCTCCAGTATATCTATTTTACTGACCACAACAGCATGTACTATTTTATCCCATGGGGCCACAGTCTCTTCATGAAAATTAAGCATCTTGAGCCAGTTCCACAAATTCAAAATATTTATAGAGTTAAATAGTTTATTTTTCAGTATTTTGAAGAAGTTTAGTATGAAAGATTAACAATAGATGTTTTTAATAAACCATTAAAGATAACTTCTTCTGGTCCATCACATACAACTAAAAGACTAATTACCCTGTCTATGGGATGTAACTATACTTGGTAGAGTTTTAGTCATTATATGGTTAGTCATTTGTTCCACTTTGTTTAAATGAAAACAAGAGATTTCCTTTAAAAAAAGAAGTATTCTTTTCCAGATTCCCTGTAGGGCACATAGTTTTTAATAGCCTTTATTTTCAGTTTGTTTGGTAGTGATCACCTGTGCCTAATGTCTTTCAGTTGGGAAAATAAAGGCTTCATGTGTGCATGCGCGCACACATACACACACACAGGTTTAATGGTGTTTAAATCCTAAATGTCATTTTCTGAGAAATGGCTATCTGGCCAACAATCCTACAAACACACATTATACGTCTATTAATAGTAAAACCATCAACCATTAAATTCAACCAGGTTTTATCCCCAGCAGCTAACTTGCTGCATCTTGTTGCATTTACTTAGCTGTTTTATGTAGAAATATTTTATGTTTTAAGCTAAAGCTTTTTTAGGTTCTTTTGGAATAATTGCTTCTTTGTAGACATAATGCAAACTGACTGTCTGATAACTAAATTCACACACTGATGTTTTAGCCCTAGAGAAAACGATTTTTTAAAAAAATTGTATCTTATTTTATTTGTGGAGGTGGCTCGTGATCTTAAGTGCAAAATGGAATGCTATGGAAATAAGGATGAAGCACAGCAATGCACTTATTTAACTGCTCTCTCTCTTTTACAGTGATTTAACTAACAGCATGTGAATGCCTTAAGGTGCAGGTTATAACAAATTTGCATGGCATCTACAAATATGATAATTAATATGGAGCTATTTAAAAAGGACATTAAAGTGATGTGTTTCACCTGCATTGCTTTGATCTGGGAGCCAAGGATAAGAGGGGAATCTTAAGAGTATTTGTTCCCAGGAACTGATTAGTACCCATCATTTTTCTGTGTTGCAGATGCCTGGAAGTGACAGTCAGGATCTTTTGTCACTACAAAAAGCTATTCATTCATCTAGTCACCCAACCAGCAGACAGAAGGATTGGCATTCTGATAAGATGACAGAAATCCAAAGTCATGTAAGCTAAGTTATTGCTTCATTCTGTTCTGTGGTCATTGTGCATCTTGCTGTGAATAGTAGATCCAGTGGTCAGTTTGTGATCTAGAATGCCTACCGTATATACCTTTAAATATGAATTGCGAAATGGAGCAGAATCCCTCCCTCATTCTTCAGTCCACCCCGCATATCCTCACTAACAAGTAAGAGTTCTTAGTCAAGTAAATGTGCAAAGCCAGAATGACATGGGAAAACCAAATAACGAGTGAAAATCAGATGAGAGGAGAATATTGGTTATTAGTACCTGCTGAATTTTCCTTTTCTACACAACCATTAAAGGGACAGGAGCCCCCTCCAGTTTTCACTCTAGCAACCCTCGAAGAGACATAGTTGCCTTCTTCACTGCTCTAACGGATAGGATGACCAGAGTGGACATCCATGGAGCCACTTTCCTTTCAATGCCACTGATGCAGTTCATAAAGTGTGGAGCTAGAGACAGTACTCGGTAGTTGCTGCTCAAAAGCAGATAAAAGGGTTGCAGCTCTCATGTTCTTTCTGGAGGTAGATACAATGCAGTGACTGGGGCAATGATGAATTGCACAAGTATGTGAATGAGGAGAAGTTCCCTGGGCATGGTACTGGTACTGTTATGTGCCAGTGTCACTGCATACTATAATTGTAAATAACTAATATATAGTGCTTAAAAGGCATCCCCCTGCCCTCACTGCCATAACATGCCATTTTCCAACAAGAAGCTTCCCTTGTTGCAGCAGTAGCTTCTGCAAAATATTGTCTCCTATTTTGTGCCTTGCTGGCTCAGAAGGCAGTTTTAAAATGAGAAATAATTCTCTTTTTTTTCTTCTAATCAGACTTCCCTAATAGCCACTCCACCTGTAACTTAGATACATTATTTGTTTCCGCTATATCGTATTTGATACTTCCCTTAGGATGTTGAGGAATTGTGTCGGGCTAAACTACTGCTTCACTTCCTATGTTAAGCACGGATAATTATTTGTCACAAGTTAGAGCTGCTGACAAGCCAATATGTACATTTGTGTCTCCTGCTCAGAAGTGTGAGCAATCTCCTAGAGTAGATGGGAAAGTAGGAAAGGCTTCAATTTCATAGGTGAGACAAGGTGCTTCAGTTGGTGTTATCTGTATATATAAAACTCTTGGGTATGCACAGTGGCCTTAGGTATGTAAGTATGTTGCCTCTTGGGTATGTACAATGGGTTTAGGTATGTTACCTCTTTCAGTGTGCTGATTGGACGCTCCTGTCACTCCCTCAAGCCAGTCACCACCCACATGCAAATTCCCTCTCCACCTCACAATCTACTCCTGCCACTCATGGCCAATCTGCATATGGGGAGTGACCAAACAATGTTCTACAGTGTTGGCTGTGGTTACTAAGGCTGCAGGCCTTTCCAGTTCGCCAGTGTCTTAGGGCTGCACAATTCCCACTTGGGATTTAAGTCTACACAGTATTATCATTTCTATTCCTGCTACAGTGAGACCCAGGCAGCCACTGGCGGCATGGGGAACACTGCTGCCACTGCTGCTGCTGTTGCGATGGGACCCAGGCAGTCAACTGGCGGCGGGGGGGGGGGGCACCGCTGCGATAGAACCCAGCCAGGTAACTGGTGATGGCGGGACACTGCCGCTGCCCTTGTGACGGAAGTCAACTGCTGATGATGGGCTGCCACTGCGACATGACCCAGGCAGTCAACTGGCGGTGGCGGCAGGATGCCGCTGCTGCCACTGCAACAGGACCCAGGCAACTGGGTATGAGGTCTACCAGGAGTTTTTGGGGAGTTTTTTAATGGTGTGTGGTATGCCAGGTCCAGCTAGTTTCTTATGTTCTGCTAGATCTGAGGTAGAATTCAAAGACATAGCTGTGTTAATTTGGCTCAGTATATAGAGGGATCTTGTAGAAACTTTGATATTAACTTAGAGAAAGACATTGGTAGCATAAGCTTTCATAGACTAAGTCTACTTGCATCAGATGCAGTAGACTTAGTCTAAGAAAGCTTATGCTACCAACTTCTTTCTCTCAGTCTCAACAATGCTACAAGATCCCTTTAGATTTGAGATATACATTTTTGGAGAGTCTGGGACCAATTTGCCTTCTAGGGACCTGCCATAGGCCACATCCTTTCAAAAATGTGAAATTTTCTCTCTCTTTTTTTTTTTTCAAAAGAGGAAGCAGCAATTATCATTTTGACCCTCCTCCCCACAATATTTGGATAGTGGTCATCAAGACAGGCTACAGAACCACAGAAGTATCCTTGGGAATAGTAGAGGGCTGATTCCCAATCCTGTTCAAGATTAAGATTATAGTTTGTTGAACTGTGGAAACTCAGAGAGTTCTTTGGAGATAACGTATTGAAAATCACTGTAGTGGCTCTTGAAGTTTTTAAAATTAGAAAGCTTCATTTGAATTATTTTTAAACTTACCCAAGTAACTATTAAAATAAGTATCCAAGTAACTATTAAAATAAGTATTTTAAACAGCTAAAACAAAATTTAATGAAAACTGTGTGAAATTGTTTTCATCTTTGTGAAGAAACGAGCAACTAATGTAATTTTAAAATCAGCAAATATGACCAAAAGAGTGAAGAAAATGTGGTATTATTTATATCAAAATATATGACATAATTTTGTTTGCAGCTGTTTTAATATAAGAGGCATCTGAGGCAAATAGTTTACACGATGATTAAATAGTATTGTGCTATTTATGTATTTTAAAGCTGCATCGTCTTAATTTTAAAAAGAAATATTCATCTTAATAATAGGTAAACTAGATAAACTAGATAAACTAGAAAATTGGGCAGAAATTAATAAAATGAAATTCAGTAGAAACAAATGCAAAATTCTACATATAGGGAAAAAAACCCAGATGCACAGGTATAAGTTGGGGGATACATGGCTCAGCAGTACTACATGTGAAGAGGAACTTGGGATTATTGTTTATCATAAGTTGAAAATGAGCCAGAGTGTGATGCTGCAGCAAAGATGAATGCTATTTTATCCTACATTAATAGAAGCATAGTTTTCAAGTTGAGGGAAGTAATAGTCCCACTATATTCTATGCTGGTCAGGCTTCATCTGGAGTACTGCATTCAACTCTGGCTACCTAATTTTAAGAAGGATATAGGCAAGTTGGAGCAGGTTCATTGAAAAGGCAACAAAGGTGAGAGGAGGTATGGAGAACAAAACATATGAGAAAAGGTTGAAGGGGCTAGGCATGTCCGTCTTGGTGAAGAGAAGACTAAGGGTGGTGGTGACATGATTGCACTCCTTAGATACCTCATGGCCTGTCAAAGAGAGGAGAGGGCAAACCTGTTCTCTGCTGCCCCAGGGGGTAGGACCAGGTCTAATGGTTTGAGTAGATTTTGATTGAACATCAGAATGAACTTCTTGACAGTAAGAGTGGTTTAGTAATGGAACCAACTGCCTAGAAGGGTGGTGGGGTCTCCTTCTCTGGAAGTCTTCAAAAAGAGGCTAGACAGCTACTTGCTGGGGATGCTTTAGCTGGAGATTCTGCATTAAGCAAGAGTTGGACTTGTTGCCCCATGAGGTCTCTCTCAGTTCTATGATTGTATGACGCTGTGACTGTGGTTACCATCATAAGCATTATTGAACAATTGCCACCTTGGCTGTGGGCAACAAAAAATGAAGTACAAATAAATAAGATGATGGGGATGGGGATGAGAATAACAATAGGAGAGATGTAGGAACTAATGTCTGTTCTTTTTCTCCTTTGTCTTTCAGAGCCAGCCTTTAAAGTCTCTCCGCAAGCTATTACACCTTTCCTCCTCCTCAAATCATTCAATTCCTTCTGAACCCAGATTCCAACCCTTACCAAGCCAACCAGCTAAAACTTCTTTTTCTGAAGTTCGAATTCATCCTATAAGTCAAGTGTCTGCCACTAGCAGCAGCAACATGCGGCAAGAGTCCCAGTCAAAAGGCAGAACAACACTCCAGCTCCCGGGCCAGATGGATCCAAGTTGGCATGTTTCCCCAGTGAACAGGAGTGCCAGTGATGGGACTTCATACCCTGATCAGATGCCTTCTAAGAGTGGGCAGAACGGTCATACTTACAACCGAACAAACCGATCTCGAATGCCAAACCTGAATGATTTAAAAGAGACCGCTTTGTAATAATACTCCAGGGAATGCTGTCGCAGGGATTTACCTAGGGGTGTAGTGGTGCTGGTGATTGTGGTTGGGACTGAATTCTCAGCATTATAAAAGGTGTGCAATATGGAATATATGGAGCTACTATTCAGTTCCACATCAGTAGGGGTCTTACAGTGAAATGAACTTTACTAATTGCCATTCATCTAATCTCATGACAGAAGAATGTGCACTTCAGGGAGAATGAACTGTGTGCCCTTTTCTCTCATTTTACATTCCAGCCTAGTGCACATCTGTCTCAAAGCTGTATAGGCACTTTGGGGAGTTAAAAGAAATGTCTTATACCCTTATGAAAATTTTTGCTGCCTAGATTTAAAAAAGAAAAAAATTAAATAGGGTTTATGTGATACACTGGTATACCTAATAAGGGTTTAAAGTTCAGTTGTATGTCTTTATTTTTTTAAAACTTCCATATTTGATAGGATTTGTAATCTTTATTTATGATCTATTATTGTATTGTTATAATCATATCTTATGTTACAACGTAAAGTTATTTTGAGCTGTTTGAAACATTGTGATGCAGTGCAGCACCTACAGTAGTTTCTATTAAAACTAACTAACCTATATTGCATCAGGAGCATTTTTATTTTATATTTACATATATATATGAGAATATATATATATATAGTAAATAACTGTCTTTTTAAAAATATACTCATTTAAAAGAAATGTATTGTTATGACACTATCTGCCATATTTTTATACATTTGTGATATAAAGTGCAGTATTATACTTCTAATTCAAGGGAACAGAATGTGAATTGAAATATGACTGTAAAAATATTAATTTTGTTCCATTATATACAGTGATATGGGGTTGTATCCAGTGATGTCCCTCCACACTGATGGTAGGCTCCTGGATCCAATTGAGACTCTCATTCATATAATGGGGATGAAGGCCATTTTTGCTGCTTCCTGCTCTCCTCTGCACCCCTCTCCCCTTTCCCACCTATCTCACTAGACCCTTTGGAACAGAAGTGGGAAGTAATATGGTGAACTGTGGGGGTAAGGAAATGTTGGTGAAAATTGTCTCCTTCCCTGTTCCACTGATAGAAGCATTTGTTAAGGAGGAAAGATCCTTACATCAATTGAAGGACCTTGTTGAATACCCTATTGGTAACAAAATACAACAATGAACCGAAGATTTTATTCTTAGCCTTCCGCCCACCCCACCCCGGAGGTAATAGCTTAAGTGTATCAAGCTATGAAACCATGAAGTCATGATATTCCCCCCCTAAGTCTGTGCTTACCTTTCCCCATTGTGTTGATGGAAGATGAACGTCTGCATCATGGTGACAGAATCCCAGTGTTGCTTACAATCCTCCATCCAGGAAAAATAGCTCTTCTTGATAAGAGGTTAAAGCAGATGTCCTTCCAGTCAATACATGGGGTGAAGACCAAAGAGCCACAGCATGTGATGCAAGTGGCAAGCCAAAGTTGGCATGACGCAGCACTGTAAATCATGGTATAAGGTTTTAAGCCTATGTATATTCTTTGCACTTTGTTTGAAATTGTACTACGCAGAAAGTAAAATATTGTATTAAATGTAAGAGAACCTGTGGCACTTCCATTTTGTTTCTAGAATTTAATTTTTAAAAACCCAATAATATTGATATTTGAATATGAAAAGAAACAGTTTCTGCTGAAACGTAATTTCCCCCCTATATCACTTATAAGAATATTTCTGTAGACTTTAAAGCTTCACTCACTTCAGAGTGTTGGATTTTTCTAATTATCTATAGAATATTATTCAAATATTAAAACAACTTTTAAAAGTGGACTTACAGTATAGTATATGTAGAGCCTAATATTCCATTTGCATACAATTACTATAACTCAGGAAAAAGACAATTGGAAAAATGTCATCTCATTACAATACTGGTGTAAATGGGGTGAGCAGGGAGAATGGGAACAGAAGTGTCAAGAATAATATATCGTAGATTATTAAACCTTCACAACAGGACAATGTACTTCAGTCTTTTTTATTTTTCTTGCCCTTTACTGTTTTTCCTTCAAAAATTCACCTGGTGAGCAAAGGATATGCTGGCAATATAGAACTGTTTAGTACAAGTCGCCCCCTCATATCCACAGGACTTACCATTCCCGGACTTACCATGGATACACAAAACCATGGATAATAGCAAATGCTATTGAAACGAATGTCTTTGGCTGAAATTCCAGCGGAATGATACCATAGAATCACACTGGAGGACCTAGAAAATGTCTAGAGAAGACAAATTTTTACAGACATGGATAAGTGAAACTGTGGATACTGGTCCCGTGGATATAGGGGTCAACCTGTACCTCACTAAATACTGTAAAAGGGATGTGTTCACAATATTATAAAGTTGCAACAGATGTGATATATTAAACACATATGCGCACACAACTAGCAGACTTCTTAGCAGGAATGAAATATTTCTTCCATTACACAACCTTAAAATGTCATTTACAAGAACTGTGCATGTATCTATCAGAACAATACATAATACTGAGTGAATAATGTTATCTGTGGAAGGTCAATGGTGAATACAAGTTGGCATGCTCAAGCTTGTTTATTAACTGGATATCAATACATCTACTCATTCACAAAATATCTTTTGTGATCTTGTAGATGATAATCTCCTTCTATGGTTGCCCCCCCCCCTTTATAACTACATTTTCCAACAAGAATTCTTGATGGAACAAGAATTCTTTGAGACTTTGACTCTAAGCCATTCTGTCTAAATTTCATAAATTGTACTCCATTTACTGAATAATACTTCTTACCTTGGTGATCATTTGCACATTTATTTACAAGGCTGCTTAGAGCTCTCTTGATTTATGGAAGCCTCTGACTAAATAAAAATATTTAGCATCAAATTAAGTATATAACAGAACTGTGATTTTAGAATTTTAAATTGAGTACTGCCACTTTTAAACATAAACTTCCATAACGTGTGGATTTTCCTTTGCGGTGGTTCAAAAAGAAAAGCACTCCTTTTCAGTCTGTTAATAGAAAAACACTCAGTTTGGTTTACTAAGAGTTGTAAATATGCTAAGAAGTTAAAAAAAATCTTATTAGGCTAATGGAGATTTGTCAGCTTCATAAGAAGAGCAAAGCCTATTACGCATTAAAGTAGTATTCAGGAGTGAGCTTTTCTCTTCACTGAGATTAGAGAAATAATTTGTTGTAGCTTTACCAAGGACAGAGCAGCTAAGCTTAAATTATCTTTTTTGCTCTCTGATGGTACTACTAATAAGAAGATTTGCTTGAGATAATGGATGCTATTAAAAACAACATACATTTTCCGTGGTATTTTAGGGCTATTAATTGGGAAAGCCTTGGTATGTTTACTGTTATTTGTGGGGGGGAAAGTCTGTTTTTTTTTTTGTTTTTTTGTTTTTTAATGGTATTACATTAGTGGACAGTTTGGCAAAAGTACCCTTATTCCTGTAAAATGTACTGAAACCTGCCTAAAAGCTTCTTCAAAGTACAACTTGGGTTTCTAATATGTATTACAGATTGGGTAGCCCTTATTTGAAATGCTTGGGACCAGAAATGTTTTGGATTTCAGATTTAATTTTAATTTTTTTTTTGAATATTTGCAAAATTTCCAAGTTATCTTGGAGATGGGAGCCAAATCTAAACACAAAATTCATTTATGTTTTATACACACCTTATACACATAGTCTGAAGATAATTTTATACATGTTTTGTACATGAAGCAAAGTTTGTGTACATTGAACCATCAGAAAGCAAAGGTGTCACAACCAACTGTGGATTCAAACTACACAACACAATACACAACTGTACTGTATTTTGCAAAGCTTGAGCGAGAGACACAAGGCTGGAGAGAGACTGAGAATCTGTGAAATGAGCATGGCGCTTGGAGCAAATCCATGCCTCCCACCATTTCATAGATCCTCCCATCTCTCTCCAGCCTCACGGCTCTGTACAGAAGATTTCCGGGGAGCCCCCCCAGCTGCCCACTTCCACCTTATAAACAAATGAGCAGGAGCGCCACAGCCACTGCCTTGAAGAAACAGGAGGCTAGTGGCAAAACGTTTTGGATTTTGAAGCCAAATTTTTGAATTTCGGATTAGGGATGCTCAACCTGTACTGAGATGTCTTGCTTAAAATTGATAATTTTCTATTAACATTTTCTGCCATTTTTTAATTTTCTTGAGTCTATTAACACTATGTTTTGAGCAACAGACAGGACTGTACAACTTGGGAGAGGCAAAACATTAACTATCATTTCCTATTCCTTGGTTCTATTACAGACAGTTCAACCCAAGATCTGAGTGTATGGTTTTCAGGTGTTCAACGTGTTTTATTTTTAGCTGCCCATATCCAAAGTTTCCCATTATGCTTCTAAAGCTTTCGATAATATTGAGGTCAGCTCCTCCAGCCCTGCTACAGATTTTTTTGAAAGTAACGTAAGGGCTTTTTCCAAAGCTTTGAAGGTAAGAAGAGAGATGAAACTTACAGCCTTGATTTAGCCTTTCTATAAAAGTCCTTTTATTTCAAAATGTTCTCTTCCCCCTTTCTCTTATTTCTGCCATCCTCACGTGTGAGTAATCCATGGTGGTAACTTAAATGTTTCCAGTTGCCTTAACTTCATTCAGTGTTTATTTTTATACTATATGATAATTCAGCTAAAAGTGAAGGTGCAGTACTATAACAATTCCCCTCCCCAAAATTCTAAAATAGCAGAGAGGAGAAAAACAGAAATTAAAAAAAAAAAACTTCCAGTTTTAAATACTATATTGATACATGGCTGTGAATGAATGTGAAATTGGTCTATTACAGCTCTTACATGAGTATTGCCTCTTCGTGTTAGACGCAGAATGGTGAAATTCCGCCAGACATTTGCCTAAACAGTCTCAGCTGAGAATGTGAATGTGTAGTCTGACTTCTTTCTATAATGATAATGCTGTGATAAAGTTTTCTGCTTGTTTTTGGTATTAGTAAGTATATATATTCAGACTCTGGGCAAACATCTTCAAGGACTGTACTTTGGTTCATTGTAACTCAGCTATAGTTAACTGAGGTAGGCCTAGTGTGTATAATGCAGGAAGTGTTTCAAGAGTTTTAAAAAATAACCCTGATCACCTTTTTAAACATTCCTTTGAAATACCATATTAATTAAGTCATGCTATTATTCTACAAAATGTGTTTTCCCCCCTATCCTGTTGTTATTTGTGGCCATGCTGACTTGCTTGTGCATTAGAATTTATAGCAAATGGATGGTGTCTGTGTGGCATTTTGTAGTCTCGAATCTAGCTGATACTCAAGGACTTTTAGTTCAACATAGTTGCCTCCAGGACAAGTTAACATCATAAGAAATCTTTATCTCCCATTGCATTCTCTTCATTCAGCTGTTGTGACAACCTTTGAGGGTCTTCATTGTTCATGTGTGCACTCACTATTCAACATTTTAAATTGTAGAATAAAAATCCCATAAAAATAATACTGACTTAGCTTTATCAATGGGTTCTTTTTGCATAACTACTTTTATACAGGAATCTGAAAGACTGAGAGTCTATCTCTGAGTCAAGTTTTAGTATTTAATATAAATGTTTTAAAGCCTAATAATAAATATTGGTGCCACCTTCCTCCCAAGTAGTCTTGTAAAAGTCTGGCACTATCCTTCATGGAGATCTTGGCATCTAGGATGGTATAGTTAGGGCCCTTGCTGTGAGCATATACTCCAGGAGGGGCCTGCTAAGAATGAGTATACAGTACTATTCTCCATCATTGCCACCTGCTTGTTTACTCTGGCCCAGACAATCATGTTGATGAGAAAGAAGAGCAGTTGATGCCCTGGCTTACTTGCTCCCTGGCTTACTTGCTCCCTGGCTCCTTACCTACCAGCAGACATCTGTTAGGAATTATAAGAGAGAGGAGGAGGAGGAGCAACAACATCTGATAGACTTACTGAAGGGGGAAAGCTATTGCCAGACTGTCAAAATCTGAAGCTGTTACTTACCTTTCAAAAACTGTAGATCATGTTCATGTAGCCTGATTAGCAGTTGCAATACTGTAGCATTTATTCTGCCCCCCATTGGACGATTATTACTAAATGCATAGTTAAGTGATTATATGCACTTTTGTGTGTTTAGAGGGTTGTTCAGCCATCACTCCTAGCTGCTGGCACTAGATTTTTGCTTGTTCTGTTTGTGATCAAATAGCCCAGTAACAGTCCACCTATATATGAAAAATGCATATGAACAGTAGGCATGCAATTTAGATTTTGGATAGTGTTTCCAGTTGTAAAACAGCTCACTCCTTACATTGCTTTCATATCTTCCTTTATTTGTTTTGCATTTATTTGCATGGTGTTTTAGCTACAGGGTTGCCTTGTTATTTTCTCCAGGGAAAGTAATCAGGGAAATTTACTGGACCAGTCTTAGACAAATATTGTTAGAGTTGGCCAGGGTGTTCACTTGCTCGCTTGTGTCCCAGTTTTAACAAAAGGTGCGGGGGGAAACTTACCTCAGTTAATTCATTATTGTAAAAGGTATTAGTCATTTTTCTGTGCTGAAATTTGGTTCAGTTGATAGAATCCATAATGTGGGATGGCTTGGAATACTAGGTGTCTTTCCCCCTCTCTTTTCTTTGTCTCCCTCACCACAACACACACTTTTTTTGGAAGAGCCAATTAAATATAAGAAGGCTTTAAAAATTTATGGTCAACTGCAATTGAATTTCAGCAAATAGGTTTACCTGGTGCTAGCATTTAATTCTAAACCACAAAATGTTAGCAGAGAGGGCTTTGTAATCCTTAGGACTTTTTTAGTGCTTGGAAATCATCCACTTTCTTTTCTTTTTTTCCTACTTCAGTATTATTTTACTAGAATTATAATGAAAAGCACGAGTAATTCAGCAGTAGTACATTTTATCTCTGGATTCTTTGGGGAATTATAAGTGGGAAATAGAGATCTTAAAAAGGAAAAGTCGCTTTGGCAGCTAATAGCCTTGTAAATCCAGAACTGCTTAGATCTTCATTATTGAAATACTGAATAAGGATTATAGATTTAAAATGAGGGAGATCACATATTTTGGAGCTCTTTATAGCTTTATGAGAGGCAAAGTAAACCAAAAGGATAAAGTCAGTTTCCTAGGCTCTTGAAATGTTATAAGTAAAAATTGTCCACTTTCGCTATCCCTTTTCAAAGAAAATCTCAGGCACACAAAAATTGTTCCCACTCTCTGTTGTTGAAAGAAATTTCGTTATGTAAATCTTTTAATTAAGTTTGCAAATATATTGGATATTAGAAGAAGAATTCATTCCAAATAATAAACCATCTGTACATGTTTCTCAAACTCCTTGTATCATGTTGTGGTTACACCATATCGTATTGTTTTCAGGCATGTATTCCATTCTTAACTCCTGTATAATTTTTAATATTTGTGTAAATAATGTGAGAAAGAGATGGGGTGGGGAGAAATTATCCTGTGTTTAATCTTTAATTATCCGCATGGGAATTATTCATTTTTACTGAGCACAATGTATTTTTGAATGGGCCTTCCAAAATACATCTTTAATAAAAATGCAGGTTTTGCACTAGAAAACTGAGAGTGTCATCCCTACTGTCCTCAGAATACTTCCCGCATCCAGCAAACTTTCCCTCAGCCTTGTTTCTTCATCCTTTTGCTCTTAATTATTATGGATCTAGCCATGCAACAATGTAAGTATTGTTGCTAAGAAATACTATGACTTCTCTTGAAACATTTGAATGATCGAAAGTACAGTATAGTTCTCCCTCCACATTCACAGATTTGGCAAACATGGATTTAAGTATTCACGGCTTGAAAATGTTATTTTAAAAAATAATAATCCAAAAAGCAAACCTTGATTTTCCCATCTTATATAAGGGACACCATTTTGCTATGCCATTGCATATAATGGGACTTGAGTATTCACGGATTTGGGTATTCACAGGGGGTCCTGGAACCAAACCCCAGCGAATGTGAAGGGACAACTGTACATGTATTACTTAAGAGAACCATTTTCTCTCAAATGGATTGTGGTTTTCCTTTGAACATTTTTAACCAGCATTGGTGTCATATGTCACTATTCCTCTTTGAAATGATCTGTATGAATTTTGAGCAGCAGAGGTCACCAAGAGAACCTTCCTGAAAAGAATACCCATTTTCTCTCCCCTTCATTCCAAAAAACCCAGCAGAGGTTTCATCTGTAACATGACATAAGTTATAGTTGCACAGATGGGTTTTGGCACTTGGGAAATGGTGTTCTTTCTGTTTTCAAGTGACTGCTTCATCTTCTTTCATGGCAGGACTAGACCTGGCTGTGAACCTCAACTGAGCAAGTCCATATACTGTAGCCTTGTTCACATGTAGATTATCTGGTCACAATCTGCACTCCTGCCTCTCTCCTGTCCCTGACCCACCACTATCACCCTACACCACACTTAGCTTCTCTTACATTGTTCTGGCAGCCCAGATCGAAATCCCACAGATTCTTGCGAGAAGACACGAGTGCGGGAAATTTTTAAAAAAAGAACAAAAAACTGACAGCAAGCACAAAAACACACTTAAAAATTAACAAGTAACCTGGGGAGGGTCATAAAAAATGTTTCACTTACCTGGATGTCCCAATCTCACCTGGAAGTGTTCTGGCAGGGACCTCCCATTAACGCTGGGATCTTGCCAGCACAACAGGGCACCTTGTTGCACACAGTCAAATCTGTGACAGAAATGGAACGGGGGGATCAATTGATGACTTCTCCCATCAATAAAAAGCAGTGCTGGTAGAACGAGTGCATAACATTGGGTGACAATGTTGTGTGGTAAAGGAGCCCTTTTGCGATCTTCTGGCATTGCTGTAATGCCACTTTTGATGCGCTGATAATCTCCTGTCTACATATATATCAGATGTATCTAGGGATCCCTCCAGCCCTTGCTTACCCTCCATGTCCATATATTGAACAGAATGTAGGAACGAGCACTTCCACACCACAGTCGTGTACATATGAGCAATATTTTCTGTACACCCCACTCCACCGGTAAATGGTAGGAAAATGTTGGTCAGCAACAGTGAGAAACCCTGAGCTCAGAAATGTTCCTTTTTCAGACTAGAACCTCTAGAACCATGATCCACATCCTTAACCAGCTTACACACACACACGCACACATATGCTGGCTAAGCTAATGGGGGGGTGGAATTCTGGCAGTTGTATTTTTTTTTAAAGGCCTCTTCCTAGGTTTCCCCTTGCATACAATTATCATACACATCAAGAACATATCAAATGAGCTTTCCTTTGCATTCCACTGTCTCAGAGGCACGCTGTGGACAGAACCAGATAGCTTTAAAAAGCTTCCTATGCGTGGATTAATATTTCCATTTTCAAATACTAGGCTAGCTTCATGGTGTGCACTTTTCTATTTAATGAGCATGAAAACCCTTGAACTGTTCATATCCTCTCAATGTTGTGTTTATTCTTTTCTCTCTCTCCCCCTTCATGAGACACTGCACCATATGTTAGTCATTGGGTTGAAAATAGTTGTCATTGTCAGCTAATCTACACCCACTGATTTTTTTGTCCCAGATTCCAGAAGAAGAATTTGGTGTTAATGTCCTATCATGTTTTCTGGGCAAGCATGTTCTGGGCCCATGCATTAACAACGCATTAAGTATAGATCATGGTCCTTAACCTGTGGTCCAGGGACCCCCAGGGGTCCGTGATGTCCTCGGGGGGAATCACAAAGGCTTGAAGGCTGCTCAGCCCACATGACAGGAGCCAAGGCAAAGGCTGGCTGGCTTGGCCTGCACATTGCTCTTCAATCTGCTCCAGCCACAGATTTGCAGGAAGAAATAGGAGAAAAGTCTTGCCTCCCCTCCAGAGCCTCTGAGGGAGGGTTAATGGATGATGTAATGACATCATCATCATCATCATCATTATCATTAGCATTAGTATTAGCATTATTATTATTATTATCATCAGGTATTATTGTTGTTTTAAATCTTGAGTTTTAAATCTTGAGTTACTTCTTGGGGGGCCGTGGCAACAAAAGATATTTAAAGGGGGTCCCTGGTAAAGAAAAGGTGAAGAGCCACTGGTATAGATATTTAATCCTCAGCTTCATTGGGATCTTGCTAAAATAAGGCCACAATAGCCTGAGCTTGGCAAATCATCAGTATTCAGATAATTCTTCCTATCTGAATTTAGAATTTATAGAAACCGGTACCAACCTTTGTCTTCAGTGTTTAAGATTCAAATTCCCTCTGTTCCATAAAGATTTCTCTCTGTGCCTATTTCAGCTGCATATATCTGATGAGCTGCCAGGAAGTACCCAATTACTGAAAACAATAAAATAAATGGTTGGTGTGTCCATGGGCAAAAAGGCTGTATGCCAGCAAAGGGAAGAATTTGGGGCCTCTGTCTTTTTTGACCTTTGCCAGGAGCAAGCAGGAAGAGAGAAGTCTTAGTATATATCCATGAAAACTGAAGAAATGTTACCTTGTGCAAGTGTACTATTTGGTAGCTAATTGGCATGATCTGGTCTCTAGGAACATTGGTCTACCCAGCACTGCTAAATTAGCACTCTGTACACGTACATTGTGATAGGCCTCAGAAGGAGAGAAGAAGAGGCAGGCACAGTTCCATCAAGCCCAGGCCCATCAGCAGATGAAAGGCCCTCCATCCATCCTGACTGTCACTGTTGTGGCCTTGACCTGCTGGATTTAATCCCCTCCCCCACTGCCATCCTCTTTTCCCTTTGTGTCATGTCTTAATTAGATTGTGAGACTGAGGGTGGGGAACCATTTTGTTGTTCTTTCACTTGTAAAGTGCTATGTACATTGATGGTGCTATATAAATAAATGACAACAAGGACAGCAGCAGCAGCAGCTCCAGTCTATCAAGGTACAATCCAATTTCAGCAGCAGTACAATCTGCCACAATGTTGGGCACTTGGCGGTAATTCACACTAAAAACTCATCCCATTAATAACAGTGGACTCAGAGTTCTATACTCGTTAAAATTACATTTGGGGACTAAGGACTTTTTCAAACAGGGTAAAAAAACCGCTGAGGAGGTCGGGAGAAGAACAGGGCTGTCGTGTTTACAGAGCCCCGTTTCAGACGATGCAGTGCTCCTCTGCCCCCCTCCCGACCTCTCCCAACCTCTCCCAACCTTCCCCCATGCTGCGGGCACTGCTTTCATTGATGGAAAACCTCCCTCAATAAAAAGTGATGCCTGCAGCACAGGGAAAGGTCGGGAGGAGGTTGGGAGGGGGACGGGGTTGTCTGAAATGGGGCTCTGTAAGTGCGACTGCCCCATTCTTCTCCTGACCTCAGGGTTTTTTTTTACCCTGTTTGAAAAAGTCCTAAATCCAGTCTTCTGTTAGCAGAACTTCTGTGACTTTCTTTGTCTTCCTCTCTCCCTTGCAGCTTTTCATGCTGCCTGTTAACATGTTCCCAGGGGTTTTCCACTCTCCACCACTGGTTTTGGGGAAACATGGGGTGACTGTATGGACAGAGATTGATGCCTCCCAGTTTTTCTGGATTCTACCATGCCACCAGTAGAAGTTCACCACAGAGCCCTGCTCCTTAAGCATGTGAAATTTTGCATTTTTGCTTATACTGAATAATTCTTTAATAAGCCCAGGCATGACACCACCTTTGACGCTATTCCAGGGAATTTGGGATTGGTTTATGCCAAAATGTACATGTGCATGGTTTTAAACCATGTTAACCCTTTAAAGATGTTAAATTGTTTAATAGCATTAATTCTTTTTTTTTTATTTCAAATTTTAAATTGGTTTAAAATGCTTAAACTGCTTTTACTTGTACCCCACCCTGAAATTCCATTAAATAGAGCAGGGTAGAATTATTTAAATAACTAAATATCCATTTGGCCCCAAAACACTACTTGCTTTAAGTTAGTTTGGTTATGGTACCAATGGATTAGAATGGCTGTTGATACATTAATGCATAACAGGAATGCTTTTAATATTTTTTATCAATGTATTTTAACTAATAGTTCTAGCTTATGATTATGTGCCTCATAGAATGGCAATGATTATGCACTGTATTAAATTTAGGACTTTGTTGTTAACTGCTATCAAATCAACTTCAATTTATGATGACCCTATGAATGAGAGACCTCCAGGTCACCCTATCATCTACAGCCCTGTTCATGGCTTACAAGTCCAGGGTTGTGGCTTTCTTGATTCAGTCCATCTACCTGTAGTGTGGTCGTCTTCTTTTCCTACTGCCTTCTACCTTACCAAGCATTATTATATCTTGTAATGAGTAATTTCTTCTCATTATATGTCCAAAGTATGACAATCACAGCTTAGTCGTCATGGCTTCTAGGTAGAGTTCATGTCTGATGTGCTCTAGGACCCATTTATGGCAGTCTGTGGTATTCACAGCACCATATTTCAAATGAAATGGTTCTCTTATCAGTTTTTCCCCTACTGTCTAGCTCTCACAACCATAGATAGAAATCAGAATGGCATGGACAATGGCATGGACAATCATTGCTTTGGTATTCAATGATAAATCTTTACACTTGAGGATCTTGTCTAGTTCCTCCATAGCTAACCTTCCTAGTACTAGTATGTTCTGATTTCTTGACTGAAGTATCCAATTTGATAAATGACTGGGACAATTTTCTAGGTTCAGGGACTTTGGGACTGATTTTTAAGGTGTGTCTGCCTCAACATTGGCAAGAAGTTTGTTCATAGTTTTACCCACTTCCAGGTATTTGCAGAGGCAGGGCAAATTACTATTCCTATCCATTAATTGTCATTCAAACATCTTAAATATCTTACAAGCACATGTACAGTATATACCAGTGTTTCTCAACCAGGGTTCCCTGGAACCTTAGGGTTCCCCAAGAGGTGGCTCAAGAGATTGTGATTGTTGGGGGAAAGCAAGAACAGTATATAGAATAATGCTTATGCAGAGGTTCCCAGAGACCTGAAAATTATTTCAAGGGTTCCTCCAGGATAAAAAGGTCGAGAAAGGCTGGTATATACTGAACTGTCCTCCATGCGTTCAGTATACCTTATTCCCAATTAAGAGCGCATAGGATAAATTACAGGCAGCCTTTTTTATTCCTTAGAAGATTCAATGTCAACAGCAGTCTTAATATTTCTTAGGGGCTTACCACACTCTAAATAAAAGTGGGAACGTAGCAGGAAAATTCTGTCTTTCCTGCTGCCTTACTGCATGGAGTCACCATTCTTCCAGCATTCTTTTGTTCCCATCCCATGGAGGACCAAGGTAAAGCTGCATCCTTTTGCAAACTAATTTTTCTAGTTAGCAAAAAGATGCAGTTTAACCTTGGTCCCCCACAGGACCAGAATGAAAGAACACCGACATCATGTGGTAAGGCAGCAGGAGAGATGGAACGTTCCTGCTGCTTTGCTGCTTTTCTTCAGAGTGCAGTAAGTCCCTTATTGCTTGATCATTTAGTACATTACTGACTGATATTTCCTGAGGAAGCTCAACTACATAGGAGTCTAAGTGGTCAGATCACTTCCCAGGATGCTCAGCCCCCTCTCCCCAGCCTAGTCCCAAGGGGCCATGAGTTGCCATTGCCCCCATCCTTTTCCAAGTTCTGTGCTTAGGGGAAGGGAAAGCTTCAGTGGTTTTTTGAAAACAGGGATGTGTAGAAATGCCTTGAGGCTGCTCTATAGTTTTGTGTTATTGGTGGCACCAGATGGAGATCCAGCATCTGAAAGTGTACCCACCCAGTTTAATGGTGCCAAGATGTGCATTGTTCCTGCTTCATTTTAGCTCACAGCCTGATGGCCCTCTGCAATGTCCACTTACTAGGAAGCAGTCACTGCAACTGACGGGGCTGTTCCCTTATCACTTGGGAAACAGCTGACTGCCATTTCCACCCATTAACAATCTCCAGTGCAACAGGCAGAAGGAGGTTCCTGTCACAATTCCTCCTAGTGCCAGAGATTGCTCATGCAAGGGGGGAAGTGGCTGCTGCTCAGTAAGTGGGAACTGGGGGAATTTTCATGGCCCCTACATATCACCTCTAAGCTATGGGCTATGTAGGGACTGTGGATACATAACAATCACACATGCATACCTCCAGGTTACATATTCATAACTGACATGGAGGATTCCAGCATTAATCTCTAGCTTTGTTGATCTGGGGTGGGGGGACTTGGCATTTTCTCTTTACTTCTGTGCTCTTCCTCACCATGGTTTTTGACACACCAGCATGAAAGTGCAATTCAGCATCAACTTTCCAGTGCCACTTTCTGACATTTTCTGCAATATGTGTTCTCTTCCTTGATTTCCTTGCCCATATGCTGTTTTGGAGCTTTATGGTCTGCAGTTATTTTAGTCTTCTTTCTCTTTCTCCAAAAAGTACAGTTCTTCTCTAGTGAATCAAGGAAGGTACTGATATTTATAGGGTGAAGCTTGACATATAAGGATATATTGCTGGGTATCAACAAGTATAATTTGTGGAGTAGCCATTGTAACTTTTGATAACCAGTACATAGATTTATAGAGCTTGTCTATACGAAGTGGGGGGGGGGGACCGGATTGTTCTGCAGTAATAGCAATTTGCAGCAGCTGCAAACTGTCTTAATGGTTTTACAGCCCCCATAAACTCTAGCCAAGATGGCGGCCTCAAGTGATTTACTTGCATTTCAAAATCTGCTGCTTATGAACTTTTAAAAAAAGTTTAACATGGTGCACACAAGTGATATTTCACATTTACACCAAAAAAGAGAGGAAAAGATTGCTGTTTTATCACCTTAGCAATCACTCATTAAGGCAAAAATCCAACATGGCTTGCCCTGTTTGCAAGCGGTGTCCCCATGCTCGTTTGGCCAATCAGCTTGTGCTGCTTCTTCTATGGAAAAGTGCTGTGATGCAAATGTGACCGTCTTAATGAGCAGACATGCACATCCCCTATGGAGCTTTTTAAAAACTCTGAGAAAAGCCGCTCTCCAGGCGCAGTTTATGGAGTTTCCAGCTTGCCCCTTCTGAATATGATGCTTCGATGCAGATTTCCATTAAGACAGATTGATTTCCAATTGAATTCTATGAGGATTATTTTGACCCCATATAACTGGAAGGGGCCCCATGAGCCATTGAGTCCAACCCCCTGCTCAATGCAGAAGATCCAGCTACAGCATACCCAGTTCAGCCTCTTTTGGAAGACATCCAGAGAACGATATCCCAGCAAGTGTCTAGATAATTAATTCCATTGCTGAACCACTCTTACCCATCAAGAAGTTCTTTCTAATGTTCAAGTGAAATCTTCCCTCCTGTTACTAGCCCTGACACCCCCTCTTCCCTTTACTCTTGGGGTCCCCATTATAATAATCGGCAACATTTAATAATTTGGTCAAACACACAGTCTTCCTTGCAGTGCGGCCATTAGCATAAACTGGGGAACTTGGAAAAACCCAAAGACACATTGATTAAGTCCTGGATGGAACTGGATCTACTGGATGGAACTACACTCTCCTCCAGATCCTGGATGGAACTACACTCTCCTCCAAGGATTGTGTTCGCAGTCTGGGGGTGCTCCTGGACCCATCGCTCCAGATGACTAATCAGCTTAATGCGACGGTCAGGAGTGCCTGTTATCAACTTAGGCTGATACGCCAGCTGCGCCCTTTCCTGGAAACTAGGGACCTCAAAACTGTGGTACATGCACTGGTAACCTCCTGTCTGGATTTCTGTAATGCGCTCTACATGGGGCTACCCTTGTGCTTGACTCAGAAACTTCAACTAGTCCAGAACATGGCAGCCAGGTTGATTTCTGGCGTTTCCAGAAGAGAGCATATAACACCTGTGCTAAAAGCTCTCCACTGGCTGCCTATTAGTTTCCGGGCACAGTACAAGGTGTTGGTTATAACCTTTAAAGCCCTACATGGCTTGGGTCCAACTTACCTCCGGGACCGCCTCCTCCTGTACGACCCTCCCCGCGCACTTCGGTCCTCTGGGAGGAATCTGTTACAGCCTATGAAAACAAGGCTATCGGTGACCTCCCAGAGGGCCTTCTCTGCTGCCGCTCCCAGATTATGGAATGGCCTGCCGGACGAGATCCGTCTTATTACCACCTTAGACAGCTTTAAAAAAGCTGTCAAGATGGATCTTTTCCGGCAGGCCTTTCCTGAATAATTATCCTGGCCCAAGACTCGGCTGTCCTTTTTGGGCTGTGATTGTATGTTTTAATTTTTTCTTCTAACTTATATATTTTTAATTATTGTATGTTTTTAATCCTTCATAATTTAATATTATTTTAAGGGGTGGGTGGGCTAGGGATTATGGAGTTTTTATATTGTAAGCCGCCCTGATTGCGTTGCAGAGGGGTGGGATAGAAATAAAATTTTATTATTATTATTAGTAGTAGTAGTAGTAGTAGTATTAAGTCAGGTATGCAGGCCAGGTCTAAATTCCAAAGAATTGCTAACTTGCAAATCAACTGAAGGCAACAGCTTGCCAAAGCCCCAGAAAAATCCTATTTTCTAAGACTGGCACAACCAAAACGTCCTAACAACCCTCTGCCCCCTTTCCTCACCTAAACAAAGGAACGTTGCTTCTTCTCTTTGATTCACAAATATCAAAATTATCAAAACACTATTAACATATCCGGAATGTCTTTGTCACTCTCTGAGCAACAGCTCAAGGTATTATCTTCTACTCAAAATCATATCCCCAGAAGGCAAATATTTGCTATAAAAACTCCTTGAAAACTCCACTCAAATGCGCACAGATCCCCTTCCTGCGGACACACTGTCCATCTGTGTAGCCAAGCGCACAATCCACCTTCCTCTTGACTCCACATCAAACTATGTAGCCGTTTCACATTGGGACTCCCGCCCTACTGGTTTCCTCCATGACCTCATCTCTTCAGGAAAAAGTGTTTATTGCCTACTGGGATTCTTCTCTATCCTGTCTCAATCTCTCCCACTCCATTTCATTAGTCTTGTGTGAATGCTTGATGCCTGAATGTGTGTGTGAATGTGGTTATTACTTTTCCTAATAAAGATTATTGTTGTTCTGTCTAGCTTAAATCTCCCCCATAGTACTGGTGTAGCTGGTCACAAGGTCCTGCCATTACCACCCTCTTGTATAGCCAAAGCAAGTACATTAATTCCCCAACTTAATTTGATATTTTCAGGGTCCCCGTGATCCCCCGGGGCAATTAGGGTAACACTCCTATAACTTAAAATCATTAGACCTGGTCCTACTCTCTGGGGCAGCAGCGAACAAACCTGTCCCCTCCTCTCTGTGATAGCCCTTTAGATATTTAAAGAGCTCAATCATTTCACCCCTGTGTCTTCTCTTCAGCAGGCTGAACAGCTCCATTTCCTTGTATGTTTTGTTCTCCATACCCTTTATCATCCTTCTTGCCTTTCTGGAATGTGTCCAGAGGAGGGTGACCAAAATGGTGGGAGGTCTGGAAGCCATACCCTATGAGGAGAGACTTAGGGAGCTGGGCATGTTTAGCCTGAAGAAGAGATGGTTATATGGTGATACAATGGCCATGTTTAAATATTTGAAGGGATGTCATACTGAGGATGGAGCAGGCTTGTTTTCTGCTGCTCCAGAGACTAGGGAATGGAACAATGGGTTCAAACTACAGGAAAAGAGATTTCACCTAGACATTAGGAAGAACTTCCTGACAGTAAGCGCTGTTCAGAAGTGGAATGCACTGCCTCATAGTGTGGTGGAGTCTCCTTCTTTGAAGGATTTTAAACAGAGGCTGGATGGCCATCTGTTGGGAAGGCTTGGCAGGGGGTTGGACTAGAAGGCTCTGTGGTCTCTTCCAGTTCTCTGATTCTTTGAATGTACTCCAACTTGTACATATCCTTCTTAAAATGAGGTGTCCAGAACTGAACACAGTGCTCTAGGTCAGTGGCTCTTAACCTTTTCTGTACCAGGGACCTCCTTTAAATATTTTTTGTTGCCCATGACCCCCAAGACTTAACTCAAGATTTAAAACCCTAACAACAACAACACAATTACACCATACATTAATCCCTCACTTAGCGGCAATGGAGGAGAGTAAAGACTTTTCTCCTGCTTCTTCCTGCAAATTTTTGGCTGGAGCCGACTGAAGAACAACATGCAGGCCAAGCCAGCCAGCCTTTGCTTTGGCTTCTGTCACATGGGCTGAGCAACCTTTAAGCCTTTGTGGACCCGCTGTGAGGACATCATGGACCCCTGGGGGTCCACAGACCACAGGTTAAGAACCACTGCTCTAGATGAAGCCTGACTAGTGCAGAATGTAATGGGAGCATTACTTCCCTTGACTTGAAACTATGGTTCTATTAATGTAGGCTAAAAATATTATTTACCTTGAAAGAATAGCCATAAGAGGCTCTCTGCCACATGTAGAATAGTGTACTCCTCTTAAACAGCCATTTTGCTACAACAGCTGCACACACTGGACAAAACCTTAGGTGACTATGATATTAAGCTGCTAATGTCTTTTGGGACAAAATTAATTAATGAGCAAGCTGCAAACATGGAAAGATCGCAACTGGCCCTGAAAAAGAACTCAATTTGAAACAAGTTAGGCTCAACAGAGTACTTTCCTTATGCACCTGGGATCTGCCAAACCTCACCACATCATTAACTGCAGTACAAGATAATAATGACAGAAGCTGGCTTATACACATACCTGCTGTGTGTATTCTGATTGTGGTATGGGACAAAATGAAGAGTTGGACAAGCTTAATGTCAGCCAGAATTTATGGCAATACACTTACATGTGTATCTTCCATTACTTCCTTTCTTAGGAATGTACAAGCAGAGCCTACGTTGGTGCGGCTGTATGCCTGTAACACCAGGTTCGTGTAAACACTGGTGACAGTTTTTCATGTAAACATTGATGATTAGTTTTTCACTAAGACACACAACTGGATAACTAGTTTTCATTGCATTACACACGGGAAGAAACCTGTGGCCTCACAGATGATGATGATAGGCTGTAGTTCCCATCATCCCTGAGCATTAGCCATGGTATTTGGATCTGGTGGCTAATGGACACTAACAACTTCTGAATGTGTACAGCTTCTCCCCACTTCATAGCACAGAGATATGTTGGGCAGAAGGCTTTTCAGTATCTACAGAGCTATCTATCTATCTGTCTATCTATCTGAACTCTTGGGTATGTTGCCTTTCCCACTGTGCTGGTTGGCTGCTCAGGAAACACACCCAACCAATCACCACCCACATGCAAATTCCCTCTCCACCTCACAATCCACTCCTTCCACTTAATCTGCAACTAAGGGCCCCTCCCTCCTCTCACTCCCTCAGCCACACACCAGTCACAGGCTGCGATGGGACCCAGGCAGTCAACTCGCAGCAGTGATGGGCCACCACTGCGACGGGACCCAGGAGATTATCAGATGCTCTAAAAATGGTGTTATCACATTGACAGGAGATCGCTAAAGGGCTTTATTTATTTATTTATTTATACCCCGCTCTTCAGCCACAAAGGCTATCAGAGTGGCTTACAAATGGTCAATTTACAGTTCCCTGCCCTCAGGCTTACAATCTAAATAAGACACGACACATAAGGAAAAGGGAATGGCAGTGGGGGTAGGGATAAATCCAGCAGATACTGCTGGTTCTTCTCTCACTCCAAGGCAGGGTGGTGGCAATTGGGCTGGAGGGAGGGCCTTTCACTTGCTTCTGGGCCCAGGCCTGATGGAGTTCTGCCTGCCTCTTCTTCTCTCCCTCCAAGGCAGGGTGGCTTCCTTTTTAGGTGCCATTGTTCCCCTCTTTTTAGGTGCCAATGCTCCCGTTCTACTGCCATCCCACCAGTGCTGCTTTTTATTGATGGGAGAAGCTGTCAATTGATCCCCCATTTCATTTCTGTCACGGATGTTCATGCGACTGAAAACGTGCCTGTTTCGCTAGCAATATCCCATCATCAATGGGAGGTCCCTGCCAGAACACTTCCTGGTGAGATTGGGATATCTAGTTAAATTACACACTTTTAAAAAACTTCCTTGTTTTAAAGTGTGTTTTTGTTTTAAAGTGTGTTTTTGTGCTTGCAGTCATTTTTCTGTATAAGTTTGCTTCTTCTTCTTCTTCTTCTTTTTTTTAATTTCCCGCATTCTTGTCTTCTCATGAGAACCGGCAGGATTTCATTCCAGGAAGTGAATGGACCTCCATTAGAGCTCCATTCACTCCTGGGCTGCCCAGCACACACAGTTAAGATAGGTCTGAAACTTTTAATTATTGTTCTGGGACAGGGACAGGAGAGGGGTGGGAGAGGAGATTGTGGGGCAGGATTTTTTTTTCCCCGTTCCTGTCTGATAATCTCCGAAGGCAGTCAACTGGTGGTGGCAGGATGCCACTGCTCCAATGTGACAGCACCCAGGTAGTCAATTGGCGATTGCAGCAGGGCAACAGAGTGAGTCACCCTCAGCAATTCTGGGGAAAGTGTGGAACGCTGGGAAGGGGGAGGAGGAATTTAAAAATCCACCAGCCTACTTTACAGGCTTGTCATGAGGTCTATCAGGTGTTTTGGGGGAGTTTTATAAATGGTGTATGTTATTCTGTGTAAAGCTAATATATATATATATATATATATATATATATGTCTTATGATATGGTTTTCATTATAAATAAAGCAAGACAGACTGTATCAGAAAACAAAAATATTTGTTTAACATTAGCAAAACAGCTGCCATTAACCTATTCTTATGTGAGAGCAAAAATCCCACTACCTTTCCAAAAGAGACATTATTTTAAATAATGCATTAATTTGTTGAAATGAGAGGCAAAGGAAAAAAATTATGCTGCCCCAGATTAATAATACATTATTGGCTGCCTACAGCAAAATTATTTCTATATATAGGTATCAGAATTCAAATTCCATTGACAATATGAATACTTGTGTAAGTGTATGCATCCTTATCAGATACTATGGCCTTTAAAAAAAAATGCTTTCACATATAGGCTTCTAGATGGCTTGGCCCTAAATCTAATTTCAGTCCCAATTAGATTTGTTGTTGTGTGCTTTCAAGTTGTTTCCGACTGATGGTGATCCTAAGTTAAACTTATCACAGGGTTTTCTTGACAAGATTTGTTCAGAAAGGGGTTTACCTTTGCCTTCCTCTGAGGCTGAGAGATTGTGACTTGCCCAAGATAGCCCAGTGGGTTTCCATGCCCAAACGGATATTTGAACCCTAGTCTCCAGGGTTGTAGTCCAACACTCAAACCACTACACCACACTGATTCAAATGGAATTTTCATAAGTGTTGGTTGGTTGCTTGCTTGATTGATTGATTGATATCTCTCCTTCCTCCCAATATACTGTAGAATAAAAGGAGGCTCACAATATATAATTCTATTCTATTCTAGTGGGACTTACTTTTGGAAACATCTGAAAATTGCTTATATATCTGTAAATCAGGGCAAGGTCACTACCATATTTCCTCCATCTGTAGAAAATTGGGGGATACAGCACATTGCCACACCCTCTGAAAATAATTGTGGATAATTTTGCTCAAAACACCTAGGGGGTGTGGTAGACAATTTTGCCATAATCCCCACCAAGGCATTTTAGGCTCAGTAGAGCCCTTTTTCTATCTAGTAAATAAACTATACATCTAGTTTTCCAATTTACTTCCTAGTTAGAAAAAGATCTTTCCTGGGCCTAAAGTGTCCACCAAACATAGTGAAATAAATTGTTCTCTAGAGGGTGTGGGGAATGTTTTGAGCATTTTTAAAAAATCAGGAACCCTTTGGGTGTGTTTGAGGCTCTGAATGCCTCAGAAATGGCCTTGGAGGCACATGTGAAAACTCTGCATTCTAGAGATTCATGGTCCTGGAGGATATTATGCTGGTGTTCTAAGAAGATCACATGAACAAGGGGTGAGCCCAGTTTTCAGTGTGAAGCCATCCACTTGAAATTGTAAGCTTCAATAGCAATAACAATAGCACTTCTATTTCTATACCACTTATCACTGCCAAAGCACTCCCTAAGCAGTTTACAACACGTTAGTTAATTGCCCCCAATAAGCTGGGAACTCATTTTACTGACCTATGGAAGGGTGAGTCAACCATGGAGCCCTTTGGGATAGAACTTACAATGTTGTGGCTGCAGTACTGGCATTTAACCAGTGCACCACCAGGACGTCCCCCCTACCACAAAACACATTGAAAGGCCTGGAATCTTGTTTGAATTTGGCCAAAGACCAGCTGCCTGCAGTCTTCTGTGAGTTGTTACTATAAGGCTGTTAAGAGTACAATGCACTAAGAGATAAGAAGGCAATTTTAAATTTAGACAAAAAAGCATATAACACAGCACTTCAAACAAATATTGTTCATAACAGCAACATTTATCCTAAACTGAGGTTTGCAGCAATTCACACAGCCAAATTTTTGTAGTAAAAGTATTAGATTTTTGTTAATGTAATAATGTTTCCAGGTATGGAATGGAGTATGAAGACATTGAGGTACCCACCACAATGTAAGAAGTTATGATTGGCACACTGTGGCACAGTAACATTCTGTGGATTCAAGTTATACATATGAAGAGAAACTATAGTAACTGGAGCTTCAAAAATTAGTGTATTTCCAATCCATGAATCAAATACATTATTCATGACCTTCAATGCCAGAGAGCCTAGCCTCAGATAGTTTCAGCCACTACCATTAAAACTGAAAGGCTTGCAGATTTTCTAACTGCTTTAACATGCATGATGCACAATCAAAGCAGTCTTATACAGTATAAACAAGAGATAATCCCAAAGATAAGAAATGTGGATGCTCTAGGGGTTGCTGCAGAGGAAATTCAAACTATGGCATACACTCCAGCATTTAAGAGACCAAAATTGGGACATCAATTTTGGGGCATCAGAGTGTGGTCAAGATGGCAAAAGTTACTAATGAGGAAGAGCGCACAAGCTAGGAATGGCTGCAGCAGTTTACTTTTTCCTAAACCTATTGGGAAGGGCAAGATTCTGATACCTTCTCTTCTCACCTCCCTCACCACTGAGTTGAGTGCAAACTACTTTTGCATTTTGAACTCAGTTTGTACCAACAGAAATAAACTGAGGACAAAAGTGGGACGAAGAAAGAGAAATTGGGACGTTTTAAAAGCAGCTCAAATTGTGGGATGATTGAGGATTAATTAGGACTGTTCCTAACAAATCGGAAGAGTTGGAGAGCATCCCATGCGATGTCAAGAGAATTTGGATCTTCAAAATCAGCACTACATCTCTTTGCCAGGGCTGGCCCAAGACATCTTCCTGCCTGAGGCAAAGGACAGGTTCGTGCTCTTCCATCTTACACGTGGCTGCCATTGTGCTTACAAACGATGAACTGAATTTTAATGGCAATGGGACAATATCCTCAATGCCAAGGAGGGCAACAGGCTAAGTTCAGGAGAAGCAGTGTAGGGCTTGGGCTTACACAACTCTGTAGTTCAAAAGAAGCAAACAAACAGGAGACTCAAAAAGAATGGATGGATGGCTGTCACTGTTGCTCCCTCCAGTGCCTGCCACCTGAGGCAGTTGTCTCATTCTGCCTAATGGTAGGGCTCTGCCCACTTTTCTAATGCAAAATAACCAAATAATCCCATGTTTCAATAGCTGTTTACCATGAAACCCAGAACCTCTAGTATGAAAAGAGAGAGAGAGAGAGATACTAACATCTTATTGAGTGTATGATCCTGTGTGAGCCTGGAAGCTAAGCAGTCATCCTTGGCTAGTACTTGGATGGGAGACCACCAATGAATACCAGGTGCTGTAGGATATATTTCAGAGGAAGGAACTGGCAAAATTACCTTTGAGTATTCTTTGCCTAAGGAAACCCAGTGAAATTAATGGGCTTGTTGTCAACCAACAGGTGACTTGAAGAAGGCAGGCAGGCAGACACAAACACACACACATTTTGTTCAGTGCTGAACCAGTGTTGTCCTATCCAGGCAATAGTCTAGACGTTGAAAAAACTCCTCATAAAATGCAAGAAGAATACCTTTTGTCCCAATGGGATCCTGTGTTGATTCAATGTATTGTTAAGGGGGGGCAAAAACTCCAAATACTTCACAGGAAAAGCCTTTGCACTTTTCCCCATAATTTTTTTTTTAAAGCTTTGTAGCAAATGCACATTCCTACTCATCTGAACACCATTGTGATTTCTTGTGAAGTACTTAGGGGGTGGCACTCTTTATTTTGATTGGTCGGACATGTGCAGACTTTCTGTCAAGTGCTCAGAAGGGCTAGTTATTGTGTGCTTTCTTATTTTTTTTAAAACTGTACTGTCAAAACTGTACTGTTTTGCATGGGGGGACAAGGAAGGTGAAGGGCACCTGGCAGCACAGCACCTGTAGACAGCAAGGAGGGCAGCCACTATGAGGAAGAGGAGGAGAGCTGCCTGTCCTTCACTCATTCTGGCAGTGGCAGCGTGCAGGCGGCCTCCAATTCTGGCTGCAAAGCGATGGTAGGAGCCTTCTGGCCAGCCACTCAGAGAAGGAAGAGGGGGGCCACTGGGATGGGTGAAGGATGGGTGGCTCTCCTCCTCTTCCTCTTTGTGGCCACCCTCCTCATCGTCTCTGGGCGCTGCACTACTGGGTCCCCTTTGCCTTCCTCACCTCCCCCTGCAAAACAATGACATGGTCACCATCTTGATTCACAGCCAGAGGAGAGCTTCGCATACTATTGTTTTTGCCAAAACACTGTGGAAACAAAGGATTCGTTTACATGGGCAAATATTCCCTTAAATATACCGCAAAGACAGCTTATTGTTCCCACGGATCGCACCACAGCATCGCCTCATTCAGAAGGGGGGAAGGTAAAACACCCAAATATAGCGTGACGAGGCATGTCGCTACTTTTGCTGAGTTATTTGCAAAGTAGCGCATTATTGCTAGTGTAAACAACCATTTCACTAAGGGCTGCAGCAGAGCTGCACTGTGATTGGTTCTTATGATGAAGGGGTGGGCTTTAAAAAGGTGGAGTGAGGGAGGGAGATTCAGTAGCGATTAAGAAATTTTGAAAAATCCTCTCTGCTATTTTGCAAGTCTGTGTGAATCCAGTTTGCCAAGAAGAAGGATTCCCAAGTCCTTTCAGTCAGGGAAGGTCTGCTCCCCACATAAAGCACTTTCTCCTTCTCCTCAGCTGCAATCGCTGTGTCTCTGTTTGGGGGAGAGAGAGAGAGAGAGAAACTTTTCTCTGATCTTCCCCCCTGTTATTTTGGCAGTCTGTGATTCTTTATTTAGCAGGAAAATGCAGGCTTCCAATCCTTTCAGTCATGGAGGATCTATCCTCCTCCCCATCAAGCCCTCCTCTGCTTGGTCTCTGCTTGGGAGGCCACGCCCCCGCACCTTTCCATGTCTGAACCATAAAGCGACATAGTTAACAAAAGTAACTGACTGGCACAGCTGCGGAAAAGAATTAAAGCGCAATTTGCCGCAATAAATCTGCCATGTAAATGAACCCAAAGGAATGCTGCTGTGAATTGCCTATAATGTGCAGGTATGTGCATTATTTCCTCCCATATCGACAAGCACCAGGACAACAGCTATGCCATTCTACAGCAGTATCTCTGGCTTTTCTTCGCAAACGAAGATTCAGGAAGGACTCATCCCGCGCTTTCTGCAAGCGCGCTGATGACTAAAAAGGCCAATCCGAGAGAGACAAGTCCGGTTGCAAAAAGCACAGCAGAAGGTCTCCTTGGGTGATGTTTTTGGGTTGTGATTCTTTCTGCGTTGTCATTTCTCTTCAAGACTTGTTCGGCATGAGTTCTCAAATAAGGCTGCAGCATTGTGGATAGTGTGTCTCCATGCCTCCCGATGTGAGGCCAGGGCGGACCACTGTTGGTGATCAATTTGGCCGAGCCTGAGATGTTGTTTCAGGGAGTCTTTTTATCGCTTTTTTGGAGCGCCCCTCTTACGCTGACCCGTGGCGAGTTCACCGTAGAGTAGTATTTTTGGGAGGCGATGGTCCTCCATCCTAGAAACGTGCCCTGCCCAGCGCAGCTGCATTCTCAATATCATGGCCTCAATGCTGGTGGTCCCTGATTGCTCAAGGACAGCAACATAGAATGAAGACAAATGCTTCTTTGCACTTAGTTGCCACTGTGGCTTTCTTAAATGATTTTGTGCTGTGACATTACTTGGAAGGAGACATGAGACTATGTAATGAGAAGAGCTTCTTGATCGCAAGGCCACTTTGAAAGTGAAGCCTACTACAGCTGTATTTGTTTTGGGCCATCTAGCATCACTAATCCAGTTCTGGCACTCTGATTAAAATAGATGGGACTGTGTCTTCAGGCACAATGAATTAAGACTGTGTCTTCAGGCACACTGTATCCTTGGGCATAGCTAGGGTGGGGACAGGGAGGGAGGGGATAAAGGCATTGCCCTGCCAAATCAGAATTCTGTCCCATCGATGAAATACTCCTTCTGTCCCCAAATTCCTAGCATTGCAGTAACCTAAAACTTCAGTTGAGCTTTTAGAAATACAGTTTAGGCATCCAAAGATAAGATACCAAGGAAAATTTACCAGGAGAATGTGAACACAACAGATATAAGAGTTCTAGGTGTAAATGATTTTCAGGGTCTCAGGGCTTGTCTAGATGGGCAATTTACCCCCAGCTTCCCACAGGTTTGGAGCCCTTCAGTCGAAATGACAAAGGGCTCTTGCCCCAATTTGCCTCTGGACAATCCTGATGATGTCCAAGGCAAAGCTGGGGGAGGGGGGGAGTTAGGTTAAACCCATTTAAAACAGTTTCTAAAAACACACAAGAAAACCCATGTTATTGGGGAAAACCTGGATGGGTCTGGTATGGGAATGCAGAGTCCATACCGGCATGCTTGGCTGCATGGCCAAATGGTGCCACCACCACTGATGTTGCTCTGAAGCTGGGAAGGAGGCCCCCAGCAAGTGATCAAGGCCTCCTGCATGTGACCAGCCTTGATCACATGCTGAGGGCTTCCTTCCTAGCTCTGGAGAGTGTGACATACTGGCTGGCCTATGCATGTGGACTTCTGCCCATTCATCACAGTAAGGGGGGGGGGGTCTGGTTCAGCTACGGGGTCAGAATGTGCCAGCCAAAAGGCAGCGTATTATGGCCAGTGTAGACAAGCCTTCACTCTCAGCAATACTACAAATTTGCGGAGTGAAGAAAAATTCCATTTGAGGAGGAGAAATTCTTATTGGAAGTCAATGCACTTATTTTGCCCCCTTGTAGCTACACCCCTGAACAATTAAGCCTCAAACCTCCCCCATCTGTCTTCTCAGGGTAGGTGGAAACCGTGCCGCAGGCTTGCACTAAAAGTCTTGCCAGAGAACTCTGTCGAACCCTGTTTATTATTAATGTGGCAACATAACCTGTTATATTACCCATGCTCCACGGACCCCAGTAATGTAATCAGGTTCAGCAGGCAATGCAACAAGCTTCACCAGTGCCAAGTACCGAATAAAGATGCCAACTGGCTGGGTTGGTATACATATAAACCCATAACAATGCTCATAACTAATAATGTTGTTAATGAAGTCAGAACAAGTAATTATGTACTGTTCACACAGAGGGTTCTTTTAAAAATTAATAAAAGCTCTAGGCCCCAACCCAATACAGAAATAACTGGGATTAAGCCCGCTTAACTCGTTGGGGTCTGGCCATACTAGGGTCAGAGAAAATGGCCATAAATGAGCAAGAAAAAGAAGAAAACTCAGTAAATCTTCAAAGTAGTTCTGGCTTTTATTTCAAAGTATCATTTAAAATAAAAAGCCCTTATAATTAAAAGATGAATAACCTATGATTAACACACTCACGTATATAATAAAGGGAATGCATTATTTACACATTTCTATGTGTTTGCGTAACATTCAATTTTCACCCAAACTACACTGATAATTTTCTACATAGTTTCTTGGACACCCACTGAATATATTAAGTAAATACAATCTATGATTTCTATGTGTTTGATTTATAAAATATGAATACCTGTAAAACTATTTTTAAAAAAGAGCGAGGTCAGAACATCCTAGCACCACTTAGATTGCCTATATGAGGTGGTTCAGTTGTATGGTATTGAAATTGTGTCTGATCTGCTAATAATAGCCAGGGAGTTAAAAAGCCATGGCTCTACCTGCATAATCATCATTATGATTACTCTTATGATTATCATAACAGTTTTGGAAGAGAAAAGAAAATAAATATTTTTTAAATCTAGCACCTTTTGGACAGGTTTGATGTTGCAAATGGTAAGAGTTTGAAAGCACAAGTCTGGCCATAAAAGACTAAGGAGATTATCAGACACAGCTAATATGGCACCAAAATAACAACAACAGAACGCAAAAGGATGCCAATATCACACGACGTCATCCTTTTGCATTCTGCTGTTGTTAATCTGGCATTTCTTTTTATTGACAGGCCAAGCTGTCAATATATTGCCCATCCCATTTTGGTGCTGGCATTGCCAGCATATGAAACCTCAGGCCATTTAGCTCACGTGAATGCACCATCAATGGCCGGTCTGGCATGAACACTTCCAGGTCAGATCATGACATCCAGGTAAATGATGCACTTTTTAAAACCTTCCCTGGTTTACTTGGAAGTTTTAAAGTGTGTGTATGAGCTTTTTGTAACTTTTTGGTGGTTTTTTAAAAAAACTTTTTATTTTGAATTTTCCGCACTTGCATCTTCTTGCGAGAACGGGTGGAATTTCAGTCAAGGAAGTGAACAGAGCCCATCAGTCAGAGGAGGAGGAGAGATAGGGCAAATTCCCACAGCTGATTTGGGTAATAAAACCCCCCAAACAAAGAACAATGGGGAAACATTGACACAAGTGAATCAAGGGTAGTCTCATCCTTGAATCTAAATATATGGGGTTGATGCATCCATTAAGACAGATAATGTTCTCATCTCTAGCATCAAAATAGGACAGTAGCAAACAAATCTTTCCTAGTGCTATATTTTTTTCTCCCGTGAAATGTGGTAACAGCACTGTGTTTCTTACAGGGATAAAGCTGGATGGGCTGTGCAGCTGTCAGGGCCCCATTTTACAGTCCCAGAACCCCCCAAAATGTATTTAAAAATGTCTTTTTTGCCACAGTTAAAACCACTGCACAACATGGTAGGTCTGCCCCCCAGATCTACAAACAGCTTTAAAATAACCATCAAAAAAGAATCCAAAACTAAAATCAAATGAAAATTAGCTGATGACCAAACTGGAAGTGACATGACATCACTTCCAGTTCTGGAGAAACTGCTGTTGAGGCTACAGGGGAGGGTCTTGGCTGTGAAAATGGTCCCTGCCCCCCCTCTGGGTAAAGCATATTTAAATAGGAATGGCAACATTCATTCTCTCTGTTCTTGTATACCCTTTGAAAGGGTATCAAGTTGTCTCTGGAGAAAGCAGTTCTCCATTGACGTCATATGTTGACTTCAGTCTCTGTAGACTGCACAACATAGTACTATGTTTGGCAAAGAGTTGTGAGGTGAAATAAGAAAAAAATGTTTTTATTGGAGTAGGAATTCTCTCCTCCTTCTTTTTCCGTCACTCAGTTTTCATGAAATCCTGGGGAAGAAAAGTAAACACCATTGTTAAATAAAATAATGAGATGAAATGAAAGGTGCAGGTGGGAATTTAATGCCATATGGATTGTGGATTCTCAAAGATACTATAATTCCATCTCTCCTTGCACTTTTGTTGGTGGTGGTGGTTGTGTGTCTACTATTTTAACAGAATTCCATTAAATCTAGTGGACTTGCAGGGAGATATAATTCAGAACAGAAGGTCATTGGAGAACACTTGTTATTTTCACAGTACATTGAGATCCTATTCTACATACATGAAGGGCCTACTCTTTGTATACCACAGTACTTCTCTATCTTGCTAATGACTCCTGCCTCTTCCCTTGAACTGCAACATGGTGCCGAAGTTCAGCATCAAGCACACTTATTCATACACTCCAGCAGCTCCATCCTGATAGCAATGCGCACATGCCAACCAAGGGGTATTAACCGGATGTAGCGGGAGACAATAGGAGGACGCAGAAGGTTCTGCACAGAAGATGTCCTGTCTGAATTTCCATAGAAAACCTACAGAAAACCAAAGGAATCAAGAAAAAAAAGCAAGGTCATCTTAATAAAAGCCTGTGAAAGTATCTAGATCTTAACTATCTTTTCATTTGCCATTCAGTAAGTTGGAAGCAAATTTCTGACTTAAATGCCATTTTGTGATTTGCCAGTGGTACTGATGGTTTCTATCACTACAACCAAAATGGTTCCAGACACACAGTGGTGCATGTTATTAAATTTTATTTTGGGAAATAAAACTTTCCTTCCATAAGTGGATTATACTGTATTGTGGATTTGGCAGGACCCATCATCTCATCCTTCTGTGTAATATGGATAGTATGGAATATGAAGCATGCACTGATAGAAACAAGGAGCAAACACCATATATTGTATGATACCATATTCTAGTGTTAAAAATACTTATAATGGAAATGTTTTGGTTTGTTATATTTGCCAGATGAAACTTTTCTGCCAGAATAAAGAAATCAATGCAAACATAAACCTCCCCCCCCCTTTTTTTTTTTTTTTTTTTTTTGCTAATGAGTTAAACTTTGCATTCTCTTACATGTTTCGGCAAAGGTTATATGTCTTGTTAAGCTGCTGTACATTGAAGAAAGTGATTGGTCTATTTTGGCTAAATAAACTGCAAACTGTAACTTCAGACAGTTAGTGGGCTCTGCTGATAATTAACCAAGAAGATCCAAATGAGGAAAACCCCCACCCAGAACTGTCAATTCTGAACTTTTGGTGGAAAAGAATTAATGACAAAATATGATATTTAGTTTGGACTGTGCACTTGTCAGAATCAGACTGTCTAAAAATCCATCTGCTGAGACATATCCATAGTCATCCTGACATTCTATGTTTATAAATAGTTCTCCACGTTCCATCCTCCCCCACACTTTACTCATGAGAAGAATAATAGCTTTCTACCTGTGTGATGTTTAAAAACATCTGCAACTTTCCAGGTTACATTTCAATTTGAATGAAAATCATTTTTCTAAATAAGTGTGACAGTACTGTACTTCCTCCCCTTAAATTACTTGTTAAGTGGACTCAGGAAATGTATGGTGTGAATTTGGAGATCAGATGCAGTTATAGTTTTACAGCCCAATAGAATAGTTAATTAACATTGCAGTCGTAAAAATAAATGCAATGTTGGATGTCTTTGCAGTTGTCAAACTTAACTAAAGCACATCGTCCAGCCATCTACAGCTGCTGCCACACTGCAGAACAAATGCAGTTTGACACTATTTTAACTATCATGGCTCCTTCCTATAGAATCCTGAGATTTGTAGTTTGTTGTGGCACCAGCACTCTCTGGTGCTGACAGACAGAGAAGGCTAAATAGCTCACAGAACTACAAATCCCAGAATTCCATAGCATTGAGCCGTGGCAATTAAAGCAGAGTCAAACTGCATTATTTTTGCAGTGTGGTAGCAGTATACCTCAGATTCACTTCAACACCCACAAAAGAACACAAGGCATCAGTGAGAGAAACAACATCAATCAGCTCATTGCACTACAAAAGGAGAGAAGTTATCCCTCCTTAAGCTGAATTCATAATGTAAATGTTGATTACTGGAAAAGGAATTCATTACAATATCTTGTTATTTGAAGCTAGTTACTTCCAAAGTCCATTCAAGGTTCTCATCAGTTCTAGTGGAAGACAACTAGTTATGTGTAACAGCTGGTACCCCTAGGTGGGAACTCACATCCTCATGGTCATCAAAAGATACACAAAGCCTGTTCATTGAGGGCCTTGATGAGCATTGTGATGCCACTTGATATGTGAAGACAGACACATATCTGGCTATACACCTATAGCATTTATTTATTTACTCAAAAGATTTATATGCTACTCTCCCACAGATTTTGTTTTCTCATATGCACACGCACACCTGTTCCTTGCCCAGTCTGTTTAACAAAATGGTACAGTGATTATAGAGTCAAATATGAATAAACAAGTATGGCCACTGAGACCATGGATACTAGAGTTTTAGCTTGAATAGTGGTGTTCCTCTTGACACCGATTTGCACACACCACTAAGTATAGGTGGAAATATGGCCACACCTTCAGAAAAATGTGTCTTGTACTGACCCTGTTGTTTCCTGTCTGGTCCTTATAATAGACCCAGTTCAAGTTCTCATCAGTCCTGTACTGCACGCTGTATTTTGTCATCCATTCATCTGCATCACAACGTCCTTGAGTGAGTATCCCTGAGATAATTTTGACTTCCTTCAGGTCAATCTGTAGCCATTGGTTAGTGTCTTGGTATTTGGAGAGCCAGGCACACCTGTCAGAGTTACAGGAGAGAGTCATGGAAGGTCAAGGAAACATCTGTATCAAGAAAGCTCTTTTTGCAGATTACACAAGCTCCCCACTTACCACGGAAGTAAGGTTGAATCTAGGATACAGGTGGGCAACCTGTGGCTCTCCAGATATTGTTGGAGTGCAGCTCCAATCACCCCACACTATTGGCCATGTTGGCTGGAGCCGAAGGGTGAGAGCTAGGGTCCAAAAGATTCTCCATCTCTGCTCTCAGATAGTACAGTTCAATCTATCTTGGGCAATTTGGTAGCAGCACAGCAAACATTCATTCAGACATATTTTGTGACTTTTCTCTTGGCTTTGTATTTTGCAGTACTTCACAATATGTGTGTATGATATGTGTGCCAATGCAAGTGTCATTAAGGGAGAGCAAGCAGGAGGACTAACACTGTGACAGAGGGAGAAGGAGATACCGTATAAATCTTAAAGAGCACCAGCCAAAAAGTGCCTCAGCACAGTAGCAGTTTGGACACAGCCACAGAGATAGTTAAGCTGAGTTTTTTAACCAAAAGGAGTTGCTTTATAAACCTTTCTGGACAGACTTGGAAAAGTTACCTTTTGGGATAACAATTTTCAGAACCTGGGAGTGTGTGTTCCAAAAAAGTAACTTTCCTAAGCTCTGCTTCTGACTCGTTGTTGATGGCAAAGCCCTCCTCCAATGCTAGGATACCATGCAGCTTACCCAAAGCCTTGGCCATTAAGCCGGGCCTTGTTTGCAGTCCATGAAGTATACCATCCAGTATATTGCTCTGGACTGGAACAGCTTATCTGATCAGAAGTGACAGCTCCTGACTCAAAACCAAGTGGCTTGTGATAGGGACATTCTAAAAGAGAGAAAGAGAGTGACAAGATAAAGACTGAGTTTTTTTTTAACCTCTCTACAGTGATTCCCAATCTTGGGTTCCAGGGTAGGGTTTTCAAAACCCCTGATAAATGACCAATCTGCCTGCAGATTCTAAGGGGTAAAATCTAAGAACATACAGGGACCCATGTTTCAGACTCTGTGGTCTATGCAATAAGTCTCCATTAAAGTGTGTGGACACCTCACTTTATTAATCAGATAGGATATTCAGAGACAGAAAATTTGTTTTAGGGGGGATTCTGGGAATTGTAGTCCAAATGGCAATTTCCCAACACTCTGGGCTGATCTCACATGGAGTTTCTGCTTCTGCCATTTTGGAGACTATCTATACAACCACTGGGATTTTCTTTGGTGAAGACATGTTTTGAGATCCTCCATATAATAGAAATTGCAAGGATAATGTGGAGAAGTGTTACAAGAATAATGAGTAAAAATGAACACAATCACCTCCAATGTCGTAGGCTGAGATGTATACCAGGAATGCATGTTTTATTTTTAGTAACACTAATCTTTAGATAACACAGTCATAATATACTTAGAAGGTAACCTTCTGTTCTATAAAACTCTTGTAGAAAAAGGAATTACCAAACAGATGTCTAAGGACTGTCAGACCAAGTCAGTTAAATTATTTAATGCTGTCACCACTGACCTTAAAAGTATATGTGTGTGCTATACATTAAAATGGCTTTCACCTCTTGTTAAATTTCTCCAACAACATATCTTTCCTCCATAATAAAAATCTCCTGGCATTTGGAGGTGAAATTCTTTCTTGACTTTTATTAGTATTTGGTTTTATTTTGTAAATGGCCCAAAATTACACAGCTGACATTTAAAACCAATAGTCCTGCCACATTTAATATAGGAAATAGTCTGAAAATAGTAGAATCAGATGATTCTAGTTCACTTTGAGATGTAAAGATACCTTTTTTCTGTCCTGAGTCTTTGAGAATGAATGGATTTGGTTATAAACCCCAGTAGATAAATACCCTGAAGGCACCAAATCCTGTCTAATCTTAGATGCTAAGCAGGGTGAGGTCTGGTTAGTACTTGGATGGGGACCACAAATGAATATACCAAGTGATGTAAGCTATATTAAGAGGAAGGCTATAGCAAACTACCTCTAAGTATTCATTGTCTAAGAAAAACCTATAAATTCTATTAAGTGCCATAAGTTGGTGAGCAACATGAAGTCAGATACACAGATAAATAAATAGAAGTCTTACCTGGCATACATTCCAGATTGTTTGTGCCAGTGGACCACACTGAGTTGGGACTTCCCTGACAATCACATTTGCAGGCTTTACTGTGCCAGTGCTCCAATCTGTCATCCTAAAATGCAAAAGAAACCACTGACTTGGCATGTACACAAAACAAATGGGTGCTAAATTCTGTCTGTCTGTCAGTTTCTCCTTTGTACTGAACTGCTCTATGGTGCATGCCACATCCCTGCCATTTTGAAACTGGCTTTGAAATGTATTTTTAATCCATTTATTTCAAAGGCTGTTTATAGATGAATGCTATTGTACATCACTTTGGAATTCCAGGTGGGCTAAAAAGTGATTAATAAATGCTCTTAATAAATAAATCAAACAAAAGCAACATGTTTGCACAAAAACAATTGATTCAGAAATAAAATTGGCACCATGCTATATGAAAGAAAATTAGGGGGGAAGTGTTATATTGAGTACAACACGGAGAACTTTAAGCAAGCTAACTCCTATGGAAACCAATGACATGACCAGTCCAACTTTCCAGATCATCTCAAGTTATAAACAGCCAAAACAGTTGCTGAGGATTGTAGTTCCGGCTGGAATTTGAGAGCTAGCTGAACAGCTAAGAGTGTGAGTGGGGTTTTTAAAGGGAGCAATGACCCAGACAAGTGCGTGGATGAGGCAAAGCGTCTTAAATCACCCCTGTGCAGTTCCTTCGCTCCCTTTGCGGGGAAAGCAAAAGCACAGGAGAGGGGCGATTTTAAGGGGTTTACCTCACCCGCCGCCCCTCTCCTGGGTCTTCGCTCCCTTTACAAAGGGAGAGAAGACCCAGGCAAGCACGGAGGGTGAGACAAAGCCTCTTAAATCGCCCCTCTGCTGGGCCTTTGCTCCCTTTGCATGGAGAGCGAAACCCAGGAGAGGAGCAATTTTAGGGGTTCACCTCACCCGCCGCCCCTTTCCTGGGTCTTCACTTCCCTTTGTAAAGGGAGTGAAGGCCCAGGCAAGCATGGGGAGTGAGGCAAAGCCTCTTAAATTGCCCCTCTGCTGGCCCTTCGTTCCCTTTGCAGGGGAAGCGAAGGCCCAGGAGAGGGGCAATTGTTATTCATGGTTTTTTCACATTCGCGGGGGTCTGGTGGCCCTAATCCCCGCAAATGTAAAGGGATGACTGTATTTTAAAATGTGCACAAATAGTCTGTTGTCACCAAAAGAAGGCAAATGAAAAAGTATCCACCTGGAAAGAAAATATGTACAAAAAATGTGTCTGCTTTGAGAAATGTGCACAGAAATTTCCATGCAGTGTAAGTAAGAGAAGCTTGAAATCTGAGGCAGAATGAGCTTGGTACTGAAAGTCAAGAAGCTCAACAAATTGAGCTTGGCAGATTTTTCACATTCCTGAGTGGGATGTACACAGAAGATGTACAAAATCACCAGATCGTGTGGCCTCAGACTACATTTGTAGCTTACAGCAGAATTATGGTTTAATAAGGCTGAGATGTATGGAAGCAACCTCAAACTCTCGTGGAAAAAAAAGACTAACTTTAACAATTGGTTCTTTTCCCTATGCCAGCCATAAATGGCAGATAGACTATTATTGCTCAGCAGTGAAACCAATTTCTTCAATGCTGGCCAATTTCCTAAATTTCATTTAATTTTGTGTGTTGTATATGCACTATATGCTCCTAATTGTTGGTTAAACATTAAATGTCGATGGCTGTATTTTTTTTAATTGAACACAAGGGGAAGAACAAAATAAGAAACTAAAGCATACAACTTTCTAGAAATTTGCATTAACATAGTGTGCTCTCATGGCATTCTAACAAAGGAGGGAAGGGGCAGCAGGTTGCGGCACTCATTTTTATAATAAGAGACAACTCACTCCCATTATTTAGCAATGGTAGAAATGGGGCGGGGGGGGAGTGGACAGGCTGATGCACAACTCAGCAATATGCCAGCACAGAATGAGCAGGAAGCAGCTTGGTCTTGGTCCCTTAGGTGGGGGGGGGGGGAAAGCAGAGCCCCAGATGTACTCTGCAAACTATTTCTGTAAGAAAGTGTTTTAAGTTTCTATGGCAGCAGGGGTGGGTGGGACTCAAATATTTTTAGCTACACTATTGTGAGCCTGAATGAGACCAGAAAAAGGAAAAGGAAAAAGAGAGAATGGTACCCCAGCATGTGAATATGTGAATTTGTAGAATTACACTTCAGCAGGATACAAACTGTGGCTGTTATTGAGAGGGACAATTTGGAGGGAAGTAATTCAGACATTGTAACATTTCAAAACCTGTTTCAACTTCAGTCCCCAAATGGCTCTCTGAATACAGGACGGTTTTACAAGGGTATGGGAAGCAAACAAAGAAAAATGGGCTTGGTAGAACTGATCTGTGGTGCATGCAGCATGTCACTCAGGGCCACACCCCTAAGTTAGAGCCACTTGGTACAGTCTTTCTGTCAACAATCCTGTTAAGTCCTGGAACAACAGCAATGGGGCCTGGGAAGAAATTGGCAGGCTGGATTGGGTCATTTCCAGCCTCCATGCTAGAGGTTTCCAATGCCCACTGTAAATCATGTTTATAAGATAGATAGATAGATAGATAGATAGATAGTATTGTATTCCAATCCTAATAGAAGTATTTCAGTCCTGTGCTAAAGTTGATGGAAATGTATAGTGAAATATTTTTCAGAAATCCCAGGCACTGAACAAATTGGAAGTCTAGACAGCAACACCATAGTGTCTTCAGTGAGCACAGGAAAAGTCAGCACAGGCCAAAGCTCAAAAGAGGCATTTGAAGAGTATTTTAAAAAGAAACAGAAAGGACCTACCTCTGCAGGTGACAATGCCAGTGTGGCTGGCAGGAGAGATAAGACAGCATGAGGGAGAAATAAGAAAACAACACTTAAAGCAAGGGCTTGCAAGATTTTAAAATGAATGGTAAAACATCTGGAAATTAAGATTATTCATTCAGCACTAAGGATTGTGCTGTGCTGGATGTCCAACTGCAGAAATAAACAAAGATGGAGAATAAAATATATTTTCATTTGAGCTGTTTACAGGAATTATCAGAACAAGAAGCAGCTATACTCTTGCACAACTGAAGCCTAAATTTCCTAGAGTTCCACAAGTCTGCCTTGTACTTTTTTTAGTTTGTTGTCATTTCTGTCTAATCTAAGGTTGCTGCCACACTGCAGTACAATCAGCATAGCTTAGGCTCATACTCTTAATCTGCAAAGTGGCTGAGTTGCAGTCACGATTAAATATACAAGGAGCATGCTCTTGTGCAGTGTGGAATCTTTTAAGTTGGTAAACTCTTGTAGCCAAACTACAATGTGAGTAGCCTGGGAATATCAAGACTTTTCATAGTAACTTCTCCAACTGATATTTATGCTTCAATTTAGCTCAATAATCAGTCACGTTACATGACAATATATAACTAAAGAAGTATCCTTCAGATCTGAGAGATTAAGATCCTCTGTGGACAAGAGTGGCTTATTACTATGGTGTAGAGTTACTGAAAAAATACATCCACTTTTTTTCCAATCCAAGGAGATTTTCAGACCGCGTTTCAGCATGCCTAGGGCGGGAGGAGCTTTTGGGAGAGGGACGGCGATCTTGCGCAGCAGGGGGGCGTTTTCGGACGCCGTTGTCCCTCTCCCGAAACCAACCGTGTCACTTCCGTGAAGCTTTGGAAGCCACAGAGCCATATTTTAATCACGGAGGTTGCCTGTGATTAAAATATGGCGCTGAGGCTTCCAAAGCTTCACGGAAGTGACACGGTTGGTTTCGGGAGAGGGACAACGGCGTCCGAAAATGCCCCCCTGCTGCGCAAGATCGCCGTCCCTCTCCCGAAAGTTCCTCCCGCCCTAGGCATGCTGAAACGCGGTGTGAAAATCTCCTAAGTTTTTGGTTCTAGTACTATTTTTGAGGTGGGTTCCGGGGTTTATCTCTTCTTTGCAATTAGGATTTCAGGAGACCAGGATTTGGATCCCTGCTCACTAGGTGACCTTAGGCAGGTCATACTGTCTGAGTCTAAGAAGAAGGCAACAGCAAACCACCCCTGCATAAATCTTAGGGTGGCCATAAGTTGGAGTTGACTTGAAGGTACCTTAACAACTATGACAACGTAAGGACAGTGTGAATTGAACTTCCAGTTAAGTTAACCCCAGTGCACCTAGGAGTTCCCATGTCAGTGGGGGTGGTGAATCTTTTCTGAGATTTGCCCTGGACATTCAGGGAACTCTCCAGGGCGCTGAAACCATTGTGGGGATAGGATGTGACATCTTAGATAGCGCCTTTGAACTTTAGATTAAAACCTGGAGCAAATTTGGCCTCTCTGGCACGGAAGCCATCAGCATCTACTGGAGAATAGCCTCAGAAAGAATGCTTTCAGTTCAGGTATTCTTTACTTCCTGACAGGAAGATAATTTTGAAAAACAAATGGTGCTTTAATGTTTGTGTGCCTTCAACTCACCTGTCAATTTATGGCAACATCATGAATTTCATAGGGCTTTCTTAGGCAAGGAACACTCAGAGGTAGTTTTGCCAGTTCCTTCCTCTGAAATACAGCCCACAGAATCTAGTATTCATTGGTGATCTCCCATCCAAGTACTAACCAGGGCTGGCCCTACTTAGCTTCCAAGATCAGACACATTCTGGTGCCTTTAGGGTATTTAGGCCCAATGGGTTTTAATACGATAGCTTGTATATTTCTGTTTCATATTTTTCCATAATTAGGTTTTGAGCTCTAACTTGTTTCGGCTTTGTTGAAAGCTTGGGTTCCATGTCAGGAGGAAGATGGGAAATAAAATAAAATGAAATGAAATCCAATACAGTAAAAATGTAACACAACAAAGGTTTGCATCCTTTTATGATGGTGTAAGGTTGACTTACACTATCACAACCGACTATTTTGGCTGTTGCAGAGATTAGAATTCTGTTTCAACCATGTAGTGACCAAAATACCACACTTTGTAAGCAGCATAGCACCCTCTCCAACAAAAAAGTGGCCATTTTTGTGATGTCAGAGAGTGTGGGACATGTCCATCTATTTCCCTGTAGCTGGATGCACAGCAAGGCTGTCATCTACAAGGATTTCCCAAAGGCACCCAGAAATCCTTGCAGATGCCTGTTGCACCACATCCAGCTACAGGGAAATAGCTGGTTATGTGTGGCCCCACTGATCCCACACACACTTTCCAACAACATGGACATGGCATGTTGGAGAGCTGAACTGCTTAGAAGGTGAGTTTTTGAGGAATCATAGCTACAAAGATATAGCTATGTGATACACATCTCTCAATGCAGGATCTCAGCTGGTACCTAGCACAACTTATTAGCTAGTATTAAATCCAGTTACCCACTCAGACCTTTTCCATCTGATGCTGCAGAACATTACAGCAATGTGCCATGTCCCGGGCTACCATTCAGTTTTCCAACCATAACACCAATGGAGAAAGAAAAGAGAAAAAGGCTCCTTATATTCCACTTATATAATAACACATTAAAGTGTTATCAAGGAGATTCAGAATTAGGTGAACTATGTGTGGAGCAGGTTGATGTTTTGGCCCTTTGAAGATGGAGAAGAAATACCACAAGTGAACAGCACGTGCAATTATATTTATGTTTTTAAAATTTTATGCCACTTTGCAAATGAGTTTCAGGAGAGTAGGCTGAATTGAAGTGAGGAAATGAGAGTTGTTCATACCTCCCCTCAAAAAAAAATTATTGATCTTCTACTGAAAAAAGAGGCAAAAAGGAGCTGCACAAATTAAAAAGAAAAGTAGTTTCACACACACAAAAAAAAGCACATGTCTTCTTAGAGAAGGCTGCAAGGATAATAGTTAGTCTCAAATGATTTATTATAATATCAAGAAAGAAGGATAAAAAGTTATACAGTATGTGGAACCCTTCAGCCTTTCTTATAAAAGCATATCATGAAAGAGTAGAAGAACAAGGGATTTTAAAAAATAATAATCTGAAACCACAGAATCACCTCAGGACACTCAAGAACCAACAAAGTAAGGTTACTTGAGTGCAGAAGTGGTTGGTGGCTCCCACATTAATAGGGCAGTAAAACCAGTCTGGGTTTTAGTCTGAACTTTAAAGGTGCTGAGCCTATTTGGGGGATAGAGTTGAATACCTTTCATGTTAGGACTATAACTGAGAGTGGATTCACTGTTCAATCTGCATGGAAGCATCCGGTGATCATGCTTCACGTGGAATTATGTGGCTAGGAGACACAGACATCGCAGGTGAAATGCCGAAGCTGCTTGAGGACTGACGTGTGATGGAAGGGACCCACATCTGTGTTCAACCAGTAGGATCAGTACATTATGTGGAGACTTGGGCGAGGGCCTTCTCTGCTGTGGCACCTTCACCAAGGAATGCCCTCCCCTTGAAGGGCACCAGTCCTGGCCTCATTCTGATACTCTGTTAAAACACATCTTTTAAATTTTGGAGCCTTTATCTAATGATATTTTTAGTTTGTTTTGAATGGTTAAACTTTTAGCAATAGCACTTACAGTTCTATACCGTTTTATAGTGCTAAGCACTCCCTAGGCAGTTTACAATGTGTCACAACATTGTGGCTGCATTTCCAGCATTTAACCACTGTGCCACCAGGGATCATTTTACAGTTTCAAGTTATCCCTTATTGTTTTACATTTTTAAAATAGTTTAAATTGATTTTATTTGGATGTTATTCTGATATCTGATATACAGTAGGGTGGAATATTTTTTCTTTTTAAATGAAACAAGCAAAAGGCTTCCTCATATGTAGCATATGGTTTTGCGTGGCCCATGGTGTCACACACAGTTAGCCTGGTGCTGATGAAAAGAAGATCAGCAGCCTTGGGGCAGCTTGAACAGCATTAATCCCTGACTGGAAGGGATGTCTGAATTTGCTCTTCTTCCCTCCCCGCTCCATGCAGGTGACTGGCATTGTCAAAGATGTATGAATTCTCCCCCTCACCCATGAAACATAGCTACAGCCCTCTCCCCACCCTGACACCTACCAGGTAAATTTGAGTATAGCTACTGTCACCCCAACCAGCATGGCCATTGAACAATGCTGACTGTTGCCATAGCAACAGTCTATGGAAACCTGAAGTTTGTAGCTTAACAAGGCACGGGAGACTCTGGCTGGGAATTCTGATTCCTACTCCCTAAATTCAAATCCTGAATTTCATAGGATGGAACCATAACAGCTCAAGTAGAATCATAGAGCTATAACTGTGTAGTGTAAAATGGTCCTTAGAGAAGGACCTTACAGAAGGATGTTTTGCACACGGAACCCTGAGACCATGTGTGGTCCATTCTCAAAATATACAGCATGTTTAAACCAGAAATGAACTCAGTGCCTAGCCAATACTTGCCATTCAAATTACAGATTCTAACATCTGTCCAACAAGACAGAGCAGCTGTATCTATATTTAGTACTCTCAGATATAAAAGAAGGGCAGATATTTCGTCTGATCACAGATTTAAGAGGCATAATAACAGTTTTGTTAGTCTGCAAGAAAAGCTGCATCTGACAAAATTCCCTCTTCCATACACAGATATTATAAGGTATAGGAGTCTTGTCCTTATTTTCATTTGATCTCCATGGTCACTGCTTTTCCATGGGGAAAAAAATATAAAGCAGATTTTATATGGTAGGCATTACATGCAAACTATTGTCAATTAAGGTGAGTAAAATAAAAAGTAAATCCAACAAGGAATTAAAAGGTGCCAAAATAAATGTTTTTTCAAATTTAGTAATCTTCTATCCAGTCTTGTCCTTGTAGAAACTGAGATAACAGGATGAACGCGTTTTGCTGTGTGGATAGTAGTTATATATTCTTTAGTCACTAGGTGGCACTAGATTTTTCTATATCTGGGTAGACTCACTGTTAGTGTTGTGTTCCTGTAGGAAAGAAACTACAGTAAGACCTCCATATCCACTGGGGATTGGTTCTGGGAGGGGGGGCTGGATACCGAAAACTGTGGATAATAGTGAACGCCATTGAAAATAATGGACTTCCAGTTTAAAATACCATAGAGTTGACTTGGAGGACCTCATAATGGCAGAGAGGACACATTTTTTAGGAAGACTCTATGGTAGGTGTGCTGTTTTGTGTCCTGTGGATAACTGAATCAGGTAATGAATCAGTGGATACGGGGGTCCTACTGTATAGAGTTATTATCTAGTTTACCAACTGATGGGCTACTAAGCCTTCCAAGTCCGTTGCTGTGCTTATCCAGTGAGGCCACGCCAACTCTCCCCCAGGATCAAATGGAGGGTAAAGGGGTATAGACATATATCCTTTTCAGTCCACAAAACCACTGTAAGATCTGGATGGGCACCGTGGACATTTCTCCTAGACTGTATATTTCCCTGCTTGAAAACTGGGTAGATGTTTCTGGAGCCAGAACAAGAAAGCATGTGGGGTAGGGGAAAGGAAAAAGAAGCTACTTTTCTTAGTCCCGCTTTTCTCCTGTTATTATTCCCCAAGGCTAAATTAAATAATTGACCATTTGCTTTCCCTTTGGCAATGCCCCTAAATCCAGGGTTGGCAATTTTCCACATTGATCCCCCTCTCGGCTTCCCCCCAGAGGGTGCCAAAATGCCTCCTCTTCCTCCATTTCTTCTTCACAATTGCAACTGGAAGTGCTGTTGTGTCACTTCCTGTTGCCATTTTGAAAAAGAAACAGAGGAAAAATAAGGTATTTGAGAGGGTGTGGGTTCTGGGGGGTTGTGGAGGGAGGGTTGCATGTTTGCACACATTTTGAAGGGATCTGAGTGCAATTTCCAGGAGATTTTTGGCCTGAAATTTTCACCATTTTTTTTAAAGTGGGGGTAGTTCAAGTGGAGTGGTGAGGCCATTGGGAGATGGAAAAGTGGGGGTTCAGGGGCTGCAGGTAGCCTGCCAAGCACATTTTCTCCACCCCTGCTTTAAATCTACCACTTGAGATAGCCTACCTCACCCTACATAATAGTTTATTCGTTCTCAATACAGGGAGACAGCCACTTTGCTTCCCAGCATTCCTCACCATTGGCTATGCTGGCTAGATCTGCTGGGAGTTGCAATTCAACAACATTCAGAGTGCGACACAGTTCCCATCTCTGCTGTAATGTATGGTTAAGAACCTATAACCAGACTACAACTCCAGTCATCCCTGAACATTGACATTGCTGGCTAGGACTGTTGGTGGATCTCCAAAGGGTTTCAGACTCACCATCCCAGTCTATTGTCCTGCTTTCCATATGTGCTGATACATTAATGCTTTCTTTGTTAACAGCTTAGAATGTTTGCACGAGGGCTTCCAAAATGGATCCTCTTGCTTCGCCCCTGAGAAAAATCCTGTGGGGAAGGTTACTTCAGCAGAGATGTTAAAACAAGTGCCTTCTCTCAGATCAAAACTAGTTAATCACGAGTTGGTAGTATAAATTAGCTACACCCAGCAGGAGAGCCAAATACAATGTTCAAATCACAAGTCACACTAATTAGCCCAGGAAAGAAGACCTCAGGCAAATTGACACTTTCTCGGTCAATTCACTTTTCTTTGGCTGGCTGCTTTTTCCACACCAAAAGCAAACACACACACACACACACTGCAGAGAGAAAGAGAGAGACTAGCTCTACCAGAAGAAATGCTAAAAATATCCCAGTCTGATAAAAGGGGGTCAGGACCTGAAGAGTGGCTAATGTGGTGTTGTAAGGTTCCGTGCTTAGCTTCGACAGCCTCAACAGTTTAAAATCTAGAGGACATGCCTCAATTAGATTATGAAATATAGGTCAGATGGAGAGCTTGGGTAATTTATAATTGGTTCCATCGCACAGTACAGCCCTACAGGCAAGTGGTCTTAAATGCCCTCTGTCTTTTGACCTCTAGAATGTTTGCCTTGATACCAATTAGGCAGCGTACATAGATGCACTGAAACCTGAAAGCTGTGAAAATTTGGTCTTTACAACTGTACTCCACAAATGATTAGCTTACCTAATCTTAGGTAAGGTTTGAAACTAGAGTTAGGAAATATTACTTTTTCAGACTCTAGTTACCAGAATCCCCCATGGCTATGGTGATTCTCCCATGGTAGGGAGATACAGAAAGCTAGAGTCCCCCCCCCCGCCAAAAATTGAGCTATAGTCCACTTTTAGTCCACTAGATATTAAGATCTATAGTCCACTTTTTCCAAGTCCTATGTAAAATGGGATCCATATTGTTGTAGTTGGAGCAGGCCCACTGTGGCAACTAATTTGTTGTTGTTGTGTGCCTTCAAGTCATTTCTGACTTATGGCAACCCTCAGGCAAACTTATCATGGAGTTTTCTTGGCAAGATTTGTTCAGAGGGGGTTTGCCTTTGCCTTCCTCTGAGGCTGAGAGAGTGTGACTTGCCCCAGTGGGTTTCCATGGCCAAGCCGGTTTCAAATCCTGTCTCCAGAGTTGTAGTCCAGTACTCAAACCACTACACCACCCTGGCTCTTGGCAACTAATGTATGTCCCACTAATTTTAATGGGTCTATGTGAAGGGTGACTTAGTCTAGATCCAGTTCAATGCCATTAATGTTAAGTAATGAGGAGATAAGTTTAAATATATTTACTAATTATATATATTGTAGGAAATTAGATTAAAGAAAACTTTCTAAATGTTTCGACATTATATTACACTTGCAAGTATAGTACTGTATTATCAATAGTCAATTGCGTATCAGTTTTGTGACTGTCTACATTATTTTTACTCTGATGCATCTTGAATAATGATATAATTATAAAATTAATAATGAACAATTATTACATTACAGAAACAATAAGCAACATTACATTTCCATTTTTCAGCTCTAACACAGGAAAGCATTGGTTATTCAGTGTTCTGTATATTTTTCACAGTATTATTTATTATCATAATTCACTTTTGTTTGTTTGATTCTTGGATTCCCCCCACCCCACTGTTTCCCAGTTGGTATTTCCATTTTGAGGTCACAGAAATGTTAGCAGCTCCTGACAGAACAGATGGAAACTTATGAGACAAATATTTGCTGTAGAACATTACGGGGATCATTGTAGAAGTTCTCAGTAATAAAACTGAAAAGAGGTGCCCTAAATATATGGTATGGACTGTACCAGTTGTGCCTGAAAGATATCCACAGAAAACCAGTTGGTGCAGATGGTTCCCTACAGACTCAGAAATAAACTAATGATTGTAACCTGAGGCATGAACAGCAGGTTGCTTGATTCAGTTCTGATGATCTAGCATCACATAAAATGGCTTCCCTTTCTAATGGGAGCTATTTTTAGCTGTCCTTTCTAATGAGAGTCATATCCTTGCATACATTTATTTGCCCTTCTATATACCTGGAAAATTCTGGAACACAGCTTCTAACCTTTGATAACCATTGTAAGAGAGCTGAAGGGCAATCTCTATCATTAATTAGCTGTAAAGGAATGTTAATCTTGTACGTGTATGTTTGTGTGTGAAAAAATAGGTTGGATCTAGATTTACTCATAGTCACAGTAGACACATTGAAATGAATGCCTCTTCAGTGTATATGATGAGTAAATCTAGATCCTAACCCAGTATTTCCTATTTCTAATCTAGGAGAGTTTTCAGTTGTAAGGAAAAGGACAAGATAGTTATTTTTTTAAATTACATATGCTAACCCCCAAATACAGTTTGCATATGTACATATATACTGTATGCCAGGACATCTGCAGGAATTTTGAAGAGATGCATGGGCAAAGACATGTCAGAATGATTTCCTTGAAAGATTGGTGAACAGTGAACAGTCTACAGAGCAAAGATGAGGGCTGTATGGTCACAGGCTGCATGTGTTGAGGGAAGGGGTCCAATATAGCACTTGTGACCCATCGACCTCCCAAAGGCCCTCACACCTTTCCCAAAAATTGTCTCCCAAAGCAGATTTGGCCAAAAAAAAAAAAAAAAAAAAGAACCTGAGCCAACACCTTTAAATGAAAAAATTGTAGGGGGTTAACAAGTTGTCACAGGGGGCTTCTCACCTTCAAAAAGCCAAAACACCAAATGACCCAGGAGGTGACTGAAAGCGATTTGTTTTCACTTCCAGATCTTGTGAAAATTTGCATAAAGCAGCATCATTAGAGCAGAACACAGCTGCACTCATCTGACCTACCAACTGGCCCAGGAAAGCTCTCCTTTAGATCAGTGCAGAGAGGTTGAGTCTGGTCACTGGACTCTTAATAGGAATGGCCTCAGGGATCAGTCTAAACCTCTTGCTGATTAGGTAGAGGTGCATCTGTCTGTGTATGTTACAACAAATAAATACATATCAGATTCCTTGGGGGAAGGGGACACAAGGAGACACACATGCACACGTTCATACATAAAGCCAGGAAAGTAGACTGTATTTGCAAATACACACACAGTGTTTGTGCCTTCAAGTTGCCTGTTAACTTATAGCGAGCTCACAAATTTCATAGGGTTTTCTTAGGCAAGGAACACTCAGGGATGTCTATACAGGGCTATAAAATGTGGACTGAAGCACACTAATGCCAATTCGCAGCAGCTTTCATTTGTCTCCATGATTTTGGTGGGGGGCAAGATTACAGGCATGCAAAGCCATCTGTGTTCGTTTTTCAAATGGGCATGCTTGAGAATCAAGATGGTGGGCGCGAGTGAATTACTTGCGTTTTTATTCCCACCAGTTGCCACCACCAAACAGTATTTTTTAAAAGCATATCCAAGGTGTGGAAGTGTGCTATTCCACTTAAATAAATAGAAAAAAAAAGAGAAAAAAAACCCTGTTTCATTGCCTCAGCACACGATTGCTATGACAAAAATCCAACATGGCGGTTCAGGCCACTTGCATTGCCAGCAAGCTTTGCCCCCTGTGCATGTCCAACCAATCAGCTTTCTACTTCTGCTCTTATTGGGAATGCGCAGCAAAGCTAATCAGTTGTCCCAATGAGCGGGAATGCACATTTCCTTTGGAGTTTCTTAAAAAAAAATATATGGGGAAAACCATAAAGGTAAATTCCTTCCTCTGAAATATAGCCTACAGCATCTGAATATACCCTGGATTTTGCAATCCTCAGAAATTTTAAGGCCCAGGACTAAAGGTTTTATCATTCATTCATTCATTCATATTTCCTCATTATATAGGTAACTAATCATGTTCATAATTCAGTTAAATTGCTTGGCTTAAAAAGTGAACTCATTTTTAATCTTCCTCCTTAATTGCAGTTGTGGATCTAAGTCCATTACCTTAAGGTAACCCACAACCAGATCAGCAACATGTTTTAACTGTAGACTCTTAATCTCTAATTGTTTCAAGTTAGTTTCTCTCTTTATTACAGCCACATACTTGAAAGGAATTGGGCACTGCAGAAGAAGCTAAGGTTCCTTTCACACCAGACAGTTACAGCACTATGATTCCACTCTAACTGCAAATTCCAGGATTCCATAGGATGTTGCCATGGCAGCTAAAATGGTGCTATGATGGTATAGTGAAAAGCCCTTAAGAAACAACCAGTATGTAAAGCAGGATTAGGACTTCTGAGCAAATCATCCCAAATTATTGTTTTGACTTATTTTGAAATGTAATTTATATGCATATTTGCATGAGTGGCAACCCCACTGTGTTTGGTGAGGCTTGTGTTCAGATAAATGCACATAGGATTTCCACCTTATGCATCCTGCCAACCACAGTACAGATTATTAGACAAAGCTTTACAAGAAGTTAATTTGGCGCTGGCCATTAACTACATTCGCACTGAAGTTTTCTTACAGGAGGAAAAACATCCTTTATGCAACACATGCATGACACTATGAAACTTCATAAATAAAAGAATTCATCAGAGGAGGAAAGCCAGGAAAGGGTTCCTCTCTGAGCTGCGTGCTGAATTGAAAAGAACTTCTAAGCAGGTTACTCCAAAGAACAAGATAATTGCTCCCAGCTTATGTGAATGACCTGACAGTACCTCTTGGGATGCTAAGTTAAACTGATTATCTTTATATAAAGGAATTGATGTGATTTTTTTTTAAAATTAAATCATTATAATACAGGGCTAGCATGCTCAGGGAGAAATGTGAGGCATAAGGTACTTTAGACATGATTAATAGAACAAGAAAAATATTTGCAGGAATTATAGTGTATAGGAGCATAGAATAATCAATAATGTGTTCTTCAAACAGTCAGACATGTTGATAACCAAACACAGCAACACTAGAGTCAAATTAATATAGAGAAAGCCTCAGAATGAGTACAGGAATATCCACTTCCAAATTCTTTGACAGACTATGAGATTTGTTCACAGAGAAAGTGTTTCCTAATAAAGGAAGCAAAGCAAAGACTGTTAAGTTGTCATATAATTAAAGAACATAATGTTCAAAGTAATGAAAGACAGAGACAAGACATCCCCCACCCCAAATAGTACATTCATTTACGCTAAATGATACTGCAACTTATGTTTTAAGAATTCTGGATAAATCAGAGATAGATATTCCAACTGGACAAAGGCTAACACTGTGATCTCAAGAACACATGTGCCAGAGGGGTTTATTTATGCTTCAATCAAGAATTGTAAAAAGCCATACGAAGCACAAAACATGCTATTATTCCAGGATAAAATTGACCTCCCCCTCCCATATATTTCCTTTAATGTTTGGAAATCTGAAACCTGTATCTGAGTAAGAGAATGTTTTAATGCAGGGGTTGGGGGAAGATAAATCTAAATCTACCAATAGATCTTTGAGTGACTTGCAGTGGAACACCAAAGATTTCTTTAGACAAGCCCTGAGCCCCAGTTGTTTATCATTATTAGCCACAGAATGGGGACATGAAGATGGGTGTTCTCCATGGTTGCCCCTAGGCTCTGGAACTCCCTTCCTACAGAGTCTAGAATGACCTACTTCTTGCAGGAATTTTTAAAAAATTCACATAGGCTTTTGAGGTTTTTAACAAAAGGGCTTTTAGGAGGGTGCTGTACTGTTTTTGTTGTTTTAACTGTAAATCTGTTATTTTAAACTGCTTTTAAAATAATTTTAAACCATGTTTTAATTTTAAAAAATCAGTAGCTTAATTCCATTTTAATGCTGATATTTTGTATGTTTAAATTATATTGTATGTTAATTTGTAAGCCACATCACCAGTCCTAGTTCTGGTGAAAAAGTAGGGTATAAATATTCATAACAACAACTACTATAACAAAAATTATCCCCCTCCACCGCTGTCAAATTATACTCCATGAAGAAAGACAGTTTAGGATAATTCTCAATAGATTCTTGTGAGAACAGACAAGCCAAGATTTTGTTGGCTTTGTTTGTCAACTAACAAAGTTGACATAGGTGGCAGTGGAAATGCGGTAGCAGCAAAAAGCGTAAAATGGCCACGGGTGCAACAGTGACCAGGTGAGCTGTGTGTATGTGGAAGAAGCAAAGAAAACAAAGCTGCCAGGAGAAAAAGCTCCCTTGTTGTCTTTAAGGGTGTCTCTTTCTTCCCTTGGGCACTGCTGTGCAACCTTACAAACAACAACAACAAAACACTACATCAATGTAACAGAGTGCTTCAATTGTGTAAAGCACCAACAAGGTTCCATCTCTGTTGGCCACCATTTAATTCCATCGAGATTCATTTATCTCTGTTAATTAAAAAAAACAAAACAGAATGGCTCAGTCTGATTTAATTCTTTTGAGGCGGGGGGGGGGGGAGTTAAGTCCATAAGCAGAAACACAATGTAGTGTTTTGTACCAACCTCTGGTTGGTGGTTCTTGGGGCTCTAGTAAAAAAAACATCAAAGTAGATCTGCCTCCTCCAGGTGTAAGTATTCCACCCTCTATAGTGATTATGTGATTGGCTTTACAGAAGCCTTTCATGATGGTCCAACAGATCCTGGAAAAGATTTCTAGAAAATATCATGAAGAAGAGTGCATGTGCTATCAAGAATGCCAACCAGCCTTTGGCTAATGATAAACTGGGAGATCATTCATACAGCCCTGCAGATCCTCTTAATAGTATCTCTGTTTTTAAAGATCTTGACTATGATCCAAAGAACTGCCCAACTAGTCCCACAAGTCCACGGGTCCCTTGTTTGCCATGACACAGTGCTATTGAAATCCAAAGGAGTTCAAAGGTAGCTTGTGTTACGGGCATGGAAACCTAGCTTTTGAATTACTGTAGTGTAGTGCAGACAGCTCTGTGGATCATAGCCCCTGCCAGCACCTTCCCTCTTTGCCTCTCAAATCCCAGCTTGGAAACATATTATTTGCCTTTACATGCAGTTATCTTTAAAAAGAAAAGCATCTATGGTGAGTTCAGGGGACACTGGATCCCTCCAGGGGTCACACCAAATGCCCAAAACACCCTCTCCTCCCATGAAAGGGGTTGGAAGTTCACTTTCCATTTTGAAAAATGGGTACTATATTATTTTAATCAATGCAAGAACAGGTTGCAACTACTGTACTTTAAAATATGATTTGTTGCTTCTAGTGAGTAATTAATTTTTTGGCCTGAAAATGAATTTCAGGGAGTCTAGGGGGTAGACAGAAGAAAAACAGCTTTTGGGGGTGGGGGTGGGCAAACTCTAAGGCAGCCATGGGCTCCCCACCCCCCAAAGCCCACCCCCCACCCCACCCCAAAGCTGTTTTTCTTCTGCCCATCCCTGCAGTAAAAAGTTAGCATCCCTTACAAGGGCAAACAACCTTTCCGCTGGCCCATCAGCCCCTGGGTGTATGCAAGTGTCTGTTTCTCATCTGGAGAATGCAAACAAAATTCACCTGGGCACATAATGGAGCAGAAAAGACAAATAATTCGAAGGCTCAAAGACATGAGCAGTGCTTACCTTTAAACCAGAAAAGAAGGCACAGAACCACACTTCTTAGCTTGAAATGCATCTTTGTTTTCCTTCACCTTTCCACAATGGCTACTTAGTATGTGGCACTGCTTTCTGAAAAGAGCTAAGATTACCTTAAGCATAGTCTCATTAAGCACCTTACTCTCGTTTAGCTCAAAGAGGGTTTACCCAAGACAGCTGCTAATTTACTATAGTAAGCTAAACTCAGTTTTGAAGGAAATACCAAGGGTATTTTAAAAAATTAAATGGGTTCTGCCATAAAGAATCTTCATACACCTTTGCATACATAAGCCTACAGCTTTTATCTTTCTTGCACCTTCCTTTAGAAACAATTACTGCTCCACTGAAGATATACACAAGAACTGATTTTTGTATGTGCTATGCTGAGAAGACTAATGCTTGATAATAAACTGATACCTGAATGTTGATCAAAGAGCAAAATATTAGAATGTGATTCTGGAATGTGATTTGTGACCCATTGCATAATTGTTCTTCATTCCTAAGTCACAAAGATCTGGCTTAGTTGTATACGGTCCCCCATCCTGAAATCATGGGGTAGCCTTATACTTACATTAAAAAGAAGAAGAAGAAGAAGAAGAAGAAGAAGAAGAAGAAGAAGAAGAAGAAGAAGACTGTATCTTCTTGTTACAAATAATCCTAGCCGTGGAAAAATATCCTTTATTGATGACATAGATCTTCCTCATTTTTCTTGTATCTTCCTCCTTAGCTTTGTATAATTATGATGAGGTTGACAACTGTATCACATACATGTAGGCATTTCATGAATTCTGGCAGCTTATTTGATTTAGGAAAATTTATATCTTTGAGCAACAGCACAGCCAGCATGGTATAGTAGTTTGAGCATTGGATTATGGACTATTTTTCAAACGGGGTAAAAAAACGCCAAGGTTGGGAGAAGAACAGGGCTGTTGCACTCACAGAGCCCCGTTTCAGAAAGCCCCATCCTCCTCTGTCCTCTTCCCAACCTCCACCCGAACTTCCCCTGTGCTGCGGGTGCCACTTTTTATTGACGGAGGTTTTCCGTCAATAAAAACGGCGCCCGCAGCTCGGAGGAAGCATGGAGGGAGGTCAGGAGGACAAAGGAGATCAGGGCTGTCTGAAACGGGGCTCTGTAAGCACGACAGACCTGTTCTTCTCCCAACCTCCTCAGGTTTTTTTTTTTTTTACCCCATTTGAAAAAGTCCTATGACCTGGGTTCAAACCCCACTGGGTGATTTGGGCAGGTCACACTCTGTCAGCCTCAGAGGATGGCAAAGGCACCTCCCCCCAAAGAAATCTCGCCCAGGAAACCCCTGATAGGGTCACCTTAAGGATGCTATAAGTCATAAATGACTTGAAGGCAAACAACAACAACAACATAGCTTGGCACAATCAGCTTGGTGAAGAGTAGACTGTGGGGGTGACATGGTTACATTCTTTAAATACCTCAAGGGTTGTGATAGAGAGAAGGGGACAGGCCTGTTCTCTGCTGTCCCAGAGGGTAGGACCAGGTCTAATGGTTTTAAATTCCAGGAGAGTAGATTTCAATCGAACATTAGAAGGAACTTCTTGACAGTAAGAGTGGTTCAGCAATGGAACCAACTGGCCAGAGAGGTGATGGTGTCTCCTTCTCTCAATGCCTTCAAAAAGAGGCTGGGCAGCTACCTGCTGGGGATGCTTTAGTGGGAGATCCTGCATTGAGCAGGCGGGTTGGACTCGATGGCCCATGAGGCCCCTTCTAACTCTATGATCCGTCTAATCACTACTCTTGATAGCTTCAAGAAAGCGTTAAAGGCAGATCTCTTCCGGCAGGCTTTCCCGGAATAACTTCCTGGCTCAAGTGGAGTTGATTGCTTACCCGCCCCCCTGCCACTATTGCCATTTTTTGTTGTAATTTGTATACTGCATTGTATTGTATGTTCGTTTTAATACTCCACTAGTTTAATTTAGTTTTAAGTGGTGGGAGGGTTAGGATTGGGAAGGATTGTTTTCGCTTGCTGTTGTTTTAATTTTGCTGTACACACCCCAGTTGCTGAGCAGACAGGCGGGTTAAATAGCATTAAAATAGGGTTAAAATAAATTATTATTATTATTATTATTATTTTATGAAATACCTTTGAGCTCAAATATATATAGTACATTCATCCTTGTACCCCATTGATAAAGAATGTAAATAAGACCCCTGCTGAATCAGACCAATGGCCCATCTACTCTGACCAACTAGCTGCTGATGTAAAGCTCAAAATGAGGGTACAATAGCATCATCCAGCTCTTCAGCCAATGACACTGAGAGACATCCTGCCTTCCAAACTGAAGGTAATACATAGCCATCTTGACTAATAACCATTGAATCTGTCCAGCCCCCTTTTAAAGATGGTATTAAAATCACTATATAGTATTTTGCGGTAAATGTCATGGTCTCTGTGGTGCACGAATAAGTATTTCCTCTTATTGCAAATCCTTCATCTCCTGCCACTCACCTTCACTGGATGATCCCAGGTTTCAGTATTATGACAAAGGAGATTATCAGACATGAACGAAAAAAGTGTTCCTGTCCCACAATCTCCTCTCCCGCCCCGTCCTGGCACAACAAGAAAACTTTTCAGACCTATCTTATTAGCATCTTCAGAGCAGCCCAGGAGTGAATGGAGCTCTAACGGAGCTCCATTCACTTCATAGAGTGAAATCCCACCTGTTCTTATGAGAAGACATGAGTGCATAAAATTCAAAGTTTAAAAGCAAAAGAGAAAAAGTGACAGCAAGCACAAAAACACACTTTAAAACTTCCAAGTAAACCATGGAAGTTTTTAAAAAGTGTGTCACTTACCTTGCTGTCCCGATCTCACCAGGAAGTGTTCCGGCAGAAACCTCCCATTGACGCTGGGATCTCGCCAGCGAAACGGGGCACCTTGTCAATTGCTGTCAAATCCATGACAGGAACAGAACAGGGGATGTATTGATGACTTCTCTCATCAATAAAAAGCAGTGTCAGCGGAACAGCAGCAGAACGGATGCGTTACGAGAAGGGAACAATGTCATCTGAAAAGGAAGCCCTTTAGCAATCTCCTGACATCATTATAATGCCGTATTTAGCGCATCTGATAATCGCCAAAGTAAGTAACACAACTTCCTCCTATCCACTTCCTTCACACCCTTATTATGTCTTCCTTTTACCTCCCCTTTAAAAAACTGAAACAGTGTCAAGCTATAATTTTGCCTTACAGGGAAATTCAAAAGACAGTTTATTAGAGAAACAAAAATTCAGGGGTGAGTAATAACTCTATTGTCAAGGTGGGAATCATACAGCCCTGTACTGCACCCCCCAGAAATCCACACTTTTGGCAAGGCTGGTTTGGGATAAGCTGCTAAGAACTTCAGGCCAACAGTATCTAGATACCAAGCCTTAATTTATTGGCTCATTGAAAGGTATCCAGAGCTGTTTAGCCCTGTTCTGACAGTAGCCAACCACTCGCACATGGGAACCCACAAGGCTCCTTTGCAAGTTTGTTCAGAAATGAATATGCCTCTCCCTGTGCAAACTGCTCCCATGTATTTATTGCCTCTCTATCGGAGGGGTAAATTGTGTGGCTCTCCATATGTGATCAAACTGATAAGAATTGTTGGGAGTAGCAGTTCAGCCATGACTGGATAAATGTGAATTTGGAGCAATTACAGAAAGCACATATGTGAGCTATTCCAGGAATGGTGGTATAGCATTTAAATGAATGAATAATAAATATATGAAATACAAAATACAATAGACAGCAGCACAAAAATCTTCTTGTGTGAATCCATTTGTAGCTTTAGTGAGACAAACATCCTGCTCCTATGCATTTTTAGTCAGTTACTCATGCAACACACATTGACTGGCATCCTGTTATTAGTACATGTCACACCTTATGTGTATGTCAATTTTTGGTAACTGTGAAGGTCACAATTCTCTTCCTCCCTCCACAATGACCAAAACCACCCAGACATACTATTGAACAGTTGCAGGCCCCCTCCCCCGAGGTATTCAATGGCTGGTGGAGGGGGAAAGCATCAGATAAGCGTCTGGCTATGTCCCTGTAGCCAGATGTGAAATGATTACATCCACCACTGAGACCTCTGAAGAAGTGGTTCTTAACTTTTTCTTTACCAGGGACCCCCTTTAAATGTATTTTGTTGCCATGGATCCCCAAAACTTAACTCAAGATTTAAAACAACAACAACAACAACAACAACAACAACTAATAATAATAATAATAATACAACATCCATTAAACCTTCCCTCAAAGGCACTGGAGGAGGAGGGAAGACTTTTCTCCTGCTTTTTCCTGCAAGTTTGTGGCTGGAGTTGATTGAATGGCAATGTGCAGGCCCAGCGAGCCAGCCTTTGCCTTGGCTCCTGTCGCGTGGCTGTTCCACTGCAGGGAAGAGGTGGGCCAAGCAGCCTTCAAGCCTTTGTGGGCCTACTTTGAGGACACAGCAGAACCTGGACCGGAGGTTAAGAACCACTGCTCTGGAGGATCCCATCTGACTATTTAGACTCAGCCAAACACCTTGCTTATCCTCCACTTGCTCTCCACCAGCTACCATGGGGGGCTGCAGCAGCTCAACAGTAAGTCCAGGGGTGTTGAATGGCCAGCTGTAGTGTTGTTCCACAGGCAGAATGACTGTGCTAAGCTGTACCATACAGGACTCCAACTATGATGCTGATTACAGAAACATCAGGAGATTCAGGAAGGGACTGGGGAAGATGACACAAGCTACACCTTTCCCTTGAGCAGTGGAGCCCTGAGCAATTACACCATTGAGGGGCCCTGAGCAATTGCACTGGTAATCTGGCCCTGAGTTCAGCAGCATGGAGGGGGCATGTTTTGCCCATACCTGCTATAGTGATCTGACTGTTGGACTAGGGTTATGGGAGACTAAAGTGTGAATCGGTCATAGAAACCTATAGAGTGACCTTGTTCAAGTCACACTCTCTCAGCCTCAGAGGAAGAACGGTCATGGCAAACCCACCCTGAACAAATCTTGCTAAGAAAAAACTAGGATAGGGCCATCATAGGTTGAAGTCAACTTGAAGACACAGAATGACAACAGAACATGTAAACTGTAACTCCCTGAAAAAATACCTACTTTATACCCAGAAGGTCCTACATTTAATCCCTGTACGAGGGAATCCACTGCTCCACAATGCCTGAATACCACTGTCTCAAGAGCAGAGAGCCAGTGTGGTGTAGTGGTTTGAATATTTGGACTATATGACTCTGGAGTCCAGGTTCAAATCCCTACTCAGCCATGGAAATGTTGGGGCGTAGAAAGACGCGCTGTGTCCACCACAACCACCTGCAGAGTTGTTCCACGTCGACAGGACTCCAAGGAGAAGGGTTTCTGGAGAGACTTCTGCAAAAGACTTCAGGCTGAGAAGGAAAAATTCCTTCACCCCAGCACACTGCCTTGAGCTCTGGCTTGCCAAATAAAGACAGCAACAAGGCCAGCCTTCACTCAACTTGAGGGCTTTAATCTTTGCTTGCAGTATATTTACAATATATACACAGAGTATAGAACAGCCATCTCTAATACTCATAAATCTTTCTCCTAACCAACAAACTGCTTCGCCAACCACCATCCACAACAAACCCACACTGGAGATAATTCCCATCTCCTTTTTATAGGCAGTTAAACAACGCCTGTTACATCAGGCATCTCAGATGTGCATACTCTCAAGTGCTAACACACACACACACACACACACACCTGCCACTGGAGCTCAACCACTTTCATTTCTAAGCTTACAGCTCCATCCTGTGGTCACATCCATGTCATTTCCTGACAGGAAACCCACTGGATGACCTTGAGCAAATCACACTCTCTCTGCCTCAGGAAGGCCCCCTCTGAACAATCTTGCCAAGAAAACTGGAGGATGGAGTCACCATAGGTTGAAGCCAACTTGAAGAGATGTAATAACAACAAAATATGTAAACCATGCCTTTCCCCCAAGATGTTCATGGTTTTCCCCATTTTAATCATCACAGAAACCCTGTAAGGTAGGCTAGGCTGAGATAAACAGAAGGCGAGGGAGAGTAACTGGCTCAAATCTCCCAGTGAGGCATAGCGGGGAATACAGCCAGGACTTTGCAGATCCCAGTCCAGCATCCTAACTGCTGCACCACACCTTGTCTGTCTGTTTTTAGACCAGGAGCCTCATTTTATAAATAAACAAACGAATAAATAAAAACAGTCCCATCAACCAAGCCTGGCATGGTCAGTTTAATTCAGTGACCCTGGTCCCGTTTCCAGGAAGAGATGTGGATTTAATATCCACACTACACAAATAATCCAGTTTGAAACTGGATTATTTGCCACGACTCCTTCCTATGGAACCCTGGGACTTGTTGTTTCGCAAGGTCTTTCGCCTTCCCTGCCCAAGAGTGCTAGTGCCTCACCAAACTATAAATCCCTGGAATTTGTAGTTTTACAAGGCCTCTAGCCTTTTCTGCCAAAGAGGGCTGGTGCCTCACCAAGCTACAAATCCCAGGGTCCCATAGGAAGGAGCCATGGCCAATCACCCAGTTTCAAACTCGATTATTTATGTAGTGTGGATGCACCTATCACTCATATATATCACAAATACGGAATATATGTGTATGATTGTGTGTCTCACATCTATGATCTCTCTCTCTCTCTCTCTCTCTCTCTCTCTCTCTCTCTCTCTCTAGTATATACATACTTATCACTATATTGGCCACCATCCAACCCTAAAGCTATATTAAGTATATTAATACATGCTTATCTTAGCCCCTACCTCATCCAGAAAGCTGTTCACTATATTATTCCCCCCCCTCAATATTCCCCAATATAATCACATACAATACACCAGTATAACATATAACATAAAATATATAACACAGTACAATCTTACACTAAACATTAAAATTGATTTCCTTTTCCTTGGATGTTGGTTGTTTTCTTTGTACTTACAATTACAGTAATTCTCATGTATCTCTATGTATTATATATAGAGAGACAGATTCTAAGTTTCTACCATTCTTTGAATCCTTTAATTAAACATTAATCGTCCATTCTAGTTCACTTGACATATTCCCCATTTCTTTTCTATATACGTATATATTCCTTTTTTCCCCATTTTTTTCCTAATGCCTTTCCTTTTAATAATGTTGTTAATTTATCTGTCTCTGCAAAGTCCCGTATTTTTAACATCCCTTCTTCTTGTATTCACTGTATTCTTTTTATGCAGTGGTACCTAAACGTCAGGAAGCTGCAGGAAGATTGGCGCGCCTTTCACACGTTAGGGCTGGACACGCGTCGGCGCCTGTGGCGGAATGCAAGTCGTCAAAAGGGGGCAGTTCTGGAGGGGGAAGGCGAGGCTCTTCAGCCACCAGGCACAGACGAGAGTCTACCGGCGTTTATGTAATCCCCACCCACCCACACACACACTTCCAGCCTGCTCTTATCGTCAGGAAGTTCTTCCTAAGGTTTAGGTGGAAACTCTTTTCCTGTACAGTTGTCCCTCCGTATCCACGGATTTGGTATCCACTGATTTAAGTATCCACGGCTTGAAAATATTCTTTAAAAAATAACCCAAAAAGCAAACCTTGATTTTGCCATCTTATATAAGGGACACCCTTTTGCTATGCCATTGCATATAATGGGACTTGAGTATTCACGGGTTTTGGTATCCACGGGTGGGGGGGTGCTGGAACCAAACCCCAGCGAATATGAAGGGATAACTGTAGTTTGAACCCATTGCTCCGTGTCCTAGTCTCTGGAGCAGCAGAAAACAAGCTTGCTCCATCCTTAATATGACATCGCTTCAAATATTTCATAGATTCACAGAGCTGGAAGAGACCACAAGGGCCATCTAGTCCAACCCCATTCTGACTTGCACACAATCAAAGACTCCCGACAGATGGCCATCCAGCCTCTGTTTAAAAACCTCCAAAGGAGACTCCACCACACTCCCAGGTAGTGCATTTATTTCCCTGTTTCTTTTCTATAAAGGGTTTTAATCCTCATTCCTGATCTCATTGCCTTAGGGTTAGGAGATCACAAAGCACACAGCTAGGAGGATATCACAAAATACAACCAGGGTTCAAGGCACTACAGCAGCAGCAGCAGCGACAGCTGATTCGAGCTGATTCCTTTAGTTTAAGCAACTGCAGCGTTTGGCTGGCAAGGCTCATGGGGAGGAAAAAGCAAGGAACATTTGGGAGAGGATTTCCAGAGGAGGGAAGCCACGGTTTGTGCAAGGAGAGCGACGAAGACTCCTGTGGCAGCCTGGAAGCTCACCAATTCACTCCAACGTTAATACACGGCGGCCATTCAAAATCAGTGGTTGCGGACCAGACAAACGCCCCAGCGTTGGGTGTTTAAACACATAATTCATATAATGAGAATAAATGGGGGGGGGGAGAGAGTGGGGGCATTTTATCCCGATGGCTGGAGCGTCCATCTGTCACTTCATGGAGTGTGCTGTGTTGTTGTGCTTATCCCAAGGTCTTTGCAGACTGGAGAAACGAAGGGGATTTTCGACCACTGCAACCCAAGCGGTGAGGATCCCCGAGCAGAGCCCAAGTGCAAAAAATGAAAGAGAGGAAAAAAAGATTTTAGTGGTTCCACTGGGGCTCGAACCCAGGACCTTCTGCGTGTAAAGCAGACGTGATAACCACTACACTATGGAACCGGGCATGCCAGCTCCTTTTTCCACTGGCCTCCTTCTGTTACAGCTATTGCATTTCCTGCTTGGGCTTCTTGTTTTCTGATATGTCAGCAATGGAGACAACCCGCTAAAAGAAGCTGGAAAGGTCGGCAGTGAGCTGCTATTTTAAAGCCCTGGGCTCCAGAATTAGCTTTCACCTGTAAAAAGTCCCCCCCCCATAGTTTTGTGCACCCACACACCAGAATCTATACACTCAAATGCATATTATGTTTTTGATTTGTGGGCATATATAAATGTCCACACACACACACACACAATGACACACAACTGATGTGCCTGCATTTTTTCTGCACCGCAGTAAGAAATAAGATGATTATTATTGTTGCATGGTTATCATTAGAAAGGGATTGTGGGAAGTAGTAATTCACCTCTTACTGGTATGGAATGGAAAACAACCATCATCTTGCAAATGCCTGTACTGTATTTCTGGTTTCGGTATGCTTTTTTAAAAAATCATTAAAAAAAAGGGGGGGGCAGTGCATTCTCCTCCCAGCCAAAAAAAAAACAAAAACATTCAGCATGGGGGAAACAAACATGTTTGTTGAAGCGGTGCAGAAAATAGTCTGTTACTTGTATTTCACGAAGTAGAAATTAAAGTTGCAAGAGCCCTTGGCCAGAACAGCATTTCAGACCGGATAAAATCTGCATCAACTCCTTTTGAAAAATGCATTGTGGGGGCATGTTGAAGGTGTACTCTAGTATTCTCCCAGGTGAGCAGGAATGCAGAGTTAAAAGCTCCCCACACACACACCAAACCTTATCTATGGTGAAATATTCTGAAGCTGTGCACACTGAACTGCTGTGCGCTCAGGTCTCTGGATGTGGGTAGAACATGTATGTCCAAATCTAAACTAAGAGCCAAATACAGCATAGCTTTCACCTGTGAAATGTCCTCCCCCCCCCCGATAATTTTGTGCACCCACACACCAGAATCTATATGCATCAAATACATATTATGTACATTTATGTGCAGTAGGAACATACTTCATGTGCTTGTCTATATGAGGCAATGAAATGAGGATTGATGTGCACTAACACCAATTCACAGTAGCTTTAATTTGTCTTCACGCCCCCCCCACCAGGATTGCAGGTAAGAGAAGCCATACATGTTTCTGGTTCAAATGGGCATCCTGCGAATCAAGATGGCAGTTGCAAGTGAATTAGTCAGGTTTTTATTGGCACCACTTGTCCCCGCCAAACAGTATTTTTTTAAAAAAGTAAATCCAAGGTGCTGAAGTGCAATCTTTTGCATAAATAAACGAAAAAAACAAGAAAAAAAGACTGCTGCATCACCTTAGCACAAAAATCCAACATGGGAGTTCTGGATGCTTGCCTTGCCAGCTGCCTTTGCCAGCTCCGCTGACTGCACACGTACGAACAATCAGCTTTCTACTTCCGCTCTTATCAGGAATGTGCAGCAAAGTGAATCGGTTGTTCAAAGGAGTGGGAAGACATGTTTCCTTTGGAGTTAAAAAAAAAAATACGGGGAAAGCTGTGAACACTTTTCCCATGGAGTATTTGGCGTTTTTGCCCCCCTCCTTCCGAATATGGCAAAATGATGTGGGATCCCATTAGGACAAAAGGACTTCTCAAATTCTATGAGAAGTGTTTTCACCATATAGACAAGCCTGAAGACTACAGTTGAAATTTTGCTGTTGTATTTTCAGCCTACTTATTCAACATGTGGATAGCTAGAAAGCTACTGGAAACAAAACTATCTTCCCCCCCCCCTCCGCAAACTCTGACAAGGGGGCTTGCCAATAGCTTTGCACAGACTTAGGCAGCAACACCATGCTTACTTTCTTGGGTGGAACTCCATTGAACTCAGTGGGGCTTATTTCTGAACAGTGTCAAAGCTCAGACTCAAGTCCCCCCTCCCATGCAAATGAGCACCCCGAAAATGGTAGATCCTACACTTGGACCTACATAGATGTGTTGGGAGCCATCAGAACTGATGTTGGAAGTTACACCTTTTCTCTCACTTCATTAAAAAATCAATTATAACCAACGGTGGCTGACTGAGCATATGCATGATCACAGTGATATCTTTTTCTACAACAAAATGGCTCTCATTCCCAAATAAATGTGTTCAGCAAATACTTTTTTTTTCTTCCTGTAATCACAGCAATGGTTTCAGTGAGCTGAAAATGTGCAACTGCACATTCTCAATAGTTGTAGGGTGTTTTTAAAAATCAAGGTTGGCAAACAGTTGTTTTGCTTGCTCTGACGTATCAGAAATATTGAAGCATTTGTAAACTGTGGTGGAGAGACAGGGAGAGATGATAGTTACATGTTTCATGGTTGAAGTAATAATATGCCATGTAGACACGCAAACACACACACACTATCATGAAGTGTAGGGTCCAAAATTACCTAGCTAGCTGCACTACTGTTTCTGACCAGACAAGTAAGTATATGATCACCCTGCTAGAAGTGGTGGTTCCATTATAGCTCATGCTGTGGTGTCACTAAGGCTGGTGTTATCCCTCGCCCTGACGGTCACCTGGTGTGGTTCGGCCTCTCCACACACCCCTAGTGCCACCACTGCACTCATGTTATTGCCCATGATATGCAGAGTTCTGTACAGAGCATGGAAACAATGTACAGGTATTGCAAACAACACTTTACCAGTAATTAATTCCCCAGCAACAAAACTAGAACTAAGTTGCATGATGGCTGTATGCTAACACAGGATACGTCCTCTCCTTTTGCAATAATATTTAATATTTATTTATTTATACCCTGCTCTTCAGCCACAAGGCTGTCAGAGCGGCTTACAAACTGTTTTAAGCAATAGCAATTTACACATCTACACTGCATTAAGCAGTTTCCAATGTGTGTTAGCTAATTGCCCCCACAAGCCGGGTACTCATTTTCTCTCTCTCTCTCTCTCTCTCTCTCTCTCTCTCTCTCTCTGGCTTTTCTTCGCAAACGCTTTCTGCAAGTGCACTGATGACTGAAAAGGCCAATCCGAGATAAACAAGTCTGGTTGCAGAAAGCACAGCAGAAGGGCTCCTTGGGTGATGTTTTTGGGTTGTGATTCTTTCTGCGTTGTCGTTTCTCTTCAAGACTTGTTCGGCATGAGTTCTCAAATAAGGCTGCAGCATTGTGGATAGTGCGTCTCCATGCCTCCTGATGTGAGGCCAGGGCGGACCATTGTTGGTGATCAATTTGGCCGAGACCTACGAAAGGATGGAAGGCTGAGTGAACCTTGGAGCCCTCTGGAATCGAACTTGCAACGTGGTGACTTGCAGTACTGACATTTAACCACTGCGCCACCAGGAAGGTGCAACAGTGCAACGGTGTGACTTTTTAAAAGGTACTTTGATAATTATACAGGTGGCTCACAAAACGACAGCAAAGGAATATCACATATTTTGCATAGCACTTGTCCCTTGTGATGCATTCAGGTGTGCATGTTTTTAAAATATTCCAACAATAATTACTTTGGGTTTGGGGACTGTAACAGTAACGGAGTACTTTTTTTTTTTTTTTGCAAGGCAACATTCCAAGCTGTAGTTTTATAGACTTTTACTACACTTTCCCGCATTACATAAAACTGAAGGAAGTTCTCAAAATTGCAACAAAAGCCTGGTTAGATGTTGGCCTGATGTCATAGGGAATTATTAAATTAGGTTTTGCACCCAAATATGTTGAGAAACTGTCTAATAGATTTCATTTATGATACTGTAATTTGTGAAGTGATGGGAGCGCATGATTGGGATTTTTTTTTATCCTGCCTGCAATAAGGCTATTCACTTTCTTTCTTTCTTTCTTTTCTATATTCCGCCTTTCTTCCAATAGGAGGTACAAGGCAGCTTACAGTATAAGATCAAAATAAAACACATGGTGCATATGTTAAAAACGTTAGACAATTGTATTAAAACATTTTAAATAAATTAAAAGCATATAAAACATAAGCTAAAAGCAGAGTAAACTCTATTAAACAGATGCTTCTGCCATATCCAGTTCAAGATCAAAGGCCAACTTAAATAAAAAGTTCTTTGCCTGCTGGTGAAACGAGATCACAGAGGGACACCCCCCCCAGCCTTCCATGGGAAGGAATTCCACAGTGTAGGGGTAGCCCACCAAGAAGGCTCTCTCCTGTCTCCCCACCAACCATACCTGTGATGGTGTGGAGACAAAGAGAAAGCCTTTCCTTAAAAAAATTAATTTTCAGTCAGGCTCATATCAGAAGATACAGTCATTCATATAGTCTGGACCTAAGCTGTATAGAGCTTTATAGGTCGTAACCAGCACTTTGAATCGTGCCTGGAAAGTACTAGGCTTGGCCTTCCCAAACAATTATGTGAAAGCAGTCTTCCACAAATTTATCATGGGGGCCAGTTACATTGCAGAATAAAGTGCACGAAATTCTGGATTACCGTCCTTTTGCATCATCAGTGGATAGTTCACATGATTTATTGCTAAATTGGAAGATGCATTGAGTTTTGCCTTTCTCTCATTCACACAGACAAAGGTGTGGGGGGGCATGGCCTCAAGATCATTAAAGCCAGGCAGGAGGCGGGGAGAAAGCAAGGAAGGGGCAGTGCGAGCGGGAAAGAGACCGTAAATTCATAGCTTCATCTATATATAAAGCAACAAAAAAAGAGTGGAGTAGGAGAGAAATAATGACAAAGGAGGGAAGGAAAGCAGCCAAGATCCCTGTAAGCTGCGCACACTGTTTCTCCTCTCATGTGTGCACATGCACACAAACACACACACACACACACACACACGAACGATCAAAGCAGCTGAGATTCTGTTTGTTGTGCCAACTAACCAGACTGCTTCTCTCTCTCCCTCTCCCTCTCTCACGCCAGCACGCACGCACGCACACACACACACACAAAAACAATCAAGCGATCAGCCAGTGGAGCGATCAGCCAGTGGAGGGAGAGAGGAACAAGTAATTATAAGTAAGCCAGTTCTTTTCAAGCCTCATTTCTTGCAAGTCCACCCCCTTTTGTGTGGTTGTGTGTGTCTGTGCGTGCACCACGCAGCCCCTCCCTCCTTGGTCAATTCAACCAATCAGGACTAAGCTCTGCTGTGGCTATTTCAGAAAGACTGCTGGTAGTTTCCAATGCCGTAAGTGAAATGGTCATTCACACAGTCGATAGTGCGCTAACTTGCGTTACTTTTCAAAAAAGACAGGGGAAATAGCGAAAGCTGATACTGCGTGACTTATGGGTTTCTTTTTTGCCCTACTCCTTCTGAATATGGCGACTTTGATCCGAAAGATGTGGGAACTATTAGGACTCTTTGTGAATTCTTAGAGGATTTATTTTGCCGTGTAAATAGCCCCATGGTATGCATTCCCTGCTCAGCTTAGTCACATCCCTCTTCTTTGTGGTGGTGCTAGCTAGAGTAGACAAAGAGCTGAGGAATTGTTTTCAGAGTTGTGGTGCTTATCAGAAATGGTCTGGATACCCCCAGAGCTCAAAATGATATCTGATAAATCCCTGTATTACCATGAGGAAGAGGGACACATTGTGGTGACCAAAAACCTTGGCTGGTTATGAGACTAATTAAAATGTGTAGATACACATAAATATCTGCATAGGTGGGCGGCTGTATAAGTTGGACAGGAAAATTTTGTGGCATGACTAGACTGGAGAAGGAGAGCTTTTCCCCTGTAGCATTATTAGGGTCTATAAATGCATGCCCTTCCAGTACTGCATTATCTGTAGATCAGTGGGCTGTAATCAAAACTAAACCATAAGGATTGGTGTCTTTACTGTAGCTCACAGGAGGGTGACACATCTGGCACAGGAGGACTGCCTCTGCAAATGTGTGTAAGAATAACAGAAATGTTGCTTATTACTTCATCCAAGTTGACCATTCTGAGACAGAATGGAGAATAATTTCATATTGAGAAATTGGAGCGTGTCCAGAGGACGGCGACTAAAATGGTGAAAGGTCTGGAAACCATGCCTTATGAGGAAAGACTTAGGGAGCTGGGTATGTTTAGCCTGGAAAAAAGACGGTTAAGGCGTGATATGATAGGCTTGTTTAAATATTTGAAGAAGTGTCACATTGAGGATGGAGCAAGCTTGTTTTCTGCTGCTCCAGAGACTAGAACATGGAACAAAGGATGCAAGCTCCAGGAACAGAGATTCCACCTCAACATTAGGAGGAACTTTTCGACAGTAAGAGCTGTTCAGCAGTGGAATACACTCCTTCAGAGCATGGTGGGGCCTCCTTCCTTGGAGGTCTTTAAACAGAGGCTGGATGGCCATCTGTCAGGAATGCTTTGGTCATGATTTCCTGTGTGGCAGGAGGTTGGACTGGATGGCCCTTGTGGTCTCTTCCAACTCTACAATTCTATGATTCTATGATACTATACGAGGAACTCAGTTCTCAGCTTGCTATGCCCTAACTGGCATACTTTTATTACACCAAACAGTCCATAATATTTTGCCTTGGATGTTGTTGTCAAAAGACACCCCCAACAGCAATCTTAAAATGCTTTCTTAGAATAGAATTTGTAAACTAGAAGGCAAAACAATATGTCGAAAGTACATAAAATTACATACAGTCCTCCCTCCACCTTTGCAGATTTCACTTTTGTGGATTTGCTTATTCACATATTATTTTCCCTGCCGCCATTGTTGTCCTATGCCATTTTTACCACTTTGACAACACCTGTGCCACTGAGAGGAAATCAAACTGGCAGGGTAGCTGGAGCCAGCTGTGCACTTGTCCACTTGCTAGTGCATTTGCTCAGAGAGGGGAGAGTTCACAAAGATGGAGGGTCATTTGTGCATTTGCTCACTTACTTGCATGGGCTAGCAAGAAAGGGATGGAATGAGGGGATTGTGAGGAGAGTGTGTGTGTGTGCTTGCTCAGTTGCACAGGCAGTCAGGGGATGGGATGAGGGGATCATGAGAGTGAGTGTGTGTGTGCGGGCTGGCAGAGGATGAGATGAGGGGATTGTGAAGAGGGATGGTGCATGTGTGTTAACTTACTTGCGCAGGCAGGCAGGCAGGCAAGAGGAAAAGATTGCAGAAGCAGCAACATCAAGCTTCAAGTCATTCCCCTCCCCTGCCACACACAAGCATTTTTTTTCTTCCAGTACCTCTTCTCTTGGCCTGTTCAACAAGGGAAAGCAGGATCACCAGTGAAGCTCCAACTTGCCAGCCAAGTCCTGAAAAAGCTCACAAATCTTAAGCAGGGTCCTGAATTTGAAAGCTTCTTTTCCCCACTGCCACTTCTCCCGCACTGCCCCCTGCATTCCTTTCCTTTTTTAAAAAATATATTTTTATTAATTTTTATAATCATACATTATATTATCCAATCAATACTTATTTAGTATAACAGATAAAATTACTATAAACATCACAATTTTTCTATTAACTAATTTCAAAAGTTAACATAGATTCTTTACTATAATTCTATTCAAAAATATTACTTCCCCTACCCCCCCCCCCCACTTCAGTGCTCCCCTTCACCGGAGCCATTATCCCTTACCTAATCTTTCCAGAATCTCATTTCTTCTCGTGGAGGTAACCTCCCATCTTTTGTCTGTAATACTTTTTTAACAAATACTTTCCAAATTTTATCAAAGTCACTTTCTTTCCAACTTCCTCTTCTTACTTTAACTCTACATGTTAACTTATCATTTATTGCCATCTTCCAACTTCTTTATACCACTCTTCCACTTGTACATTTATTTGCATTTTCCAATGTCTTGCTATAATTAATCTTGCTGCCGTTAATAAATTTGTTATTAAATCCTTTTCTGCTTGGTTCCTATTCTCTCCATTATAAATTGACATCAATGCTATACTCAGTTTCCTTTCTATATTTCTATTCAAAATATTCTCTATTTCTATGAAAATCATTTCCCAAAACTGCTGTACAAATTTACAGTTCCACCACATATGCATATATGTACCTATTTCTTGACAACCTCTTCAACAATATTTAGAGTTATTCTTATCTATATTATGCAATCTTGCTGGTGTCAAATACCATCTCCATATTATTTTATAATAATTTTCTTTTATCCATATCGACATATTTTTAAATGTCTTTGTTTCCATATCTTATCCCATTCATGATCTCCAATTTTTTGTTTCAAATCTTCTTCCCATATTCTCCTTAAATATTCCCCTTTGCCTTTTTTCCTTGTTTTTTATCAATATTTTATATAATTCACTTGTAATACCTTTCATACTTTCATTATCATCCCTCTTTTTCACCTTTTTTCACCAAATTTTCAAATTTTGTAAATTCCCTTGTTTATGATTCTTTTTCCAATTTTTAATCCATTGTTCTAACTGTATGCAATTAAACCATGAAATTTTCATTCCACATAATTTCTCTCTTATACTCCCTTTTTCATTCATCCATCCCTCTATTTTATCTATTCCTCTTTTCTTTAATTCCTTTCCCATTTTTTCCTTCAAATTATTTGGGAATGTTTTTTCCATTATAACCGGTGTTAATACTGAATCAATAGGCAAAAATTCTCTCTTATATTTATACCATATTTCCCATATATTTTGCAGAAATGGATTCTCAATTCCTTTAATTTCCTTTTTTGTAAAATCATCAAAAAATATGTTCCATATTCTCTTTTCTATTCTCCCTGTTTCTATCTCTAACCATTCTAAATCCCCCTGTCCTACAATTCCTTCTATAACATATCTCAATTGATTAGCTTCATAATATCCTTTTATTTTGGGAAGACCAAGTCCTCCCTCCTTCTGTGATACATACCAAAATGATTTATTTAATCTTGTCCTTTTCCCTCCATTACAATATTTATTCAACATATTTTGCCATTTTTTCAGTTCTACTCCTGATACTTTTATTGGTAACATTCTAAACAAAAATTTTAGTTTAGGTAATATTTTCATTTTAACTAAAGCTACTCTTCCAAACCATGATAGTTGAATATTTTTGTATTCTTCCAAGTTCTTTTCCATTTCTTTCCTTAGTACCATAATATTTTTCTCTTCTAGTTCTTTTAAATCTTTTGTAATATTTATTCCTAAATACTTAATATTACTTTTTAATTTTGTTTCTAATTTTTTCCCTTTTACAAATATATTTTCTTCTTCCTTAGTATAGTTAAACAACATATCTGATTTGTTCCAATTAACCTGTAAGCCTGTCATCTCCCCAAATAATTTTAAATGTTCTTTAATTTTTTCTATTCCGTTAATCAATTCCTTAATTGTTAGCAATGTATTGCCATGTGCATTAACTCCTGCTCCAGTCAGTCTGTCCCAAAATGGTGCCACTCTGGGCTGCAGAAACAATGCCCTGCACCCAAGCCATGTGAAAATTTCCTAACTGCTGCCACCACTACTAGCAAAACATGGCTCAGGGAGTGAGTGTGCAGGCAAGCAAACGAAGTGGCTGGTGCAAAGCGCAGGAGACATCACCACAGGAAGTGTTCAGCAAGGCTGTGCAGCAGTTTTAAGGGACCCCAAAAGGAGAAATTTCATGCAACCCTCATCCACACCATTCCCTGCCACCATTTTCCTCACCAGCCCCTACTGCCCCTTTTTACCTCATTGCCCCCCTGGAACTTTCTACCACCTCCAGGGGGGCAGTGCCACCCACTTTGGGAATCACTGCATTAAGCTAATGACAGAATAAATCTACAAGAAAATTAATGTCCTGAGTTTGAATGAAACATTAAGAACATCCTTTTGCAGAAGAAAATACTGAATGCTTTCAAACTGACTTTAAACAAAACCTTTTCTGCTCCTTATGATGTGGGTACAATCCACCAGACTTTTCAGAATTATTAAAGAACTAGAGGAGAACATGAGTAGGGTTGTGTCCACTATTCTTTTCTTTTCCAATCAAAAGCATTTTCTTAGTTCACTACTAATTAATACCACGGGGAACTGTATCATATCAACACTGCTCCCTAGAGTATACAGAGTAGAAGTCTGTCTAATTCCCCTTCCTAGCACTAGACATAAAATAACTTCAGTCAAGCCAATGAATAAAAAAGGTGACATTTAAGAAATAGCAGCAAATCTTCTAAAATCATTTCTGTGGTATCCATATGAATCAGCAGGTTTACACATTGTACCCACATCCATACTTGTAAACTTTACTGTAGATATCTTGTTTGAAACAAAACCAAAATACCTTGAAAAGCTAGATCTGTTGAGATTCCATTTTGTTCTGGAGTATAGTGTTTTGTCAGCAGAGGGCTGTCAATGCTTATTGAGAGTTGAATAACCATTCATTACTTTATGTGTGCATCTTACTGTGAAAATATGATGAGCTCTTATATATAAGAGATTCTGTGTGTACCTGTCTGCTCCATCCTGTTCATATAAGCATGGAAACATTTTGCATTCTCAGAGTAAATGATCCACCATCACTCCTGTTACATAGCTCATGACTAATACTAATACACACATATGAGTGCTATTTATGAGCAAAATTATGATGTAATATGGCAGCCAAAGTATATATCTGCACATGCATGAAGGGGGAGAAAAAAACAATTTAGGTCTCAGACTTGGAGGGAGCAGGAATTATGAGTGTTGACCTCCAGCTACAGGAGCCATATTAGAAGAAATGGTGGTAGCACCATCTCCCAACTGCAACATGCCACTCTAGGCTACCATCTGCATCTGGTTAATTCTAAGTCTCATCCTGAACTTTTTGACACTACCTGTTTCAGCCTCATTAGTCTGCCAGTCCATATATCTTCTCTTTCTGGTTTAATATTTTTCTTGTTGCATTTACCAAAACAATCTTGTAAATTGCTCCTCATAAAAATTACCTATTTTTTTTTACCTTTTAAAATCTAAATCAGCTGAATTATACTGCCCAACTCACAGCCTGTGAGTTAAATATCAGAGTAAAACATGTTTTCTGGCAACTTGAACATTTACAGAAGAAGCATAGATATACAGAAACAGAATTTCTTTCTTTCTTTCTCTCTCTCTCTCTCTCTCTCTCTCTCTTTCTTTCCCTTATTGAAATCATCCCAGAAGCCTTAAAGCAGGGACCTAAAGCCATTTATCTGCACTGGGGAATGAAGTTTAAGAGCTTAAGCAAATAATATAGAGAATTTGAAATGGCAAAGATGAAACAGGAATAATTTCATAGTACCCAAGAGGTGCTCTATCTATGAACAGAATAAATATTTCATATTCAAAACAGAATTGCTACTTTTTAATTCTCTGCTCTTAACAAAGGCCACAAGAGGAATTTCCATTGAGCGGTAGTTTTTAACCCTTCATTTTACTTGTACCCATGATGCCATTTTCTATTCATCACAATCCATCATGCTTCAGGTTAGTTGTGGTAAACAAATGGAAGAATTTTGATATCCTTGATAATTGCACTCTAAGGCCTAAATTCCCTGAAGGCACCAGATCCTGTTTGATATGGGAAACTAAGCAGGGTCAGGCCTGGTTAGTATTTGGATGGCAATTGTCAAGGACTATCAGGTGCTATAGGCTATATATCAGAGGAGGGCAATGGTGAACCACATCTGAATATTCCTTGCCTAAGAAAACTCTATGAAATTCATCAGGTCACCTGCCATGTACTTGCATTCCCAGACGCAGTGACCAGAAGTTACAGAGCTGATCAGAAAACTTTATTGGCACAGAAATCCAGATAGCATGCCATACAAGGTTGTTGCTCAGAACTGAAATTTATAGAATACACAGTATAATAAAAGCATATTACAATATACCCAATCTGGCAGAATTTCACACTATTGGTCACCCCTCATCCCCAGCATCACCTTCCCATGCAGTATCCATCCCCTTTTCCCCCAAGCCAGATTTGTAGCTTCAGGCTTATCTTCCCCTTACCATTAGAAACTGTTACTACTCCCCTCCACCATTGGCAAGGAACACTCATTAACAAGCGCAGAGAAATGAAAACACAATTAACACCAAAGTTACAGAGCAATACAGAAAATGGCAGGAATAGGCAACATCAGGGGCCAATCCTGTCATCCCATAAGTTGAGAGGTATATATGCATACATACAGTAGTTGCATGACTCCCTATCCACACTGGGGGCTTGTCTATATGAAGGGGAAAAGACTGGATTGCTCTGCAGTAATGTCAAATTACAGCTGCTGCAATTTGTCTTAATGGTGTTTTGTCCCCAAAAAGCTTTGCATGCCTGCTGGTCAAGATGGTGGCCACGAATTATTCACTTGGGTTTTTAATTTGCCACCATTGAATTAAAAAAAACACAACTATTTTCCATTGTGCACATCAGTGATATTTTGCCTGTTGAAAAAAGGGGGGAAAGAACACCCTGTTTTCTCACCTTAACACTCATTTGCTAAGACAAAAATCCAACATGGTGGCACCGGGCGCTTGCCCTGTTCACAAGCCCTGCCCCCCATCCAGCCAATCAGCTTTGCACTCCCCCTCCCATGGGAAAGTAATTCATATCAAATTGCTTGTCCTCATGTAGTACTGTATTTAAAAACTTAGTGGAAAATTGCGAAGTCTCCTAGCATGCAGTATATGGCAGTTTTTGACCCCCTCCTTCTGAATATGGCAAATCTCTATGTGTTGCCATTAAGACAACACATGTTCTCCTTGAAATTGTACAAGGATTATTCTCACCATTTAGATAACCGCTTAGTCTTTTCCCCTCAACAACTCCCCCCCTTATGTTCCCTCATGTACACTGATGTCTGTTTGGATATCATCTTCATTTTCCCCACCAATGAAAAAGTATGGTCAACAGGAGAAAGGTATGAAAACACAAAATCAAAAGTAGGATGCCAATATGTAAAAACAAAACAAAACAAAAAACCAGACAATGTGCACCAAAGAGATGCTAATACAGAGCCCTTAAAGTGCAGCTTCTAGCGCTCTTTTAGGATACTCCACTAGGAGAAAAGTGACGAAGCAATGTGTCTGCCTGGCGAAGAGTTTGGGCTAAAATGAGGAGGAGTCATCCCGGGCGAACAGGCTTATGTGGTTAGGTGATGTGCCAGCATGATGAACAACTAGAAGTATGAAAAGTGTACAGGAAATATGACTAGGCAACAAGGCACCTGTCAACATGGCAAAAATAACACACACACACCAGAAACAAACCGTTGGAGACACCTGGTTGATGCATGTACTTGAGCATAAATTTTATAAAGGAGATAAAAAATCTCACCTCTTCATGCCAGTGAAGGGAAGTAATGTCAAAAAAATAGTGCTAGAACCCCTCAAAGGATTATGTGTGTTGGGGGGGGAGGGTTATACTTATCACTGATAAACACAGCTGTTTCTTTGGCAGTAGACGAGGTCACATCTGCATGATTACTAGAAATCAAAATGGGGAAAGGAGCTGCCCACAACCATGTGGTCCCACAGACCCATCACCAGGCAGACACATCTCCCAAGCATCTCAACATAGTGAAATACAGGAGGCAGGAAATCTATACCAGGAAAGTGGGAATAGAGTGCGCCATAAGAAACCTGCTTACCTCATCCCTTTGGGGTTGAAATAATTCAGGCAAGAATGGGAAACAAACCAGGAGACAGTAGATGTGTCGCTTTGATAGACTATGGAGATTTTCACACGTCAAAAATATCCTCCGCGGAAATCGGGACAGAAATATTTCTGTCCCGGAAGCAGCGCCGCGGTTCGCATGCCAACCTCCCTCTCCCGATATGCCGGCGTCCTCGCATTGGGTTTTTTCTTCCCTCTTCCGTAATATTTTACTAACGGGAGTTCGGCGTTAATAAAATATCACGGAAGAGGGAAGAAAAAACCCAGTGCGAGGACGCCGGCATATCAGGAGAGGGAGGTGGGCGTGCGAACCGCGGCGCTGCTTCCGGGACAGAAATATTTCTGTCCTGATTTCCGCGGAGGATATTTTTGATGTGTGAAAATCTCCTCAATGTCATTCACAAAGTCTTGTGACCAACAGTGCCATAGAAAACTAAAACACATGTATGGCTTTACTCTATGTCTACATAATTACGTTTTCCCATAATGGAGAAAAGCTTTCCGTGCTGATTTCTGCCTGCTACATAAGTATAAAGGACACAGGACTTTTGCTCAATAAACTGGTGTGTTACTTCTAATGTGCAGTATGAAGCCAGTTGCCTTTCAGACAACAAGAGGGTTAACCTGGAAACTAAATTCTGTTTCCTCAGGTTGCAAGCTGTCATGATCCTCTGTGCAAGCAACCTGAGCCATAGCTTCTAGTCTTCACCTTTCCCTTGTTCCCATTATTTGTAGGTAGCCCTCTACAAAAGCAGAGGAACAAAGTATAGATTAGTCCAGACAGCAGATTAGATATTTGATCCAGGGAAACTTGCTACATTAGGATCTGAGGTTTGTTCAAATATATCTACTGTTTTAAACTTCAATTACCTGTATCAGAGGTGGGAAACTGTTCAGCATCCAAGGCTAGTATTCTGCTGTGGGATCCTCCAGGAAATACCAGTTGTCCCTTCATATTCGCTGGGGCTTGGTTCCAGGACCCCCGTGGATACCAAAATCTGTGAATACTCAAGTCCCATGATATGCAATGGCATAGCAAAATGGTGTCCCTTATATAAGATAGCAAAATCAAGGTTTGCTTTTTGGGTTTGTTTTTTTTAAAGAATATTTTCAAACTGTGAACACTTAAATCCATGGATACCAAATCCGTGGATACAGAGGGATAACTGTACTCACAAAATATGCACACACACATACACAGGAAACAAAGCTGGAAGTTGCCAGAAACCCACTTCTGGTTTTGAAATACTTTTTAAAAAATTTCAACAGTTCAGGAAGCCTCTGCAAACTTTTCAAAAGGTGGCTTGTTGCTCCTGAAAGCTTCCAAAAGAAGCAATTAATCTTTTTAGTTTTATTTTTATAAAATTTTAAAAGGGGGAGTATGAGGAATCTGGAAGGCTGACTGCCACAAAAAAAAAAAAAAAAAAAAAAAAAAATTGGAGGCCACAGTTAGGCTTAGGGCTGCACTTTGCCCACTCTAGTTTATCAGTATTATTTTGCTGATACTCCAGTTTTGCTGTTTTATGAAACTAAAGTCTTTAGGATATAGTGGTATTATACAGGAAGCCCCTGCCTTTCAGTGGCTCGTTATGTGATTACTTGCTCTCTTGATGCTTGCAAATTAAGGACAAGTTCCATTCATTCGAAGAGGAATCCACTCTTTTGACAGTTCTTGCCTATGGAGGCTTGCTTGGGAGTGACCATGCATGCACGCGCTGCTTACACAGGTAGCTGAAAGATAGGAAAAGTCACCAAGCCGACTGAAAGACTTTGCAAGCAGCATGCATGTGCAGGGAGTCCCAGGCGAACCACCATAATTCCCTCACGTTCTGTACATGGATTCTGCTTTTTAACCAAATTCTGTTTTCTGACACAGCTGCAGTCCCTAACTTGTTGGATAAGTGGGGGCTTCCCGTACTGTCTAATAAATCAGAGACTTGTATCCGATCAAGTGTTCATTGGTTCCATCACTGTGTTTCCAACATCTGGAAAATGTTCCTTAGAAACTCCCAAGAAAAACATAACCTAAGCAGGTGGTTCGGCTACTTTGTTCAAGGTTGTTTATCCCCAGTACTAGGAATCCCAGTACTAAAATGTTTCTAAAGATACTAATAACTGTGATTTATAATTGTTACTGTATATTTTACATTTAATTTCCCTCTGAATTCATTGTTTACTGCTTCTTACCACAACTGTAAACATATGTATGCAGCACAGGAGAACACTTATGCATCTGATGAAGTGGATATGCTGTAATCAATGCATTCACCATTAAGATGCCACTGGATTCTGTTGTTATTGCTGCAACAGACAAAGACAGCGAGTTGGAGACTGTATATATTTTTTTTCTTTTACTGCTTTTAGTATCTCTTCCCAAACCTAAGGCTAACTTCACATTTTGCTTATGTCATGGCTGATATGAGTTTCTGCTTCACCATTAGTCATTTCAGAAATGGAGTTTGCTGAGTAAAAGAGACCACAGAGCTCCTGATAAAAGGAATATAACTTCAATTATTCACTTATCTGCCTGAGATCCAGGGAGTGTAGTAACAAACAGAGGTCCAATACATCACCATGCCTCTCTGCCTGCATTGCTGTTGCATTTGTATAGAGCTCTAGTTTCAGGCTGGATGAAGGAAAAGAGCCGTTTGTGGAATCCATTCGTTGCTCAAGTGGGGTGCATGGGAAATCCATCTACACATAAATGTAAGATGGGGACAAATATGACCCACTGTGGAGACAGCTGGAGTATCTATTGATTCCATGTTGTGTTCTGTACACTCTGGGAAGAAGGCTTGTTTACAACACTTACAGCAAACCTCTTTGCTGATACCATAGAAGAAAGCAGGTAATGTGTGTGTGTGTGTGTGTGTGTGCTCTTTAAAAAAAGAAGATATATTTTAGTCTTTTTAAAAAACTAAATCAATGTCAGGTGTCAGAAACAGTGCATGCTGTAACGAAGGCTGTGATTCCAAACACTGTATCTTTGGAATTAAATCTTGATGCATTAAACAATGTCCCCCACCCCAAGTAAATATATTTATGATGTATAGTCTAACCCAACAGAAATTCTGGATTTATCTCTACTGTGTTCATAGGATTATAGAATTAAGAACCACACTCTTAATTCTCCTTAGCTGATTAGAGTTTTGTACACACCCATTTTATTTTGGGGTAGAACTAGACATCACTCTTTCTGTCTTTGTGTGTGCATGCATGTGTTTGTATGTGTATGTGTGCAGCTGTTCACACATTTGTCCTACCTACTAAGGCCCTTAAATAGGATGAGCAGATGATAGAAGTCATGTACCTTTTATAATTGCACAGAAAATTGAATTGTGTACTGGTGTACAGACAGCTGTGTAGTACAACGCTGTGAGCTGTAGCTGGACAATTTACAAAAGGGGAGAGGGGTAAATGGGAAGGAAAACCTATACATTCCTACAGTGAAAATGTTGCCCCAGATTTAAACCCATTAACTTTGATGCACATATTCTACTGTGTAGATTATGTTTTAAAATTAACCTGTATGTGTATGCCTGTTTTAATAAAAACTGGCAAGAGACCAAAAAGAAAAGATAGAGTTGTGCAGAGATAGCCTGTCATGGCACAGCCAACACTGGGGCAGTAAAAAGAGTTACATGTGTCCAAAGTTTTTGCCCCCTGTTTTGAGCAACTTTGAAGATACAGAAACTTGCCTTCTCTGTTCCATCTGTTCACCCACTTCCAGAATCAGTCTTGCAATATAAAACTATAATTTCTCTTTTCAGATCTGAAATCTCAAGATGTCTGATTCTTACTCTAGCATCTAACATTTGAGAAAAGGTGTTAAGTGTACGACTAGATCCATTCAGCTATTTTATAAAAGACTCTTGATTGCTCCTCTTTCATGTTATACTTGTTAATATCTTCTGTGTTTGCACCTTCATCTTAAAAACAAAACAAAGGAAAAGCAATAACTATGGAATTCTTCTGTCTAGATTTTCTGTAGAAAAAAAGGCATAGCTTCTTAACAAATCAATAACTTCTTAGTAAAAACCACTATTATCTTTTCCTTTCTACCTCATTTCAATGTAACACTGACCATGAGTCACAGATCTTCTATACTGTATTAGTATCCACTCAATACCACACTTCCAGCTTTTTCTTTCCTTTTCTTTTAACTTTCTTTTGCTATGCTTTCTCCCCTCCATCCCCTTCATACAGAAAGTAGTTGTTCATTTCTAAAATGTGAATTATTGAGGTTCAGATGTGCCTGGGAATCACATTCTTTTCTACACTACAAGTGACTGCATACACACAGAGGTCTTGAATCTGGTAGTTGAAGTGATTCTCAACCCTGGGTCCCTGAATGTTGTTGGATTGCACCTTTCACAATCTCTGATCATTGACCAAGATGACCATCGGGCAGTTTGGCTGGAGTATTCAAAATAGATCCAAACAAAGGTGCTGGCTGTTCCAAACAGTGGGTATTGCCACAAGTATGACTGATTCTGTGATGCCACTCTTAAGTGCACCTTAGCTAATCTACTTCCATGTGTTTCAACTTTTCTCTGCCTATGGAAGGCTGTTCTATCAAGTATGAAAATTAAATAGAGCCTCCATGTTTAGAAGCAGTTTATCTTTGAATTCCAGATGGTAGACAAAAAAGGCTATGGCTATAAGGGCATGGTTGACTGCTCCTGGAAAAAGGGTGGAGGGTATTAGGTCACACAGACGCTGCCTAGAGAAATCATACTAATTATAATTGTAGCACTATACAATTAAGACAAATTACCACTTTTCTGCCTACATGTATTAACAGCATAATACTATCAAGTCTACTCAGAAGTAAATCCCACTAAATTCAGTTAGGTTTCTTCCGAAGTAAATGGCTATAGATTTGCAGTTTTGACATATTTTCTTGCTTATGGATACATTTATCTCTTAGATTCCCCCTCCAGGTTTTTGTGAACCATTTCCTCTTCCAATTTCCCCAGATTAACTCTCAAATGAAAGAAAGGAAAACCCATTTTTATCACGTGTTATTATCTATCAATTAACGCTAGCTGTCGTAGTAGATGATGTGTGCTGTTTAATGGTCACTCTTTTCTGGATGGATTTATTGCAACCTACAGTACTAATTTGGGATTGTAATTTTTTTAATATTTATAGATGCGCATATATTTTTAAACTATAGTCTGCAGTTTGGAACTTAGTTGGCCTTGGAATCTGCATGCTCTTACGATAGTGAAAGACTCATGCTCCATGACTGGAAAAATAAAGGGCTTATCTACATGGGCTATATACCCCTGTTTGCCCCCTTCTCAGAACCCTGCTGTCCATACGATGAGGGGAATTTGCTCTGTCCCACCCCCAGCAGTCCTCGCCACCCCTAGGGCAGATATGGGGATGAGACCGAGGGAGGGGAAGGTGGGGTACAACAATTTACAATAATACCCGGTTTACTCTGTTACTGCCAGCAAACAATGGATTGGGCCCCATGTGTCTGCAGGAGCCCATCCCTAAAGGCCAGCCTTACTGCTGCCGTGATCTGCCTGGCTCTCCCAGAAGGCAGGAAGCAGGACACAGTATGTGATCAAGGCTGGTCACATGCAGGGGGCCTTGGTCACATGTTGCAGGCCCCCTTCCTGCCTTCTGAGTCAGTGGTGGTGACTGCAGCAATGGGCTGGCATGCCCGTCAGGACTTCCTCCTGTTCTGTGGAGAGAACAGGGAACAATGGGCTAGATCCATGGCTGGGATATGCTGGCTTATGTAGATGAGCCCAAATGTTCAGCCTGCAATGATCAAACATTGTACTAATTTAGCCAAGAATAATTGTAACTCTGACTTATGATGCCACTTTCCTAGGATTTTCATGGAGGTTCAGAGGAGGTTTGTCCCTGTCTACCGTGTAGGCTGAGAGAGTATGACTTGCCCAAAGCCAGCTAGTAGGGTTCTGTGACTGAGCAGGGATTTGAATCCTGGCCTGCATCTGCACTGCAGAAATAATCCATTTTGACACCGCTTTAACTCCATTGCTTGATGCTATGGAACTCTGGGATTTGTAGTTTTGTGAGATATTTAGCCTTCTCTGTCAGAGAGCTCTGGTGCTACAACAAACTGTTTTTCAGTTACTCTCCCTGTGTAGAGAACATGAAAATCTGTGGGTTTTCATTTTGCTTGTAAGATTGCAACTTGGTGTTTTTTTAAGGACACAGTTTTAAGGGCATTTTTTAAAATCCTTGTTTACAGCAGAGTCTATTAATTTTTTTAGTTTTCTGGGTTGTACCTTGTACAACCACATACAAGAACCATTCGCTTAATTTCTTAAAGTCACTTACAGTAGAAATGCTAAGTTCAATATGAGAATAATTGTTATTAGTGCAAATATGTTTAGAATTAAATTAATTACCTCAAAACCACAGATTTTGGATAACATCCCAAGCAGTCAGTGCTCAAAGGAAGAAGTACACAAGAGATCTTCTTAATTTGTTAAAGATGTTAATTTGAAATGGCAGCTTTATCAACACAATTACAGAGTCCACTTTGGTTACTCAGCAACCTTAACATGTCTTGAAACAGGTAAAATTAAGGGTTGCTTTAAGAACCTATAGGAATAAAAGATAATGTCTCGTTGTCTTTCAGAGCCCTATCTCCCCCCCCCCCAAAAAAATTGCATTAATACTAAGGAGACCCTAGGTCTGGACCTCTGAGAGTTCTTTCATTTTAAGCACATATTAATTAATTGTAAATAATTTCAATGTGTCCTTGTGTTTGAAGCTTGCAATACCATTGTCTGTCTCTAACCAACACATACATTTTGTGTTTGAAACTAGCACAGAGTAGTCTGAGGGAGAGAGTTAAAGGTTTGCCTCTTTTCCCTGCTATGGAGCAGCTCCCCTCATAGGCATGGCATTGGCCAGAGGCTGACGGAGTGCAGTATGATAGGAGAGTACCGCGGCAGCAGACATACCTACAGATTCCAGCAGCCTTAACATCACTCAGACAAGGGTGGAACAATATGCCCAATTCTGACAGCTGCATAGGTCTGCCTGAAGTTTTGTTGGTGTATCAAACAAAGGGCTATTCTAACTGGTTTTCTCACAAGCTGTAAAATAATACATAGAAGATTCTGTTGTGTACTTGACAACATCCAGAAACACACTGGACAATGTCCAACCAAGTGTTAGGTATGCTTAAGCCATTGATTTCAGTGAGTACAGATGCTTCTAAGGGCTTATCTACATAGGCTAAATACCCTGCCTTGTTCTGCCCCTGGGCAGTATCTGTACCCCCAGGGCAGATACGGGGCTGAGACGGGGGCAAGCTGGAGTAGGGCCCAATAAAGTGCTATGGCAGAATACCCATTTAAATCCATTACCTCTGGCCAAAACCTAGATAGGCCCCTGCATGTCTGGAGGTATCCATTTGGCATCCCATCCCTCGCTGCCACTGCCAGCTCTCTGGCTCTCCCAGAAGCCAAGAAGGGTCCTGCAGCATGTGACCAAAGCTGGTGATATGCTGGGGGCCTTCAGTTACATGTCACAGGTCCCCTTCCTGACTTCCAAAATAGCAAAGAAAATGGTGGTGGATGCAGGAATGGGCCAGAGTTCCTGTGTGGACTCTGGCCTGTTTCCTCCAGGTATTTCTCCAGGATACACAGGGAGCTGGGATACCCTGGCTGGTGTAGATAAGCCCTAAGTCTCTGCTGGAATGTGGGCAATCTTTTTAAGCTCTTCCAAGGCCAAAGGCTCCCATATATGCCTTTAGCATTTCTAATGTGTTAACTAATTCAATAGTCTTTCAACAGATGCTTGGGGTAGGGGGGTATCACTGCATAAGTGGGTGCCACAGCAGGAAACGTCCTATCTTTGGGAGCCAACCACCTCATTTATCCTTGATATGGATAAATAGCTGAGCACTGTAAGACCTCTGTGATCATTATACTTATCCCTTTAATTAGACTTGGCTTGTTAGGTCTATCAGCCTATGAAAGAGATAATTCTTCAGCTGGAGTGTGGAATTCAATGTCACCTTTGTTTTTTGGGAGGGATGAGGAAAGATACATTCCAGTGATGGGCAAGGCCAAAGGGTGTGGTTAAAATTCCAGCATATTTTAGGTTTTCTGCACAGTAACCTTACGGGAGACATTTTAACCTTTTAGGGGAAAAAACAACATCAATCCTACAATATGCAGGACTCTGTGTCATGGGGAATGGAGCATGGTCGTTTGATGAACCTCAGAGAGCTGGATTGGGATCCCAGAAAGGCGAAATCTGAACCCAGGGACTCAAATTCCTCATCCTTGATCTAGAGTAATTTATGCCAAATAATGACATAAAGCTGAAGTGATAGTTATACAATAACCAGGAAAAGTTCCACTCATCATAGAACTATACTTATTATATCGATGACAGTGCTAGGAAAAAGATTTTTAAATGCTATCTACTAAAAGGGCTCATAAACAGGATTTATAAAAGGAGGGCCTCCCAGACAGCACTAGTACTCTACTTAATTTCATAAATAAAGCAATTTTTATACAAAAAACTGTGTTAATGCTATGTAAGACAGAGAAAGCTTTTAATACAGTAAGGCTGAATTGCATAATGGAGACATCTAACAAATGTAATGTTGACACTAGGCTTTTTTGTTTTAATGGATCTGATTTATTTATAATAAAGCTAAGACAAAGGATTATTATAGCAAGGTGTTCCACTAGAAATGGAAATCAATCAGGCTGTGCTTTATTATTACTTGCTATATATCTGTACACTTTATAGTTACTAGGCCTAGACAAAACAGTGGATAACTTGAAGTAAGATAGGAGAATATGAACTAAATGAACTAAACACTGGGCCATATGCTGCCAATGTCCTCTTACTGCAATGTACTATGCTTGGGGTATCTTTGGAGATTATTTACAAAGCTTAGTTTTCCCCAAAACATAATTGCTAGTTTGTTAAGAGAACATATTTTCCCAGGTTTGAAACAACTGCATTGCCTGCTTGTGTGTTCCAAGATGGAGGCAAGATGGTGTAAACTGCCTGTGTATATAAGCCCATAGAGATTAAGAAAACAGCCTACTTCATGTATAGAGCCCACCAAAACATTGCCTTCAGTACCTGTGTGAACTTCTTGCTTCATCTCCAAACTTGCAAGGAAAAGGGGGGAATGGCATTGGACCAGTGGTGCCAGTAGTAGCAGGTGCCAGTAGTAGCAGGTGCATGCCTGGTATTAACAGACGAACCTTGATGTGCTCCTCACTACCTTCACTAGTATACAGGTAGTGCAGTTCATTATTTCTGCTGTACCTTGGTGGCTAATGATATAAAATCTTTTTTTCCCCCCATGTGCTATTCTCTCTTATTAGGCCTAAGAGAAAGAGTGATTCTCTCCAGAATTGGCTGATTGTAGTATATTGAAATGAACATAAAGAGGGTTTGGGTTGCAACATCACTGGCTGAAAGCAAACCATCACCTATGAGGAAAATTTAAATCACATGCCAAATCTCTACCAAAGTCATGGGATGTGGCATTTCTACACAGAAGAACCAGGCGAACAAATCAGAACGAGGTAAAACCTGTCTGCATAACTGCTATTCTGTAGTGTCATAATTAAACAATTCTTTTGTAATATTCTTTAATTTGGAAGATCTTGTTTTCATACTAGGCCATCTCAGGTGATGTTCATGGATTAGGAAGAAGAAAGTAATGATCCGGATGTAATCAAATATAAACTTAATCCAGACAAGACAGACATGCTCCTGATCAGTTGAAAAGCAGATCAGGGAACAGGGATTCATCCCTTGCTAGATGGTTACACTTCCTCTGAAGTTGCAGAGTTCAGTGTTGTACTGGGTTCAGTGTTGTACTGGGTTCGGTGCTGAGCCTGGAAGCTTAGATTTCTGTGGGGGCCAAGAGTCCATTTACACATTTGAAGCTTGTGCATCAGCTGTCCCCATTCCTAGGATTTTGTCAGACACAATCCTTTTAAACATTATTTTGCTGGCATAAAAAAAGCACTTACCTTTTAATCCCGGCAAAGAGTCCTGGCAATAAAGAGGAAGTGAATGGAGCCCCATTCATTTCCTCATTCGAAATCTTGCATGATTCCATCACACAGAAAATTTAAAAATAAAAAGCAAAATAAATGTCAATAAGCTAAGCAAAGCACACACACGTACACTAAAAAACCTCAAGGTAACCCAGGGAGGGTAAGAAAAAAGAGCAAAACTTACCTGGATGTCCTGATCTGACCTGGAAGTGTTTGTGCTGGAGAGGGCATTGTCAGGGTAACTCGGAGATTTAAAGGGACAGAGGCATTGGGGGGTTTGCCTTTGCTTTCTTCTGAGGTTAAGAGAGTGTGACTTGTCCAAGGTCACCCAGTGGCTTTCCATGGTCAAGCAGGGATTCAAACCCTGGTGTCAGTGTCATAGTCCAATGCTCAAACCGTTATACCCTGCTGACTCTCATGGGTGTAGGTAAAGGATTATATTCTCCTAGTCCAGGCTTTGAGACCTTCAGGAGAGGTGTTTGTCTTTGTCTTACTTCCCACACAGGCAAGCTGTTGACAATGCAGGCTGCTCCAAGGCTTCGCAAATCCATTCCCAGGACATTATCAGACGAGTGTCTAAACATGCTGTAATTCCGTGAATTAGGATAGTGGAAACCTTGTGGCATTATTACACTTATTATTGCATGTTGCTGTAATCACACAAAAGAACTGACATGGAATTATCACATTACAACCACTAGTGTTTTAAGAATGGGAGTTTACTTTCACAATTTAGCATGGGCAATATTTTGACGGTTCTCACAAGAAGACACGAGTGTGCTTAACACTCCAAAACAAATTAATTAGCAAAGCAAATGAACACTCAAGCACTGAAACAAACCTAAAAATATCAAAACTAAATGGGACCGTTCATAAAAAGAGCATCCTGTGATTTGTTTTCGCATTCTCACCCAGAGGTTTTCTCGCTGAGGACTGCCCATTGATGCTGTAATCTCGCGATTACAATGGGATGTGGTTTTGCATGCCGTCAATAAAGCAAAAAGGTTCTATTGATGATCTAGTGATGGCTTGTCCCATGAATTAGAAATAATGCTTTTACCGTGGCTGGATCAGGGAGTAACCATGTGAGGATGACAATGTTGTGCAATAACGGGGCCCGTTCAAGCTAGCATGATGTTGTTATTCTGAAATTTTTGCCATGTTTGATGATGTCCCTAGAGAAGCTAGGGCACACCCTTCCACTTCAACTACCCCAGTTTGGGAGAGACAATCCCAATTAATCTGCTGTCCTGTTTTCTAAGCTGCTTTTAAAATATCCCAGGTTTTTCGTCTCCTTCTCTCACTGTCCCCCTTATCCCTTGTCTTACTTCAGTTGCTGCAAATTGAGCTCAATATGCAAGTGTAGTTTCACTCAGTTGACTAAACAGGAAGCGGTAGAGAGGACAGGGTGGAATCTTGCTTTTCCCAGCAAGTCCTGGCAAAAGCAAATGGTTGCAGCCTCTCTTAGCTAGTGTGTTCTTCCTCAGTAATAACTTTGGCCATCTTGAACACACTCTGATGTTGTTTGTCCATGTGTGTCCTGGTTTTTATCTCTGAAATGTTGGAGAGTATGCTAGACTGGATCCTTCAAAGGCAGGGTGGAGGGAAGTGTAGTCCATGGGATCCCCTCAAAGCTGCTTTTGTGGTCCACAGGGGTCAACTTTTTTTATTAAAAAAATAGCCCCCCTAAATGCCTTCTAAGAGGTGAGATGGGCAATTTTGTCATGTTTTACACACACACACACACACACACACACATGCCATTTTAGGCCCAGAAGAGGCATTTTCTAACAGGAAATCACTAGGAAGTTGGCCTCTGTATCATTGCCTGTTTTTTTTTTTTTTAAAGGCCTCTCACAGGGCTAAAATGGCCTGGGAATAGGGAACTTGCCCTGTGTCCCATAAAGGGCATGGGGGGACTGATTTTTGTGGGGTGTCTGAGGTCTCCTTAAGAGTCAGTGCTGCCTCCTAATCCTCAACAGTTGCCCATGCTTACTCTATTATGTCCTTCAATTAGCAAGTGAAAGCTTTTTTAAAAAAGACTTTTGGGAACTGACTGTCAGGAAATTGTTTTTAATGGTATGCTGAGCTGTTGTTACAGTACTTCTTGCTCAATGGACTTGTTCTTAAATTGCTTTTAATGCTATTGATCTATTATTGATAAATTTTATTTGTCAGTGGCACCATGTCCACTGGAAAATGCTATATATGAATACAATATACAGTTGTCCATCCGTATCCACGGATTTGGTATCCATGGATTTAAGTATTCATGGCTTGAAAATATTCTTTAAAAAATAATAATCCAAAAAGCAAACCTTGATTTTATATAAGGGACACCATTTTGCTATGCCATTGCATATAATGGGACTTGAGTATTCACGGATTTTGGTATCCATGGGGGGTCCTGGAACCAAACCCCAGCAAATATGAAGGGACAACTGTACTTGCTAAAACAATCAGTGGCAACCAAAACACTAACTTGAGTGTGATAAAGGAATCACATAAAGGGTAAGAAATAAAGAAACAAAACTGCACATTAATAAAATATGTCACTACAGGCCAATGCTAAAATTGCAACTAAAATAACTGATCTCCTTTGCAGTATGCTACGGATACCTCATTTACGTTTTATGTTTTTGTATAATTTTTCTGATGTGAGTTTTTCTCTGTATCTATTTTAATTTTTGTAAGCCACTTTGGGTCCCAGTGCTGGGGAAAGGTAGGCTATAAACATCAGCACCATCATCATAATTGGTAGTATTTTAACTGAAACCACATGGAGACAATTTAACTGTGTGGCACTGCTATTTAATGTTGCAATCCTATAAACATCCACCTGGGAGTAAGAGGGAATCTCAGTGTTAAGAGATACCGTATACAATAATTTCTTCCTAGTGCAGGCCAGATGTTATCTGCAAAATGGAAAAGATGTGATAAAACTCAGAGCAGTCTGAATGGTAAGTTTTCTAGGTGAGCTCAGTTTTACATCATGATGTAGTATTGTTCTAATGGAACACTGTTGGAGGAAATGGCACCTAAGAATGCTGCTGCCTCTTGCAACAACAGTTTTTTTAAAGGCTTTTAAAAAGATAGATCCTTCCTATTAAACTTACTGATAATTCCTACCACATTATTATTGTCCATACACCCCAAACCCAAACAGATACTTAATCCAATATAGTAATGCTTCCAAAATTCAACAGGAGAGGTATGTTTAGACAGAAAATATAAGTAGCTGTTTGCTGAAAGATGATGGAGTGATGCATAGGATTTCAAGATATAGGTTGACCCTCTTATCTGCGGGAGATACGTTCCAAGACTCCTGTGAATACCTGAAACTGTGGATAGTAGAAAACTCTTATATTTACAATCAGACAAATGCTGGAAATTGTCCTTAGAATCACATTGGAGGACCTAGAAATGCCTAGAGGGCATATTTTATTCGGACGTGGATAAGTGAAACTGTGGATACCAAATCTGTGGATACGGGGGGTTGACCTGTATATGCTGAAAACCTCATTCTCTGGCCACATAGGAAGGTCAGTTTAAGATGAGGTGAGCAGACCTGAGATGAAGAAAGTACAGTACTGACAACTGCCCCCTTTCCTAATTAGATTCCAGCCTCAGGAGCTCCTGGCCTCTTTTAATCTGCTGGCTATTTATTATTTTTTTAATGTGATTTTTGATAAGTTGTTTTTAATTTACATTGGTTTAATATTTTTTTATGGGTGAGGGTGGGGTGGGTGGTGTTTAGGGTTTTTAATCTGTATTTGTATTTTAAATTTTGTAAGCTGCCCCGGGGTGGGGTAGATGATGATGATGATGATGATGATGATGATTACTGGAGCAAGGTACAGGCCAATTGATCAGAGCAGTGGGTGTCAACTTCCAATAGGCTGAAAGGTTCCATTTCCACCATTTCCATCAAATATCTGGGACTGCAACCAGCATTTTTTTATAGACCTCAACATCAAATATTTAGATTAACTCTGTTAAAGTTCAACAATGCCTGTTCACTAATATATTTCTTCCCCTGTCCCTCTTCTGAAATGCCCCTTTGGTTGTTCTGGCACAGCAAACAGATTTTGGAACTATTGACTATTCCCCTTTGGGTTGACGTCATTTACCAAAGTCTCTTGAGTCTTAATTAATTGTACTTAAAACGACAAAGCAACACTTCTACTTGAGTGAGAATTGGAATAATGAAGTCAAGAGCTATAGGAAGGGTGATGTTCCAAGAGAAGCACATCCCTCTGCCCGAGCTATCATCTTAAAAACAGGTTACTACTTGTTTAATAACACAGGTCATGTATACTGTTCAACACCTTATTTTAGTCCACACAATAACAACTTCCACAGTGTGTCTAGTGTTGGGCCTAATGCCTGTTGTGACATGTTTACTGACTATTCACTAATATAAATCAGAAGCACTCATTAAAATACCATGGCTGTACACATTTCAAATATTTTAAGGTCTGAAAAACTAAAAACATGTCTAAAAAACATTCTGAGAAATACTTTGGAAGTCTTATGTAATATCAGTTTTGTAATAATTTGTCTACTAAATACTAAAATCATATCTTTCTTCTTCAGCATAAGAGCCAGCCTTTAAGCACAATTTATTTCAGGAATTCAAAATGTCTTTCCTCTAAGTGAGTTGTTGTTATGACCCAAATATCCAGAAAATACTTTTAAGACATGTAGAGAGAGATGTGAAGGTGTGATGGTGATGGATCACATTCAGTTTTAACCTAATTCAGTTTACAGTACTTCTATTGTATGAAGGACTATTTATGTATTTATTTAAATATTTGTATCCTGTCCTACCTCTAATGGTGTCAGAAAAATGTACAATAAAGTCAAATTGACACTTGTGTCATCTAAGCTTGGAAGAGTATATTTAGTTTTTTGTATATCAGAAACAGCACAAAACATAGATATCGTCACAGAAAGCAAAAGGTACAGCAACATCTAATTTTAAGAACATAAATCTTAATTAAATCGATTCAGGATTCTGGCCTCTAAGGAGGTGATACAGGCCCCAGCTGCTCTTACTGGCTTCTACCCAGAGTGAAAGCATTCCCTTCTGTTAAACCCTGATAGCACGTAGGCCTTCTGGGTCTGCCTGTTAACAAAGCAAATACAACTCAAAGTTATGAGAAAGTGATGGGATGAAGCATGTTTCTTGATTTCAGAATGTTTGGGGAGGGGGGCATTTTATTTTTCAGTTTGCGCATATGAGCAGGATGTACCCAGAGGCTCTCCTGTTCTTTTATCTTCTCTTAAGACAACATTGAGAGCCAGCGTGATGTAGTGGTTTGAGCGTTAGACTATTATGACTCTGGAGATCAGGACTCAGCCATGAAAACCCAGTGGGTGACCTTGGGCAAGTCACACTTTCTCAGCTTCAGAAGAAGGCAAGGACAAATACACTCTGAACAAATTTTGCCAAGTAAATGCCATGAAAGGCTCATCTTAGAGTCACCATAAATTTGAAATTACTTGAAGGCACACAATAACAACAAAATTAACAGTTCCTTCCTAATCTTGTCCCTTTCTAGTTGTGTGTTTAAAAAGGAATGGATTTGACTGAGACTAAAGACCTGAATAAAACAGGACTAATGTGTTAACAGTGCAATTTTTTTTTGAAGAGGTCTACTCTATGAGTGATTTTTCTCCTAACAGGGCAATGTGTGGGGTCTTGAAAGTCACAAGGAAAACAAATATACAGATATCTGTGGGGTGTATTATGTCTTTCAAAAGCATGGGGCAACAGCCCACATGAGCCAATCTTTACACAGACAGTGCACTGTAAGCCAGGTTCTTTGGAGCTTTAGATGCAGTGTTGCCCTAGGATCAATGGGCAAGCCATGATTACCTTCTCAGATTATCTGAAAATACAGGTTTTGTGTAACCTTGAAAAGTGCACAATACATATATAAACTCCAACAGAATCCAAAGATCTGCAGAATGAGTTGTGAATAATAAATATTTTCTTTTTGGCTACTCTCATGTGTTTTATCAGCCATCAAAGCAGCCATCCTCATCCAAAGGTGGTATCGGTCTTACATGGCCCGGATGGAGCTGAAGCGGCAATATGCTCTTAGCATCTTTCAGTCAATTGAATATGCAGAAGAACAAGCACAACTACAGGTTTGTTTTCTTTGACAGAAACCACCAGTAAATTGCAACAAGCTGAGTTTACAAACTATATTCTTCATGTTGTATAATGTAGCTTGTATGTTTGTATTTATCTTCATGGCTAATGTTTAAAATGTAAACATGGCTGCATATAAGGCTGGCCCAAGATGTATCCACCTGGGGAAGAGAAGCAAAACAGTGCTTCTTTCTGCCTGAGTCAAAGTGCACAGTACTCCCAGACCAACCAAGTTATGCAGGCACCAGAGTCTAGCCAAAGGGGAGCAAAATGAGGTCGTTATCTCCCAAGATAAGAATTCTTCCCACCCACCCCGATTAATTTTTTGCTCAGTACTCAAAATTCTACCATTTCAGAGAGTGAGATACTGAAAATCACTTACATCTAGAACTCTTAGGACTTTATTGCACAAGGTTCTTCTCTCACTACAATAGTGTTGCTTCTAAAAATGCTGTTCAATCAGGATTACTGTACTCTCTTACCTTGTGTACCTTGGGAACAATTCCGGGACTGCAGTGTTCATTTGCGCTAAAAGCTTATCACACACGGTATTTGGGAGTGCCCATCCACTACCTCCTACAAGACACTATCACACATCTTTTCCTAGTTTGACACACATGTGCAGAGCTGTCCCACAGAAATATTAATATAAACAGTCTTAAGTTTAAAAAGACATTTGTTCCTTGTGGCAGTGGGGCTTCTTGATCAGGATAAATCAGACTTCTCAGACTTAACTAATCACTGACATATGAAAGCCAGCAGTTACTGATCTATCTGTCTTATCTATGCCAATGCTGGCTTTCATCTGCCAGTGATTAGTTAAGTCTGTCTGAAGCTAGAAAAAAGCAATGAAATAAATGCTTTTTAAAAACTGTTAGACTCTTTTCTTCTCTCTCTCTCTTTCTCTCTCTCTCTCTGTGAATGAGAAAGAGAAAATGACATGGAGCTGGAAAAGGAGGCAGCGTGGGGGGCAATGAGCAACATTTTGGCTTCCCTACGAAACCCCAACTGGGTGGGGGGAGTGGGACAGTCATTTGGCAATGGATTTTCTCATTTTCTCAGTTACTTTACCAACTGAAAGGAACTCAAATTGAAATGTCCACCCCTTATCCTTCTCTCCTGATCACTGGAGGTGACTGATGTTTCTCCACCCACTGACCACCTCCTGACCAGCCAAAATCAACATAAAATTGCAATTGAACTTTCACACAGGAAATCGCAGCACAACAGAAGTGGGAAATGATGTCATTAATAGATGTTTGTGATAATAAAAGGAAATACTTTCCAAATGGTCTCGCACCGGAGAAATGAAGAGGAGCAACGTCATGTGATAAGCCCCAACCGAAGGCACTATTATCCTAACGTAATGGCTATTTACCTGCCTCATGCAATGAACCCCTTATATTTGCTGTGTTTTCATTCACTTGGTAACTTCGCTTGCCTTTTTTCTTTGAATGCCTCAACTGTATTTCTAAATGCTCAATTGAAGTTTTAAATTACTGCAATGCTGGAAATTTGGGGAATAATGGAAAATTTCATTGGGCAGCTGTATGCCTAGATGGCACCTGATGCTGAAAATCCCATAAGCGCTTATCCCTCTCCTTTCATTAGAAATACAATAATAAAAAGGTAAACAACAATTTGATTCCCTTTCATGTCACCTAAAATCTGAACCTGCCATCTCACTCCACCCAATGGCAACTAGTAGCTTCCACGTCAGTACACAGTGAAACAATTCCAGGTTTTAGTCTGAACTTTAAAGGAGGTAAAGGCCGACCCCCAAATCCACAGGGGATACATTCCAAGCCCTCCCACGGATACCTGAAACTGTGAATAATAGGGAATCCTATTACTTTCAATAAGAAAAATGCTGGAAGTTGACCATAGAATCACATTGGAGGACCTAGAAATGCCTAGAGAGAACATATATTTTTGGATGTGGATAAGTGAAACCATGGATACCAAATCAGTGGATACGGGGGTTGGCCTGTATTTAGTTATTTTACATTGCATTAGGGTTCGGGGATGGGACTTCAGCTTGTTTCCTTTTTGTATTTGAATGCCTTTTTATATAGTAAATTTGATTTATTTTATCTCATTAAATATGTTTTACTCTGCTTCATAGGGAAATAGCATCTATGAATGCAGAAACTTTTCACCATTCTGTTTTATGAGGAAGGAAGTGCTTCAGAACTTGCACAGGATAGCCTTTGTATGCAAGGAAAATTATCCCCTTTTTATAAAAGGGCACTCTCAGCAGGGATTTTTGCCCAGAGTTACAGTAGCACAATTTAAGAGACATTATAAATGGGGTCAGGCAAGAAATTAGAGCCATTTCCACTTTCCAGCTAACTGATATGTTTTCTTTCTTAGCTGTCGAACTTCTTCACATTCATGCTGGACCATTTTACTCAAGTGAATGACTCTGATCCAGGTAAGGAAGAGATATTATATTTGATAGATTGGTTTAATAAGTTTTCCAAGTGACTGCAGGGATGTATTTGTATATAACAACCACAATACAGCCAAGGCTATATGTGTCCAAATATAATTTCCTGTGCCTGCATCTATAAACATTCAAGGAACCTCATGATCCAGCGTTTGTTTCATAAGGCTGAAAATCTAAAAGCAGGTGGGTGTAGTCAGCTTCCAGGCTGCATGATACCCCACAGCATCAAAGCAACAATAAAAGAGGATCCCTTCGTGTCTGTGGCAGCCATGACTCATCAGGACATTAGGTTAGATGGCTCAAAATTTGACAGTGTTCTTGGTTGTCTCCCACATTGCAGTGTGGAATTTCAAGACAAAATTCATAATAGGGGGCTTTGTAAGCAAATAAATAAATAAATAAATAAATAATGGGTTTTTTCCCCCTCAAAAAGGCTGGAAAGCAAGAGAGGAGGTTCTTTGTGGTACTGCTGCTAAGATTCCTGAGGTTAAAAGAAGTCAGGAAAGTAGGTGAAGGCTAAGGTACTTTGATAAGGTTTCTGTGATCAATTTTTTAAAAAGAGGGAATGGGAAAAAGAGGAAGGGGAGAAGCACCTATGAGAACTATGTGCCTAGTAGTGAACTGAGACCAGACCATATTGCACCGTAAACTGAACATTTATTTCTTCTGTGTGTAAAGATAGCTGTTTGAGAAATGTTTATATTTTAAATACTGATGTAGAACCTCCTGAGGGTTGCCTCATTGCTTATTTGAAGGCTAGTGCAGCTGTTCTTGGTCTGGCCCCATTCAATTAATATTATTTTAAGGGGTGGGTGGGCTAGGGTATTGTGATTATGGAGTTTTTATATTGTAAGCTGCCCCGATTGCGTTGCAGAGGGGCGGGATATAAATAAAATTTTATTATTATATTTATTATTATTAATTAGTTGTGGAACACTTAGGGCTTGTCTAGAGCTGCCAGAATATGGCAGCTTCCTGGACCTGGATTAGCCCACTCTGACCCCGTTACGTAAATGAAATGGGAGGACAGGGCGGCCTGTACAGGCAGCTGCTGCCGCTGTCATCCACATTATTCCCTCTGAAGCCAGGAAGGAGGCTCACAGCATGTGATCAAGGCTGGTCACATGCACAGGGCCTTGATCATAGTGCTGCAGGCTTCCTTCCTGGTGTCAGAGGGAGCAATGTGGACAGCAATGGAGGCGGATGCACATAGAGGCCAATGTGCAGGTGTGGACTCCTGTGTTCCCACAGGGCTGGTTTTCCTGGTGTTAAAATACAATGTCATAATGGGCTTTACTCTGTCTTCCCCCCACCCCCGGTCTTTGCCCTGGGCATCACCAGGACTGCCTGAGGATGAAATGGGGCAAAAGCCCTGCATCATGTGGACTGCAGGCTCTGAGACTGGAGCAAGATGGGTAAAATAGCTCATCTAGACAAGCCCTCAGTAAATCCCATTCAGCTGGTCTGCTGTAGTTGGGCCCTACTCTTTTGTTTTCTTCTCCTGCCCCTAGTTCCATGCCATTTCAGAGAAAATGTTCTTGCAGGTGCTGTTCTTCCATTTTGGGTATGGCTGGGCTAGGCCACAGAATCTAAGCTTCTAAAAATTGAAATGCTGATTAAATTTCTCAAAGTTTGCTCATGTCCTTTCCCTATACACACTTTAATTAACTTAGGATGTTTTTGGACGTTGATTTACTACGCCAGAAAGCTTGTAACACCGATGACACTGCTGTGCAGCAGGGGGCCCGTTTCGTACGACGCTGTTTCAGTACCATGAGAGATTGGAGGCAGCCGCACCATATTTGGCCATTTTTTTATTCACGGGCAACTTCCATGAGTAAAAAATGGCCAAATATGGCGCTGCTGCTTCCAATCTCTCACAGAACTGAAACAGTTTATTTCGGCAGGGGGACGGCATCGTACGAAATGGGCCCCCTGCCGCGCAGCAGCATCGTGAGTGTTACAAGCCTTCTTGTGCAGTAAATCAACACCTGAAAAAGTCCCTAGTATGTTGTGAATTGTATTATCATTGGTTATAGCTCTTGTGACTCAATCTACTTGTTTTGTATAATTAGGCTTTAATTTGTGACATACTTTAAGATACCACAAGTCTTTCTGTTTTTAACACACGAGTGAAGATTTTTTAGGAGCCTAGTGTGGATTGCATTTGCCTGCTATATGCCTATAGTAAAAGTTAAAATGGATCTTAATGACTCTTTTGATTTGGATCCAGGATCCACCTTCATCTCTCAGAACTCCTTCCTCCTAACAAAATTAATTTCAACAGGATGGGGGACTAGCTGAACAACAGTACATATGAAAATTATCTAGGGGTCTTAGAAAACCAAAAGTTAAATATGAATCCAATATTCATGTTTTTACAGTGACCCAAAAAGCTAACACAATTCTAAACTGTATCATCAGAAGTATTGTACCTCAGTCAAGTGACAAGGATCAAGTTCTGCTTTGATTAGATCTCATCTGGAGTTTTGAGCATTACAGTTTAAGAAGGATATTGACAATCTGGAATATATTCAAAGGAGAGTGATTGAGATGATAAAGGGTCTGGAAACCAAGCTCTATGACAAACATTTGAGAAAGCTGGGTGTGTTTAGCCTGGAAAAGAAAGAACTGAGAGTAATATGATATGAAAAATGGAAGATGGAGCAAGCTTTTTATCTGCCACTCTAGTGGTTAGGATCAAACTGATGAATTCAAGTTACAAGAAAGGAGTTTCTAACTAAACATTAGGAAAAACTTCTCAATGGGAAGAACTGTTTTATATAGAAGTGGGGGGGGGGGCTTCTAGAACAGAGTGGAAGGTAGAAGTGAGGAGTGCAGAAAGAATGGGAATTGAAAAGTTCACTTACTGCCCATCTCCTGGCTGGATCATCCTGAGTAGACTTCCTGCTCAGGAAATCCTCCCACTGGTGGAAAGGTTATGAACAAATTATTGACCATGAACATTTTTGTTCTTGATTGGGGACTTTATCAGACTAGTGTCTGAAAACTGTGCAGTTCCACTATTGGGGAAACCAGAAACATAGGACTTTATCAGACGACCCCCTTTAAAACATTCGTTGCTGGCATAAAAAAATAATTATATGCCGGCAAAAGAATGTCCCCCCCCCCCCCGCCGTGCACACTTACCTTCCTCTCCCAGCAAAGGCTCCCTGGCAATAAAAAGGAAGTGAACAGAACCCCGTTCACTTCCTCATTCAAAATCCCATGAGACTTTGTCACATGGGAATTTCAAAAATAAAAATAAAGCCCAAAAAGTGGCACCAAGCATGTAGGTACACTTTAAAAGTTCTAAGTAACCTGGAGAGGGTAATAAAAAGAGCGATTCTTACCTGGATGTCCCAATCTCACTGGAAGTGTTTATGCTGGACCGGCCACTCTCGCTGCAGTGATGAGAGTTAAATGGCCCAAGGTTTTGCATGCAAGCAACACCAGCACAAAAGCAGCATGGGGAATCTATTGACCGCTTAAGCCATTAATTAAAAGGTACAGGATTTTGACAGGACATAACCACAAAAGGGCAATGTTGTCTGATCTGTGCACCCTTTCACGGCATCGTTATGACACTGTATTTTGTCCATCTGATAAAGTCCATAGTGGCATGATTACAGAAATTATTGCATGTTGCCGTAATTTGTGTGATACTATGCCCTAATCACACAGTACTACCACAATGGAATCATTGTACAACCACAACTAGCAGTTTAAGAAAAGGATTTTCTTCCATGATTTTGTATGGGCGAGATTTCAGCTGTTCTCGTGAGAAGACATGACTTTGTTTAAATGCACCAAAAACACACAAATAATGAAAAAAAATTAACAAATAAACACTTAAACATAAAAATGTACCAAGAAAAGGTAACAGTTCATTAAGAGAGCATCCTGTGTGTCCTGTGTTCTCATTGGGAAACAGAAGGGGGAAAGGACTGCCCATTCATGCTTTAATCACAATACTACAGCAGGATGTGATTTCGCATGTTCATCAATACTGTGAAAAAGCGATATTGAGGGCTATTCACAAATTTTCCCATCAGTGAAAAGTGACAAGCAGTTAACCAGCAGAGCACACAGTGACCATGGGAGGACAACAATGTCATGCAATAATGGGAACCCATTTGTGGTACTGTCACACTGTAATTCTGCGATTACAGACCCGTCTGATAAAGTCTTGGCTGTTTAGAAGTTGCTTTTCTGCTTCTTTTCTAGACATCAGCTCTCACTTTGTCTCTATTGTGGGTGATTACAGCATGGCAGGCTCAGATCCTGCAATGACAGAGTATGAAAGGACAATAGAGGTACCCACCTCCTACTATGGCCCTCGTCTGTGTTTTCCCCTAACAGTTGCTGACACTGATGTGCTTCTTCAGGCTTTCAAGCATCACCAGGTAAGTTCCATTAAATGAACAGTACTATATTTTATATTTATAGGCATCTATAAATTGTTCAGGTCATAATCATAAGGGCATGGTAAATGTGATTAAGAAAGAAGGGTGCAGAAGTTGAAAGAGTGTGTGGTGGGAAGAGTAATTTTAATGCATTGTTATTGATATCTTATTGGGAATTTAATTTTTTAAAAATAAATGTTATTTATAATATGTTCAAGAAGAAAAAGAAGACATCATTTTCTCAATAAACTATACACATGAGTTCTGTCCATAGGGAAATTAGCTTTCACCCCAACCTCCCCCAAACCATGCCATTTTGAAATGGCTAGGCCCTGTAATCACTCTTTGGGGTAAGGTAAATATTTTTTCAGCTCTTCTGAAGAAGATTTAACTAAAGACTTAACCAAAGTATCATCTAGTATCAGGAAAGTATCTAACTTCTACTATTTCTGAATCTTCCTAATTTTTTAAAAAAATAAAAAGTTTTTAAAAACAGACTGTGATCTTCATAAATATAACTATTAGTAGAAGCTATATCTGTTCTGTTCACTAACTCAGGGGAAAAGATGGATCCTTGTAAAAAACACACACACACACATATATACACACACACATTATAGTAAATATTATACCATTTCCCCTGTGGGTACCAGTATTCCACATATGGGAAAGTCTGCATTTCTAAAATATTACAATAATATTGCATGTTTTCCTTCTTCTAAACGTTGAGCTATCCAAAATTGATATAAAAAATCATTAAAAGTCTTCTGTTTATAGAAGACAACTGCATGTAGCTTTTAAAGTTAATTAATAAAAACATTATTTTAAACATTCAGAATGCTTAAAATACAGGACATTGATATTTGCTCCCCTGTCTGGGATGACTATAAAATGTCCTGCAGTGGGGCACACTTGACCTTCCAGATGGACTACAGGCCCCATCAGTTCTAGCCAGCACAGCTTATGGTGAGGAACGATGGAAACTGCAACCCAACAATATCAACAAGCTGCAGATTCCTCCATCTCTGGGATATGAGTTAAACAAGCCTTCCTCAGCCCAGCTCAAGATGTGTTGAACTACACAACTTACCCCCATCCAGAATGCCCAGTCATATGGTGGCAATAGGAGTTGTAGTTCAGCATACCTTGGAGGGTGTCAGGATGGAGGAGGCTTCTTTTGGGGGGCTTTGGTAATATCTTTCTGCCAATGGAAGCCTGTAATACATTGCTTCTTTCTCTGTGCATGTCTCTACACAGCAGCTTCATGCTAGATATGTGCTTCAACTGTTGCACGAGACCAGAAAGGTCCTTCAGCAGATGCCAAACATTACTCAACTGTCAACCTCTTATGCCAAGGGAATCACTATCTGTGGTAAGTTATGAATGCCCTTTATAACAGAGACAGGGCACCAGAGTGCCATGTAGGTTGCATTTTGACTTTGCAGGGTCACACAAATGCCTTTGGATATTGATATCATCATCATCATCATCATCATCATCATCATCACCCCAGCTTTCTCCCAATATAGGGTCTCAAGGAATGTTAGCATCTTGCCCCCCCCACTCCATCCTTCCTGTCTTCCCTTTATTATAATTATTTTTTTTAATTTAAAAAAAGACTGATGAGTCACCCTCTGGCAAATATTTTAAGTTTGCCAAATGCTTCCGCCCACTTCTTCTGTCAGATTTGCTGAGTGAATCAGTGATTAAACCAGGCAAACTTTTAAGAAAAGAGCCGCTTTTCCATCTGTAAAATGCTACTTTGTGTGGTAAATAATTTCTTTCACCTCTAGCCTTCCCCCAAGTACTCAAACACATGGTTCCTGAATGTGATAATGAGGGGCGAAATGCCTGTTCAGTTGTACTTATTCTGAGGCTATTAAAAAAAATAATAATCCATGATCAAAATGAACATTTGAATGATGGGGTGTCTCTGAGGTAAAGGCTATGAAATGTTTGTTTCAGAGCTTGAAACATTACTTTTAAAAATAATTGGTTAAACAGTTATCATTCCAAGCCAAATTTGTAAAATAATAATTTGCTTTCCCATTCCTCAAAAGTACTGTAACTAATTATGAAGTAACTAATGTTGCTTATAGTTTCATTTTAAAAATCTGAATGCTATAAGCCAGCAGTTTTTAACCTGTGGTCCATGGACTCATGGGCCTGTGATGACCTCACAGGGCATCCACGAAAACCCGAAGAAGAAGAAATGTTATGAGCTTTTACAATTAAAAAGGAAGGAAGGAAGGAAGGAAGGAAGGAAGGAAGGAAGGAAGGAAAGAAAGAAAGAAAGAAAGAAAGAAAGAAAGAAAGAAAGAAAGAGGACAGACAGACGGTCATACAGTTGCCTCTCTGTATCCATGCATCTGGTATCTTTGGAGTCCACCATCCACAGCTTGAAAATATTCCCCCCAAAAATAAATTCCAAGAAGCAAAGCTTGATTTTGCCATTTTATATATAAGGGACACCATTTTACTATTCCATTGTATATAATGGGATTTGAGCATCCATGGATTTTGGTATCCATGTGAGGGTCCTGGAACCAAACCCCAGCAGATAGCAAGGGTCCACTGTATATTGATCTCAGAGAGCAGGAATTTTTTGCCAGTGATAGAGATCATTTGTACAAAGTCTCACTACAGTATCTCAGGCCATTCAAAGTTATGAAAATAACTGTCTGATAGCAAAAAATTTACTCAGCACTTGCTACTTCTCCATGCAGTGAGAACATGCAAATGAATGACATTTGCTGAGTGAAAGCACATGACATTTCTTGCATGCAGACATAAGCTGCCTTCATAGCTGCACCAAACTCTAATGTTGTGTGCGTTGTGCCATCACATTCTCAGAACGTCTGTTGCTTCCCAGAATTCTGTAGTTGTGTCAAGAATGTTCTTGAAGAAATTCATGTATAAAGGGAAGACTGTGTTAGTGGGAAAAGAGCGTTGGAGTCAGGAGATTTTCACACGGGCTATATATCCCGTGGCAGGAACAGAACAGGGTCGGGAAAGGTTTTCCCTTTCAGACGACGTTGACCCCATTCTGTCCTGCATCCATCCTACTCCCGTGACTGTTCCAGAACAATGTAATCATGATTTTTCATCGTGAAGAGACCTCCCGTTCCGTCGCTATAACGCAATCACAGGTGTGCGAACAGGAGCCCCGTTCCTGTTCTGAAATGACAGCCGTGGAGGGGAGGTCCGTTCCGAGCACTTCCTGGTATGATCTGGACATCCAGGTAAGTGGCACCCTTTATTTTACCCTCCCTGTTTTGATTATGTGATTTAAAGAGTGTTTTTGTGCTTGGTGAACTGATTTTATGTTTGGGGGAGTTTTATTTTTTAAATTTACTGTCCGGCGTTATCACGTGATAACGTGATAACGTTTCAGACGGCCGGTCGTAAAAGCCGCCTTACGACAGCTGCATTTATGGCCGACCAGCAAGGGGAGGGGGAGCCCGTTCCTCCTGCGGAATTAAGGTGAGTGTATGAAAGATTTATGTTATTCCGTGGCAGGAACGGGAGAGGAGGTAGCGGGGCAGTAACGGGGCATTTTGGCTCCGTGTGAAAATCTCCTCAGTCAGTGCGCATGAGTGTTCGAACGTATGTCAGAATAATTGTCGATTATTGAAAATGATTGTGTTTGTCTGTGAATAAAAAAAATGGTTATTGTCAGGTAAAGTGACTTTTCAATGTTATCATCGTGAATTTCATAACAATACATTTTGGCTGAGCCTCAGGATGCATCGCTGGCTGAATATGAAATGTAAAAGTGCTGATGATGCTGATGAGGGTGCATCCTGTTCAAAGCAAAATGAAGCTTCTTCCAATCATCTTTAAAAGCGCCTATGTTATAGCAAGGAATATCTCTAGAATGGCTTCAGGCCTAGAATACAACCAACTACCAAAATGTGTGTCATGTTACTATGTGTTGTCCAATGAGGCCATGAACTCATAAAAATTGCGAAGACATTTCAATACTAAACATAAAGAACATACCACAAAGAGCATTGATTTTTTTTCAAAAGTAAGGAGCAGAAATTTTTAGAAAGTAAGAAAATGGTAAAAAAAGAAAAAGGACAAAAGAAAAGACTGCAACAATAAAAATACAGTGAAGGACTCATTTGAAGTTCCTCAGCTAATAGCAAAACCTGGAAAACCGCATACAGCAGCTGAAGAACTTACATTACCTGCTACAAAAATCATTGTTTCTGCATTGATCAGCAAGGAACCTGCCAAGGACCTTTCCTTAACAACTTTGTCTAAAAAGCAAATCGACAGTTTGTCAGGCAATATCAAGGAACAGTTATTAGAAAGAATTTGCATGTCTCCTATTTTGCTCTGCAACTCGATGAAAGCACAGACGTAACAAACAAAGCAACCTTATTGTGCTGTGTTAGATATCAGCATGAGAGAAATATTTTTGAAGACTGAGAGCCTTCCTGCACTCTGAGGAAAAACAGCAAAGCAGCAGGAACATTCTGTTTTTCCTGCTGCTTTCCCGCATGACACCGGCATCCTTCTGGCGTCCTTTCATTCCGCTTGCGTGGGGAACTGAGGTAAATCCATGCCTTTTCGCTTAATGGGTTTTTCCGGACTATGACTCTGGAGACCAGGGTTCAAAAATCTGCTCGGACATGAAAACCCACTAGGTGATCTTGGGCAAGTCATACACTCTCAGCCTCAGGAAACCCATGATAGGTTCACCTTAGAGTTGCTATAAGTCAGGAACAACTGGAAGGCACACAACAACACATTTGTAAGTAGTTAACTCCAAGATTTAATTTATTCTGAGGGTCTTTATCCTGATAAAATATGTCTATGTGTGAGAGATTCTTTTGTCCGTTGCTGTGGTATACTGCTTTGGGATTTTTAAAAATGAAAAGTAATATAAAATGTTCTTAAATAAATAAAAGATAATAATAGAAAGACAGATAGATCTGAGGTGGATACCAACTGTAGGAAGCAGGAACCAAGCATTAAAGTACAGAATCTCTTATTTGCAACTACAGAAAACACATGGACTGAGATTTAGCGTTCCCTTGGGACCAGATCTTTGTGCTCCTGGACTACCTGTTGGTCATCCCTCTATCTATTCAGATAAAGATGTAAGCATTCCTTTTTACCTGTAGTGGAGATTGTAACAATACCAGAGCCTCCTGATCACCTGCCCTTGATTTCACTATTATACATTATGGATGAGAGCGTGATACTTCTGGTTTCCTGGAGGAGGTTGGACTGCATGGCAGAATAAATATTACATTATGTTTAGTGCTATATCTGCAAACAAGGGAGCTGCTAGAAAACTGAATTAATTGTACTGCTGCAGGTCTAGGGTGACACCATAGTTTAATAAAAAGCTGCTTTAAGATTCAGTGCAATAGTAAATAAGGGATCTTGCATTTTTACTTTTTATGCAGTTCAGTGAGTTCTGGTGAGTGAGCAATGGCTATGCATACAAAACTTCCAAAAACTGTGAGTCCCTTGATTTGGATGTTGTTCAGAGACAAACATGTCTTTGCAAATCAATGTATGTGTATCCCTCAATTGCCATCTGGATTTGTACAATTCAAAGATCCTGTAAGAGAAATTTCATCTCCCACATTAGATGGCAGTACAGTTATTCGCAAATGTCTGTTCAAATCAAAGTATATACATCCTTCAGTTGGTATCCTCATTTGCACAATTGCAAGAGCATCTAAGAGCATCTAAGAGACATTTTAACCCGTCCTTCAAGCAAATAATGGTTTTTGTGGCTAACCTGATTAGTGACAAATGAATGTGTAAATTTTACTGAAGTTCTGGCCAAAATGTTGATTACCTCTAAACCAGCCCTGTCTCACTTCCTGCAACCCCTTTTCAACTCCCTGCATTGAGATGTACATTTAAATAGTCATGCAGAGTTTTTGTCTTAGTTCTGTGATGAGTCTTGGGTGCCATTTCACGATGAAAAAGTAGTGGGAGGAATTCGTGTCAAGCACTGGCTGTTTATATGTACATTGTGGATTTTGGGAAGGGGGCCCACCTTTTATCATGCAAACTGCGGGACTTTCGGTCCTGCAGTTTGTCTGGTTTTTAAAAAAAGTCATGGGAGGATTCAGAAAATCGTACATCTAAACACCCTGGGACAAGATATCTCAGTACTTCATGATGACTGGAAATATATGTGACCAGGGGTGGGCTCAGAGAGGAGGGATCAGTCACCTGGTCAATAGATTCAGCCTCACCAGATGAAAACAAAGGCTTCCATTCCAGCTGCAAGTAGGTTGTGTGTGTCTGCATTAAATCACCCTGTTCAATGGATTTCTACACTGTGAACCCTTCTACTTTAACCTGTCCCTCCCCTGCATGCTTGGTTTAAATTTTAAAGAGAGAGTAAATTGTAAAGAGATCACAGACAATCCCCCCTGCCTGCATCCACTGCATTTGTGTAAAAGCACAATAAAAAATGCCACCGTCTGAGCAGACGATCGCATATTCATCCACACACACACGCCTGCATCCACTCCATTTGTTTAAAGACACAGTAAAAAATGCCATCGTCTGAGCAGACGATCCATTCATACACAGACACAGACACACACAGCCGCCTGCACCCTCACTTTCAATGGGCTTTAAATGGTGTTCTTTCAATTCAGAAGGACAGCAAAGGCTGTAGCCATTGAGTGCCTCTTCTTTCCTCATTTTCAATGGGATTTAAATGGTGTTCTTTCAATTCGGAAGGACAGCAAAGGGTATAGCCACTGGGCGCCCCTTCCTTCCTCACTTTCAATGAGCTTTAAATGGTGTTCTTTCAATTCAGAAGGAGAGCAAAGGGTGTAGCCACTGAGCGCCCCCTTCCTTCCTCACTTTCAATGGGATTTAAATGGTGTTCTTTCAATTCAGAAGGAGAGCAAAGGGTGTAGCCACTGAGCGCCCCCTTCCTTCCTCACTTTCAATGGGATTTAAATGGTGTTCTTTCAATTCGGAAGAACAGCAAAGGGTTTAGCCACTGATCGCTCCTTCCTCCCCAGGTTAGGTCACGGATCGCTCATTCCTCCCCTCATCCTCTCATCGCCTCATCCCCAATGCAACACTCATTCATCCCCTCATCCCCAACACAGAAGCTTGAACAAATATTTGAGGCAGCCAATAGCATCGCTCGTGGCGCGAAACTCTAAAGGAAGTATGTCACTGAGGTTGTGAAAAAATGAGTAATCGCATCCTTGATTGACAGCCAAAAAAAAAATCCCGGGACCGTAAACTCGTGTAAACAACAACAACAAAACCCCCGGGGTAGTATATAGTGAGAGAAGGTACATAACATGGGGCGTGATGCTGTGTAAAAAATGATGCCGGGATCTCCTGGGATATCCAGTTCAGAGACAAAAATCGTGTAAACAGGGAGGGACGAATACGGGATCAAGAAGTCCCGTGACGCCCTGTGACAAAAACTACTGTCTAACTGGCACCTTGGTGTGGTGAAGATGGAGATAAGCATATAGAGTATACTCAGTTTGTCATCTGTGGGTGTGTCTATACGATCATAAAAAAATCTGTTTGGGGGGTAAAAAATATGAATAGGCTGTCGTTCGTATGCATACGAACCGCCCACACGAGTTTTTACCCCCCTAAACTCCGTATGATTCCCTCTTCCCCAAGCTGGCTGGAGTGAGCAAGCCAAGTGGCGGTTTTAAATCTCCTGCTGCTTTTTTTAAAAAAAGGTTCCTGCTTTGCAGACAGTCGGTTTTCCCTATTTACAATATAAAATAAAAATAAATAAACATATATATTTCACGGACTTACCGGACTCTCGCTAGCTGGGAATCCAACATGGCAGGCACTCCCAATTCCCCTCCGTGCTAGCCCCACCCCCTCTACTCGGCCAGCCAATCAGATTACACAGCCTGTTCGTATGTGTGTAAACGGACCGTACAGACCTGTCAGCCATCCGAACAGCGTACAGATTTCTCATCGCGATCCGCTTTCCCTTCCGAACGCCGCGTGTGTGTATTTCAGGGTGGAAAACCGAGCCCCCCCTCTTTTGGATGCATGTGAATCCGAACGGCCATGTGTACCGAAGCGCAACCTTCTGCACGCCGTACGTATTATTTAAATCGTGTAGATGGGACCTGTGTTTAGGCTCTAAGCCACTTACAAATGATTCAGAGAAGACTAAGGACTTTATCAGACTAGTGTCTAAAAATACTGTAATTCTGCAAATGAGGAAAGCCGAAACATAGCAGCATTATTACACTCATTATCGTACGCAGCTATAATTGTGTGAAAAAACCACCATGGAATTATTGCCTGACCACCACTAACACTATAAGAATGGGACTTTACTTCTGCAGTTTAGCATGAGTGAGATTTTGGAGGCTCTCACAAGAAGACACAAGCATGCTTAAAAACACCAAAACCCCCTTAATTTGCAAAGAAAATGAACACACAAACATCTAAACAAACCTAAAAATGTGCAAACAAACCAGGATGGTTCATTTAAAAAGTGTCCTGTGGATAGTTTTCATGTTCTCACCTGGATGTTTTCTTACCAGGAATGGGGGTGGGAGAAGAGGACCACCCATTCACACCGTAATAAAATCGTGATTACAGCGGACATGTTTTTGCACGCTCTTCAATAGTGTGAAAAGAGCAATCTTGAGGGCTATTGATGGCTTGTCCTGTCAATTAAAAGCAATGCCTTATTCACGGATGGAACACAGATTGACAACGTAAACATGACAACATTGTGCAATAGCAGAAACCATTCTTGCTACCGTAATGTTGTAAGTGGATGATTTTTGCCACATCTGATAAACTCCTGACTCCAAAGGAGTTATATGCCTCAGTCTTGAGGCCTAAGAAGTGGAGCAGCTCCACCACACCTGCAGAAAAGAAGGTGAACATGAATTGTAGGTTCTCTTAAAACTATATGCACATTTATCGACAACATGAGTTCTCTAAAAGATACTTAGCCAAAGTTAATTAAATATTTTTATTTCATTGTAACACAAGATTGAATTGATCTTAAGTGATTTTAGCAGCATGATAGCAAAGTTAAGGGAAATTTTTCATCTTTTTTTAATGCCACTGTCACCATATCCTCCAACTGTCCCAATTTGGCATGGTCTGTCCTGATTAATCCTCTGTCATCCCACTTTTTTTAGTTTTTAAAATGTTCCATTTTCACTCTCCTACTCTCCACCCGCCCCCACTTTTTCTTTGTCCTTGGCTTACTCCAATTGCTGTAAACTGAGCTCAAAGTGCAAAAGTAGTTTCCACTCCTGTAGCAGAGAGTTGAGATGGGAGGGAGTGGGCTCTTCTCCTTCTCAGGAGGCTCCAACAAAAGCAAACTGGTGAAGCCTCTCCTTCATTGTGTGTTCTTCCTCATTAAAAAGTTTTGCCATCTTCACCACATGCTGATGTTGCTTGGTCACATGTGTCCCAGATCTGTCAACCATCTGTCCAGTTTTCCCATTATGTCCTGGCTATATTTGCTTGAAGAAAAACAGTATGATGTTTAGACATGTTGTTCTTGCATAGAGCTTGCATTAGGCCTGTATCCCCCCTGTTACCGACACAAAATGGGATGGCGTCCATCCATTCACACTGGCCCATACCTGCAGCCAACCAGGATTCAGATCTGGGTTTTCCTACATGAAGCAAGTTTTCCCAGATATTTTAACAGGTTTTACTTTGGTTTCCCCCCGTCTTTGTCCCAGACATTGTCAGGACTGCCCAGGGATGAAACAGGGAAAAAGACTGTGCCATTTGGACTGCAGGACTCCAAGGAGATTATCAGAGGATCCCTTTAAAATGTTCTTTTGCCGGCATAAAAAAAAAAATTCATGCCAGCAAAAGAATGCTCCCCACCACACTTACCTTTCTTTCCTAGCAAAGGCAGCCCCGGCAATAAAGAGGAAGCGAATGGAGCCCCGTTCACTTTCTCATTCAAAATCCTGCGAGACTTCATCATGCGGGAAATTCAAAAATAAAAACAAAAGTCATTAAAAGTTACACAAAGCACATATACACACTTTAAAAATCCCAAGTAACCTGGGGAAGGTCATAGAAAGAGCAAAACTTACCTGGACGTCCCAATCCCCCCCAGAAGTGTTTGCATCGGACCAGCCATGCTCACTGCTGTGACGAGATTTAAACGCCCTGATGTTTCACATGCTGGCAATGCCAGCACAAAAGCACCACAGGGAGATCTATTGGTGGCTTCATTTGTCAGTGGTATGTTAGCATAACACCCACGGCACACAAAAGGATGTTGTCTGATATTGGCATCCTTTTGCGTTCTGCTGGCGTTGTGATTGCACCACATTTGCTGTGCCTGATAATCTCCTAAGAGGGGGGCAAGACAGGATAAATAACCCATCTAGACAAGCCCATAATCATCAACCACTCACTGTTATAATACAGTGCAGTCGTATGCATGTTTACCCAGAAATATGTTTGGTTTGGCTTACTCCCACTGGTGTGCATAGATGTTCAGTTTTAACATCCCATAGGTTTGTAGACTTACATTTGATATTCGTAATTACTATTTCAGCTTGTTTGATAGTAAGATGGCCCTTGTAGGTAAAAGCATGGTATTCAACATTGCCTTATGATGTTTTTGAGCATTTTTATGAGACTTGGCACATTCCGTTAGCTCCAGTTAAATGGGGGGCCTGAGTGTCTGGGACCCATTTTTGTTCTGTCAAAGACCTTGGCAAACTACACCCCATCCAATACAACCATCCTCCAAAAAGCCTCTGGCTGAAAATTCCAAATACACCTCCTAAATTGCAAATCCCAGGATTCAATAAGATGGAACCAGGGCGATTAAAATGAAATCACAGTGCTATACTAGTATAGTGTGAAAGGACCCCAGCAGGAGACCAAACGGAATGATAGCTGTGGCTTCCCAAGTGGCTTCCTGCCTGATCTCTTGTTCTGAGGTTGTCCTCTCAGGCTGCTGCCACACTGCAAAATTAATGCAATTTGACACCACTTTAACTGCCATGGCTCAATGCTATGGAATTCTGGGACATGCAGTTTTGTGAGATATTTAGCCTTCTCTGACAGAGAGCTCTGGTGTTAAACTACAAATCCCATGATTCCATAGGATGGAGCCATGACAGTTAAAGTGATGTCAAACTGCATTAATTCTGCAGTGTAGCAGCAGCCTTGGTGTGAGATATCCAGCTGGCAGGCTCTATGGAACTCCCACCCACCTTCTCTCTTGTTCTTCTTGCGTGGAGTCAGTGGGACCCACTTGTGGCCTCTGAGTTACGATATTATAGAGAAATTTTAATTAGCTCAAAGGTATGAGATCAGGTAACTTCAGGATCTTTAAACCTGTGTATACCGTACTAACTGCCAAGCCAAAAATGAAATTAAAATGATTTTTATTGAAAAGTAATCAAGGAAGCATTCACATATACACTCACATTCACAAGCAATCACATAAGGCTAATGAAGAATTAGGAGGAAGTATTTGGACAAAGTAATAGATTTTGGGAATGGTCTAATTACCTGTCCAGAGAGCAGAGGTTCGTGCAGCAGAGAAAGACTCAGACTTGAATCTGAGGGTTGCCCAGCAGACGGATAGAATAACAGCATGTGGGAACTGTGCACACATGGCTCTGATTTGAGGGTAATATTTATACCCAATATTGTACCCTTAAGGGGTGTTTTGAGAGTAAAAACAATGGTTGGGTGAGTTCCCCACAGTTAGATAAAGAAACTCCAGCTTCGTTGATTGCTGCTAATGGTTGGAACATTAACGTTGATGGGTTTTTTCTACCTCTGTATTGTGGATGGGAGAAGATGCGAAGGAAAGACATTTGCAGGGATGAGTGTGGATAATAGGTGTTCACTGTTTATTCTGAGAGTATGACTCACTGCCAGATGTATCCAGGGAAATTAGCACATTCTACCCAAGCGACTGTCTAAGGGGGCTTTGTTTAATCTCATTCTGGGTGCGTTTGGGTTTGGGGAATTTCCACTGCAACTTCTTAGGTCTTTGGGTGACCTCTAAGGGGAGATTCTTCAGAGCAAGAGATCTGGCAGATGGGCTCTTTGTTTACATATTCTATGGTGAAATGAGAGCCAGTGTGTTTTACTGGTTTGAGCATTTGGCTGCTACCCTGGAGACCAGGGTTCAAATCCTTGCTCAGCAATAGAAACCTTCAGGATGACCTTGGGCAAGTCACATTTTTTCAGCCTCAGAGGAAGGCAGAGGCAAACCCCTCTGAACAAATCTCACCAAGAAAACCCTGTGATAGGTTTGTCTTAGGGTCACCATGACTTGGAAATGACTTGAAAGTACACAACAACAACAACAACAACAGCAACGATTATGATGAAATCGGTCTAGGTAACCTGCATCTTTTCTGAACATGAGCTGACACATCTCAGATGAGAGAAGGCTACACTGAAGAGATTCCTTTGTTAGTAGGCATTATGAAAATACTGTGTCTTTCCTTTCCTTCTCACTGCACAGTTATAGCTCTATGATACTGTTTCAGCTAACATGCCTGCATCTTACATAGGTCTTACATAGGTTTCTAAATATCTCATAAGACAATGAGTCTCAGTGTTCCTAAAGATGAAACAGTGGCAGTTAAAATAGTACCCAATTACTATAATTGTGTAGTGCAGAAGAGATCACAGGGATCAAAAAGAAAGTTAAAAATTGCTAATTTTAAATATTGCAATGCTGGTTATTTCCCAGTGCTGTCCCTTTTATAACCTCATTATCCCATTATGCCCCCATTAACACCTCCATTGCTTCCATTGCTCCCCTCACACTTTGTTTCTGACTGCACCTGCCCAGTTCCTGATGCTGTTATTTGATTACAGTATAATATACCATAATATATTCAGTGTGTCTGCATACCTACACAAAATAATACACTGTTAATGGTGGAAAACTGGGAGTGGGACTAATATTAAACAGAGTGTAGGATCAAAAAAATGATCTCCCAGGTGAGTCGATTTGGGCATTCTACAGTTACAACTGCGTAGCACTGCCAGCAATTATAGCACTACAATATAAGTTTGTCTATTGACTCTGGAGCACTAGAGGGGTGGAAAACAGCAATTGGGATGGGGGGGACATAATAGAGGGATCAACTTTTATGGTCTTGCTTACTTAGCACCCATCTATCTGGGACTATATGTCATTGAACTCTGTGAGGCTTACTTCTGAGTTGACGTGTAAGACTGTACTGGTAGCTTACTTGATATGTTGGTTATGGAAAACTATGTTCTTTCTAGGTGATCTGCATGGGAAACTGGATGACCTTTTGTTGATTTTCTACAAAGTAAGTAAATGTAGGGTTCTTGGGGCTCTTAGGAAGGTGTGTCAACACAAATGGATTTATTAGCCTGTACACTGATCGTTACCACTCTGTTGTGTCAATTTTTTGGCCTATGGCTATCTTTCCATCCTTAGCTATAACTGAATGATAACTAGAAGACACCATTGAAAAGAGACTGGGAGGAACAAAACTTTGTGCGTTTTAGAAAAGTATAACCAAAAACTGAAATGGTTTGGGTTGTCTTCCACAAAGAACAAGTGAGAAGACCTAAAGCCACCTTGAGTCCCATTTTTGGAGAAAGATGGGGTATAAATCTAATAGATAAATAATTAAATACAGTAACACCCCTGTATACACTGCTTTGCCATCCGCTGGTTCAGTTATCTGCAGTTGGCAATGGCAGGGGTGGGTGGGGGAGGGAGAGGAGGAGAGCTAGCCTTCTTTCACCCTTCCCCATGGGGGGGGGTCGGGTGGTGTGGTGGAGGTGGTGTGGTGGATGGGCGAAGAGGAGGAGACCTCACCTCCCTTCCCCACAGGGGTTCCAGCAGCATGGCAGAGCTGGCAGGGAGTTCGTTGGGAGAGGAGGAGGAGAAAGAGAGCTTGCCTCCCTTCTCTCTTCTCTGCAGGGGGTTCCGGTGGTGTGGTGGGGATGGATGGGGGAAGAGGAGGAGAACTCACCGGGGATTCCAGCAGCATGACAGAGGTGGCAGGGAATGGACAGGGAAGGGAGAGGTGGCAGGGTGGACAGGGGAGTCTGCCTCACACTCTCCTCCAGCCTGGTTCCCTCTCCTCCCATCTGCCTTACCTTCTCTTCGCGGCAGAAACCCACTGGGCTACCTGTCCGGAAAGCAACTAGGTACCAGCAAAGTATAAACAGCACTAGTCTGGGAACGAAGCCAACTGTTACTTAGCTCACCAGAATGCAAGCACAGTCAAAGATTTAGTCCAATAACACAATCCACAAAGTCAGAGGCTTATGGTAATCAGTCAACATGGTCCAAAGCAGTCTGAGGGTCAAAAGGTGCAGGCAGCAGAGTAGTCAGGGACAGTCCAAGGTCTAAGCATGAGCCAAGGTAACAGAAGTCAAGATAACTGGAATCAAGGCACCAAAATCAGCAGGAATCCTTCACCAGGAAGATCAGTTGATCTCCGACAAAGCCTCCATTGCCTCTCCCAACATATATAAAAGTAATTAAGGCTTTGTCAGGTGTTTCTTAATGAGCAGGATTTTCTCATAAAGTCTCAGAGACTTCCTTTGAGCTTCCTTTTGAGCTCACTGCTGGGTGTATGATGGTGGAGGTAAGTCACTCTCTTCTTCTTCATCCTTATCTGAATGGGCAGGACTCTCTGCTGGGACTGATGCCAACCCACTTGGACCAGGCTCTTCCTCTGCTTGAGCCTCTAGGTTGGCAAGGTTCCCTCCTGGCACAGGTGTAGATAAACCTGTGTCAGGGTCCATAGAGCTGTTCCATGCCATGCCCTCCTCCTCTGACTCTATAGCCTCATCAGGCTCATGGGGCATGACACTACCTTCCTCTTCCTCCCTCTTCTTCCTGCCTGCTTCCCTCCCTTCCTTCTCCTCTTCTGTTACTCTTCCTTCCCCTCCATCGCAGGGTGTTCGGTACTATCCATGGTTTTCAGTATTCGTGGGGACCCCCAGAACTAATCCCCCACAAATACAGGGGTGCTACTGTAAAGCTTTGAGTGCTATCAACTATTTATTAGGGGAAGGTGCTGAAGGAAAGTGGGTTGTATAAAATAGTCTTCCTTAATGCAGTAAAGCTCTTCCCTGGTGTAATTATTTGCAAATATGGAGGAATAGAAATCTAATAACATTATAATAATAGCAGGCAATAAACTTACTTTAAGCTAGGTTCCATGTAAAATTTTAAAACCCAAAGTAATTTAAAAATGTGGAAGACCAATAAAATCACTTGGAGGCACCTGATGAATAGGCCTAGCCTGAAACACATAGAGTCCTACATTCCCTAATCTATCATTGACACCACTTGGGGCTTTTACTTTTCTCTGTGGTATCCTTCATTTCTGCAAGGTCAAATCTTGTGATGTTGCACATCATTTAAAACTTAAAACTTTGGAGGAAAGGAAGTCTTTGTCTGTCTCAGTTTCCCAGTCCTTAAAAGCAAATATGTACCTCTATTAACTTGTGACTTCCCCCAACTGTTCAGGGTTCAATTATTTTCTTAAATACAATTGTGTTACAGTGTAAGTTGTCCTTTATGAAGAGAGAGCCCCCACCATGGCAACATTCTCTCTTTTTATTTCTTTAGGTGCTTAGAGATCTGATATTGTTTACTTATTTTACTGAAGCTCATTATGAAACAGAAGGATGCAAGATATTGTTTATGGCACTTGCCTCCTCATCCCTTTTGTTCACCCGAAAACTAAGTGTTTCATCTAATTAAAATAATGGTAAACTTGGGATGCAAATTTCCACACCAAGTAAGATTATAAGAGTTTTTATAGTTTTTTTCCACCTTTGGTTCCCCCCCTCCACATTCTGCGACTTTATTTGTGAAATTTTCTTAAAAGAATGTATCCCCCTGGAGATCCAGGAATGGCATCTCCACTCTCTTCTCCCAGCTTCAATACTGCAGCTATCTCCTGCTTATATGCCTTATGTCTCCCTCTCCCCCTTAGCCAGTAAATGGCCGCTGCAGCAAGCTACAGATATTTGGGCACTGCTTTTTGGGGTGGGAGGATGTGGAACTGCAGAAACAGAGAGTTATGCTTCACCCACACAACATACCCACATTTATCATTGTATCCAAACAGCAGTGCAGCTGGTGGCACCATGTGAGTGGGGTGGTGAATCCATGGACTTTTTCAGATGGGATAAGAAAAAAAAACCCGCGGAAGTCGGGAGGAGGACAGCACTGTCCTGCTTCTAGTGACCGGTTTCAGACACCGTTGTCGTCCTCCCATCCTTTGTTCATTCTCCCTCTGTGCTGGAGGAATGAGAAAGGCACCACTTTTTATTGACAGAAATTTCTGTCAATAAAAAGTGGTGGAGGGAAAATGAACGAAGGACGGAGGGAGAGCAAATGAAGGACAGGAGAAGGACAGCATCATCCAAAACCGATCGCTGGAAGCAGGACGGCGCCATTCTCCTCCTGACCTCTGCGATTTTTTTTTTTACCCCGTCTGAAAAAGTCCCATGCTGGGTTTCTGTCCAGACTTTGAAGGACCTATGCAGGTGGTGAAACTATTTTGGGTATAGGGTTCAAAACTTTGGGTAGTTTTTCTAAAGCTCAGACTATTTATGTATTTTTATCTAATTAATGAATGTATATGCTGTCTTTCTTCCTATGTGGGATCCAAGGCAGTTCACAAGAAAATAAAAAAATCAATATAATTCAAAACAATTCAAACCAGCATTAAAACAATTTAAAATTATTTAAACATGCAAAAGTTAAAAAACAGCAACAAAAGTTTAAAAACACCCCCCCCAATAAAAAGTCTCGGTGGTAAACATTAAAAACTTGCTTACACAAAAAGGTTCCCCCCCCCCCCGCTGACTGATTCACTGTCCTACTGGCATAGGAACCATCAGCCACCACAGTTGCCAAGCCACCCGAATCTTAAACTGATCCATGCTGTTGTGTGTAAAGTCTCAACTTCTTCTCATGCTTTCAAACTACATAAAGGCATTTTTTTTAAAAAAAGTATGTAGTTGTACTTTCCCCCTTTCACTGCCTTATTTCATCCCAGAAGATCCAATAGTAGCGTTCAGCATATTCCCTCCCTCTTTTCCTCTGACTATAAAATTGTTAATGTGCTTTAAGCCTTTGGTACAAGGTAAGCATGGGATAATTGGGGAATTGTCTGCTAAAGCTCACAGTCTCTGTTTAAGATTTTAGTGTGGCTTGTAGGCTTTGATTTTGCTGCCAAACATTGCTCTGATTACAAGCCAGCATTGCCTTTGGAGGAATAAGGGAAGGAAAGCAGTTTAACAGCCTTAAATGATGACCCTAACATTGTCTACCAGCCTGTTAGGCTAGATAACATGTCCTTAATGCTTTTAAATTACTTATCTTTAGCATACACCTTTGCTTAATTAAAGCAGATAATTTGAGATAATTTCATTCACTGTGCTAACCATTGTCAAATGATACCATTTCCCATAATTTTTCCTGGGACAAAAATCCACTCAACAAGGCTAGCCCATAATATCTTAAATTGCCAGTTGCTAAATTAGTCTGTGTTAAATTGATGCTATGCATATAGACATCCTGGAGCGGAATTAAAAGCCAGATTGACAAAGGGAAGCTAATTAAATACATACCCGGAAGGCACGCTAATGAGACAGTAGCAACTCTCAGTTCCACAAACCATTGGAAAGCTCTTTCCTTCTTGTTTCCTGCTACCATAGATGTTAATTTTATTCCTCCCCTCCCTTCCCCTCCACCATTAGCTAAAACTAGAGAAATACTCAAGGAAGTGCTCAACAAGACAAACATGCCAGCTTTATATTTATGAAGAGATGCAATTTTTGCATTTGAAATGTAAATGAAATGTCAAGTGTAACGCTGTCTTAAAAGCTCTTGTTGCAAGAAAGTTTTCTCAGGCAAGTGAACATAGCTTGTATGGTTTTGAGAGCCTCTGAATTCAAGGATATTTGTTTATTGGAAACACACTCAATTGTTCCTCCAGTGACTTCTGAACAGCTTCTGATAATTTGGGGGCAGGAAATGCAGCCTGCAGGCACATCCTCATATTGATCGGTAGGTTGTATGACTAGTGCAATTGGCATTAGGCTCAGTGGTGTCATAAAGCCAGGGCTCACAGGTTTGAAACACTGGGGGCCCTGTCACACTACATACTGGTAATCAATACTAGGTTTCCACTTTAACTGCCATGACGACATCCAATGGAACCCTGGGCTTTGTAGTTTGGTGAGATACTAGAGCTTCTCAGAGCTTGCTGGCTGAGAATTCTAAATAACCCTCCCTAAACTGCAAATCCCAGATTTCCTTAGGGTGTTGCCATAGAAGTTAAAGTAGCATCACAGTTCTATAATTGTCTAGTGGGAAATGGCCCCTGGTCTTTTCAGTCAGCTGCAATTAGGATGGCATCTGTCATTCCCCTCAGACTTCCATGTTCTCTGAGCTTAGTTGCAATCTTTAGTTGTGGGGAAAGGGTCCAAACTTACCACTACACAAGCAGTTATGCCAATACCATTCTCTTTCTTTCAGTGCAAGATTCCCCTATGATCATTAAAGAAAGGGGAAATGGCCACCTAGAGATCAACCTGTAATGGTTAGAGTGTCAGACTTGGACTGCTAAGACCCAGGTTCAAATCCCGCTCAGTTACGATGTTCACTGTTTGGACTGCTTCCTTTTCTGTCTTGTACCCTAACCCGCCTCATCTGATGAAGCAGATTTTTTTTAATTATTTTGTCTGAAAAGGTTTATGCCATAACACATTTTTAGTTTTTAAAGTGTCACAAAACTTGGTGTTTTCCCCACTACCTTACAAGGCTGTTGTGAAGGTAAATTTCAGAGTGCTGGGATAGGAGTGCTATCTTGAGCTCGTTGTAAGTTAGACAGGATATAAATGCATTAACCTTATAAATAATAGTAATAATAGTTCACAATGGGTTAAACCAGCCTTTCTCAACCTTTTTACACTGTGGTTCTTAACCTGTGGTCCACAGACCCCCAGGTTGCCCCGATGTCCTTCCTCAAAGGGGGTCTGCGAAGGCTTGATGGCTTAAAGGCTGCTCAGCCCACCTTACCACAGCATAGTGCCTGTGTTGCCAAAATAAGTGGGAGAAGCACCTCTGAGGGAAGGTTTAATGGATGCTGTAATTGTTAATGGTTCACTGTTCTACTGTTGTTGTTGTTTAAAACCTTGAGTTAAGTCTTGGGGGTCTGTGGCAACAGAAGATATTTAAAGGGGGTCCCTGGTAAATAAAAGGTTAAAAGCCACTGCACTAGAAGAACCCTTGACATAATTTTATGGTTTCAGGGAACCCCTGCATTAAAATTATGTGTACAGCTCAGAAAAGGTTTTTTTCTTCCCAGTTACGCTCTCTCGTGGAATCTCTAGCAACCTCTCATGGACTTCTAGGCTTCTAGGGATCCCTGGTTGAGAAACCCCGGGTTAGAGCAAGAATAATAAAGATTTTAAAACGCCATTGAAAATAACGGGACTTCCAGTTTAAAACACCAGAGACTTGCCTTGGAGGACCTAGAAAACATCTAGAAAAGAAGACTCTACAGTAGGTGTGCTGTTTTGTGTCCCGCAGATAGCTGAATCAGTGGATAATGAATCAACAGATACGGGGGTCCTACTGTATTTATTTATATGTCATTCTTTTTCCCCAGTTCGGGAGTCAAGGTGGCTTGCAACATTTAAAGCAACATAACTAAAGTTTCACAACACTTAGAATACTGTGTCCAGTTCTGGGCACCACAATTCAGAAAGGATATTGACAAATTGGAGCGTGTCCAGAGAAAGGCAACTAAAATGGTGAAAGGTCTGGAAACGATGCCTTATGAGGAGAGACTTAGGGAACTGGGTATGTTTAGCCTGGAAAAAAGATGGTTTAGAGGCAATATGATAGCCCTGTTTAAGTATTTGAAGGGATGTCATGCTGAGGATGGAGCAGGCTTGTTTTCTGCTGCTCCAGAGATGGGAACACGGAGCAATGGGTGCAAGCTCCAGGAACAGAGATTCCACCTCAACATGAGGAGGAACTTTTTGACAGTAAGAGCTGTTCGGCAGTGGAACACACTCCCTCGGAGCGTGGTGGGGTCTCCTTCCTTGGAGGTCTTTAAACAGAGGCTGGATGGCCATCTGTCGGGGATGCTTTGATTGTGATTTCCTGCGTGGCAGGGGGGTTGGACTGGATGGCCCTCGTGGTCTCTTCCAACTCTGCAATTCTATTCTATTCTATTCTATCAACAAGTTAAAACCTGTTAAAAACAAACTACTAAAAAGGGGGGGAGAAGAGTCAATAGAATATCCTGCACATCTCGTATAAGGTCCCTTTCCCCTTGAACAATCAGTCTTCCAATGCCTGCCAAAACAAAACAAAAAAGTCTTCATGTGCCTGCAGAAAGATAGCAAGGAAGGTGCCAGTATGGGAAAGGAGTGTTTGCTACTGAGAAGGCCCTGTCTTCAGTTCCCACTCAATGTGGGTGGGTGGGACAGAGGGCAGGGCCTCCCCAGATCTCAAAACACAGGCAGGTTTATATGAAGAACTGTTGTTACCTGTCAAAGCAAGAAAGGTGTTGTTCTAAACCAAAAAAAAAACTATATAGCAAACAAAAAGGTATAGGAGAAGAAGAGAAGTAGAAAAATTACATAAGAAAATTTAATTAAACCATAAAATTCTCCAATAACAGACACAATGTAGGTATGTTCAATATTTGAACATAAAATATATACAAACATACAAAGTAGCAGTAAAACCAAACACGTTTTGACTAAAAAGTCTTCCTCAGTGGAATATAAAGCTACAGAATAGAGAAATGTCAAATATATATATAAAATAATTAGTATATACGTAAGACAAAGAAAACCATATTGTAAAGTAGAATTCAACAAATATACCTGTTATAACAGCTCAGTAAATTGCCTTTTTACACAGAGTCATCCAGTATAAGTAAGGATTATATCAGGCAATCTCTCTCTCTCTCTCTCTCTCTCTCTCTCTCTCTCTCTCTGGCTTTTCTTCACAAAGAAAGATTCAGGAAGGACTCATCCTGTGCTTTCTGCAGGCACGCTGATGACTAAAAAGGCCAATCTGAGATAAACAAGTCTGGTTGCAGAAAGCACAGCAGAAGGTCTCCTTGGGTGATGTTTCCGGGTTGTGATTCTTTCTGTGTTGTCGTTTCTCTTCAAGACTTGTTCAGCGTGAGTTCTCAGATAAGGCTGCAGCATTGTGGATAGTGGTATATACAGTATAAACACATATATATGTTTAGTATTAAATAAAGATATTCAAAGTTATTAAAGATGTTATTACTCTATACTTACTATACCTTGGATGCTCCAATAGACTGCAGCCCTATTTTGGGTGTTTCAAATGCAGGGCTTTATCTATCCCTCCTAATTTCCAATCTATATCATCTGTTGTAAAGGTAATCAAGTTGCTTTGCTAGGAGTACATATCCTGCAGAGCTCTACATTAACTTCAGCCTCAATGCAACCACAGTCATATTGAATAATACAAGAAAATATAAGATTAAAGCAGATTGAGACAAAAATTATTTTTTGCAACATCTCTGCCCAATTACAGCTTTCATTTAGTCCAATAGGCTTCTGGGTCTGTAAAGCGAAGATCCAAAAAATCTCTCCTCTTCTCAGTTTTCTCTCCAGGTTATCCCCAGTGCCATTCACTTTCTCAATTGTCCAAAACTTGATATCATTTTCTGTATGTTTATATTGTAACTGTTATTAACTGCCATCAAGTTAACTTCAACTTATGGGAGACCCTATGAGTGAGAGACCTCCAGGTCACCCTGTCTTCAACAGCCCTGCTCAGGTCTTGCAGACTCATGGCCGTGGCTTCATGGGTTGAGCCCATCTATCTAGAATGTGGTCTTCTTCTTTTCCTACTGTCTTGTACCTTGCCAAGCATTATTGTCTTTTCTAGTGAGTCTTGTCTTCTCACAATATGGCCAAAGTATGATAGTCTCAGTTTAGTCATCTTGACTTCAAGGGAGAGTTCAGGCTTGATTTTCTCTGGGACCCATTTATTGGCCTTTTTGGTTTAGTCATCTTGGCTTCTAGGGAGAGTTCAGGCTTGATTTGCTCTAGGACACATTTATTGGCCTTTTTAGCAGTCCATGGTATCCGTAGAACTCTTCTCCAACACCATATTTCAAATGAGTAGATTTTCTTCCTATCAGCTTACTTCACTGTCCAGCTTTCACAACCATACATACAGTGGCATGGACAATCCTAATCGTATGAAGAATACTGTACTTTGGATAATTTTGACCTAAGATGTAATAAATTGAGTTGCATTTACATTTATATTAATTTTACCTTGCATTTAAAAGCTTGCATTTTATCTTCTATTGTTCCTAGCCACTACTGATCATTATCTGCAGTGAAAAGACAAGGCATATATTCAATTCTTAGATATTAGGGTGTGTGTATGTATTAGACTAATATAAATATATATACTATACGCCATGGCCTCACATCGGGAGGCATGGAGACGCACTATCCACAATGCTGCAGCTTTATTTGAGAACTCACGCCAAACAAGTCTTGAAGAGAAATGACAAAGCAGAAAGAATCAACCCGGAAACATCACCCAAGGAGACCTTCTGCTGTGCTTTCTGCAACCAGACTTGTTTATCTCGGATTGGCCTTTTTTAGTAATCAGCGCACTTGCAGAAAGCGCGGGATGAGTCCTTCCTGAATCTTCGTTTGCGAAGAAAAGCCAGAGAGAGAGAGAGACATTTAATACTTAAATAATAATGACCACAATACTTACAAGCTATGTGGTCATATCAGCTTAGAAGATGGATTTAAAAGAGGCATGATGCCATCACCGGTGGTCTCATTCTGCCATTGCCACTAGGACCTGATATGAGCCCTGCCACGTGTACAGTAATGCATGCTAATTTAAACTGCTACAGAAGTACACTCTGCTATGTTGCTTTGACAGCAGGTAGAAGATGGGGTCATGCACAGCTTTTCAGTGTAATGTTGGCCATTCAGCTCTTTTCTGATGCTGATATAATATTGTACTACCAGACCCTCTTGTTTTGTTCTTTTCTACAGAATGGTCTCCCTTCGGAAGAAAATCCTTACATTTTTAATGGTGATTTTGTTGACAGAGGGAAAAATTCCATAGAAATACTTATGATCTTGTTCGCATTTCTGCTGGTCTATCCTAACCATTTACACCTGAACAGAGGGAACCATGAGGACCACATTATGAATCTTAGGTATTACCATTTTTTGTATAATCTTTCATAAATCTGATCAACTAGATGTGCTACTTTCCCAAAGCCTACAATTAAAAGACAGGATATAACCAGCAATAACTTGCTGGGGGTTGTATGTAGAGTTCACCCATATTACAAAATAAATCATTTATAGCACAATCCTACAAATTCATGTATATTGAGTACATCCCACTGAGTTAAATAGGGCTTAATCTCAGGCAAGACAGTGTAGGATTGAAGCCCTATACATTTAAGTTCTCTTCTTTAGATGCACACCCATCTATCAGGATCTTGATGCAACAGGAATGATCGCTTAGAGCTTTAGATCAGAAGGATGTACATGTCCCTTGCTTGGGTGAGAGGTTTAGCTTACTAGGAAGCAGAACTCAGATTATTATGGGACATTTCAGTTGAATTTGCACTCAGCCACTTGCTCAGAAATGGTACTGATGTTAGAAGATTGTTACTGAGAGTCTGAAAAGAAGTTGAGATAGGACTGTGAATGCACTGCTCAATGTTGCAATATGTATAAATAGTACCGGTACTCAAGTTATCTTTATCCTCTTTGGACCTCTGGTTTCCAGTTTTGAGTCCTCAGGTGTTATTGGTCTTTAACTCCCAGAAGCCCCAACCAGCATGGTTAATTGTGGGAACTGTAGTACAACATCTAGAAATCTACAGGTTGGGAACCAGTGATTTAAACTGTATATTGGGGGGGGGGGAATGTTGCCTTTGCTGAGTTAAAAGCACTAAAGTAGGATGTAGTTACTAGATTCATACCAATATACCATATATACTCATATATAAGTCCACCTCAGAGAAAGGGATGGTTCTGTTTTTTGATAAAAAGTCAAGAAGTGCCAACCCACTCTACTCTCTCAATGCTCTTTTGAGGGGAAGCTCCAAAATGCCACTGCAACCACCACCACCATTTCCCCACCCAAGCATTCAAAAAGGCCAGAACCCACACTGCAGTGGAGACAGCAGAGGAGGTTGGTGCTTCTTTTAGGTTCTCCTGGGACAGACTAAGCTCGCACCTCACCACTCTACTTAGAAAAAAGGATAAGAGTTAAGGTACAGTACAGTACTTACATGGACCTGTGGATAAGTCAACCCAGGTTTTGGGGGTCTATTTGTGACTAAAATTTCTAGACTTATACATAAGTATATACAGTAATAAACCACTGGGGGAATGTATTGGGGTGCAGAGAAGAATACAATAGGGATCATCCTTCATTTCTGATCTTGGAATTACTACTCCTCTATTATATTATGACAATGAGAGATGGCAATGGCAATGACAAATCATTCCACCCATAACCAATCATAAACATGGAAGTTGAAATCAAGAAAACCCCTTACTTATGCCATATTCTGTGGGAGTTATGCATACTTGCCTTTTTCTGAATTATGTCTTAAGGAGCTAGAATTGTACCCAATAATAAGCATCTAACATGGAAGAAAGAATAATTCCTTACTTACGTGTAATGAATTTGCTCTATTACCTATTACTGTTGAAATACTTTTTTCACTAAAACTCCATAGTATATATTCACTCATTATAGATATGGTTTCACAAAAGAAGTTATGAAGAAGTACCGGGTAAGTATTTGATTTCTCTTTGGTACCTGCCATTATGTTTGTCATGTGATTTCCTGCCTAGTTGTTACTTAAATTTACTAAGGATGCAATTCTATACCTATCTCCCTGGAACTAAAACCCATTGAGAATAATGGGTTGACATATATAGGATATTGCTTTGTAAGCTAAGTTTTTGTTGCTGCTGCTGTTGTTCTTGTTGAGCTTATTTAGGATATTGTGTGTAGATTTGCAGTAACACTGTAATACTTTTTTGACTTCTTAAAATCATTAAATAATTAAGCCAAAATGAAGTTGTTCATATATTTTAGCAAATGTATCATCAGCTTGAACATTTCAGGAATGAAATCTAATCACATTTCTCACTTAATAGTACCATGGCAAAACTATTTTACATCTTCTTCAAGATGTCTTCAGCTGGCTTCCTCTTGCAACTATAATTGACAGCAAAGTTCTTATCTTACATGGTGGAATCTCGGATACAACTGATTTGAATTTCCTGAATTTATTTCAGAGAAACAAGGTAAGATATTACTCTCATAAGGCACTCTCCTAAGTTTTATTCCCGTCTATCTCATAACATTTAAATGCTGTTGAAATCAACAAGAATTAAGCCTCTGCATCTTGAAAATGTCATATCATTTTGTAGACTTTAAGAAACAAAGATAATAAATCACAGCAGATTTTTAAAATGACTGTGTCATATTATGCATACTTGACTTTCTCTGGATTGTATCTGAAGAGGCTACAACCCAATTTGAGTCAGTTTAATTGGTTAATCAAAACTAACATTTAGTCAATTGACTCTATCAATTAAATTAGACTTGTTAAAATGTTCTTTATGTTAAGATAATGCATACACGTCATGGAAGGCATCACCTTAGAAAAAACATTACTTCCTATGTGTGAATGAAGGGGAAATACTTCTCAAGATAGTATTGTCATAGTGTGGTTATATTAAACATTTATGCCCAATTAACCAGGAAGACTTCAGTCTGGTTTTTTAAAAAAATCAGTTAATTTGCCTGATTGAGGAAATGTTATCATAATTTAAATAAAAAGAAAAAGAAACTTTTGTTCAAAATTCTTTCGTTCAAAATTCCTTTGTGCGAAATTCCTTTGCACAAACCCCTACATCTACTTATGACTTACCTCAGTCTGTTGCTGCATAGTTAACATTGTGAAAGAGGTGCAGGAAATTCTATGCATTCTATAATACATATGTGGCTTTTTACACCAATAAATGTGTCCTGAAGATGGTGACTAAGTGTTTTTTTTCTTTATAGCTGAAGTCTGTGCTTAGACCACCAAAGTCAAATACTGAAGCAATCTATGAGCCATGGAGAACCAGTCTTACCGGGGCCTGTTCCCACCTAGCAGAGGTGAAAAATTACAGTTCTGGGTCTCACATCTCCAGTAAAGAAGCTCTGAGGTCTACGTCAGCATCCAGTGAAAGAAGACAGTACAGTAAAGGACAGCATCTTGACAGCCACTGTGACAGAACTATTTCTCATCCATTTCCAGAGGCGCAATATTGTAAGCCTTGCAGTGTTACTGCATCTCCAGAGTTAACAACAATGGAGTGGAAACAGGTATACGGAAGCTGTATTTTAAAAATTGGAATCACTCAGAATGTGGACTGTTAAGATGTAAAAAACACAGATTTAATTTTGTAAACATTAAAAATATAGGTTTAAAATCAGATTATTACATCCAGTGATGCTGCCTGAAGCCAGAACAATTGACTGGTTAGTTCAAATAACTATATGGCTGTTCAAAGACTGTGTGCTGAGAGGGAAAGTGGGCTATCGTCCCTGCTGACCACATGTTTTATATGCATGAGGCTGGGCCCTACATGCATAGCATTACCTGACCAAAACGGGGTGGAGTCCAGACTGTCACACTGGCCCATCACTGCAGCTGCTGTCCACATCACTTTCTCCAAAGCCAGGAAGCCAGCCCACAGCATGTGATCAAGGCCTCCTGCATGTGACCAGCCTGGTCACATGCTGCAGGACTCCTTCCTGGCTTCAGAGAGAGCGACGTGAATGGCAGCTGCAGCAATGGGCCACCATGCCACTATGGGCCTGTGGTCACACAGGGCCCAATCTGTTTCTTCCAAGAAGAAATGTTTTCCCCTGAGTATTTTGCTAAAATGTTTTATTAGGCTTTACCCCATCTTCTCCCCCATCATCTTAGCCTTGTCTTTGTCCCAAGGGGGCAAAACAGGGCAAAAGCCCTGCATCATTTGGACTGCAAGGCTCTAAGATGGGGGCAAAATGGAGTAAATAGCCTGTATAGACAAGGCCTTGGTTTATTCTTTCTACTGTCTCTGCCTGGAAGCCTCCCTTATTTACTGTTCCCCAAAGTTTCTGTTTCCACAGTCCAGTACCTACTTTTAATCCTACATTCATTCACCTTACCTCTGGATCCCCTGTCCTTTAGCTTTCCAGCCTCCTGCAACCAGTTCCCAGATATTAGCTTGACCATCACAAAGAAGTCTGAATCACAGCCAAACAGAAAACTTCCCTTTCCTTAAGTGAAGTTGGATTGCAAACATCCCTGACAGTTTCATTAAACACACCAACATTCTGTCCTACCACACCAGTTTAGCCAATCAGTCCCTGAGGTTTAATTGCTGCAAATGCAATAAAATCTAAATGTTTCAAACGACACCTAAGACAAATGTTTTTCCCCTCTCTCTATGAACATCAGTATTTCTTTCAAATTCTAGTTGTACAATTTACTTTATTCATGATGGATAGTCACTAGCATTTGTTTTCTATTCAAAGGTAATAGACATTCTCTGGAGTGATCCTAAACATCAAAATGGCTGTACACCCAACAAATACCGAGGAGGAGGTTGCTACTTTGGACCAGATGTTACTGCCAAGTTGTTAAAACGTTATAATTTGAATATGCTCATCAGGTCTCATGAATGCAAACAGGAAGGCTATGAGATTAGCCATAATGGAAAGGTAATTAATGGTTTAAAGTTTAAATGTATTTAAGTGTAAATTTCATAATCTAGCAAAGTACTTCTATAGCATCTGACACTAAAAGAAGAAACACTACTCATACATAATGTCCTTAGGAATAGCACATAGTGTTTTCTTGCTACATATTCATTGTTCCTCTCTTCCCAGTGAAAAATGTGGAATAGATGACTCAGGGGCCATTTACACGGCAAAATAAATCCTCAAAGAATGCGACAAGAAGCCTGATAGTTCCCATGCGTTTCAAAGCCACAGCACCCTTTTCAGAAGAAGGGGGTGCGAAAAACCCATAAGTTGCACAGTATCAGCTTTTGCTAGTTTTCCTGGTGCCGTTTACACGATGAAAATGTCCCGGGAAGAATTCGTGTCGATCCCTGGCAGTTTACACGTACATCGGGTCGGGTACGTGATTTTCGGAAGGGGGGCCACCTTTTATCCTTCAACCTGCGGGACTTCCAGTCCCGCAGGTTGTGCCAGTTTTTTAAAAAGTCACTGGAGGATTCTGAGCCCTTCCAACTGTTTCAAAGGAAGGCTTTGGGGGCAGAGAGGACTATCGGTAATGGGGCTAGCCCCTGCTTGGGTGGTGTGTGTGTGTATATGTGTGTGCGTTAGTGCGTGCGTGCATGCAGGAACCAGCCAATTGCACCATCGTGCTTTTCTTTTGTTTGTGCTTCCCTTCAGTCATTTGTCTTTATTCAAAGCTTTCAGGGCAGCAGAACTTAATCCAGATTGCTTCAATTGACCAAGGAGGGAGGGGTTTGACTTACAAGAGATGAGTCTGAAATAAAAACATTGAGCTAGCTGGCTTGCTTTCTAACTACAGTTGCCCCTCCACATTCGCGAACTCGGCATTCGCAGTTTTGATTATTCGCGGTTTTGGGAGGGCCCCCCCTGCCCTCCCAAAACCGTGACATGGGGCCTCCGGAGGCCCCGTGAAGGCCCTGGGAGGGAGCAGGGAGGGCCAGGTGTGTGTGTGTGCGCGCGCTCTGGCAAAGATCTCCTTTCGGCTGCTTTCCTTCCCTCCATTTGCCATTCTCCAAAGTAGTGTGCCTCCAGTAGTGGAACCAGGACTCCCAGGCTCAAAGGCCTAGAACGTTTTGGTTAGCAAGGACTAGATTATGATACCAGCTGCGATTCCTCTCAAGTTTCCCTGCCCCAACTGAGTTTAGCTCAGTTCCCACAGTAACTGAAGGGGAATTCTCCCCCAGCCCTAATAGCAATGTTCTGAGCTAACTCTGTTGGAATCCAGAATATTAGGGTACGGGGGTGCCTTAAGTGAGCAAGATCCATTAACTGCTGTACAATGAATGATTTAAAAAGCTGGGTTAACTGTTTTATTTGTTTTGTACCTTTCTATGTTCACTTCTCTCTTCTTTTTTAAGCTGAACCATTTGAAGGCATGTGGAAGCTCTTCCATATAGCAAGTTTTGTGGAGAGAATAGCTCCATAATGCACACGTAGTCATATATGTGTAGTTAATTTTTCCTTGAACTGCATAGATATGTTTTCAGATGTCAGGGTTACTATCTGAAAAAAAAAAAGAGTTTGTACCCAGGACCTAAAACTTTGCTTTGTATTGTACCCTATTAGATGCATAGACCTGTGGGCATCACACAAAGTTCATAGGGCCAGGAGCTGAAAGTGTTGCTTCTGTACCCTTTTCTTTAGCAAAATGTATAAGTTCACAGTCTTTAAGACTACAGCCTTTGTCAGGTTTTTATTTCTATTTCTAGGTTAATTTAACAATTTCTTCCAGGTTCTGGGCATATCCAGTTTGAAATCCTCATGAATGAAAATGAATTCTTATTTCTCTTTTAAAAAATAAGGTTATCACTATTTTTTCTGCCTCCAATTACTATGAAGAGGGAAGTAATCGTGGGGCTTACATCAAGCTAAATCCAGATCTGATACCTCGTTTTGTTCAGTATCAAGTCAGCAAATCTACACGTAAACAGACCCTGCATCAGAGGTAGGATAAAGAGAGCATGTCTATTAAACAGGACTGTATCAGGACTTTATCAGACGCTCAAAATATGGCATCTTAATGATGCCACATAACCACGAAAGGGTATGCGGATCAGACAATGTCACCCTTTTGATAAGGGAAAAGTAAGAAGCCTTCACATGCTTAAGTTGTGTAGCTTGCTAATCATAGTCCTGTTGGGAATAGGGAAAGTGTGTGACATTATCATCTGAGTTTGGGTCAGACTAGCTGACCTCCTGGTGTCCCACAAAAGGGACTCAGCTAAGAGAATCTTTTTCTCTAATTGCTGCTTTTGAGTTTTGTCTTCTTCAAGAGATTAATCACGAGTCTGCTAACAGCTCAGATAACGGCTTCTTGGCCAAACTTTGCAGTTGCTCTTTGAAGCATAGAAAGGAGTTAACCATAAGGGCTGGCTGGGAGGTAAGGTAAAAGAGGTCATAATAGAGACACTGAGATAAAGAGTAATAGTTTCAGCTTTTGTTAATTTTCTTTGTAGTTGTTATTAAGTTTCCATTTCTCAGAAATCAGATGGTTTGAAGGAAGGGACATCTGTGCATGTCCTCTTTTTGATCTTATAACTGTATTTCGTTTTCCATACCTTGGAAATTATAAACGCTTGTGTAAAACAGGAAGGGGGGTCAGTCTTTTCCGGTGAATCCAGACTGCACTTGACATGCCAATAAAATCTTTGTTATCCTGCTAGACCTGCCTGAGAGTGGTTCCTGAATTTCCCGTTACACTTTCACGGTTAAAAACAGAGCCAAACCTGTACCTTTTAATTGGCGGCTTAAGCCATCAATAGATCCCCCTGCTGCTTTTGTGCTGGCATTGCTGGCATGCAAAACCTCTGGCCATTTAACTCTTGTACTTACCCCAACAATGGCCGGCCTGGCACGAACACTTCCAGGCGAGATCGGGACATCCAGGTAAGTTTCACTCTTTTTATGACCCTCCCTGGGTTACTTGGGTCTTTTAAAGTGTGTGTGTGTGCTTTTTAAAACTTTAAATGCTTTATTTTTGTTTTGAATTTTGAATTTCCTGCACGACAAAGTCTTGCGGGATTTCGAGCAAGGAAGTGAATGGGGCTCTGTTCACTTCCTCTTTATTGCCGGAGCTGCCTTTGCCAGGAAAGGAGGTAAGTGTGGGGTGGGAAGTGTTCTTTTGCTGGCGTAAAAATGCCAGCAAAAGAACATTTTAAGGGCAGCGTCTGATAAAGTCATCAGAATGTGCTCCATGCTACAGCAGCTGCAGGGAGACTGACCTTTGTGAAAGCTTTGTTGATTGCTGAGTTAGAAAGTATCTATTGATGTCATTGATGAACTAAATTTTTCCCCCCCTGTGTTTGTTACCTTTCAGCCAGTAGAAGGCAAAGTACTGAAAGTTTTAGCTTGAGTTGGCTAAAAAACAAAGATGCAACTTTCTTGATCAGAAACTGTAGGTGTCTGGGCATTTGTTGCAGAATTGGTGGTTGTCCTGGAGGTTTTAACAGTCTATTTGCTCCTAATATGCTTTCCCTGTGTGTTCATAAATAAACAGATATTATTATAGGTGCCCAATATAGGTGCTCAATATACTCTCATCTGAAGGAGTAACTATGGTAGAACAAGGGTGGGGAGTGTGTGGCATTCCAGATGTTGTTGGACTGCAACTCTTGTCACTCCTTGCAAAACTAGGCAAGGGTGAGGAGCAGTGGGAGTTGTAGCTCAAGAACAGTTGTTAATCTAGCAATATCTGAATGACATGCTTTCCACTGTTACAGCATTACCCTGTGCTTCTCACTGTCCTGGAAAAATAGGAAGCAGTTAAGTGTGCTAGTATTACAGTAGTCAGTTTGCAAGTAAATCAGATCTGTAGGATTTTGCAGCCAAATAATGACCCAGTGTTGACTGTTTAGTTTACAATGGCTATGATATTTTATTTGTTTAGCATTTCATACATTACTTTAGGAAAAGAATTGCTATTGATAGATTGATTGGGTTATAAATGTGGTGAGTACCTGTGGCCAGTAAGACCCTCTGGCCATGTGTGCATGTAGTGTAAAATACTGCCCCCCCCCCGCCAATCACCTGTCACCTTTTTTCTACTGTACATAAGCTAAGAAGTAAAATAACCCTAAACTGGAGCATAAAACTAAATTTGATCCAATAAGTGATAAGCTTTCTTTTTGCTTATGCCACCATTCTCCGATTCTCAGGTTTCCATTTTTCAGTCTATCCAGATTGTGTACCACTGATTAGTTTTATTTAGCCACTTAATAAGTTTAAGTCTTCTAAATTTTTGGCATTTGTTAGAAGAAGGGAATTTTAGAGATTCTAATGTGTGGAAAGGTAGCTGTACATGCAAATATCAAGTGAGATTTTTATACTTTAGTGGCTTATTCTCATCACTTTCTTTTCAGAGTGACCAGAATTGAGCTGTCTGCCTTAAAGTGCTTGCAAGAAAAAATGTACACCCACAAATCAGAACTGATTGCAGCTTTTAGAAAGTATGATCGGAACTGTACAGGTAATGGAATTTGAATACAAATGTTTTGAGGTTGCTTTTGTCCTGGAATCTCACGACAAGAGAAAGACATATATGTTACACTTTTAGTTCTTAGCCCCCACCTCCACACCACCCTGCTTCCCTGACTGCAAGCTTGTTTAAAGCAAAAAACTTTTTTGGTTGGTCTACCGTTCCTGTGCGTTCTTAAAAGCAGCACTTGTAAAGATGTTAGAAACAAATACTGTATGTTGAAAGTGTGCATTTTCTGTTCAATGAAGAGAATTGAATTTCCAAACAGATGAATTTTTTTTCATTTCTTAGTTTTGGTGTTTATGATTTGAATAACATGCTGTCATACCATCCAACATTTTACAGATAAAAATTGGGACACACATAGCCAAGCATTATCAGAGTGTGGTCATAATGGCAAAAGTTATTAATGAGGAAGAACAGAGAAGCTAGGAGGGGCTGCAGAAGTTTGCTTTTGCCTGAACCTCTTGGGAAGAGCAAGATTCTGCCCCTTTTCAACCCCCCCCCCGCCGAGTTAACTGACTACAACCTACTTTTGCACTTTGAACTCAAGTTTGCCGCCACTGAAGTAAGCTCAGGAGAGATAAACTGGGACATTTTAAAAGCAGCTGAAAAATGGGACAGCAGAGGATTAACCGGGGCTATCCCTGCCAAATAGGTTAAGTTGGAGAGTATGTTTTCTGAACAGCTGTGGTTGATACTTAATGTGTCATGCTGACAAGATCACCAGGTCCCACCCCCTGTGACATCACCAGGGGGCCATGCCTAAGTCTCAAGTCTTGGCTCTGAAACTTAGGGCATGGTACTCCTGAATTAGTAACCCTAGATACTACAAAACCCACTGGTTGGCAATTGCTTCCTGGACCCAATTAAATGTGATTATTTTAAACTTTAAAGCTATAGATGGCATTATCCCTAGCTGCCTAAGTTGCCACCTGCCTTGTCATGATGAAGCTGTGTGCATGTGAAGATTTTCAGGAGTAGTCCTCCTCATGAGACTGCCATCACCTGCAGAGGAGAACCCCTTCTTTGGCTGTCTTGTGGAATGTGCTCCCCTTAGAATTAACCTCTTTGAGCACTACTTATTGTGGAAAGGAAGGATTACTAATTATAATCTTAATGGCTGGAATCTGGTATGTATGGAATTAGAATTCGGCAGTTTTGTAATGCTCATATCCAATTATTATTATTATTATTATTATTTATATCCCGCTCCTCTACAAAACGCAATCGTGGTGGCTTGCAACATATTAAATATACTGTATAGCCAAAATCCTCCATCCCACCCCTCCCTTAAAATACAATCAGATAATTCAGAATATTAAAACGTACTTAAAAATACTAAAAAAAAATAAACAATAGATTGTGGCTGTAGCGAGATCGGGACACATTAGATTATCTTTTCTGATGGCCAGATATCTATTCAGGAAAGGCCCACTGGAAAAGATCCATCTTAAGAGCTTTTTAAAAGCTATTTAGGATGGTAATATGAAGGATCTCATCCGGCAGGCCGTTCCATAATCTGGGAGCCGTAGAGGGCTGCTGTTATGTTGTTACATAGTGGAGCCAGCAAAGTAAACTTTGCTCAGTGCGCACCGATGCACATTCGGCATTCTTGCCTTTGTCCTGATATGCATCTTCACAATTCACTAACAGAGTTTCTTAGCCCTTCTGCTACATAAAGTTACATTAAGTAAAAGGTGATACAGGATTCTGGTGAATATCATTTTAGGATTGCTGGGGTTGTCTAGTTGGTAAAAAAAACTCCTCATAGAATTTGAGGAGATTTTGTCCCAATGGGAACCCACATAATTTACCGTATTTGGAAGGAGGGTGGGGCAAAACTCCAAATACTCTGTGGGAAAAGCCATGCAGGCTTTTCCCAACTTAAAAAAAAACTCAGAAGGAAATGTGCATTCCCGCTCTTTGGGAGAACTGATTCGCTTTGCTGCGCTTTCCTGAGAACAGCAGAAATGGAAGGCTGATTGGTCAGATGTGCACAGGTGTGGGGCTTGCTGGCAAGGCAGGGCCCAGAACCACCATGTTGGATTTTCACTGTAGTGATTGTGTGCTGAGGCAACAAAACAGCCTTCCCCCCCCCCTCTTTTTTTCTATTTATTTAAGCGGAAGATTGCACTTCTGCACCTTGGATTTGCTTTTTTTAATAAGTACTGTTCGGCAGCAGCAACTGGTGATAATAAAAATGTGAGTAATTCACTCGCACCCGCCACTTTGATTTGCAGGCATGCCTGTTTGAACAACAAACATGTATGGCTTCGCATGCCTGTGATCTTGGAAAAAACCCACGGAGACAAATGAAAGTTGCTGCAAATTGACATTGCCGCACATCAATCCACATTTTATTGCCTCGTGTAGACAAGCCCCAAACCACCAAACCTTGAGGTTTTTTCCCCATGGTTATTTCGCCATTCATTTATTTGAGTGTATTGGACATCTTAACCCCAAGGCTTTTCCTGAAATAGTCTTTTATTTTAAATTTATTTCCTCAGTAAAAAAATACAGTTGCTAGATGTATCACCAACTGGGGCTTGTCTGGTTGCGTCAGGCATTGTCAGGACTGTCTGGAGGCAAATTGGGGCTCTAAGATTGGAGGAAGCTGGGGTAAATAGCCTGTTTAGACAAGCCCTAGGTAGCATTTAAGCATAAAATGTTCATGTCATTTGCTAGATCTTTTTAATCATCATAAAGTGATTTTGATTGTTTATTTCATTCTAATTTTTTTGTAGGAAAGATTTCTCCCAGAGAATGGGTTTTAGCAGTAGAATCCGTTCTCCGGCTTGACCTCCCCTGGAGAATGCTACGCTCTAGGCTGGTTTGCCTGGCTCCGGATGGAAAAGTTGAATACCTTTCATCTTTTGATGATTTTGAAATCAAACTACCAATAAAAGAGGTGAAATTGTTTAGAAGGTTGACTGATTTAAACAATATTATCACATGCTTTTTGTTGTATTACATCATTCTACCTAGATACTTTAGAAGGGTTTAAAAAAAACCTTGCTCTTAAAATACTTCTAGTAAATGTAATCCCCCAACCTCTGAATCAGCAGTGCTGTCTTTGCAGGATCAGCAATGAGTGAGAGGGACTCCAAACACATACACACAGCAAACTCTGGTCAGAGTAAACAAGGCCACAACTTTATTGATTATAGCTGCAGAGGCTTGGCCATGGCATGGGTCCAGATCCAAGTATCAGGTGACCTCCCTGCTGCCCAGTGGAAACAAGTTCCCAACTTATCTCCTGGGTACCCCCAGGATAACAGAAATGGGATTCCACATGGGCAGAAGCCACTGTGTGGTTCCCCTGTCATTGGAGAGTGGGGAGGAAGCCCTCTGCCCTGTCCCCCAAGCTGGGCATGGCTTCCCTTTCTGTGCCCCAAGGTCTTTTATGTGGACCCCCACTGCCTACCACAGGAACTGCCTGTGCCTCAGTCCTAAACTGGATCCAGGCATCATGCCCAAACTGCCTAAAGTTGTAACAAAATGAGGATTAGACATGACACCATAGATTTCAAGTCCACGAATAGAGGGTGGGAGAATGGGGTGATGTTCAACAAAAGACTGGCCTGTGTAGCAGTGAGCAGCTGTATTTATACCCAGGAAGAAGACTGAAGCCTACATCTGAGCTTCCACCAGCACCTCCCCCAAGCCCACACTCTGTTCCTGATTGGCTGTCCCTCCCATGCCTTCTTCCAAGCTTGTAAAATGGTGCAAAGGCCTCTAGGAAAAGGCAGGCGGATGGGTGAGCATGGCACCAACAGGGAACACCCCTGCCACAACCTGCAGAGCTTTTTCCCTGGAAAGTCAGTGAAATGCCATCGTGTACACATATGATTTCCCACTGATGGCTTTCAAACTGATATGTGACTATTCTATAGCCAGCAATCCTATGTAGTCTCATTGCAATGTAGTCATAATACTCCAAAAGGCAACAAAGGCAACTCTGGTCCTATTGGATTTGATGGGGGGAAATCTCATTTATTTGAATGAACTGACTTACATCCCTGCCATTGAAAGAAATTAGCAGAAGGCAAGAAAACCAACTGGTCCCAATGCGGCGTTGGATCATTACCTGCTTTTCCACACTATCATTATGAAGTTTGCAGTGCCAGATAAGGCATTAATGTGCCTTACACTCCATTGTGAATTATGCACACTTTTGAACATGGAAACAACATTTATTTTGGTAGCCAAGTGAAAGCTATTGAATATCAAGCATTTAAGAAAAGCTTGCTGTTTCTCCTTTCAGTTATTTTCTTTCCAAGTAGGACTATATAGAATATGGTTTTCTGTTGGAACATAAACAATGTAACCCCATAGCTAATGATAATATATTATTTCTGTAACTATGAAGGTTAACAGCTCCACAGTTCTCCACAGTCTCTCACTGCCAGCAGACTGGTGTTTTTGTTGTTGTTGTTGTTTACAGCAATTCTAAGCTAGTAATGAATGAATTGAGGGAATCAACTGCCTGATATTGAACCTACCCCTGGGTTCAAATCCTTGTTCATTTATATACTCAATATTCAGTACCCCTCAGCTTATGTTGTTGTTGTTTTTATAAAATGGACCTATTAGTATACAGACAGAGGAATGTCTCCTTGTAGAATTTAGAACATAGCTGTTGAATCTCCACGAAACAACTACCTGCATAAACTTAGGGCTTTTTCTAAAGAAAGGAAATGGTTTATGAAATTGTTACATATTCAGATTGGGTGTATTCTAATTTTTAACAAACTGTTCCTCAGGTTCAGCCATCATTGGCGGAAACCCTATGTAGATACAAAGCTGACCTCGAGATTGTCTTTAATATGATTGACAGAGATCATTCAGGTATGTTAAAATCCAATTTTCCAGGGTGACATATCTAGGGCTGGGGAGGAACAGAGGTACGCAGGTAGCATAGTCGGTTGTTATATGGTTGGTAAAGTTTGAGAGATATTTGCAACTGCTGTTTAGTTTTCATCAAATGTCAGAGTACAAAATCAATGGGACAAGCTATAATAAGGCAGTTGAATGCCAGTGGCATAATTTTGGCAGCACCTTTTGAGAAATATGAAATATATAATGATATATGAAATAGATTCATCTCTCCAAGTGGCAATTTTGGGTATGGCAAAGATATAATTCATTTGGAAGAGTTAGAATTAGTCATATGTTTGTTGCAAGAAATTTTACTGCTTATAGATGAAAATCTCATTTTGTTCTATCTCAAATTGGTACATGCGAGTATGGGTCGTAGCATGCTAAACTGAAATACATCCTGTAAATAGGGTAAAGAAAAATGTTCACTGAATGGATTTATAAATAAATTGAGTTTATTTTTTAATCACTGGAATATCTATTTTTGATTATGATATATGCTCTTATATATCAATATCACTTATATAATGTTATTATATTATGGTGTGCATGTAAAATCCTTGATATCTTTAAAAATAATGATGATACTGATAACAATTTTAAAAATCAAATTAATCCAAGCAAGCATACAAGAGACTTCACTCAGCCTTTCTCTAGGGCATAGATCCTCTAAACAGAAATCAGAGGTGTAGTCTAGATGGAAAAGGGAGGTCCTTCCAGTATTTCAGACCACCTTTTAGTAAAGGTATTTTAGATCCTGGTATAGTAGTTTCCTCTCCATTGACGCCCCCTTGTCGTGGGAGAGAGGCTTACGTACCCTAATGATGTTTTGAGCTATGCTGGCAGTGCCATAATAGCCACCAGTAGGGTCTCCCATGCTAGACAGGTCAAAACCGACGGGTCTGACAAAGAGCGTCAAAGGGCAGGATGGGCTCTCTAGTCTTGTGGCAACCGTCCTAGGAGAAAGAAAACTCTAATCCCAAACCCGGGCAGATGGTGCTCGTCCAACCCTGTAAGGTCAACCATCTAAGAGAAGGAAACTCTAATCAAACCTACGACCCGAGGACCTCGCTGCTGCTGTCCATGCTTGCAAGACCAGCAGACGAACCCCTGGTTTAAAGGGTGAGGCCAGTTCTGTGCACGCTGTGCTGCACCAGAAAAATCCATTGCACAGGCTCGAAGGACAAATCCAATTCCAAAAAAGCCCTGTAGTGATAGGCGAGGGACGAAACGGCAGGTGTAAAGATGCACTGGAAGCCGCAGCCCCAACCCTGCATGCAGGCGGTTCAGGACATTGGTCGCTCGAGGCTGACCCAGGAAATGACAGTCTTGTTTGGCAGCATCCTGAATGACCAAGCAGCCTTTTTTAAGGAGAGCACTGCTTGCTCCATATGGAGAGGGGCCTAGAAAAGGTGGCCTAACGAAAGCTCATCCCCAACTACCTGGTTGGCTAGCCGCGGCCAACGGGAATCTTCTGATGTGGTCAAACCAAGGCAAAGAAACAAAGGCACACACCGGTCTCCAAAGGTGTAAATAAACTGACACTTGCATGCTGGAACATCAGAACCATGCAAGACTCTGAAGATAGTGGACGGCCTGAGCGTCGTTCTGCCCTAATAGCCCATGAACTATCACGGCTTAATATTGACATCGCTGCTCTTAATGAAGTTTGCTTCCATGAGGAAGGCAGCCTTAAAGAGCATGGCGCCGGCTACACACTTTACTGGTCTGGCAAACCCCAAACTGAAAAACATCTTTCAGAAGTAGGCTTTATGATTAAAAACTCCATTGCCTCCAAACTCGAAACCTTGCCAACAGGACACTCTGATCGCATTATTTCCTTACGCCTCCCACATGTTGTTCTCTTCAGTATATATGCCCCAACTATGCAAGCCGACCCTGTAGAGAAAGACACATTCTACACAGACCTACGCCAACTCATACAAAAAGTCCCTGTAGAAGATACAATTATTATCCTTGGTGACTTCAATGCCAGAGTAGGAAAGAACTCCGAAGCCTGGAAAGGTGTCTTAGGCAAGCATGGTGTTGGAAATTGCAATGATAACGGATGCCTCCTGCTAGAGTTCTGTGCAGAACAACAGCTGACTATTACAAACACAATCTTTCAGCAGAAAGATAGCTTGAAGACAACCTGGATGCATCCCCGATCCAAAGATTGGCACTTCATTGACTATGTTCTAGTCCGTCAGAGAGACATTCGTGATGTCCGTCATACCTGAGTGCTGCCCAGTGCAGAATGCCAAACAGACCATCGCCTTGTCAGATGTAAACTAAATCTTCATCTTAAGTTCATACCTAAGAGGGGTGGCATCTTAAAGAAGAGACTCCAAGTCAACAATCTTCAACAAGCTACCATGAGAGACAACTTCCAGGCAAATCTAGAAACGAAACTTGACGACCATCCTACAGATCCTTCTCCTACAGTGCTTTGGCAACATATCAAAAACAGTATCCTCCAGTCTGCAGAAGAATCCCTCGGGTTCTCCCACAAGAAAAATCAAGACTGGTTTGATGAAAACAACCAAGAGATCCAGGAGCTGTTGGCAAAGAAGAGAACTGCTCACCAGGCATACTTTGCCCAGCCAACCTGCCATGTAAGAAAATCAGCTTTCCGCCTCACATGTAGTAAACTACAACAAAAACTCTGAGACATGCAGAACAAGTGGTGGATCAATATAGCAGAAAAGACACAACGCTGTGCAGATCTGGGTGATCATAGAGGATTTTATGAAGCTCTTAAAGCAGTGTTTGGACCTACTTATCAGGTCCAAAACTCCTTATACAGTACAGATGGTCAAACATTAATTACTGATAAAGCCTCCATCCTGAATCGATGGGCTGAACATTTTCAAAGTCTCTTTAGCGCCAACCAAATAGTCCAAGGCTCAGCTATCCAACATATGATACAAAAACCGATGAAAAATGAATTGGACATAGCTCCCACTTTGGAAGAGACCCTTAAGGCCATATAGCAGATGAAAAACGGCAAGGCAGCTGGGATTGATGGAATCCCACCTGAAGTTTGGAAACACGGAGGTCATGCACTCCACGAAAAATTCCACGAATTCCTTGTGAATTGCTGGGACAAAGGGGAACTGCCATCAGACCTCCGAGATGCAGTCATCATCACCCTGTACAAGAAAAAAGGAGCAAAACCCAACTGCTCAAACTATCGAGGCATAACACTGCTCTCTATTGCTGGAAAAATCCTTGCAAGGATACTCCTGAACAGATTAGTTCCTGCTATTGCAAAACAACTTCTCCCTGAAAGCCAATGTGGCTTCAGAGCCAATAGGAGTACTACAGACATGGTATTTGCCCTTAGACAACTGCAAGAAAAATGTAGGGAGCAGAACAAGGGTCTCTATGTAACATTTGTCGACCTCACCAAAGCCTTCGACATTGTAAGTAGAAAAGGTCTGTGGCAGATCCTGGAAAGACTAGGATGTCCCCCCAAATTCCTTAAAATGATTATCTTGCTACACAAGGGCCAGCGTGGTCAAGTCAGATATGGCGATGCTCTTTCAGAGCCCTTTCTAATAACTAATGGAGTGAAGCAAGGTTGTGTTCTTGCACCAACTTTATTTACAATCTTCTTTAGCATGATGCTCCAGAGGGCTATGGCAGAGCTTGAAGAAGACGACGGCATCTATATACGTTACCGTACTGATGGTGGCTTGTTTAACTTAAGCCGCCTGATGGCTCACACTAAGACTCTAAACTATCTAGTCCGTGAGCTGCTCTTTGCTGATGATGCTGCCCTTGTTGCCCACACAGAAGCAGCTCTGCAGCGTCTAACATCCTGCTTTGCAACAGCTGCAGAGCTGTTTGGGCTGGAAGTCAACCTGAAGAAAACAGAAGTTCTTTACCAGCCTGCACCACAGGACGAACACCATCATCCCCACATTGCCGTCGGCAAATCTGTGCTCAAGTCCATTCAGCAGTTCACCTACCTGGGAAGCATCATCTCCTCAGATGCCAAGATTGACAAAGAGATCGATCACAGATTAGCAAAGGCATATAGTGCATTTGGAAGACTTCACAAAAGAGTCTGGAGCAATAAACACCTGAGACAAAGCACAAAAATCAGTGTGTATAGAGCCATTGTACTGTCTATCCTCCTTTATGGATCTGAAACATGGGTCACCTATCGCCACCACCTACAACTCCTCGAGCGCTTTCATCAGGGCTGTATACGCTCAATCCTAAATATACACCAGACTGACTATGTGACGAATGTTGCTGTCCTTGAGCAAGCAGGGATCACCAGCACTGAGGCCATGATATTGAGAACACAGCTGCGCTGGCAGGGCACGTTTCTAGGATGGAGGACCATCACCTCCCAAAAATACTACTCTACAGTGAACTCACCACGGGTCAGCGTAAGAGGGGCGCTCCAAAAAAGTGATACAAAGACTCCCTGAAACAACATCTGAGGCTCGGCCAAATTGATCACCAACAGTGGTCCGCCCTGGCCTCTCATCGGGAGGCATGGAGATACACTATCCACAATGCTGCAGCCTTATTTGAGAACTCACGCCGAACAAGTCTTGAAGAGAAACGACAACGCAGAAAGAATCACAACCCAAAAACATCACCCAAGGAGACCTTCTGCTGTGCTTTTTGCAACCGGACTTGTTTATCTTGGATTGGCCTTTTTAGTCATGAGCGCGCTTGCAGAAAGTGCGGGATGTGTCCTTCCTGAATCTTCGTTTGCGAAGAAAAGCCAGAGAGAGAGATAGTAGTTTCAAAATTTTCTACTGCCACCATGCTAATTCTTCATACTGAGAGCTGAGGTATAGTTATATTGGCCATAACACATCCATGGTATTTTCATAGCCAGCTGTCCTGCTCTACTTTTGGGCCCCCATCCCCCTCAGTCTCTCCCTCACCAGATGCAATGATGTTTGGCTGGCAGTAACAACCAAATGATGTTTGTAGGGTAGTGGGTAATTGATGTGCCTGTACATAGGGCCTCTAGGTGATGGCATGGGTTGATGAGACCACTATGCCAGCATCTGGAAGAGACTGCTCTACACAGATCAGCATGGTTGTGCCCTTCACTGCATGGAACTTCCTTTCTTTTGGACGTAGTAGCATTTGCACTTTCCCTGGCTCCTAAGGGCAGTTGCTGTCATCATCCTGGTCCATATCTCCATTATATATTTCACAGAGCTTTCTAGATGGTGACATCAGTCAAAATATCATGGTTTCATATCCCTCTGTTCCTGTTGTTTTGGGCTCTAGGTCAGGAACGGGGACTATATGCCTCACCCAGATTTTCCCAGCCTGGGATACTGGGAGGTGTAGTCCAAAATATCTGCAGGGATCTCCCCATCCCTACTTTGGGCAACACATTTCAGTAAAGTGGCTACTCACCTCCAATGCACTTCCATGACTTGTTATAAAATGCCAAATTCCAATACAGAGAGTTTGGTTTTTTTTTGTTTTTTTACATCTCTAAATTTCCTGACTATTCTCATAGAACTAAACAATTTCAAGGTTCCTGTATATGTGACATTAAACAAAAATGTTTCTTCTTTTGTTTAGGTCTCATCTCCATCGATGAGTTTCACCAGGCATGGAAGCTTTTTAATGTGCACCTGAAAATTGATATAGATGATGAATCCATTGACAGCTTAGCCCGCTGCATTGATTTCAACAAAGATGGTAGCATTGACTTCAATGAATTTCTAGAGGCTTTTCATGTGGTCCATAAATTTGAGACTAGGTACAACTCCTAAAGAAGATAGGCTCCTCAGAATAATTTGTTTTGGGCACATTTTGCTATAGACTTTTGAATTTAATTTTGCTGCCTTAATATTGGTGGTTAGAATCAACAGCAACCCATTTTTAAAAAACCTGAAGAAGGTACTGCTTGATTATAATCTTGCTCCCTGGAAGAATATTGCTAATTAGCAACAGAGGCACGCAGGCAGACGGAAAGAAAGATATGTCTAAAAACCCTGATATAAGCCATGCTCTCAACAGAAACTACAGCAGTGCCATACTGAGACTCTCAGGTTTTATTACAATTGTTATTCTTTGAGAAATCGGCTTTGGAAATAATTTTTATTTATATATTTATTTAATCAATGTATATATATTTTTGCCATAACTAAAACATTGAGGAGATCTAATGTAAAGATGATGGAGCAAAAAGCTCCACTGGCATAGTTTCAGAGATTGTAGGTCTCGATTGTCCCTGGAGGGAGAATAGATGTGTCCAACCAGAGGCAGTACTGTAGGCAGATCCATCATAGCAGTTGATAGTCTCATTCTTCATTACTTTTTTCAATGTTCTTTTAATGCCGCTCACATTGATGACCATTGCTGTATATTGTGGTAAAGAATCCCACAATTTAATTGTGCTTTGTGAAGAATTTCCATTTGTGAAAAGTGTACTTCCAAACCATGCATATTTTTTTGTACCTTTGTCCTACATGCACACAGCTTATTTGCCCTTTTCCTATGCTAAAAACTCCAAAAATTATAACATTTCCTCATGGGAGTTTGCTCCAGAACCATCATTTTACTAGTTATTTTCTATATTTTTCCTTCTCTGCAATATCCATTTGATGGTATGGTTTTTAGCACTGTATGCAGTTTCTAAGGGTGGCTGCAACCATCTCTATATATCTAATTCTCTTGGGTATGTTGCCATTTTCAGTGTGCTGATTGGCTGCTTAGATGTCAGGATCTGCCTCTCCTCGCAGGACTAGGCCCCTGGCTGCAGCAGCCAGCACAGCCTCTTTGCAGACTCAAGCCCTGACTGTGGGAGTCTTCAAGGAACCAGGGCCAAGCTATCAGACGCAGCTGGCTGCAGTCTTGCAGCACACCTGAAGCAGCCAGGGGAATTGCTATTTAAGAGTGGCATTCAAGCTGCAGTCCTGGCCACCAAAACATGGTCTTCTGTGCTGTCTGTAGCTGCTCCTTGATATCTGGTATGTGCTCTGCCCTTAGACTGTTTTTTGACTTTTACTTATCTTTCACCATGCCTGGACTTTGGATTCTGTCTCTTCTGTTCCTGACCACATCAGCTCTCTCCTAGAACCTGCCACCCCCACCCCAGACCCTGACAGTAGGAAACTTCCCAACCAATCAAAGCTTCCCATTGGGCAGCCAATTAGCACACTGGGGGAGGAAGCATTTGGAAAACTTCAGGTTCTTTCTAAGCATGGTGGTGGAGGGGCTGTTGCATCCTGACACATGTGGTGTGTGTGTGTGTGTGTAGCATGGGGGTGTAGTGTGGAGTGTGTGTGTGTATGCACAGTTGCATGGCAGTGGCAGAAGGGCTCTCGCGTCCTGGCACGTGTAATGTGTGTATAGTGCGGTGTGTGTGTGTATGCAAGGTTCCATGGCAGCAGAGGGGCTCTTGCATCCTGGCATGTGGTGTGTGTGTATGTGTCTGTGTGTACATGTTGCATGGTGGTAGCAGTGGGGCAGCTCTTGGCATGAAACTAGCCATTATAATTGATTTGGAAGATTATATATTAATGCATCAAATGATCGTACTCTTGACATATTTCCTAAGTAGCCAATCAGCAGAGTGGGAATGGAAACATAATGAAGCATTTTATATATGTAGATAACAGTGTATGTTACTCTGGGTTTAGCTAGTAGATTTGTATTATGATATTGGGAAATTTATTTGTGGAATTTGGATTCATTTCTTAATGATTTCCAACATGTATTTTACCTTTTTCATAACAGCAGCACACTGGCTCAGAATTTTTGTCAAACTATCCACCACATTCCCACTTTCCTTTACCTGACTGATCATTGAAAATGAAACACATAAATATAGGATGGGTAACAATCGGCTTGACAGCAGTACATGTCAACACGATCTAAGGGTCTTAATAGACCACAAGCTAAACACAATTCAACAATGTGATGTGGTGGCCAAAAAAGTCAATACAATTATAAGTTGCATCAACAGATCCAGATCAGGGACAAACGTATCACTTTGTTCTGTTTTGATCAGAACTCACTTGGAATATGTCCAGTTCTGGACACCACAATTCAAGAAGAATATTGAGAAGCTGGAACATGTCCAGAGAAGGGCAGCCAACATAGTCAAAGTGCTGGCAACCAAGCCATATGAGGAATGGTTGAGGGAGCTGGGTATGTTTAGCTTGGAGAAGTGAAGATTAAGAGGTGATATGATAGCCATATTTAAATACCTGAATGGATGTCATACAGAAAATGGAGCATGCTTTTTTTTTTTTTTTTTGCTGCTCCAGAGCTTATAACATGAACCAATGGATTCAAATTACAAGAAAAGGGATTCAAATATTGTCACATTGTCAGTGCTGCAGAAACATTCAACTGCCAGCCTAGCCAGATTCTGCATATAGAGTGGGAGGGGTATCATCTCTCCTGCCTCAGATAGCAAAATGTCTTGAGGCAGCCCACCTTGAGCCCACCTTACTCTTACTCTGGGCCTTGGTGAGAACTGTACATACCAGGCAAACCATTTTCATAAACAGGTTGTCACCTGCAGGTTGGCTGTTGACTTTCTCTGGTTGATGAATCCATGGAGTTTAATTCAGACAATAGTAAACAGTTCACTAAGTGGTATAGAGGCTTTCCTCCCTGCAAAGATTTTAAGAAAATATTGCTGGCATTCTGCTCAGTATTTACATTGTACACTTTGGAATAGACATTTATGGTCATTGCACCAGAGGAAAAACTGAAAGTTTCCCCCGCAAACTACCTTTTCAGATGTGCAACCCTGCCAATAGAAGGGTTTCCAAGGCACTAGAGAGCAGGGCAGTGAGCGATTATACCTCCATTTCTCTCTTGGCAGTGAGGCACTTTATGACAGGCAGCAGCAGGGAACCCTGCAGTGTCCTATCACAATTGCCTGTTGCAAAATGACTTGCTGCCAGTCCCTGTAACATTTCTTTTTTTCCCCCCAGACCTACCTTTTTTGTGCTACAGAAACTGCGAACCCTCCCCTCTGGCAACCCAGGAGTGACTGCAGCTCTCACAGAGCTGCATTCTCTTCCTGGAAAGGAAATCCCAGCTGTTCTCGCAAGAGGATGATTGCGTGGGAAATTCAAAAAGAAAAAGAAAAGGTAAAAAATGACACCAAGTACAAAAACATATTTAAAAAACCCCAAGTAACCCAGGAAGGGTAAAAAAGTATGTCACTTACCTCGATGTCCCGATCTCAACTGGCAGTGTTTGGCAGGGACCTCCCAGTGACGCTGGCATCGCACCAGCATAATGGGGCACCTTTTCATATGCATGTCATTCTGTTACAGAAACAGAATGATGGGTCAATTCACAGTATAGTCCATGAATAAGAAGAACCGCTGGCAGAATGGGAGCAGCACGAGAGCATAATGACGCAGGGACAATGTTGCTTGAAAGGGAAACCCTTTCACGATCTCCTGGCATCCCTGTAATGGTTTATTTTGGTCGTCTGATAATCTCCATAGTCACATACAACCCTGCTCTCTCTGTGTATGTGCCTTCAAGTCATCTGTTGACTTACAGTGACCCCATTAATTTCATAGGGTTTTCTTAGGCAAGGAATACTCAGAGGTGGTTTTGCCAGTTCCTTCCTCTGATAATGCCTCAGAAATCTTTCTGTTGATGGGACTGTGCTGATGAAAAGGAGACGCGGCTACAACACTGGAGCTCTGTTGTCATAGCTGTGTCTCTCAATGCATGATCTCCACCTGTATTTTTAAAATAAGGCTTAATCAAACATATTAATAAAATTCAAGTGGAAATCTGTAGGGTTAAAAGTGTTTGTTTTAAATTGTATTTCTTAAACTGAATGCTTGTTCTTTGTTACATCTGATTGAGATAATGAAATGAAAGGTCATTGGGTCCCTGACAATGGTCTTATGGTGCATGATGCAGCCTTCTTGCTGAAGAGAATCAGATTTGTATGTGGTTAATGCCTGAATGAAGACATTTAAGAATCATATGTATGCTGTCTTGGGTTCCATGATGGAATAAATGTAAATGTACTGAATAAATAATAAATCCATATTAAAGCCATGAACAGGAGGTGTTGCATTGTTTACAAGTCTTTCTAGAAGATATATTGTTTTGAATTCAAGACTATTCCTATGTATCCCTATAGAGACCTAGCAGAAAGACTGCATTCTGTATAGGCTCAGGGGTAATATCTGTTTCAAAAATCTTACTGTTCTTGCATAAATGGTATATGCTCCCCCTTCCATCCAGAGTACAAAAAAGATTCAAAACTAGCTAACTGGACTGCTTGAAAAAATGGAACTTTTTGCTGCAATCTATCCTGAAATAAAAAGAACCCGTCTTTTAGGTAGGAATAAAATAGTTCTGTTTTTTTCTTGGAACTGCTGTGAATTTTCTGTGAAAAGGAAAATGTCATCTATTGATTTAAAAACAACTGGGGGCTTGAGCAATAGAGCAAGATGGAACTTTTCCTCTGTCTGTTTCCCCCTATGACCAGCAGCTAAGAATAGGAGGGAGCAGGAAGAGAAAGTCTCCTGTGTTTTGCCTCATAACCCAGCATATGCCCACAGAAAGAGAATTGGTGTGTGTGTGTGTGTGTGTGTGAGAGAGAGAGGAACAGATGGAAAGGCACAGGGTGAGAGATGGTCAATATGGATGGAGTGAGTGGTTTGAAGTAGGGAGAGAGAAGATGAAGGTTGGAGGCAGGGAAAGGGAGGGGGGAATACAGAGATAGAAAAAAAGACTCCACAGCAATAGGATGAGAGTAGATGTTTTCAGCATGCATGATTGCTCTAAGTGAGACAGAGAAGGATGGAGGAAATAGGATACCAAAAATGGACAGTATAATGATACAGTTATTGTTGGTTATATGGGAGGAGAAGACGACATGGAAAAAGATGAGAACATCATACGAGAGCAGCTGGAGGCTAGTGTGTGTATTTAATAACAAAGTAACATAATCATAAGCAGATAACACAATTAATTTGTGACATTTTAGCTAGTGTGTTTTGGTAAAAAATAGAAAATAGTACTTTTGAAGATAGATGTGTACGTCCAGCTTGGAATTTACAAATAGAATTGTATTTCCCCCACAGAACAGAACTCCTTTGACTTATTAAATTGTGGGGATTTTTAGCTGGAGAAGAATTTTAGTACAGTATTAATTATTCCAAATATAGCCCAGTCCATCCAAAATCGGATTATAAATACTGAGATCTGGTTAAGAAAGTCTACATGCCCATCAGTGTGTGTGCCTGTTTAATAAGTGCAACTGGATATAGGAATCTTTGGCCAAGATCTTGATGTCACGGCTATGCTCCATCTTCCTATTCCTCTGCTGAAACCCACCTTAAACGCTAGGCAGCTCTACTGAGGGATGGACATCTGACGTGCTGGTGAGTGGGCTGCTGAAGGAGGACATGTCCAGCTCTCTCCTCCCAGTGAGCGGCAGTGTCACACACAGAAGGGACCCCTGTGGGGTCCTGTTGCAACTCCTGAAAGCTGACAGAGGGCTTGTCTATATGAGGCAATAACATGTGCATTGAGGTACAGTAACACCAATTCACAGCAGCTTGCATTTTTTGTCTCCACAGATGTGTTTTTTTTCAAGATCACAGGCATGTGAAGCCATACGCATCTGTTGTTCAAATGGGCATGCCTGCATTTTTATTGTTGCCATTGCTGCACTGAACAGTATTTCTAAAAGCAAATCCAAGGTGTGAAAGTGTGACCTTCCACTTAAATAAACGGGGGTGGGGGGAGAAGGCTGTTTCATCAATTCAGTGCATGATTGCTATGGCAAAAATACAACATGGCTGTTCTTGGTGCTACCTTGCTGGCAAGCTCTGCCCCCTGAGCACATTCGACCAACCATTATTTTTTAAAATACTGGGAAAGACATGAAGGCTTTTTTCCCATGGAGTATTTGGAGCTTCTCAACCTCTTCTTCCAAATACGGCGGGGTCCCATTTAGACAAAATGTATTCTCCTCAAATTCTATGAGGAGCATTTTTGCCGTATAGAAAAGGCCCAAGACGAAGAGCTGAACGGTAGTAGAGTGATGATCGCCAGAGAAACAAAGATATGCACTACCAGTAGATATTATGCACAGCCACCTTGGATCCCATTTTGGGAGAAAGGTAGGGTATAAATAAAATACTGTAAATAAATAAATAAATTCTCCTGAAGATTTGGACAGAATAATATTCTTCTTGTCAGTTACTGTTTCTTAAAAACTATGGCTGGCATCCTGTTCAGCAGTTACACTATCATAAGCTGGACTTAATGATATCTTAACTGCTGGTTAATCACATTTACAGTTGTGAATGATTGAATGTGACCCCCAAAACCTACCTTTCACAGCCTGGCAGTTCTCCAACCAAAGTGTTTCTGTGGCAATGGAGAGCAGAGTGCTGTGGATTACACCCATAGCTTGCTCCATTCACAGTTTGCATTGGAACAAGCAGTTGTGGCAAGACCCCAAGGGGTCTCTCTGGCTGCCTGTTCTCAAGGCAGCCTGAGACTAGGAGAGCACTGTGGACGTGATTTCCTAGCACTCCAATTTCCTGAACCTTAGATATGCTTTGGCTGGGGCATAGCCAAGCTGTGACAGTAAGTTGGGGAGGGGCATTGTCAGTCATAGCTACAATGATGATGCAGGATCGTGGCCAATATTTGCCAGTAACAGCTGGCAGCCTGTATTGTAGTTACAAATTTGTAACCTAGCATTATGGATCCATAATTGCTCCCTATCCAAAGACGTAGCTGTGTTAGGACTTTATCACACTACACAGCCATAGTGCTATTATTCCACTTTAACTGCTCTGGCTGCCTCCTGTGGAATTCTGGGGTTTGTAGTTTAATGAGGCCTAAGAGTGCTCTGGCTGAGAGTTCTAAATGCCCCTCCCTAAACTGCAAATCCCAGGTTTCCACAGGAGGCAGCCATAGCAGTTAAAGTGAAATAATAGCACTATAAAAGTGTAGTGTGATAATTTCTTGCCACATAAAAAGGAGGGAAGAAGCGGGAGGGGGAAGAAAGGAATGTAGCAGTACTTTTAAGACTGGCTTTTAGCTTCTCTGTATCCAGTTATACTACATAATCACAATCATGGCACTATTGCCATGATTATAAATTCCCCCCAAATGGCATCTTAAATTCCAGAGAATCACTTTGAGCAATCGAGGTCTGTTCTGCTGGTGTCTGGGGTGAAGCAGGATGATGCTTCCAGCCCCCTTCTGGCAGTGATCAAGGCTGCAACAATCAGAAGCAGGACTCCATTGCAACTCCCTGTTGCACCAAAGATCACTGGTGAGAGGGGGCTGAAAACATCATCCTGGTGTGCCCCAGTCTCCAACAGAACAGACCTCCATCGCTTGGTGCAGCTGCTGTCTGTTAAGATAACATTTGGGGGAATCGGGCCAGTAGATGATACTTAGATATGCATTTATAATTGAGTCAACAATGTAGGATCTTGGCCAATATATGTAACAAGCTGATTTTTAGTGTGGGATATTGCTGAAGGCTGCAGAGTGGGTATAGCTTACTATTCTCATTTTTAGATAAAATATTTTGCATTCTTCCTGTGCACACGCATGTCTTTGCAACTCACTTATTCCCTTTCAGTAGGTAGGAGAATGAAAAACAGAGTTTCCCAAAATTTATGCACCCATTTCCTTCTCTCCTAAGCTCAAAACAGGGGACAGGTGGAGGAGAAGAAGAGTGAAATTGTGGGTGGGACTTTTCACCTTTGATCTGATAATGTTTTTAGTGCAGTATTGTAATTTAAATTCAAATGTCAACTTATACCCTACTTTTAAAGTAAATATAGAGCCCTTTCTAATAACTAATGGAGTGAAGCAAGGTTGTATTCTTGCACCAACTTTATTTACAATCTTCTTCAGCATGATGCTCCAAAGGGCTATGGCAGAGCTTGAAGAAAACGACGGCATCTATATATGTTACCGTACTGATGGTAGCTTGTTTAACTTAAGCCGTCTGAGGGCTCACACTAAGACTCTAAACTATCTAGTCCGTGAGCTGCTCTTCGCTGATGATGCTGCCCTTGTTGCCCACACAGAAGCAGCTCTGCTGCGCCTAACATCCTGCTTCGCAACAGCTGCAGAGCTGTTTGGGCTGGAAGTCAACCTGAAGAAAACAGAAGTTCTTTACCAGCCTGCACCACAGGACGAACACCACCATCCCCACATTGCCGTCGGCAAATCTGTGCTCAAGTCCATTCAGCAGTTCACCTACCTGGGAAGCATCATCTCCTCAGATGTCAACATTGACAAAGAGATCGATCACAGATTAGCAAAGGCATATACTGCATTTGGAAGACTTCACAAAAGAGTCTGGAGCAATAAACACCTGAGGCAAAGCACAAAAATCAGTGTGTATAGAGCCATTGTACTGTCTATCCTCCTTTATGGATCTGAAACATGGGTCACCTATTGCCACCACCTATAACTCCTCAAACGCTTTCATCAGCGCTGTCTACGCACAATCCTAAATATACACTGGACTGACTATGTGACGAATGTTGCTGTCCTTGAGCAAGCAGGGATCACCAGCATTGAGGCCATGATATTGAGAACACAGCTGTGCTGGGCAGGGCACGTTTCTAGGATGGAAGACCATCGCCTCCCCAAAATAGTACTCACCACGGGTCACCACGGGTCAGCGTAAGAGGGGTGCTCCAAAAAAGCGATAGAAGGACTCCCTGAAACAATTATCTCAGGCTTGGCCAAATTGATCACCAACAGTGGTCCGCCCTGGCCTCACATCGGGAGGCATGGAGACGCACTGTCAACAATGCTGCAGCCTTATTTGAGAACTCACGCCCAACAAGTCTTGAAGAGAAACGACAACGCAGAAAGAACCACAACCCAAAAACCTCACCCAAGGAGACCTTCTGCTGTGCTTTCTGCAACCGGACTTGTTTATCTCGGATTGGCCTTTTTAGTCATGAGCGCGCTTGTAGAAAGCGCGGGATGAATCCTTCCTGAATCTTCGTTTGCGAAGAAAAGCCAGAGAGTTAACTAAAAATATTTTTTTAGCATAAATACAACACAGGAGCATTTCAATAACTTTCCTGTCTCTGATAAGAGCTGTGAAGGAATTTAGGAGTCCCTTTGTGAGTTCACACACATCTTGGTGGTACTCCAATATCCTTAAAGCTGCCACCACCCCTTGACTTTTTAACCCTTTCTTGTAATCCATGGGGAAGTTACAGGGTTAGTTATGCTTCCCCCTCTGACTCTGCAGAGGTTTACCTCCCCACACCATTGTGGATGGGAAAGCCCAAGCAAGGCATGTGAAGGACTCCTTCTTCCAGGTATGATTTGAGTTACAGGTTACAGACAAGTTTAGTCATTCCAGCCAAGTTTCAAAAGTAACATAAGCTCTAATGTGACTAGCTAACAGTCCCTGGTTTACTTACAAATGCATTCCAGTGGTGTGGGGTTTCAGGGAAGTTGGGAGTCTAGGCCTTCTGGCTTAGTCTTGCAAGCATCCCGCAATCTGGGATGAGAGTGTCTGCCATCTCTGGATTCTCTTTGTTCTCTCTCTGCTTCCCTGCCCCCAGAAGTATTTATCACCTCTTCTCCAAAGCATCTGGAAGGTTGCCACTCTGGGCAACTCCACTGGTCAGCTGTGTCTCCTGACCTGTGACCTCTCCATTATGCAGACCCCCAATAAAATGTAACTTTACTCTCACCACCTAGTTAACCCTTTGTTTACCTGATTGACTGTGCTGGCCAGATAATGGGGAGAGCCCATTATCACAAGAGCACAAGGAGCTACTGCTAGTCAGGTATCTCTTCCTGTTCTGACCATGAACCACAGATAGAAGAAAGTTATTTATCTAGTTACTCCCCAGTTTTATGGCACTAGGAACTTCCCCCTCACATCTAACTTCCTTATCAGTATATGCCTATGTAACATGGCCACCTATTTACACAATCCTGCTTCTTCTACTTATTAAAACTGTCTACCTGACAGTGAAAGCTCAAGCCTGCTAAAATAATGGGAAAAAGCAATATGGTTCTTGCCACCCTCTGCTGTGACTAGTAGTTATTAATACTGTCCCTGATATGTTTTCCCAAAACGAATGTCAAAAATAATCTAGCACTTACAAATGTTTTAAATTTATTATTTATTTATTATTTTAATTAAAATAATTTAATTCAGCATACAAACACTGAATTAACATGAGAAAATTATTAAGACTACAGTATTTGGCACCAGTGGACAAACCACTGTTTGGTATGCTATCAGCACAGCATGCATTTTCCACTGTTACCACTGAGTTATATATTGCAATTCTTTACTACGGTGTTGACATGCTAGCAGGACATTTCTAGGGCAGTTACAAAGGATATTATCAGATGCACAAAATATGGTGTTATCATGATGCCAGGAGATCGCTAAAGGGCTTCACTTTCAGACGATGTTGTTCCCATGTTGTCATGCTCCCATTCGGCTGCCATTATGCTGGCGCTGATTTTTATTCATGGGATAAGCCATTAATGGACCCCAGTTCAGTTTCTGTAATGGAATGTCCTTCAAGTGAAAAGGTGCCCATTTCTGTGGCATGATCCCAGCGTCAATGGAGGTCCGTGCCAGAACACTTCCATGTGAGATCAGGACATCCAGGTAAGTGACACACTTTTTTGTACCCTCCCCAGGTTACTTGTAAAGTTTTAAGTGTGGTTTTTTTTTGTGCTTGGTGTTACTTTTACTTTTGTATTTTTCTTTTACAGTTTGAATTTCTCGCGCTCTCATCTTTTCGTGAGAATGGCCGGGATTTGACTCCAGGAAGTGAAGGGAGCTCTGTTAGAGCTCTGTTCACTCCTGGGCTGCCCTTTGACGCTGCAAAAGGTAGGTCTGAAAACTTTCGTTGTTCTGCTGGGACAGGGACAAGAGAGGGGCAGGAGAAGAGATGGTGAGATGGTTAACACTTTTTTTGTTGCCATCTGATAATCTCCAAAGAGTCCATACCCAGGAATACAATGAATAAAAGCTCAATAAAAAAATAAATGAAAGATCATACCAAAATAAGATGACCTTTTAAAATCTTCAGAGGCTAAAGCTTCTTTCTGGGGAACTAGGCTATCTACAAGTAATCCTCATGAATCAAAAGGCAAGTCTGAGGAAGAGTTCAAAGAGGACTGGAGGGGTGGGAGAGACCTGCATAATAAAACAACTTTGCTGTCTGTTTAGAATACCCCTCTTCCCTTGTAAAAATACATTTCCTATGCCCAGATTTTATATAATAGTGGTTGAGACTGTTTTAAAAATAATTGTGGAAATGCTGACGCTTGTGTAAATACATTGCAAACCTTAGATCAGAACTAGTACATGTTGTCATTTTGTTTGAATTGAAGCCACACTTGTTTCCATAGCCAAAAGTTCTATCCTTGATCAGACTCATTTTAATTGCAATGTGTATATTCACAGAGCTTATAGTTTTCCTTCAAAAGGCAATTGGCTGCAGTAATGGTTTCAAGCCCCCCTCCCACCACCACAGTTTGGTGTCATTTTAAATAGCGGCTATTCCAGTATAAAAAATGATGAAAATGGTTACTTTTCATTTACTTTTTTAAAAAGAACTGGTGAGGCAGGACAATGACCTGTAGTATGAAACAAACTCCCCACCCCACATCCAATTTATTGTTACCTCCACACACACAACAGGGCATGAGCCAGCACTTCAACCATATACTTCTCCACACATAGTGAATTTTTTCCATGTTAAATTATAATTGTAATTGTTGTGCTGTAGTTATTGTGAAAATGAATAAATGAAAGTAACTAGATGTTCTTAACCGGTTAATACCAAGTTGTGTGCTTCTGTGTGGACAGAAATAATTCATAGCAATATGAGAAAATGGAGGAGGCACCTCCTACTTGATTCTTAGTTGCTCTCAGCAAACAATCTTAATTAAGTTTACATACACATTTATGTGGTCCAAAATAGCACTAATGTAAAACAGTTTAAACGCCTCTCCTATTAAAAGACCCTTCTGCAACAACCAGTTAACAGCCAAAAAAAGGAGTCATTTTCCTGTCAGCAGGAGGAGAGCAGCAAGGGGCCAGCCTAGATCCCTGCAGTGGGTGGGGGGCATTCCACAGCCTTAGGAGCAACGACTGAGAAGGCCCTCTCATGTGTCCTCAACCAACACTTCTATGATGGTGGTGGGACTGGGAGAAAGCCCTCTCAAGGAACTAAAAATCCAGGCAGTTTCCTCCAGGGAGATGTGGTCATTCAGATAAATCAGTATCTTTAAAATATTTGTAAAACGTTGGAAGGAAATCTAAAGGAGAGAGATGGAACCCCCTCTCCCAGTGCCTCCCCTTTCCTTGTGTGTCATGTCTTAATTAGATTGCAAGCCTGAGGGCAGGGAACTGTTTTTTGTTTTTTGTTATTCTTTTACTTGTAAAGCGCCACGGACAGTGATGGTGCTCTATAAATAAATGATAATGATAAATAATGGACAGGTTGGGAGGAATGCACTGCCTGGGAATGTGGTGGTCTCCTTCTTTGGAGGTTTTTAAGCAGGGGCTGGATGGCCATCTGTCGAGAATGCTTTGATTGTGTATTCCTGCAGGGCAGAGGGCTGGACCAGATGGCCCTTGTGGTCTCTTCTAATTCTATGATTCGATGACTCTATGAACTGAATTAAGGGATGCATCCAGTTGAAACTAATGGATAACTGACAAGAATAAATAAATCTGAGTGGTTCAATAGGTAAACCAGCTCCATCATAATACATGCTACATAGGGGAATATCAATGAATGGTATAATGTAAATGTTATAGGACTTTTTTGAATGGCGATTTGTAACGCAAGCAGGGTCGTCCCGTTGTGAGGCTGCTGCGCAACAGGGGGGCCGTTTTGGATTACACTGTCCCCCTGCCGATACTGTTCCTGAAGAGCTGGGAGGCTGCAGCACCATATTTGGCCATTTCCTAATCACGTAAATTGACCTTCTGCTGTGCTTTCTGCAAACAGACTTGTTTATCTCTGCTTGGCTTTTTTAGTCATCAGCGCGCTTGCAGAAAGTGCGGGATGAGTCCTTCCTGAATCTTCGTTTGCAAAGAAAAGCCAGAGAGAGAGAGAGAATAGAAAAACTTCTGGGGTATACAGACAACTTCTATGTGAATTATTTAATCCAAGATTTAAATCCTTATGTTACATCCACAGTTGCTAAATTTTGTGTTGCAGCAATGAAAATAAGACAAATCCAGATAAACGATATCTCCCCAACTTAAAGGTAATACTGTTTTGGTGTCACTGTTATTTGAAATTTGAAATTTTTTATCAATAAATGCTTAGGGGAAAGATAATTGTTATTTTATAATATTTTATTATAGAAATCTCTCTCTCTGGCTTTTCTTCGCAAATGAAGATTCAGGAAGGACTCATCCTGCGCTTTCTACAAGTGCGCTGATGATTAAAAAGGCCAATCCGAGATAAACAAGTCCGGTTGCAGAAAGCACAGCAGAAGGGCTCCTTGGGTGATGTTTCCGGGTTGTGATTCTTTCTGCGTTGTCTTTTCTCTTCAAGACTTGTTCGGCGTGAGTTCTCAAATAAGGCTGTAGCATTGTGGATAGTGTGTCTCCATGACTCCCGATGTGAGGCCAGGGCGGACCATTGTTGGTGATCAATTTGGCCAAGTCTGAGATGTTGTTTCAGGGAGTCCTTGTATTGCTTTTTTGGAGCGCCCCTCTTACGCTGACTCGTGGCGAGTTCACCGTAGAGTACTATTTTGGGGAGGCGATAGTCTTCCATCCTAGAAACGTGCCCTGCCCAGCGCACCTGTGTTCTCAATATCACGGCCTCAGTGCTGGTGATCCCTCCTTGCTCAAGGACAGCAACATTCGTCACATAGTCAGTCTGGTGTATATTTAGGATTGTGCGTATACAGCCCTGATGAAAGCATTTGAGGAGTCGTAAGTGGTGGTGATAGGTGACCCATGTTTCAGACCCATAAAGCAGAATAGACAGTACAATAGCTCTATACACACTGATTTTTGTGCCTCACCTCAGGTGTTTATTACTCCAGACTCTTTTGTAAAGTCTTCAAAATGCGCTATATGTCTTTGCTAATCTGTGATCGATCTTTTTGTCAATCTTGGCATCTGAGGAGATGATGCTTCCCAGGTAGGTGAACTGCTGAACGGACTTAAGCACAGATTTGCCGACGGCAATGTGGGGATGGTGGTGTTCGTCCTGTGGTGCAGGCAGGTAAAGAATTTCTGTTTTCTTCAGGTTGACTTCCAGCCCAAACAGCTCTGCAGCTGTTGCAAAGCAGGATGTTAGGCGCTGCAGAGCTGCTTCTATGTGGGCAACAAGGGCAGCATCATCAGCGAAGAGCAGCTCACGGACTAGATAGTTTAGAGTCTTGGTGCGAGCCCTCAGATGGCTTAAGTTAAACAAGCAACCATCAGTCCGGTAATGTATATATAGATGCCATCTTCTTCTTTGAGCTCTGTCGTAGCCCTTTGGAGCATCATGCTAAAGAAGATTGTAAATAAATTTGGAGCAAGAACACAACCTTGCTTCACTCCATTAGTTGTTAGAAAGGGCTCTGAAATATATAATAGCTATATTTTATAAGATAACAAAATATTAACTAAGATGCAGGTTATGGAACGCTTTATTACTATGTGGCATCTTGTCGCTTATTACAATTTTTTCTTTTAATTGTATTTTGTATTCGTTTTTAAATTTTGCTCATCATTGACAAAAAAAAAATGTTTATGTTTCATTTAAATTACCACAAAAAGTAGATGTTATATCTTTGGACCAGATTTCCCTCATACATCCATACGAATCTTATGCCCAAAATTTTGGGCCTACCTTATCACGTACTCTTTTATGGGCTCATCTGCTAGATCTAGTTTTATACGCATTTTAAATTACATGGTCATCATCTTTACACAGCTCTAAACAAAACTCATTTTCTCTAATCTCTATGGCTGGATTTCTCTTATTTTGATTAATCTATCTTCAAGTTGTATATAGGGAAACCAATTAAGATCTTTGCCTTCCTTAAGAATCATCTCTCTTGATTTAAATTTCCAGTTGTCTTGTTTACAATACAAAAGATCATCATAAAGCAACTATCTCCCATTTTTAACCCATTCTTTCCTTTAAAAAGGCTTCCTGTGGTGAGATAGCTAATATTATCTTAGGAAAAAGTCTCTGTTTATACTTATACTGAACTCGTAAGAGAGCCTTCTAATACAATTTTTTTTAAAAAATTCACCACATACTTTAACTTTATCATGCCAACCATAACCATGCCTACCAAATCTTAAATTATGGCCTTCAAGTTCCAAGAGTCTCACATCTCTAAGCAATATCCATTCCTTAACCATACCAAACAACAGGCCTCACAATACAATTTGACATTCAGGACTGATCAGTTTGACACCCACCTCTTTCCTTAGCATCATACAATGTTTTAAATTTTAATCTGGGTTTCTCACTGCCTCTTTTAATAAGCAATGATACTACTCTGATTTTATTCAAGGACAGCAAAATAATCTTTTCTGGAATGATGAGGGTAAAAATATCCAATGGTGAAAATCAGAGCTTCAGCAAGGTCAGCTACTGTTTGGACCTAGGTCTTTTCCACAATCAGTTAAAATATTAGCTGACTTATCCTGTTCTTGTTTATATGAAATCATTTCCTATTAAGTTTAGTAGGTTTTACTTCTTGGTGGATATACTTTCAATAGTAGCCCAAGATGAACAAAAGTTGCTGATGAACATAAATTCCACGAACAAGTTTCCACCTATATTTATCGCTCCACGATGAGCTGTGTGCATTAGCATGCTCTACTTGAGTTGTTATTCTCCCTTGATCATATAGCACAGCATCTGCCCCTCAAATATTGATAGTGACTCTCACTGACCACTGAGGAATGGGGAAAGAGGTGGCAGATTCACATCCCCTTTTCTCACCTAACATCTGACAGGTCTGCGTTGTGTCTTTCCAGCAGGGCTATGGACAAGAACATGAACAGCTGAATTAGGAACATCTGTTCAGGTTATTAATCACCTTTCACTAAGGTTGGGCAGTTTTAAGAATGAGTCATGGCAAATTGTTGTTGCCTCACTGCCTAAAAATGGCAAATACCACTGAAGTTGAGATGGTTTTATGATGTGGTAAAGAGCCATCTTTCTCTTACAATAAAACCTCAACAGGCACATTCAATTCCCCTTGAAACACCTACAGTAGCTTTCTACATCCCAGTCATTTTGTCCAGATTTAACCCAGAGTTTAAAAGCACAGAGACTTAAACATATATTTAAAATAATAAATTGGAACATGTGTTGATGCTTCATTTATCCATCATCTCAGAAACATTTAGGGACCGAGCCCTTATCTATTGTGTGGGAAAGCTGGGCTGGCTGATAAATAATTAGCATTTGATGTCTGCTTGGAAACTTTTATTACCCTGGCTCAAACCAAACTCCCCCCCCCCAACACTTCTGGTGTGTCAAATAAGTAGCGTAGGTGGTTCTCTCCTTGCAGCTACAGCCATTTTGTTTGACTTAGGTTGGTTCTATTTTCATTCTAATAGCCTCTCTGTTTCCAAGATGTTTAATGTATATCCTTAGTTGTGTTCCATAAAATGACTCTCCAGCTAGTTATTCAACATTTTAACACTTGCTTATTTTTCCATCCACACAGGTGTCTGACAGCATGAGAAGCCAGTTGCCCAAAATAGACAAAAATATCAAAAAGTAAATAGCAGCACTTTTTGCTAATGTAGGGATCATTGATATCAAGATGATGGAATATCTGGATGCTGATTAATTAGGGGTATACAAACTGTAGCCCTCCAGATGTTATTTGGCTCTAATTCCCCCCACTCCCAGCCAGCAACTCCAGTGATTAGAGATGATGGGAGTTGTAGCCTGGCAACATCTGAAGAGCCATGTATTCTCCACTGATGCTTGATACAGTACATATTTTTTGAGATATGTGTCTACAGACGATCTAGCAAGACACATCTCAAACCAAGATATAGCATTTATCCCAAATATTATAATCCTATTTTGGTCCTGAAGGAAGTAGAGCTTTTAGTCAAGTGGGGTATATTTTTCTTGGGCTTGGAAAATCAGTGGCATCACTCATTAAAAGATGAGGAGACAACAAGGTGAGCAGTAAAAGGAGAGATTAAGGTCTATAATCTGGAACCTACTTGGGGTGGGGAACAATATTCTGCCAGTGGCATATTACCTCAGATAAGGAATTATGCATTGTAACCTTCCTGCCTAGTCTGACCAGCTGCTCTGGCGTTAATAGTTACTCAAGTACAAGAACTTTGTGTCTCCATAACTAAAGTATAGCTATATTATTTTAGGTGCTGTTTCAACCTATGCAAATCTCTCTTGCTATACAAAGTAAATTTCACATTAGAGAACATTAGGAGCCAGTACAGATGGTGAAATAAATCCTCATAGAATCCGGGGGGAATCCCGCGTTCCATCATTTTTGGAGGGGGGGAGAGCAAAATTTGGGGAAACTACTGGGCTTTTTCCAAGTTTTTTAAAAACTGCAGGGAAAATGCATACTCCCACTTGTTAGGACAACCAAGTTGCACATTCCTGAAGAGGATAGCTGATTGGTCGGATGTGTGCGGGGGTGGAGCTTGCTAAGAAGGCAGTGCCCAGAACTGCCATGTTGGATTGTCGCCATAGTGATTGTGCACTGAGGTGATGAAATAACCTTTCTTTTTTTCATTCTTTAAGTGGAAGATTGCTCTTCTGCACCTTGGATCTAGTTTTTTTTAAACTGTTTGGTGGGGGTAAGCTGGGGGGTATAGAACTATGAGTAATTCACTCGCGCCCGCCATCTTGATTCGCTGGTATGCCTCCATGGGAACAGCCAACACGGATAGTTTCATACATCAGTGACCGTGCAAAAAGATTGTTGAGACAGATTAAGGTTGCTGCAAATTGGTGTAGGTTCACACCAACCCACATTGTATTCCCTTGTCTGGATTAGATCCCAGGCTATGTCTTGCTCTGATTTGAATAGTACTTCTCAGATGTAAGAAGTCTTTACAACATCAAGCACACACATATTAATTGTACTCTTATTTCTACAAGTACAGTATACATAACTGCAAGCACATAACAGAAAAAAACATAAGACTAAAACTGTATTCTTTCCAGTTCCAGCTGTGCAAATATTCTTTCTCTCTCTGCATGCGTGTGTGTGAGGGGTTCTGTAAAATCTACCAAAAATAATACTTTAAATTTTGGAACAGTAGATTTGGCTCCATTTGGATCAAACTAGTTCTTAATTTACATGCATGACTCACAGGAAGAAAGTGCTGCACAGGGGTCAATATGTATGCCAAAAATTTAAATCAGCCGTAAGCAGAATACTTTTATAAATAGCACAACACTCATTCAAGAAGGAGATCTGTCTTCAGTCCAAAAGAATGAGGTTACTTAAGTCCAGTGATTCCATAAGGTATCAGGGTTCTTAATTCAAGATTGTGGTCTTCACTGTAAAAAATGTTAATGTACTTTCATTTGAGCTTCTTAAAATGTAGAATACATTTGTAGAATGGCGAATTTCTTGACCGAACACCCTAATACATACAATTCTTTCTCAACCTTTTCACATGGGAGGAACCCTTGAAATGATTTTCAAACCCTAGGGAATGCCTGCATAAAAATTACATTTACAGCTCAAAAATGTTTTTTTCAATCATGATCTCTCAAGAAATCCCTAATGACTTCTAGCAGAACCCTAGAGTTCCAGGGATCCCTGGTTGAGAAATCCTGATATATACCTTCAGAAGCCATGAGTACATCATCCTGTATAAAGATGCACAGCTCTTTGTTAAGGCAACACTATTCCTATAGCTCTTCTGGCTCTTTTGCACAATTACAGACTAACTTCCAGCCTATGTAATATATTCTTAAATATATGCTTGAGGAAGATGGTTACAAAAGGCTGTGATCACGTTACACCAGACATATACAGTTGGACTCAGATTAGTGCTTAGCAGACTTCTGCTTATACCAGAGGAAGGGGGCAAAAAAGGGATCTTCAAGATGTATCCTATCTTTACATTTCCAGAAAAAAATGAAATAAAAATGAAAGACTGCCTCCAACCCACCTCCACTCTACTGGATCTTGGTATCTTCCCTGAATGCAACCCAGCACCTTTATTGCATAAGGGGAACAATATCTGTGCCGTAACATCAGTGGCCTATCTATCCTAACACACTGTCCTATCAAGCAGGAGATACCTAGCAAAGGGTTTTCCCCATTTTATAGGTGCCAAGGAATAAGTTTACCAGCTCTCCTAATATAGTCTGACCCCAATTTGTAATCTGTACACTGCAAGGCAGTGTCTATGATGCTGGCAAATGTGTGTGTGTGTTGTTTTTTTAATTACTAGCACCTCTGTCAAAAGAGGCTGAAGCAGGGGTGTAGGCATAGGGGAAGGCACAAAAGCAGGGCATTGCTTCCAGTTTAAGAGTTCTGCTTCCCAATGAGATTTTCTTCACTCCCCAAACTTCTAGCATCATTAAAACTTCATCTGAGCATTTAGAAATAGAGTTTAGGTATCCAAAGAAAAGGGTACAGGCAAGAGGAGCCTAAATATCCTAAAGGCACTAGATCCCATTTGATGTTGGAAGCTACACAGGGTCAGCCCTGGTTAGTACTTGGATGGGAGACTGCCAACAAGTACCAGGTGATGTAGGCTATATTTCAGAGGAAGGAACTGGCAAAACCACCTCTGAGTATTCCTTGCCTAAGAAAACCCTATGAAATTCATGGGGTCTCCGTAAGTCAACAGGTGACTTGAAGGTGCACATGCACACACAAAATTACCAAGTGAGTGTGAACCCAGCAAATATTGGAGTTCTAGGTGTGAACAATCTTCAGTGCCTCATTCTCTGCAATGCTAGAAATTTGGAGACTGAAGGAAAATGTCATTTGCTTCTTATGGCTTAAGCATACCCATGATGGAATATTCCACTACAGCACTTTCTCTACCATAGTCCTACTTTATGGTGCTTCTAGAGTGACCATTAGGCACAGAAATCCTGTTTCAATCTCTCTGGTCCATTTTATTTTTGAATGATCACATTCTAAACTGTACATGCATAACATTTTATAAACAAACTACAGTACATCATATGTGAACAATGTTGCATTTGTAAAGCTCACCATGCCCTTCTATTTTGATCCTCCATATATTTGTTCTGAAATCCTTACCTCTGAGTTCAATGTAATCATTTAACTACAAACAAGTGCTGTTCAGGATTGTGTGCAGGAAGACAGAAAAGGCTTTGTTCTGAATTGCATGTTTGCTCACAATGTTCTTTTAATCCTGTTTCTCCTGGGATGCTGTGAATTATGAGTTAATATTCCATACTCACCCATCAATGAGGTGGTTTTAAAAAACATCTAATGGAACAGTGATTTTAATATGTACATGCTAGGACTTTAGCCAGGGGCACAACTCTTCAAATTCACATTGGATTAGGGACCATGACTTGGCAGATTCTGCTCTTTTGAATGTGGTTGATTCAGCACACTAAGTCCTTTAATAGACCCTTCAAGACAAGCAAAGTACAAGCTAGGAACAAAAAGACAACTCTGATCCCAAAGTACTTCACATTTTCTCATATGATAAGTTATGTAAGCTTTATCCACAGTTTTGGTTTCATACAAGCATGCATATGAGCCGTTCGTAGGACTTTTAGCCCCTGCGAATTTAATAGGTGCAGACATGGGATGGAGTGAATATGGGCAAACTTGACAAAATAATTTGAAGCAACAAATTTCACCTCCAAAACTCCTTCTAATGTGCTACCTGTCAACAGGCAGGGATTTGCACCGTGGGAGTTTGAACATGGAGTTCTCTGAACCAGCATTCTAAACTGGTACAGTCCTGAGAAAACTGTACATGTGCTTGTGTGCATGCTTTAACCTGTTAGAGCATATGTGAAAGAGAGTTTTTGAAAATGTTGAAATCCACAGGTGCGGGGGGGGGGAGGGGACACTACACATATTTATAAGATCTCTATCCAAACAGTACAACATGAAAGCATCTCATGGATCTTCAGGTCTGTTAGTCCTGCATACATGTTTTCATCACATGTAAATACATCAATGTGACTGGCCACACTGTCCCAGCATGTAGATGCCATGTGAACATCTAGTGAAAAAATTAATGGCATCAGATATTCATTTTAAATGGTATAGCCAGCTGTTTGGCCAATGTTCTTTATGGTGGCTAGCATTATGCATAAGTGTTTCCTGGCTGGAAGCACAGTGAAAAAGAAGGTACCTCTAGTCTTCCTCCTTCAGAAATTGCAAATGAAATGTTATTATTTCCTTTCCTGATTGTTTCCAATTTAAAAGTAGTCTTAACTATGTAAGATTTCCACTTAAAAAAAGCCACAGTTTGTACTTGACTGCTTCTTCTCTTCTTTGGTGTTGGAGAAGAATTCTGTTCAGTTTATTACTATTGTGGTTGATTGCACATGAATACAGGAAGCCCCCACTTATCCGACAGGTTAGGGAATGCAGCACTGTCAGAAACTGGAATTGGTCAAAAAGTAGAACCCATGTAGGGAAAAAGAGGGAATTATGGTGGCTTGCATGGGATTGCTTCCAAAGTCTCTCAGTCGGCTTAGTGCCTTCCCGCTCCTGCCAGCTCTTTGCAAGCAATGCATGCACGCCAGTTCCAAGCAAGTCTGCATAGGCAAGAACAACTGAGAAAACAGCAAACACCTCACCAATTTAGTTGAACTTCCCTTAATTTGCAAGAGTCGAAGAGTGAGTAATCAGATAACAGGGTGTCAAAAGGCGGAGGCTTCCTGTACTAATATGCTATGTGTATCTTAAAACAATAGTGTGAAACTGGATGGCTGTGTTAAGAGAGGCACTTTTCTTACACCAGTAACTCAACATTTAATTTCATGTACCTGAGTCTGAGTAGCTCCAAATTACTAGACAGGAGCATGGCTTGCAATAAGGCCTGAGGTATCACCTCTAGGCCAATCTCCTTTCTAAATGGTCAAATGATATAACACAGTGTTGAGGTAAAGTAAGGGGAAGCAGAGTAATTAAGGGGGTGACATTTCAGCGAGGGGACAGTGGGAATATTTTTTTTTTTTTTAAAAATAATCTTGTATTTTCCATGTATTTTCCACAATTTATTGCATCAGGCAGCCTGTACTTGGAAGAAACTCCTGTAGGTAACTTGCCACTGCTTTTGTCAGATAGGTCATTGTTCCATAAGCACCACTTGGGGCACTGTCATAGAAGAAATAACAGATACCCGTACCCAGGTCTTGTTCCAAGTAGCCATCAGTTGCTCCAAGGGACTTCTAGAAGAGAAAACAAGGTAGAGGAATTGAGGCAGAGGATTCAAAACAACTCAATCCTTGAAACATTATACATGAACAAACAACACAAAGCATTGTGTCACAGAATCCTGCCTGCTCATCTCCAGGAAACAGGGGCTGCCCATTCAGTTCTTCACTGATCCAGCTGCAGGGACTTGCAAAGGTGCAAATCTATTAGAAAATAAGCCATCCCTCCCTTCCAACTCAACAGTGAATTGTCAGCATGGCTACGTTCACAGGCAATGAGTCAGCTGGGTTAACAATCAACAACCATGGGCTTACGTGGTGCCCACAGACATCCTGAATCCTGAAAATACCTCCCAGAACTTAAGGCAGTATTTCTCACAGTTCCTCCAGATCATCTATCTGTTGTTGAGCAAGTGGGAGAACTCTACTGAGCGTATTGTGGGCTGCCTCCCTTGCTTCATACCAATGGCGTGTTCAGCTTTGACTACTGCTTGTCTCCTCAGCTTTGTCTTTGATAATTTTTTGTTGTTGTTGTGTGCCTTCCAGTCATTTCTGACTTATGGTTACCCTAAGGCGAACTTATCACAGGGGTTTCTGAGGCTGAGAGTGTGACTTGCCCAAGGTAACCCAGTAGGTTTTCACGGCCAGGCACGGATTTGAACCCTGGTCTCCAGAGCGGCAATCCGACACTCAAGCCACTATGCTATGCTGGCTCCTTGTCTCTGATAATGCTGTTGGCAATTCATATGTAACATTAGCAGGTGCAATTGTGCTATGAATCAACACACTGTTCTGCACGTTTGCAATGACACAGACTCAAGACTTCAGTAGTCACAATTTGCACTCTGGAAATGGTTGAGATTTTTTTCTGTAGAGTGTGGTAGAAGACAGCTGGTTTTTATCTCTTTTCTCAGGCAGTACAAATGATTGTTTCCACCATGGTTGTGTAAACCTACTTGTAGAATTACAATGCAATAACCATTTAAACAAAGGCCTTTTAAGCTCAGAGTTAAATCCAACTATACTTAGTATAAAATCAGGTGGGCTAAACATTCAGTGGGCAATTCATTCCTTGTAACCTTAGGTTATAGTGAGGCAACAGTGGCAGAACTATCACCACTGCATGGACCTGTGTAGATTCAAGGCAGTCCCTGTAGTGTAGACTGTGTGGACAGAAGGCTATTTAATGGGTGTGCTGTCTCTTTTTTTAAAATATATTTTGAATGTTTTTTAAGTGTTTTAAGTTATTGTTTCCATTGGATTTGCTATTTTATTGTTTTTTAAATGTTTGTACTATATATTGTGAGAGCCAGTGTGGCATAGTGGTTTGACTACAACTCTAGAGTTCAAATCCCCACTCAGCCATAAAAACCACTATATGATCTTGGGAAAGTCACATTCTCTCAGCCTCAGAGGAAGGCAACAGCAAGCTTCCCCTGAACAACAACAACAAAAAAATAGTTACTTATACCCCGCTCTTCAGCCACAAGGCTGTCAGAGCGGCTTACAAACTGTTTTAAGCAATAGCAATTTACACATCAACACTGCATTAAGCAGTTTCCAATGTGTGTTAGCTAATTGCCCCCACAAGCTGGGTACTCATTTTACTGACCTACGAACGGATGGAAGGCTGAGTGAACCTTGGAGCCCTCTGGAATCGAACTTGCAACGTGGTGACTTGCAGTACGGGCATTTAACCACTGCGCCCCCCCAGGGCTCCTGAACAAATCTTGCCAAGAAAACGCTGTGATAGGTTCACCAAAGGATCGCCAAAAGTCAGAAACGACTTGAAGGCACACAACAACAACTATATACTGTAAGCTGCTTTGGATCCTATAATGGAAGAAAGGCGAGCTATAGATAGATAGTCAATGATGTGTGCACATTAATTATTTCACCAACTGTACATATAAAAACCCAGTGACATATACAGCATTCATGTGTAGTCACTGAATATGATGGTGTCCTCGAGGCCTGCTACTGAATAAAGCTAATACTGCTTCTGAGGCAACCACAGAGGCCAAGATTATCTTAGAGGAAGGTACCATATTAAAAGCTGGAACAATTAGACGTCTGTCAAGGTCTACTAGCAACCTCCAGGACTTTCTGATGCTCCTGGCTAATTACATGCCCCTTTAAAAGAATGAGCAGTGCCTACAACAAGGAGAAGGAAAACTAGTTCCTGCTCACCTTACCCTCTCCCTCTGGATGCAGGTTGGGCCCAAGAGGACAAGACAAGCAAATGAACAACCAAGAGCACCAGCAAGGAGGAGACTGTGTGGCTGCTTGAGTTGAAGGGGGAAGACAGATCAGGTCAGAGTGTCAAGAGAGTTTTGTACAGGAAAATAGTGGAGGAGATTGACGTTAAACCGTGTTTGCAAAAACGTCAGGCCAAACTAGATTTACCAGTATACCTAAATCACCAGACGAATCCCATTGAGTATTTCATGGACAAAAGGGTCCCCAAAACGTTGTGGGACTTGAGGTGGAGGCTCTACTATCAGGTTCTTAATCTGGGAGGAAGGAGACCGTGGACCACAGAGGATGAACAGACTTGACCTCGTCTGAAATGTAAAAAGGCTGAGCTTTTGAGTGGCGTGGCACAAAAGGAGATGATCAGACATTTTGCTCAGGACTGCCCGAGTGCTCGGGAAACATGGGAGGAGGTGGCCCAGGTCCTGGATTGGCCAGATTTGGCACAAGAGGGTTGGGAGACAGTGCTTTCGGGGACTGAACCTCCGGAGGGTGTCAGGGGACCCAGAAAGTCAGTGGGTCAAAAGATGAAGAGGAACGAGTCTGGTTCCATGGCTGAGAGTTTTTGGAAAGTGCCCTGGTCCACGGTGCGCCTGGTAAACCTCTATGTGATGTTAGGGTTATTTTACCAAAGAGAAAGGGAGGTAAAGAGTCAAAATCTGCAGGATGTAAAAGGCACTGCTTATTATGTGAAGAACATAATTGAAAATTTAGCTCTGAATGAAAAAGAGAAATTGCCAAATCATTGTTGGAAAAAGTTTTGGCCGTGGTTTAGTGAGACAACCCCACCAATAACATAAAAAGATATTTAAAATAAATATTTTATTATTATTATTGTATTTTTGTATTATTTTGTATTATTATTTTTATTAATCTTTTATTGATTTTTTTCTTTTCCAAATAGGTATAATTGTAATGTGTAAATATAATGTTCATTGGAAAAGAAAAAAGAGTGATTATAGTGTGTTTAGATTAAGAGGAAACATGTATTAGTGTTAGGATAGATAGTTTTATTTTTGTATTAGTAAGAAAAGAGGAAAACTATTATTATTATTATTGCATTGTTGTTACGGCCTTTTATGGTCAGGTGTATTTTTCAGTAAAATGGTCTTATTCCAATAAAAAATTCCTAATCCCCCAAAATTCCTAAGAGCATATCTTCCAGTGGCTGTCTGAAACCTGGAGCCAGCACTGTCAAGAATCTAGTTTAGACCACAGAAGAAAAAAAACTCAACACACACACCTGTTCCTGAAGGAAGAGATCATTGGCTATGTGTACAATCCGATCCACGTGAATTATGCCCCCTATGCTGTTCACCTCGATTTCTGACAGCAGCGTCAGAACAAGAATGGCCTCCACTAGCAGTTGTCGGTATTCTGGCTGAGGTACGTGGTTCAGCACCGACTCCACATGGACAGCAAATTTGATTTCACAAGCAGTCATCTGCAAGTATACAGTGGGATTAATGCCAAGAAAAAGAAAAACAGACAAGCTTGAAAGCACTCCAAACTCAGCATATCAAACATTGACACGTAGTGGAAGCCATGAGACCTTTTGCAGTCCAGTTATATGCTTCATTGTCTTATGAATAGTTGGGATGCAGGAAGAGGCTCCAAAAAAAGTAGTGCGAACACTACTCCTAAAGTTAAATATATAGTCGTCCCTTCACATTCGCAGGGGTTAGGTTCCACAGACCCCCATGAATATGAAAATTCCACAAATAAAAACTGCCCTCCCCCTCCCTCCTGAAGTGACCACGGGGCCTCCAGAGGCCCTCTGGAGGTCCTGTAGTCGCTTCCCCCCGCCCTCCCCAGGCAAGCATGGGTCTTCCGGAGGCCCTCTGGAGGCCCTGTAGTTGCCTCCCCACACCTCCCCCTCCCTCCTGAAAGTGCTGAAGTGGCCTCAGAGGCCCTGTCGCCACTTTCCTCGGCCTCCCCTCATGGCAAACTGTGAATATGCAGAACCGTGAGTGTGGAGGCCGTGAATGTTGAGGGAGGACTGTATCTTGAAAGTATCTTAGGAATCAAGACGGCAGAGATGCCAGCAGGTTACTGGAAAAATCCACCCACCTACACCATCTTAAACCACATTCTGAATAACGCACAGAAATCTAAGGATGTTTCTGGAACAGCATAGTGGATCCTGTTCGGTTATTACAGTTGCTGGACTCATTTCCCTTTAGAAAGGAGAGCGTAAAACATTTGGCCCGTCCCTGTGCCCCATCTACTGCAATTTTGTGTATTCCTGAGGGATAGAGGCTTTGCCCCACAATCCATATGATCACGTCTGTTGGCATTGGCCTTCTGGAGCAAGGCACGGGGCCTGCAAGACAACACTTCAGATTTTAGAATAAGGAAGGCTCTTGAGGGGTGGGCCAGGGAAAAGGGGAGAACTGTGGATGACAGGCATCCCCTATCCCCTGCAGTTCTGAATGGGCTATTCCGGATATGGCCAGCCATTTGTGCTACCGCCTTTTGAATCTATCTTGCTCCACACGGCATCACTTACAACTTTCTTTGGTGCCCTACGCATCAGTGAGTTGGTGGCGGCGTCTCCACCGCCAACTCTGGACAACTCTGGTAGGGCCCTAAAAGTGGGGGATCTTTGCCTAGGCGCTAATCAAGCTTCATTGCTCACCAGGCATCCAAAGACCAATCAGCTGGGGAAAGGGGTTAGGATTGTATTGAGTGAATGCCATGACAGGACACTCTGCCCTGTAACAGCATTAAGGGAGTACCTAAAGGTGCAGCCCAACCAGTTGGGACTCTTATTTTGCCATGTGGACGGGTTGCCTTTAACCCGCTATCAATTTTGGACATTAACAGCTAAGGCTTTGGAGCATTTAGGGTTGGGTGGAGTGCATTTTTGTAAGCATTCCTTCAGAATTGGGACAGCTTCAATGGGCATGCAGCCTGAGGTAATCAAAAAATTGGAGAGGTAGAAGTCTGGGGCTTACCGGAAATACATCTGCCCAATTTGTTATTGAGTGTGTTAATCTGATGGTGTGTTCTATCTTACAGATATCATTAGGTGGCCAACAAGATATCGGGTATTGATCTGTGGCCACAGCTTTGTTTTTTGGGGCAGCACGCCATGCCAAGACATGTCATCTAGGCGCCCACTTGGGTCTGGGAAGAATGGCCACAGTGGAATGGTTGGGCAAAAGAGGCTTGAAGTGGAATGGTTTAATCAATCTGTTGTTTCAGGACCATCGTGGACCTGGGTGGAAATGATTTGGGCCTGCTTAAGGGTAAGGCATTGATCCTCCAGGCATTGACAGACATGCAGTACATCAAGCAATATGGCTGCACGTGACCTTGATTTGGTCAGTCATCACTCCCAGATTTACCCGGGAGATGGGGACACCAAGAGGCAACATAGCCCACAAGAAGGTGAACAGAAAGATCCACAGGGAAATGGACAGTGGCTTAGGCCATTTCATCCAGTACCCTGATATCTTCTACAAGAGTGTGGATCTCTATAGGGTTGATGGGATCCGAGAAGGGGATCCAGTTATTTCTTGAGGGTATGCGAATGGGGGTGAGGGCCGTATTGACCTCCCTGGTGGGAGATAGGGGCTAAGTGGACACTTGCCCCTTATCCATGGCAGGGAGTGGGGAGACAGGGTACTAGGTGTTCACCTATGTCACCCCCATTTTCGGTTGAAGGATGGGCTTATCAAACTGCACCTGCATATCATGCGGATGGGGTGCAAGGAGGTAGGCTATCTTTGAGGCCGGCGTCAGGATGTAACCCTCAAGTCATGAGGCTTGAGGATTTATGCTCTGGTGTATGGCCTTCCAGTAGATGGCGCCCGGGGGGGGCATCCCAGGTATTGGGATCCCCCTCAGGGCTCAGGTGTTTCACCCAGGGAAGCTGGGGGACAGGTCTGAGGTGACCGTCTGCTTGAGCTGGTCCTGCACTGGGTCTCCCCTTTGGGTTCGCATACCCCAGGAAATAAACAAATAAATAGGTATGATAATAAACAAAGTGGCCTATATTTCAACCCATCTTTTGTGTCCTGTCTCGTTATTCCATGTGTTAATAATTAAGTAAGTAACTAGCCATTTGATACCCTTTCCATGGTTCTCAAAATGTCCTGCCTAAGGCTGGCTCTGACAGTTCCCTACCACCCACATAATACTGATAAGTGGGGGTGTGGGGGGGAAAGGGATGCAATTTCTCCAATAAATTGATAATATTTAATAGGCCTAGGTTTTCAGGACTTATGTTTACACAGTGGTGATGGATAGATGCAAACATCAAAACAAAAAATACATTTTTTTAAAAAAAATGATCATTGGCTAACACAGATATGGGAGATGTTGCTCTCAAAGAACAGTCTCATCACAGCAGTAAGGGAAGCCAAGCAACCTAATTTGTTCTGGCAAAAATGCTCAGATGTCACATGAAATCATTTAGTCTCAGGAGATCTTGTGCTTATTAAATTTGATTTCTATTAAGCAGCCAAATTGGATATTGCCAAGTTCTGACAGACCTGTTAAAAAGAGTTGAGTTCTTTTAAATCTCTCCTGAAAGTGAAAATAATTCATCCTCTACACACAAATTATATTACCGAGACAAAAGAAAAAAAGAAAGAAAAAGATGTCAGAGCACATTTTGTGCCTTAGAACTGACATTGGTGATGACGACAACAATTATTAATTATTATTATTATTATTTGCAGACAACACGTGCACATTCAATTTCTGGTGGAGTGCTCAGGAGTAGTGGTGCCACAGTCTGAAGAGCATTCAGCCTTGAAGCTTACTGGCTGACCATTTATGTACTAATTTATGCAGTTATTGTAAAGATAAGATGGATGTGTGAGCTGAAACCATGCACATCAGTGGTGGAAAACTTTTGCCCTCCAGGTGTTTTGAAGTTCATCTGACAGAAGCCCCAGCCAACAAGGTTAAAGGGGAAGGCCAAAGGGCCACCTCTGTACCTGATGTGCAGTATTCTGAACTTCTTGGTGCAAGGGCAAGATATCAAAAAGCAATAAAAATGAATAAATTTTCCTGTAGGAAGAACTGGAAAAAAGTATGTTCTTTTCCCAATATATTAATTTAGGAGTATGGTTCTGTCCTTACAGTTATTGCCACAGAATAAGGTTATCACATCACACTGAAAGTCAATGCTCAGTATCATTTTGCCCACCTCTTTCTCGCATTATCTTTGTCACATGGTAGCACATGTACGCCTAAATCACCTGCAAGATCTAATTGGAGTAGACCCATTATAACAATGGGATTTATACAAGTGTTGATTTACCATTCAGCAAATTATTCAATACGTATTTGGAACAAGCAATTGCATTTAGACCCAACCTTCTGGATCATGAATGTATTCTGAGAGTTATAGTCACGTGCACAATTTCATAAGTTTAACAAATTATTCAGCTGTTTGTATATTGGGGTGGAGCATGTGGTAGAATGTTCTCATGAGACCATAACATCCCAGAATGCACACCTATGCAGATTCTCCAGCATATCAAGTGTCTGAGCCTGATGCTAACCAGTAGGGTTGCCTGGTGAAAAACAGGCCAGGGATCCTGTACCTTTAATGGTTGTACAGAAGAGGTCATTTCAGCAGGTGGGCTTGCATGCAGAATCCTGTCCTGTTTTTTTGCCCAGCAACCCTACCTGCTAGTCATCAACAAATGATCAATTCTTATAGATCTCTTGGGTGTCATATACAGGGCTTTACTGCCTAGACATCTGTATTAGGAAAGGGTAGGAAGAAACCACATTCTAGATGGATAGACTCAATCAAGGAAGCCACAGCTGAGTCTGCAAGATCTGAGCAGGTCTGTTGAAGAAAGGGTGACATTTATTTATTTATTTGGGTATTTATATCCCACTCTTCAGCCACAAAGGCTCTCAGAGCGACTTACAAATTGTTAAGCAATAGCACTTACACATCTACAGCATTTTATAGCGCACTAGGCACTCTCTAAGCAGTTTCCAATGTGTGTTAGCTAATTGCCCCCACAAGCCAAGTAGTACTCATTTTACCAACCTACAAAAGGATGGAAGGCTGAGTGAACCTTGGAGCCCTCTGGAATCGAACTTGCAACGTTGTGGCTGCAGTACTGTGCCACCAGGGCAGTGGAGGTCTCTCATTCATGGGGTTGCCATAAACTGAAGTTGACTTGACAACAGTTAACAACAAATTTTCCTTGAAACTTCATCCTCAGGTGCAAGCAAGAGGAAAGGATGATTTTATCACAAGAAAATGATTTTAAAAACATAAAAGGTTTTTAAAAAACAAAATCTTGTTTCCTAAAGAAATCCTAAAATTGCCTCATGTTCTAAAGCTGAAGAAGTCAATAACTATGTTTCCATTTTCAATATGGACAAAATCTGAAGTAAGCTTGTCTCTAAAATTAGAATGACATATTAACCCATAATTACAAAAACTTGGCACATGCAGAACTGTTAACATATCAATTGCCTTTTTACTATTAATACATTTCCCCTCTTTTCACTGCAGTTGGGAAACAGCAGACAATTGAGACCCAATGCCAAATGGCTGTTTGATACCTTGCCACAAAAGCTGAACCACTGCCTGCAACAAAGGCTCAAAGCTGAAACAGAAAATACAACACACCTGCAGGTAAGAAATGCTTCTGCAAGAAGAACTGGAAAGCATAACAGGGAACAAAAACAAAAAAACCCCACAACCCACACTACTTTGTTAAGATTTGAAAAGAGAAACATTTACAGAAGTGATAATTCACAAGGTGCTCTGAAGTTAAATCATTGGTGAGAAATGGTATAAGCCTGGAATAATTAAACCCTTGGAAGCCAGAACAGGCAATGCAAGCCCTTCAGGTCAACAGACTTCAGACTTGGTAAAATATAAGGCAAACTTTCTTCAGCTTGCAACATAAAAGTAAAACAAAACAAAACAAAAACCCCCACAATGGTCTGTAAAGTAAGCTGCAAAACATAACAAATTGATTAAGAAAAGAAACATGTTTTTCAAAGGCTGCAATCCAATACAGTACATACTTACATAGGAACACCAATTTCAAAGAAAAGCTGTGTGTAGCTGGGCTGTAAGATTTATTTTTTACCATATCACCTCATTATTTTCTGTCTAAAGAAGAGTCCTGTGCTGCTCAAACATCTGCATCTTGTTTCAGTTAAAATTAGCCCAAATAACAAAACTTGCTGTGCATTCAGTGTACCTACCATTTTCTCAGAGCAGAAATTAAATTCTCCATTCTCACCTGAGAAAAATGATCAATTTTCTCAATGGAGAAAATGCATCTTACGGTAAACTGACTGAAAATGTATGTCCCTCCCCATCTCTTCAGCCATTTCCTTCCAGTATATCTCACACTTTGCTACTGGACAGGAACAAGATTCTACAAGTGGAGTGTTTAGTACTGAATATAATAACTTTTGAGGTTCAGGAGACAAATCAAGTCTCAAACTAAGCTACAAATCTCCTAAACCCAAATAATATAAGATTTCTTCAAGTCTTACCTCCCTTGTTGTTGAAGAAGGAAGGACGTAGCCATCAATAGACAGACCATGACACTGCAACAGGAACAGCATTAAAAGTATAGTAAATAAAATGAATTAAAGGAACTAGAAATTTAAACAGTTATTATGGGAATCTGGGGGGTTGGAGCAAGCTTGTTGGCCAAAGTAAGTTCTCCTTGGAATTGTTTTGTGAAATACCTGTATGACAGACTGAAAACAAATGAAGTGTAATATTACATTAATATATCCACTCCTCCTCCCCAAAGGTTTATGTGATAGAATAAGAACAATAAAGATTGCACAATCATTCTATGCTTCATCAGATGTGTGGTAATACTTCAGTGAGATCACAGGAAATAGTTAGGTTAAAGTAATAAGTTACAAACATGCAAAATCGAAAAAAGGTAAAGAAATGAAAGGTAAAGAATTTTGAAGCTTTTTAAATGGATCCAGAAATGTGAATGCTGTGCTTCTCCAACTGCAGCGACTCACAGATAAACCTGAGGCAGGGAAAACTGCATCATCTTCACAATTGCTTTCATGCTCAATTCCAAGTGCTGAAGATGAGTGTTAGCTTTTTCCATCTTAGGGCTAATATATCCAATTACCTTCAGCTGACCCTGACAGAATGTCTGGTAGAAATCAGGGAAGGATTGGTTTTGGAGTTTCCCCCCAAAAGAGTCTGCTCTCCTTGTCTCCTTGCTTTAAATTGTTCCCTGCCGCAAGGCAAAATCCTCTTTTCAGGAAGGATTTTGGTTTCTAAGACATGTTCACCTTACTCATATACTGTATCACAGTGGCTTATAACATTTTCTTTACCAGGGACTCCCTTTCAATAACTTTTGTTGCCACAGACCCCCAAGACTTAACTAAAGATTTAAAAACCTAACAACAACAACAACAACCTAAAAACAACAACAACACAATTACTCCATCTATTAACTCTTCCCTCAGAGGCACTGGAGGGAAGAGTTTTTTCCTGCTTTTTCCTACAAATCTGTGGCTGGAGCAGATTGAAGAGCAATGCACAGGCCAAGCTAGCCAGCCTCTGCCTTGGCTCCTGTCACATGGGCTGAGCAGCCTTCAAGCCTTTGTGGCCCCGTGTAAGGACATTGCGGCCCCCTGCAGGTCCACGGACCACAATTTAAGAACCACTGCTCTACCATGAAAACATTATATGTGATGAAGCTTTATCTCAGGGCTGGGTAACTGCCAGGGTTGAGTGGGCCACACTGCCCTCCCAATGGACCTTGGAGGGCCTTGCCACCTCACCAATACATGTGGGAATAATTTTTGTCACATTTCTGGTTCCCCTAGTTTACTTCCTATTTACTTCCCAGACCTCAGTTTACCTCCCAGTTAGAAGAATGCTTCTCCGAGGCCTAAAACTGTCAGAAAAGGACAAAAATGTAATGAAGCTGCAGCAGGAAGCATTTTGAAGGAAGGAAGGAAGGAAGGAGCAAATCATTTTTAAAAAATAAGGGACAGGTGCAGTGGCAGCCCTAAAACTGGCATGGTTTCCCCACCCTTGCTCTATCTGATACTGTTTGTGTACTGCCTCCACTTAATGTGTGATGTCTTTACTGGTATTTGTTTTATTTTACTGCTTTTAGGATTTTAATTTTGCTTTCAGTCAAATAGTATATTTTGGCATATAAGATGACAGGGCGTATAAGATGACCCCCCCGCCCCAATTTTTAAGTCAAAATATAGAGTTTAGGGTACACTCGCCGTATAAGACGACCCCCATCACCCGCCCTCCCCCAAGCTGCAATTGGCCTCCCCATTGCAGCTTCAGGGAGGGCAGGTGGTGGGTGGAAAGCTTCCCCCACTCTAGCCAGCCACCCTTCCTTAAGGACAGGATCAAAATTCAAAATGACCTGGATAGACTGGAGAACTGGGCCAAAGCTAACAAAATGAAACTCAATATGGAGAAATGTAAGGTACTGCACTTAGGGCAGAAAAACGAAATGCATAGATACAGGATGGGGGAGACCTGGCTGAATGAGACTACATGCGAAAGGGATCTAGGAGTCCTAGTAGACCACAAGTTGAACATGAGTCAACAGTGTGATGTGGCAGCTTAAAAGGCCAATGCGATTTTGAGCTGCATCAACAGAAGTATTGTGTCTAGATCAAGGGAAGTAATAGTGATAGTGCCACTCTATTCTGCCTTGGTCAGACCTCACCTGGAATACTGTGTCCAGTTCTGGGCACCACAATTCAAAAAGGATATTGACAAATTGGAGCATGTCCAGAGGAGGGCGACTAAAATGGTGAAAGGTCTGGAAACCATGCCTTATGAGGAGAGACTTAGGGAGCTGGGTATGTTTAGCCTGGAAAAAAGACGGTTAAGAGGCGATATGACAGCCCTGTTTAAGTATCTGAAAGGGTGTCACATTGAGGATGGAGCATGCTTGTTTTCGGCTGCTCCAGAGACTGGAAAACGGAGCAATGGATGCAAGCTCCAGGAACAGAGATTCCACCTCAATATTAGGAGGAACTTTCTGACAATAAGAGCTGTACTTGGCAGTAGAACACACTCCCTCAGAGCGTGGTAGGATCTCCTTCCTTGGCTGAGAAATCGCGGCTGAGAAATCGCGGGGGATGGCTGCCGGGCTGGGGAGAGGCTCAGCCACCTCCCGGGATTCCCCAACCCGCAAGGAGGCTGGCCAACCTCCTCGCAAGTTGGGGAATCATGGGGGATGGCTGCCTGGCTGGGGAGAGGCTCAGCCCCTCCCACCCAGCAAGGTTTCCCCTCTCCGTGCAGCCTCACTGGGTGGGAGGGGATCTTCTCCATGACTCTGAGTCACGGAGAAGACCCCCGCCCAGCCAGCGAGGCTTTCCCCCCCCCCCCATGCAGCCTCGCTGGCTGGGAGGGGATCTTCTCCGTGACTCAGAGTCACGGAGAAGATCCCCGCCCATCCAGCGAGGCTGTCCGCCCTCAAGCAGCCTCGCTGAGGGGGTTGGGATAAGGTGGCTAGCAAGCTTCCCACCGCAGCCAGCCACCTCCATTGTTCTGAGTCTGAGATGGGGCTGGTACCGCTGTATCCGATGTATAAGATGGCCCCTGACTTTTCAGCTCATTTTACAGGCTGAAAAAGTCATCTTATACGCCGGAATATACGGTACTTGTTTTGATATTTTTTCTTACTTGTTTTTTCATACTGTTAGCCAATGCTGGCATTGAATATTTAGAATAAATAAGTATTTTAAATGGAAAAATTCAACAAATTAAAAAATGAAGTTCTCTCTCTCTCTCTTTGTGTGTGTGCACCCGTGTGTGTGTATGTATGAAGGAGAGAGGGAGGGAGGGAGAGGTACATCAAGGGGGTCAGCTATTTTAGATCTGATCCTAACCAACAGAGACGACCTGGTTAATGGGGTGCAAGTGGTGGGATCCTTAGGTGAGAGTGATCATGTTCTCCTGGAGTTTGTTATACAATGGAAAGGAGAAGCCAGGCATAGTCAGACACGTATTCTTGACTTTAGGAGAGCTGATTTCAGTAAACTCAGGGAAATACTTGGGATGATCCCATGGTCAGGAATACTAAAAGAGAAGAGACCTCAAGACGGATGGGACTTTCTCAAAAAGGAGATACTGAAGGCACAATTTCAAACAGTACCATTGAGGAAGAAAAATGGGAGGTGTCTCAAGAAACCAGGATGGATGACTAAAGAAATTTCAACAGAGCTAAGTTTTAAACGGAACATGTATAGGAAATGGAAAAGGGGGGAAATCACCAAAGAAGAATTCAAACAGATAGCGAACACATGTAGGAGTAAAGTCAGAAAAGCTAAAGCGCAGAATGAGCTCAGGCTTGCTAGGGAGGTTAAGAACAATAAAAAGGGTTTTTTTGGGTATGTCCGCAGCAAAAGGAGGAAGAAGGAAATGATAGGGCCGCTACGTGGAGAAGATGGCAAAATGCTAACAGGGGACAGAGAAAAGGCAGAATTACTCAACACCTTCTTTGCCTCAGTGTTTTCAGAAAAGGAAAAGGAGGACCAACCTGAGGATAATGGAACAGAGGACACAATAGGGGAAATCCAGCTCAAAATAAGTAAAGAGGTAGTACAGGAATACCTTCTTAATCTAAATGAATTTAAATCTCCAGGACCAGATGAACTACATCCAAGAGTATTAAAAGAGCTGGCAAATATAATCTCAGAGCCATTGGCAATAATATTTGAGAACTCCTGGAGAACAGGAGAAGTCCCAGCAGACTGGAGGAGGGCAAACGTTGTTCCCATCTTCAAAAAGGGGAAAAAAGAGGATCCCAACAATTATCGTCCAGTTAGTCTGACATCAATACCAGGGAAGATTCTAGAACAGATCATTAAACAGAGAGTCTGTGAACATTTAGAAGGCAATGCCATAATCACAAAAAGTCAACATGGGTTTCAGAGAAACAAGTCATGCCAGACTAATCTGATCTCTTTTTTTGATAAAGTTACCAGCTTGGTAGATGAAGGGAATGCTGTGGACATTGCATACCTTGATTTCAGTAAGGCCTTTGACAAGGTTCCCCATGACATTCTTGCAAACAAGCTTGTAGAATGTGGGCTAGACAAGTTAACTGTTCAATGGATTTGTAATTGGTTGACCGGCCGAACTCAAAGGGTGCTCAGCAGTGGCTCCTCTTCGTCTTGGAAAGATGTGACCAGTGGGGTGCCACAGGGTTCTGTCCTGGGCCCAGTGCTATTCAACATCTTTATCAATGACTTAGATGAGGGAATTAGGGGCATACTTATCAAATTTGCAGATGACACCAAATTGGGAGGAGTAGCTAATACCCTAGAGGACAGGATCAAAATTCAGAATGACCTGGATAGGCTGGAGAGCTGGGCCAAAGCTAACAAAATGAAATTCAATACGGAGAAATGGAAAGTACTGCATTTAGGGCGGAAAAATGAAATGCATAAATATAGGATGGGAGAGACCTGGCTGAATGAGACTACGTGCGAAAGGGATCTAGGAGTCCTAGTAGACCACAAGTTGAACATGAGCCAACAGTGTGATGCGGCAGCTAAAAAGGCCAATGCTATTTTGGGCTGTATCAATAGAAGTATAGTGTCTAGATCAAGGGAAGTAATAGTGCCACTCTATTCTGCCTTGGTCAGACCTCACTTAGAATACTGTGTCCAGTTCTGGGCACCACAATTCAGAAAGGATATTGACAAATTGGAGCGTGTCCAGAGAAGGGCAACTAAAATGGTGAAAGGTCTGGAAACGATGCCTTATGAGGAGAGACTTAGGGAGCTGGGTATGTTTAGCCTGGAAAAAAGACGGTTAAGAGGCGATATGATAGCCCTGTTTAAGTATTTGAAGGGATGTCACGCTGAGGATGGAGCACGCTTGTTTTCTGCTGCTCCAGAGACTGGAACACGGAGCAATGGGTGCAAGCTCCAGGAACAGAGATTCCACCTCAACATGAGGAGGAACTTTTTGACAGTAAGAGCTGTTCGGCAGTGGAACACACTCCCTCGGAGCGTGGTGGGGTCTCCTTCCTTGGAGGTCTTTAAACAGAGGCTGGATGGCCATCTGTCGGGGATGCTTTGATCAAGATTTCCTGCGTGGCAGGGGGGTTGGACTGGATGGCCCTCGTGGTCTCTTCCAACTCTGCAATTCTATGATTCTATGATTCTATGATTCTATGATCTTAATCCTACTTACAAGAAAACAAGTTCCATTTAAAATTTAAATTTACTTGCAAAAGGACATATTTTAAAAATAAGTACTGACACCGTAATGCTAAAAGCACCCAGACAAGAATAAAGAAATCTCCTGTGCATATGACAAGCATAAGAAATTGGGCACACTACCCACCACTATATATTTCAATAACTTTTTGGTCTTTTTTAAGCAGGCTACTTAAAATGAAACCAATAAAGGACACCTTTACAGCCAACCTTATTGGTTGATGTACAACAGTTTCCTTCGATTGGTCCTAATTTACCTTCTGAAGGATCTTCCAGACTTTTGGATAGAACCCCACAGGGACTCTGTTAATGGCACCATCAAGCCGCCTCCTGCGAAGCCACTGCCCTTGTCGATCACCCCAGCTGATATAATGTCCACCAGAACCCGTAAGGGATGAGGTACTGGTAGGAGAAGATGGGCTGCTGCATCTCTGAAAAGAAACACAAGTTTCATACAACAAAAACAAGATGAAAGCAATCCCAACTCTCAGAAACATTCATTTTGTCATCCCCCCCACAAGAGAAAACATAACTTGGGGAGAAAACACAATACCAAGATGAAACTTTTCATCTTTGTGGTGAAAAAGGCTGCTGACAGGAAAAGAGTTAATTATGTCTACCTTCCCCAGCTGCAGTGCTTCTCCATTCCACTTTCTGCCCCTCAACTAGTCCTTGCAGGGTGGGCAAACGTACGTCTGATACTTTAGCACTTTTGTTAGCAATTTTAACACCTAATTCCATAATGAGCTGCACCCAATGCTATTAAAATTTCAGTGAAAACAGTTTTACTGTAATTGTTGTTGAGTGCCTTTAAGTCATTTTCGACTTATGGCAACCCTAAGGCAGACCTAACACAGTGTTTTCTTGGCAAGATTTGTTCAGAGGGAGGTTGCCTTCACCTTCCTCTGAGGCTGAGAGTGTGAAACTTGCCCAATGTTACCCAATGGTTTTCCATGGCCAAGCGGAGATTTGAATCCTGTTCTCCAGAGTCATGGCCCAATGCTCTGGCTCTTTATTGTAATAATGACCATGAATTATAGCCACCCCCGTGGTAATGGTTGCTTCCTAGTTCCTGCAGTTTCTATGGTTGCCTTTATTTTTACTGCTTCAGCCTGAAAATGAATCAGCAACCTAAAAATAAAACAATTAAAATCTGAGTAAGAAACAACTTTTGTTTATATTAGCTTGGCATAATTATAAAATCATACACATATTTACTAACTTTTTAAAAAGCACACAGAAAAATAAAATAAAATGGTATTCTGCTTGAAAACAGGAAACAATAATGACTTAGCATATTGGTTGAAGCGAAGATATCAGTTTGTGGGATAGGGATTCAAATTCCATTTTTAACATAGTGTTAAGTTACTCTGCATGTCTAGGTTTATCTCTGTTACTATTTAATATTGTGTATGTGTCCAAATGGATATTTGACCTTCATCTAATTTATTACGGTGACACTGATATCTGTAGCTATTTTGTGGCTAAAAGCAACCATATGCCTTTAGAATGAAGGATCAAAACTGTTCTCTTGTTATGAGCAATTCTTTTCATATTACTGCACTGTTCAGCTACCCATAGTTAGTTATAGGGGCAGTTAAAAGCCTGATGTATAAATATAATTGAAGTATACCTGTAGTAGAAACTAAACTAGCCACCAATATTTGGATGAGTCTGCAACATTTCTTATGATTATACATAGCAGCAACATGATTAATTTACTCATTGTTCTATATGATGGATTACCAATTTTCTTTCCCCCCAGTACTCATATATAATAATCTACTGTTTAAATACAGTTTAAATTGACAGCTATTCCTTATAGTAAGTGTGATTATGTGATTTGAAGAGTAACAATGCAATCCTCCATATGTTTCATCAAAAGTACATGCTACTACATTCAATAGCTTTGAAGAACCTGAACACAGAACACAGAATTTCTTGAAACTTGAATTATACCAAATAAAGGAGGTTAGCATTTGTTCTGGAATTTTAATTATGGATGACATAGCTACCTTGGTTTTTGTATTACTGTAGTGTATTTGGAACTGCAGCCTAGTTCATTAATCTGCTCATTAACTGAATTCCACATTAATTAATACCCATGGTGCAGTTAATCCCCTACCTAAATCCACAGGATTTCAGCCTCATATAAGAGTATATTAATGAATCATACCAGCCTTAAGCAATCCCATAGGAACTAATTTAAATATAAATGATACTAACTTAGATATTCCAAATGTAGATTCCAGATAAAACATCCAAACATCCACAAAATATACACTTTTTATGTCTAACAGAACACGGCTAGCTTACTGAGCCTTTGGAATATAGCAGGGTATACAAAATACTTCAGATCCTTCTGAATAGAGGTTGGATGGGCATCTTTCAGGGCTGCTTTAGTTTTGTATTCCTGCATAAGCAGGGGTAGGATTAGATGGCCCTTGTGGTCCCTTCCAACTCTAAGATTTTATGATTCTACGATTCAATGATGCCTTTGGAAATTGCAACTAGTTCTGAATTTAGCAGTGAAAACACTGGCAAATGCTTGCTCAGGATGAACTTAAAAGGCCTGGGCCTCGATTACTGTGATGATCTTTCAAGTCTTAAACAGCTTAGGTCCCAGATACCTTAAGGACTGTTTCCTCCCATTACTAGCCTGCCTGGTCCCTAAGATATGATAAAGAAGCACACTGTTTCAGCAGCTCTGGAGTCATAGAAGGCTGTGCAGAAGACCAAACTGCCCCAGGATAAGACTGTTCACCCTGAGGTGAGTTGGTCTTCCACAATCATCCTACCAAATGATAAGGAATGTGGCATTCATCAGGTGCACGTTTACTTTTATGCTTCTTGACATGACCGTAAACCAGTCCATTGTGAAATGTATGTAGTGTTTCTGCATTCAGACAGAATATTAAGTGAGGATTAGACTGTGTTATAGTAGCTCTCTTCTCTCTGGATATTTTTCAAAAGCAAGCCAATTTGAAATCTGTAAACATTGAAATATCTCAAATGGGTCAAAGCCTATTTATTTATTTACTTATACATACATTCACAGACTGCAAAATGCTTTATAATTTGAATGACAGGTCTGTTTTACTTTCCATTAAAACGAAAATAAAAGGGGGAGGGAGAGGTTTTCCCTTTCCTATATTAAAACAGTGTTTATTTGCCCTGCAGAAGGGTCTGAGTTGTTGTCGAGTAAGGCACTATTCTGTTTAGCAGAGACAGCATGTAATCACACTCTGGTTCAGGGGAAGAGCCAGAGCCAAAGCAATTAGTGTACCTTTACTGTGGTGTTCTGTTGTCTGTGCCTACAATGATAAAATGCCCTCTGCTAATAAATCATTGCAAATGTATTATGGGCCCTGATAATGAGTGTGCCAAACAGCAGAGCTCTTCCACACATCTATTTAACATGAGAATGCAGCCTAGTCAGTCAAAAGAAATGCATCATTTTATTCCAACAGGCTTTTAGAACTGAAGGTTTTTTAGGGAAGGGCTTTTAAAAGGGTGCTACAGGATGAAGTCTCTCTTATCCAGAATTCTGAAATCTGAAATATTCCAAAAATCCAAAATGTCCACATGGGTAGCTGAGATAGTGATACCTTTGCTTTCTGATGGTTCAATGTACACAAACTTCATTTTGTGCACAAAATAATTTAAAACATTGTGTATAAAATTAGGCTATATGTATATGGTGTATATGAAACATAAATTAATTTTGTGTTTAAACTTGAGTACTATCTCCAAGATATCTCATTATGTATATGCAATGATTCCAAAATCTGAAATATTTCAAAATCCAAAATACCTCTGATCCCGAGCATTTCAGAAAATGAAGACTCGGCCTGTATATTGTTTTGAATTGTACTATTTCTAAGCTGTTCTTTATCCTTTTTAAGTGTATGTTTTAAACTCTTAACATTGTTAATTGTTTAACTCTGTTTTAATGTTCTAACTATATTATCATTATTTTAATTTGTAAGCTGCCTTGAGTCCAGCTTTGGGGGGAAAGGTGGGAGACAAATTAAGTTAATAATACTAAACAGGCCTCAAAGTTGGCAACCAAAATGAGCCTGGCCTGTAAAACTATTCTTAAGTGAGTCTGCTAACAGATCAAAAACCAATGCACTACACTAGTGGTGTCCAACCTGTGGCCCTCCAGGTGTATTGGACTCTAACTCCCAGAAACCTGAGCCAGCTGGTCTAATGGTCAGGAATTTTGAGAGCTGTAGTACAAAACACCTGGAGGGCCACAGACTGGACAACACTGCACTACACAGACATACTTACAATATGCTAACATCCTTATTTTCTTTTTAAAAGGCCAAGTCTCTATCCCTCAAGACTTATAATTAAAATCCTTTAAAAAATCTCCTGAAGTGCTATGTCATAAAGCAGATTTGAGGCTATTGATAGCTTCAAGGTGCTACTAGGATACAACTGTCCGCTGATATAGCAGTGCTCCTCAGTGATGGAGCTGAGTGTCCTCTCATTCTTTAGGCATCTATGCTTCTCAGATGGATTGTTATAAGCCACTGCTGTTTCAGGGTTTGGGGGTTTTTTTTGTCAACCTTCAAGGCCTAGCTGTGTAGGCCTGTCATTTTCTTTAACCTGCTTAATCTCCCAGAAGCATCTCTCATGACTGGATGGTGTTGAGCCCTTTTTGTGTTGTGGGAAAAGCAGAATGGAGTTGGGAAATATATATTTCCTCTCCTAGAATACTAGAATTTGGGATTATCCATCTGACTGGTGGAAAATTACAACTAAAGTATCATAACCAATGGTTAATTTATAAACTATGTTGGTATAGAATGTGGTGATGATCACAGGATTACATTGCTTTTAAATGGGGATTATGTGAATGTCTGTAAGGTAGGTATGTGAACAGGTATTAGCCACAAGTGCTACCTTAAAGCGCTAGGTTCAGAGATGGTAGGCCTCAGTATGCTATCTGCTATGAGCCACATGGTCAGGAAGGGCTGCTGATCTCAGAACCTATTTTGTGTTTCCCAAAAGCATCTGGCCAATCAGATGGTGCCTGATAGGATCTATTGAGAACCTTCTTACTTCTTATGATATAGTCTACAATCAAATGTAACATCCTGATTTTCAGTATTATCACCCAACACTGTATCTTAAGATAGTCAGTGAAGATCCTTCTCTGAGGAACTACCTCAGCCAGAATATTAGCTACATAGAAGAGGCCCTTCTCTAATGGAGCCCTTCAGTTATGCAATAATATCCACCAAAAGGCATGCCCAGGTCCTACCTTGATATCTTTTTGACAACAGGCAAAGACTTGGAATCTCTTAAGCTTTTAAAGATATTACTGTATTAGTGAGGTCTTGACAAAAAAATTTAGTCTCAGTTTATTGTAGTGTTTTAGCTTTATGCGTGATCATTTTCTTGCTTGTTGTATCCACTGATGTGAACGTAGTTATTTAGATGGCTTCTTCTTGATTTTAGTGTATAATTTGGTGCACCCCTGTTTACTGCACAGAAATAATTTTGTTTAAAAGCAACTTAAATACAGAAATTGTAATTAAATGAAATTAAATTTCCATTCCTTCCCTAATTTTTGCTTTCTTTAGCTTTACTTTAAGTAGGCATAGAACATGCATTCCAAAAATTAATAAAATCAAGCTAGGGCTCTACCAGTTCTGGCCTCTTTCCTTCTGTGATATTTTTGATCTCGGTCTTTTCATGTTATCAAAGCAATTGCTGTCACTGGCTAAAAAAGATTTGCAGGTTGACAACAAGCCTTTACCTCCTGTTTTGTCCTTTCCTCCTTTTTTTGTAAGATCTATATCTTTTATTTCAGTCTGACGTTGCAATTTTGATTGGCTTTTCTGTTTTAAAACAAATCTAGGTTTTGCTTTAAACTTTACATTTCAGCACTGTTAGCTGCCCTTAGTGCCCCCCCACTGCCAAATTTTAAATATGTTTAATTAATTAATAAAATAGTACATTTCACTCATAGGTTTATGAACACATCACAAATTAATTTGCAAGCAAATTAATCCAGATTGATAAAATAAGGGGTGGAATAATTCTATAGCTTTTCAGTAAATCAGTAAAGTTGTCTCCAATGCTCCCATCATGGGGGGAAGTGAGTTTGGAGGGGAGGGAAAGTCATTGGCGAGGCCAGAGAATCTTTCCTCCATTCTAGGAGCCCTTGCTATATTAAATCCTCCTTTACACTCCCAAGGAACAAAAGAAACAGAGAGGGGGGAAGAGGGGGTAGAAACCAGGAGTTTTGGAGTTTAAAGGTTAAAGCACAGAGCTCAGAGAAAAGGAAAGGAAACTCAGTGCAAAGACTGGAGTGGGCTGTAACAATAATGAAGCAGAGCATCTACGAACATGTCCTATCAGAAGGGTAGGCAGGAAAAAGGCTGGCCTTCTGGGGTTAGTTCCACCCACGTGGGGACTGGAAGGCCTTTCTTTTTCGTGCCTATCTGGAGCGAGTGGGATGAGCATAACCCAAACTAAACTACAGGTTGTTCAGCCCTTTATCTGCTGGGAAATGCCTTTAATAGGTATTTACATGTAGTTACACTTGTATTTCAATACAATACATAAGCAAGCAAGGAAATGAATGTTGCTATAAACCTTATCCCTATGATGAGGAAGAGAAAGAAAATGCAACTTTCTTAATGATGGATTACCATGGACCTGGAAGAGTGCAAGCTGCTGGATGTGGAATGGCCCCCATAGAAGAACTATAAAACAGAAATACATAACAACGAGGAAAAAATCAGTAAAATCAACACAAGATGAAAGCCATGTGAAGTGATATATGCATGAAAAATAAACACACAAACAAATACTCCCAAGTCCTCATTTGCTGAAACCTGCTATGAAGTTACGTTGTTTTGATATCCCCGGCTTCAGAAGAATCATTGACATTTTGTACCATCACTCAATCTATGCCTAAATGCATAATATTTTAGGTGCTTTCAAAAATTTGCAACAGTTCCAGAGTGTGTATTTAACATTGTTGTTTGCAATGCTGAACTTCAAATAGCAGGGAGCAATGCAGGAAACAGAAATACAATCCTCAACACACAAAGTATGTTTGGGCTACTGTAAGATGTCATGAGCATGATAACCTCAGCTTTTTTTCATGCTATGAAGCTGCATGCAAAAGAGAGGCCAAGCAAATGAAGCAGTGATGTGCCCAACTACCAAGGCAACATTTGGTGATCATGAAGAATATTTTTGAATGTACTTTCAGCTTTAATCATGATACCTGGGATGCATTTTGAAATTAATGTGCAAAATTATAGGGAGGCTAGCTATTAACATTTGCTTGTTACATTAGATACAGCTATGACAAATAAACTGGATCCATTCTTATGAGGCTTGCTCCTGTTCAAAGTTCTAGTTTGCCAGCCATGCCCTTCCTCCAGGAATAACCTAGTCCATTTCTGTTCCCCAAAATCTCCACTCCTGTCCCCAATAATCAGTCAGCAGTCTGTGCCCAATGACCATATGTAGTTCCAAATGAGTAGTCTTGGAGGTCTGGCTGCATCACTATCTGTCTGTCTGTCTGTCCATCCGCCTGTCTATCCAATCTACCTATCCATCTCTTCCACAAACTCGCTGGCTCCTGCAAATCATCTGCTATTTCCTCTATGTGTGTGGGAGGAGGGGAGTTTGACCACATATGTATCTACACTGAAAGGTTCCAATGTAAAAGGTTGTGGCTTGTTCAATCCTGGATTGTTGCTATAATCAAAACACACACCTCCAAACAAACTATGGTTTGTAAGCCAAATACAAACCACAATTAGAAGCCATGTTTCATTGATGGATTATTAATCCTGTCTTCTTTAAGATATGCCTTATAGGTTTGAATCTAGAACCTGGCTTACTTCTGTAGGTGACAGGCTTACTGTGACATTAAGATGTTTCTCTACATGAAGGAAGGACAGGTGACAAATATAAGCCATCACCACGCCATCCATAGTTCATCTGACTATTTTGGCTAATGTATGAAGATACTGGAGGGGCTCTTAGGAAAAACAGATTATTCTTCCTGACCTCACCCTCCAGATATTTTGGAATTCCTGATAGGGATGCTGTCTGGGGCTGTTGAGAGGTGGAGTTCAAAACATCTGGAGGGTATCAAGGTGGAGAAAGTAGAGCTGTGCTTTCAGAAAATCCAGTAAGAGAAAACTCAGGATGAAAGGCCACTGAAGGATATTCAGGGTTTGGTGACCATATCCGACTATTTAGTACTATAAAGCATATTAAAAAAAAAACTATTTTAGGATTTTACTTAAGAAAAAGACAAAGATTACATAAATTTATAGCATAAAATGTTTCCTTCAGCCTTTCTACCACCCCTCACTATACCAGTCCTTAAAAAGAAAGAACATTAAAAATATGTTGAACCTTTACAGTTCTAACCTTAAATATGAATAAAAGTTGCTGAATGTAATGATTTTAAAAAATGTGTTCATGTTTACAACTACCCACTATACAGCTATTACAGGAGGACATTTAGGCTGACCTCTAGTGGGCACTTGTATGTTCTGCAGGAAACACACAGCTCTTTACATTAAAAGAGATTGAAGGTATGATGTTGTAGAGGGATATTGGGGCATATTGGATTTATAAAGGGAGAACCCATGCACAAAAGAGTTGACATCAGAAGGAATCTTCTCTTGAGCAATCTACTATCCCTATCAGGTACTAATATTTCAATAGGAAAAGTAATTTTACACAAGATTTTTATATAACTGATTATTTATAGAGATGCCATAAATTAATCTTGGCTCTGCTGAGATAAATCTCAGCTGAAATATGCTACACATATTTACTTGGATGTTGCAAGGGAGGGACAGTTCAGTGACATCACTGAGGCTCCCAGTTTCAATCCTAGTAACCTCTGGTTGAGTTGGAAGGGAAAGACCTCCCTCTGCAAATTACGGGAGATAGTGTAGAAAATACTGAGCAAAAGAGAACAATAGCATAAGGCAAACCCATACAGTTCACTGTATTCAGAGGAGCTTACTAAGTAGCATGTTTAGACACCAGCCCTAAAACAATTAGGACAATCACCGTAACTATTTTAACCTCCAAATTGTGAACATTTACAGGTCAGCTCAGGAGTAAGCCAAGGGCTATTTGATATACTTTTTATATCTCAAATTTTGCCACCGAGTCTGAATACAAACCAATGCTGGATTTTGTCAGTCCAGGAGCACCCAAAGCATACATAATATTTCACATACCTGATAGCCACTTGTTAACTCCCAGAGTAAACACCCTGAATCAATTGAACTTATGTTAAGTGTCTGCTTGGTACATTTCCACTGATTCAATAGCTCTACTCCAGTTGGGAGCTGGTGCTAACATTTGGACTTAGGACTTAGAAGCATAATGCCTGGCATCCTGTTAGTGAATTATGATGCCCAAGGTTATTTAGGAGAGAAGGGTAAGAGTGCAACTCCCTTTTTTGCGCAACTCACTTTTTTGGTAGTTGTGTAGCTCAGAATTCTGACCACACAGTGACAAAAAATTCCCCCACAGCTGATCTTGTATGCAGCACAAGTCCCCAACACAGTCATTTCCATATTGTTGGAGAGCAGGATGGGAGGAATGAGCAGAGATGTGTCCAGCTGTTTTCTGGTAGCTGGATGCACTGCAAGCACGTCATCTGCAGAGACATTCTAAGGATCCCTGGAGGCTTCTGTGGATGCCAGTTACAGTGTGTCCAGCTACAGGAAAATATCTGCATGTACCCTCACACATCCACCTGCCCTTCAACAATCCAGAAATGGCCATGTTGGGGGGGGGTGTTCACTGCTCACAAGGGGAGTAGTGGGGGATAGCATCTGGAGACATAGATACAAAGACACATGTAAATCTCATGCTCTGTGTGATACAGCCCAGGAAAGGATGGTGCTATGCTAAAATTACCATCTGCTACAATAATTTAAAAGAAAAATAAAATCACAACTAGACACCAGGATAGCACTCTTGAATTAGTAACCTTGGAAACAACCGGAGAACCCACGCTAGTAAGAGCAAAGCAATGAAAAATCCAAGTACTCTCTCTCTCTCACACACACACACACACATTAGTAATTCTCCACTCAAATTCAAACAGTCTGTGCTAGCGTGTGTGCATGCATTCACTTCAATCGCATACAAGCAGTTATCAAATACAGGATGAGTATCCCTTATCCGAAATGTCTGGGACCAGAAGTGTTCAGTATTTCAGATTTTTTCCCCCCTCAGATTTTGGAATACTTGCATGTATATAATGAAATATCTTGGAGATGAAAAGCAAGTCTAAACACAAAATTAATGTTTCATATACACATAGCCTGGAGGTAATTTTATACATAATATTTTTAATAATTTTGCACACGAAACACAGTTTGTGTGCACTGAACCATCAAAAAGCAAAGATGTCACTATCTCAGCCACCCATGTGGACAATTTTGGATTTTTGAGCATTTCAGAATTCTGGATAAGGGATAGTCAGCCTGTACAAATGTGCAAATCTGACAGATTCATATGTATGTGTGCCACTTTCATTTCACCTGATCACTACTTTGCTTGCTATGCCTCTAGAATAAAAGAAAAGAAGAACACAATAAGGGAAGTGCTGAAAACTAGAAGCAAAAAAAGGTAAGTAACCTGGAATTATTTCACTGCATGTGAGCAACAGAACAAGGACTCCTTTGGAAGCAACTCATGAGTTACTACCCCCCTACACAATTTTAGCACTATAATCCCACTTTACCTGCTATGGCTGCTTCCTACGGAACCTTGGGATTTGTTGTTTGTTGAGGTGCTAGAGCTCTCTGGCTGAGAATTCTAAGTGCTCCTCCCAAAACAGCCAATTCCAAAATTCCATGGGATGTTGCCATGGCAATTAAATTGGAATCATGGTGCTATGATTGTGCAGCATGCAAAGGTACTGGGATTTATCTTTGGAAATGAAGGATGGCATGTGGTAGATTTTTGGTTTTTAAAGATTCACTGATACATGCCTAATGTGCAGACATATGGTGGCTCAGGTGACCATCCCTTCTTCAGTCCCTCATTTTACATCAGATGTTGTTCTGGGAGGGTTAAAGAGCTGCAGTCATGAAGGACTGTGATTGGAAAGAGGGCTGGAAATCCCTGGTAGATGTGGGACTTTATCAGATGCGGGGAAATGTGGCACAAAACCTGCGTTCCAAACCGCATCAGAAGATCACAAGGAGAACAGAAAGGGTGACATTATCAGATGCCCACATCCTCAGTGCTGGGGAGCAGTGCTGCTGCAGACGAGGTTTCCCTTTTTCATTGACAGGGACAAGCCGCCAATAAAAAGGAACTCCTTACTCATGCCTGCACTACGGCCTGGGGATGCTGAAGGATGTTGTCATCTAATATCCTCCATTACTGTTCTCATCACAATGTTCTGATGCGGTTTTTGGTTTTGGAAGCTCAAAGACAACCCTTTGGATTTATTCACCAGAATATGTTTTAAAATTGAGGAGATTTGTAATCCAACACTCAAAGCATTACACCACACTGGATTTCATGGCTTTAAACTTTGAGCTTAGATTCAAGTTATTCATTAATTGTGTTGACTGAAGAGTAATGAGCTCTCTGAACCTCGCCCTTAGGTGCCTGAAGGTAAACAGAGATGTGGTTTCACCTGTTTCATCTCGCTCTTCAGCCTAGTTATACCACTTCTTTCTGTTTTAGTTGCTCCTGTATGACCCACTTCATGAATGGATATAGCTGGGCTCGATGTAGAGGAATCAAGAGGACGCACTTGGGGAGGAACAAGGGAGAGAAGAAAAGACAAGACAAGAAGCCTGTTTGATAACTTGTACAAGTGTAATTTTTAAATAATAACAAATACTTTTAAAAAAGTATATTACTGCTCCTTTCGACTCCAAACTCTTTCCCGCTGAGAATATGATGAAGGAGGTTTTTCATATCAAAGGGGCTTAGATTCATCAGACTTTCAGAGGCTTCTTCACCTATATAAGAAAAACCTAAGTTACAAATGCAACTGTCTTTCATATTAAAACACATCATCAAAAGCACAGATCGTTCTACATAAATGAAATGCTCCATTATTCTTTCCTGACTCACTAAATGAATGGCAAGCATTGCCTTTAGCGTTTACTGCTTAATTAAAAATAAGTAGTTGATGTGATCTTTTTCAGTTAGGTAATATTCATAGCGTTTTCCTTGCCCACATAATTGCATTAGAAAGAAAAGGCATTATTTTGTATCGGGGGGGGGTAAATAGCACCATTTCTCTCTCTTTCTCTGCCATAGCAGCATTTTCACCTTTGAGTCACAAATCTCAGGTTCATATCTAGAATCACAGCAAATAACATTGTCTGCTTTGAAGTTCTTCTTGACCTGTTTCTAGAAGTACTAATTTAGACAAGTGGCACTCACTGTTAAATAAAATTTAAATGGCTTAACTTGCTTGTTTTTCCTGGTGCTTCCATTCTTTAGACATTAAACTTATGAAATATGCAATGGACTTTGTCAAGGATGTGTACAATGCAGGAAGAAACAGCAAAAGAGCATTTGTAAAAAAGTGAAATCTGTCTGATCCACAGAAAACATCACATTTCATCTCCATTATAATCTCCATTTTCAAGTATTCCTAGTATATATTTTTTTAAAAATCACTATTTTATAGTGCATTTGCAGCTGCTCTGGGGCAGAGAAATTGCTGAATTTAACTGGATTTTTAACAGTTTATTGCATTTTATTTTGTATTTATGTGCACTGTTTTGAGATCTTTGGTTACAAGGAATTAACAGATTAAGGAAGGAGCAAAGCAACCAGTGGAAGAATTGAGGCTGCAATCCTATGCTTATGTACCCAAGACTAAGCCCCAATGATCAACATGGGACTTAGATTTTCCTTGTTTTTTTTCTGGGATGTGATTTCTCTGAAAATGCCAGCCACAGATGCAGGCAAAACGTCAGAAAGAGACTATTCTAGAACACAGCCTCACAGCCCAGAAAAAAACCAAGGAAAATCTATGGATGCTGGCCGTGAAACCCTTCGACAACATGAAACTTATTTCTGAGTGAAGCTGTATAAGATTGCATTGTCAGAACCTATAATGTATTTCCACAAATTCATCTTCATCCCCACCAGAACACCAAACCAAACCCCAAGAGCCATTGATATTCTCCTGGTTGTTGTTGTGTTCCTTCAAGTCATTTCTGCCTTACGGCAGCCCCAAGGCGCACCTTCTCCTGGTAGATGATCTTAAATCTTTGTTGCAGAATTTGATTTCCCTTATCTACAACCATGTGTTTTATATATGCAAACTCTTTGATTTATGCTCTGGACCAGTGGTTCTTAATCTGTGGTCCACAGACCCAGAGGGGGCCATGATGTCCTCACAGGGGGTCCATGAAGGGTTGAAGGCTGCTTGGCCCACCTCTTCCTTGCAGTGGAGTGGCCATGTGACAGGAGCCAAGGCAAAGGCTGGGTGGCTAACTTGGCCTGTGCATTGCTGTCCAATCTACTCCAGCCACAAACTTGCAGGAAGAAGCATGAGAAAAGTCTTCCCTTCCCCTCTAGTGCCTCTGAGGGAAGATTTAATGGATGGTGTAATTGTATCATCATCATCATCATCATCATCATCAGGTATCATCATTACTGTTGTTAGAATTTTAAATCTTGAGTTAAGTTTTGGGGGTCTGTGGCAACAAAAGATATTTAAAGGGTGTCCCTGGTAAAGAAAAGGTTAAGAGCCACTGCTCTGGACCATACAGCTTATGTGGTTTACCCCTGGAAGGAGGTTTATACTCAGGAAACCAAATGTGTTCTCCTTAATTTCATATATTGCATAAAGCCATATTATTGTTGCTCATACATAATCAAATACTCCAGTCATTGCTGAATGTTTAGATATTGCTATCAATATATGTGCAGTTCTTCAATGCGAAAAAAAATCTTTACAAAGAAATGGAACAGAAAAGAGAACTGATACAGACTGAAGCCACCACAAGCAATGAGCAGGAGGTGTAGAGGGACACACACACAAAAAGTCAATTAGCAGTGCAACTGACAACTGTTTTTTAAGAAAATGGGAGAACATAGAAGCATGCCCTCTGATTTGCTTACCAGTGTGCTAGCACCATCCCTGTTTTGCCATGATGAACTTCATAACTCTTCCTTTATACTGCCCTAAAATCTACTGTCTCTGTTCTCCCCCAACTCCCTTATTAATTTTTTATAACAATCCTACTCCAGACTTTTCTGTAAGGAAAACTTTATTTGTGGCCTGCATCTGTTTTTATTGCTCAGTTATAGGAAAGAGACTACCCTTACCTGAACAATTCAAGCTGCGAGCAAGTTCTGTAGCCATCACTTGAATAATGAGCCCAATGCGGAGCCTGAGCATCTCTGCAAAGAGACTGGGCTGTGACCGGACATACATAGCCAAATAGACCATAATTTCCTATCATGGGAAGTGGAGGGGAAAGAACAAACACTGATTTTAAAGGTTCTCACTGTATTTACAAAAACTGCAGAAAAATTAGAAAAACAAGGCCCAATCTTGAAGGTGCAAAAAGCATTCCTTCCATGTTACCTGTGTAAGGACTGCTATGCTGATGTCGTGGCCACTGGCTTCATAGATGAGTTTTGTAAGTTCCTCAGGTGGCAAAGGCCTAAAAGGAAATGAAACAATAAATAAATACTACAAGGGCAATGATTTGGGCACTCAAGACCAAAGTTCTTCCAGCAATTCTCTTTTAAACTAATTTTTTTTTTACATGGTATGAGAGTAAATTATCCCATACCCCTGCTCCTCCATCACAGACAACTTTCCATGATTCAAAGGATAATCAAACAATACTATCAAAGACAATGTCCCCAAAGTGCTTATCCTGCTTGTTTCCAGATTATCATATGGCTCAACAACAGGCCATGCCTAGAATTTACATGCGTCATTTATGTTATGAATGGATGCCATGTAGTCTTGAAAGTGTCTTCGGCTATTTCATCTCTGCCAAATTGGAATTTGTGTCAGTTTCTCTAATGAAAGGGTCCAAACTCTTTGTAACCAACGATTAAGATACAACCGAATCTCTGGGGTTGTCTAAATGGCGAAAACACTCCTCACAGAATACAAGGAGAATACGGGCCCCCAAACACCAAAAACTGTGAAGGAAACCGATCAGATTTATAAAAAACAAAAGGCACATGTATTAGTAAATGGGGAGAGATCTATTCTAATCAACATTCAGAAGGGAACCAGACAGGGCTGTCCCTTGTCCCCTTTACTGTTTATCCTCACTATGGAGTTTCTAAATAAACAAATCAGAGAAGAAGAAACAATTCCTGGTCTGAGACTGAAGGGTCATGAGTACAAACTGTTGGCTTACACAGATGATTTATTGTTAATAATCCAAGACCCAATAAACATTGGAAACTGTTTAATACAGTCTAGATGTGCAAATAGCTATTGCTTAAAACAATTTGTAAGCCGCTCTGATAGCCTTGTGACTGAAGGGCGGGGTATAAATAACTAATATATATATATATATATATATATATATATATATGACAGAATTTGGGAAAGTATCAGGCTTTTAAACTCAATAAGGAAAAAATGGTCATATTAACCAGGAATTTAACAAAGTTGGAAGAACTTAAATTAAAAGACATATTGGGCAGTAGGATAGAAACTAAAATAAAGTACTTGGGTATATGGTTGACTAAAAGAAGCAGACAACTGTATGAAAACAATTATAAAAGAACTTGTTATCAGATAAAGGAAGATCTCAAAAGATGGCAAAAACTAAATTTGTCATTACTAGGAAGATAGCCACGATCAAGATGAACATCCTGCCCAGAATGATGTTCCTATTCCAGAACTTGGTTATATTAACTAACAAAAAACCCTTTCAAGAATGGACAAAAGATCTAAAGAACTTTATTTGGAACGGACAAAAACCTGGAATAAAAATGGACAACATTACTAGATGCAAAGAATAGAGGAGGAACAGCCCTCCCAAACCTCAAGTTATATTACATGGCCTGCGGGATGAATTGGATAAGCGAATGGATAGTCTTAGGGAATGACAGAATAATAAACTTGGAATGTGGTAATCAGAAGTTTGGAATCCACGCGTACATGTGGTACGACAGAACAAAAGTAGATAGAGAATTTGAAAATCATACGGTCAGAGGACCTTTATTGAAAATTTGGAGTAAGGTAAAGCAAAAATTCTACAGTAACATTCCTTTATGGCTATCACCAGTGGAAGCATTTCAGGCCAGGTGGACAAAAAAAGAAGATTGGTTGACTTATAATGACCTAATAAAATGGCTTAATGGAGAAAGTTGTTTAAAAACAAGAGAGGAAATACGGAGTCAAGGCTATGATATACAATGGCTAACCTGTGCTCAATTAACACATAGATTTAGAGAGGACAAAATTGTAGTATGTGGGGAAATCATTATTGTAATGCAATACAATCTTGTGTATCTCATGTTGAGCTCAGTTTAGGCATTTACCCTGCTTGCTTCAGTTCTCTCACACCCCCTTCTCTTATTTCACTAGGCAATTTCAGCCAACTGGAGCAATGGGTCATTCATCACATGACCTAATTTAAATATTATTACATTTTGTTTAAGTTCCTTTTAAGTTAAGGCTCCATGCAGCTGTAGCCATGTTGTTGTTGTTGTTTTGAGTTCCTTTCAAGTCACCATGTAGCCCACATCGCTCAAGGCTGGGTGAGTCTCATCCTACCCTAAACCCTCTTAGTTAGTTAGGAAACTTTTTAAGTTTATTTTAATATGTGGATTAAGATTGATATACCTTCAGTAAACTTTTGATATGCTTTTAAAACTGACTTCTTTGTCTAATTGACAAAGAATCTAATTGATTGGGTGATCAGATCACACATTTAAATGTTAATAGAGCTGTGTTTGCATTCCAATGTGTTACTCTGCCTGAATTTGAAAGAAAAGGTTTTTACTTTTAAAGAAGATATTTTTATTCTTTTTAAAAAGGGCTAGATCCCTGGAATTTTTTTAAATACATCTTTAATTTTAGACTCATACCTCCCTACAAAAATAACATATGGGTTTATAAAGGAGAGAAATGAAATAGACAAGATTATTTGCAAACAAGGAAGAGGGAAAATAGCCAAAATTTATAAGATACTGCTTGAAAGAGAAATAGAAGAAGAGCTGATTACAGATTCAATGATAAGATGGGGCAAAGATATAGGTGAGGTCATAAGTTTGGAGGAGTGGGAATGTGCCTGGAGTAAAACAAAAAGATTCACCGCAAACCAAGACCTGAAGGAAAATTTTCTGAATATAGCTAATAGATGGTACTTGACACCAGCGAGATTAAGTAAAATCTATAAGTTAACTAACAAGAAATGCTGGAAATGTGAAAAAGAGGTGGGATCCCTTCATCATATGTGGTGGGGTTGTCCTAGGATAAAGAGATCCTGGGAGAAAGTGCATAACACTATACAAAAGAGATTTGGCATAACATTTGTAATGGATCCTAAACTATACCTGCTGAATATAACAACAATATTAGAAAAGCATATAGAGAAGAAACATTGGAGAGTGATATTATATTTAGTTACGGCCACTAGACTGAAGATAGCTGCAATATGGAAAGCGAAAGAGGAACCAAAATTAGAAGAATGGTTAGATAAGTTGATAGAGATGGAGAACAATGACAAACTGACATAGATCATACATAACATAAATGTGGAAGAAGTGAAAGATGAATGGAAGTATATTACGGATTATTTACATAAAAGAGGAATGGTTGATCATTAGGGAAAGCATTAGGTGGAGGTGAGGGCTCCAAAAGTGTTGGAAACAAATGAAGATAGGTTGGGAATAAATGGCAAATTACACGTAAAAGATATAAAAAAATACAACAATGTATATTTGAGAGGTTAATATGGTAATTTTGGAACAAAGAAAGAAAAGGAATTAAATTGGAATAAATCCTTTGGGTTTGTAAAACAGGGGAAGTCAAGAGTGGGGAAGGAGGAGATAAAGAAGAGTACAGAATTAAGAAGAGAAGATATTATTTTGTGTAATTCTTGTGTTATACAGAATAACTTCTAGCATAAGATATGAGGATTACGGTTGTGTTAAACTTAAATGTGTTAATACTTATGATGTTGTGTGATGTACTAATGACTATCTGATAAATAAATAATGAAAAAAAATGGTGAAAACACTCCTCACAGAATACAAGGAGAATACGGGCCCCAAAACACCAAAAACTGTGAAGGAAAAGCTTTGGCAGTTTTTTCCAGAGTTTTTAAAAAGCTCCATGGGGAATGTGCATTCCTGCTTGTTGGGACAAGCAATTCGATTTGAATCGCTTTCCCATAGGAGAGGAAGCGCAAGCTGATTGGCTGGATGAGTGCAGGGGTGGGGCTTGTTAACAGAGCAAATGCCTGCTGCCACAATGTTGGATTTTGCCTTACTGAGAGGTCGCTAAGGCGATAAAACTGAGTGTTTTTTTCTTTTTTTTGTGTAAGGGCGAAATATTGCTTATGCACATCATGGTAACAGGTGTTTTTTTTTAAGTTTGGCAGCAGCAGATTTTAAAATGTGGATAATTTCACTTGGGACTGCCATCTTGAATAGAGGGCATGTGAAGTTTATGTGGGCTGTAAGACCATTAAGACAAGTCGCAGCTGCTGTGAATTGTCTTTACTGAGGATCATTCCGTTTGGGGGGGGCTTGTATAGACGACCCCTCTGTCTAACCAACTAACAATTCTCTATGGTGGCTTTTATTGCAGCATTGCCATTCATCTTGAAAAATTATTCCATTGGTTTGCTTGTAAACAAGACCACAAAATGTTACTAGCCTGCAAAAAATTTCATCAGCTTGCTAAGAGGCAAATAGCCTGTGTAATGTAATGAAGTGTGTGTGTCAATATATGACTCTTACGAAGTGGACTACTGGGAAGAAGAAAAAAAAGATGGTATGTCTCTGATTCGCCTCCACTGACATGGTGGTGGCAACAATTTTTCTTTAAAGTAGTTCCTCAATTTTCCTTTAAAACAATGTGCACAAGAATATATGCCTTGTTTCCAAGCCTTGTTCCCTCTCTGTCAAGTGTCAGAAGAGCAATTCACCTTCAAGCAATCCCAACTGGATGGTGGGGGAGAATCACTATGGCCATTCAGCAGCACAGGGCCCCCCACCCCTGCTAATGGGTACCCCATCCCTGCTAATGGGTACCCCACCCCTACTAATGGCCCACCCCAATGTTTAAAAAAGTTGCAGTGATTCCTGGAAAAAGCTGGCTTATCTATAATGTGTCTCAGTCCAGTTACTCTGACTTGGAAAGATTGGGTCCCAAAGGATCCACATTATTCCTTGAGCACTAAGTGACAACCTTGCTGATGCTAATAAGGTTGCTCTTCATGCTTTGTGGCACTGTTCTTGCTTCTCAATGTTTCTAACAAATTTGCTGAGATCTAATGTAATCCCTTTCCTGCACCCAGTGTTGCAGAGATCATCCAAAGCATTACTTTTTCTACACTTCTATTTTTTTTATTTCACAAAATCCTAAACATACTGTATTTCTGCCTCAAAATATCCTAAAAAGTAGGACCATATCACCCATGCAGAATGTAATGTTTCAATGTACAGTCGCCCCTCCACATTCGCGAACTTGACATTCGCGGTTTCGATTATTCGCGGTTTTGCGAGGGGCCCCCACGGCCCCCCCCAAAACCGCGACACGGGGTCTCCAGAGGCCCCGTGAAAGCCCTGGGAGGGAGCGGGGAGGGCAGGGGAGACCTCCACGGGGCCTTCGGAGACGCTCCAGAGGCCCCACGAAGGCCTTGGAAGGGAGGGGGGAGGGCTGGGGAGGCCCCACGAAGGCCCGGGGAGGGAGGGGGGGAGGCTGGGAGAGGCCTCCATGGGGCCTCCGGGGATGCTCCGGAGGCCCCATGAAGGCCTGGGGGAGGGCTGGGGAGGCCTCCATGGGGCCTCCGGAGACGCTCCGGAGGCCCCATGGAGGCCTGGGAGGGAGCGGGGAGGGCCGGGGGAGGCCTCCATGGGGCCTCCGGAGCGTCTCCGGAGGCCCCATGAAGGCCCGGGGAGGGGGTGGGGAGGGCCGGGGAGGCCTCCATGGGGCCTCCGGAGATGCTCCGGAGGCCCCACGAAGGCCCGGGAGGGAGGGGGGAGGGCCGGGAGCGGCCTCCGTGGGGCCTTGCTAGGCCCCACGAAGGCCCGGGGAGGGGGAGGCCGGGAGAGGCCTCCGCGGGGCCTTGCTAGGCCCACGAAGGCCTGGGGAGGGAGGGGGAAGGGCCCGGAGAGGCCTCCGCGGGGCCTTGCTAGGCCCCACGAAGGCCCGGGGAGGGAGGGGGGAGGCTGGGAGAGGCCTCCGCGGGGCCTTGCTAGGCCCCACGAAGGCCCGGGGAGGGAGGGGGGAGGCTGGGAGAGGCCTCCGCGGGGCCTTGCTAGGCCCCACGAAGGCCCGGGGAGGGAGGGGGGAGGCTGGGAGAGGCCTCCATGGGGCCTCCGGAGACGCTCCGGAGGCCCCATGAAGGCCTGGGGGAGGGCTGGGGAGCCCTCCATGGGGCCTCCGGAGACGCTCCGGAGGCCCCATGGAGGCCTGGGAGGGAGCGGGGAGGGCCGGGGAGGCATACACGGGGCCTCGGGAGGGTCTCCAGAGGCCCCGGGAAGGCCTAGGAAGGGAGTGGGGAGGCTGGAGGAAGCGACTATGGGGCCTCTGGAGGCCCCATGGTTGCTATGGTGGGGGAGGGGGGGCAGTCGTTATTCGCGGATTTTTCACATTCGCAGGGGTCCGTGGAACGGAACCCCCGCGAATGTGAAGGGACAACTGTATTTTTTAAAGAAACAAAAACAGGAAGAAAGAAAACCAAAGCAAACTCAAAAGGAGTGTGAGAAGCAAGGCCGTAGCTTGACAGCAATGTGGACACTTACGCCGTAATTGTTTTTTCACGAGGTTCAGGAGGCAGGCCAACAGTCAGTTGCTTCTGATGGGACAGGAGGTCTGTGCAAGCCTAGGGTAGGATAAAGATGGGAGCAAGCAAGGCCAGTAGGTTCACTGTACAGCAACCAAAATAGTCTATTAAATTACACCTGATAAAATTAAAATTATTAAAAAAACCCCAGAGTTTAAGAAAGTTACTTTTTTCAGACCTCAACTCCCAGAACATCTCAGCCTGTACAGCCAGTGATTCATGATTTTCCAAGTTTGCCAAAAGAACACCTCTGTAGTTATTCCACAGCCCTTAGCTCTGTTTCTAATGCTAATGCCAACAAGAAGGAAAGGAAGCACTTCTACTCTGTCTCTTGAGCAGGAGGAGGAAAACTGCAGTTAGGTGAATGTTACCTATTCTCTCTGTTTGGAAATGTTACTTTTTGGACTACAGCTCTCTCTCAGAATATCACCACCAGCTTGGCCAGAAGGGGATGGGAACTATGTGGCTCCAGATCCAGATGTTGTTGGATTGTAACTCCCAGGAGTCCCAACCAGCATAGCCAATGGTGAGGAATGCTGAGAGCTGCAATCCAACAGTATCCGATACACATGATATTCTTACATTAGGAGTGGTTATCTGTTAAAACGTAGGACTGACTTTTGGGGGAAAAAACATTCACATGCCCATTGAATTTCATAACCTACAAACATTTCCCCCCTTCAGGTAGAGAAAAGATGAAATGGAATGGGCTATTAGGGTAGGCAGCTGCGTGCCCTCCAGAAGTTTTAGACTACAAGTTCCATAACCCCCAACAACTGGCCATGCTGACTGCAGCTGTTAGGATTTGTAGTCCAATGAAAGGCACCAAGTTGCCTATGGCTGGGCCAAAATATAAACTTGCTTTGTACCTCAGCCAGGACCTCCACTCTTTTTTTGAGAATGCCAGAAATATAGCGAATCAATCCCCATTCTTGGTTCAGGCCTGCTTTGCTGTAGAGCTCACTGAGTAGGCAATGAACTGTGACTCCACATTGACCGTAAAGCTGTGTTTCCCAGTCAAGACCTCTTAAGACCGAGAGAAAGAGGGAGGGAGGGAAAGAGGGGGAGGGAGAGAGAAGGGTGTGACATTAGTGGTTAGATTTCTGCCCCCCAGAAAAAGTATAGACACATTGAAATATTTTCTTCATAGAAACTGGGGAAATAGCTGAAAGTTCCTTCCAGAAATTCACAAAAACTGTAATTTGTGAAGTCACTTGACAAATCAAGACAGATTAAATATTAATAGGTTTTTGACATTTTAACTTCCCACAGTCCCTTTGAAAACCCCAGCAAGCCATCCTTGATTAGGCACACGAACAATTCAATGAAGTCGGGAGCATTACTCATTGCTTCAGTGTTGAACAGGCACTCGAGCTCTTCCTCCATTCATGTTCAAAAGATCTTTGCATGAGTAGCCCCAGGGCCTAAAACAGCAACACATGGGAACAGCAAGTAACTGCAACACTTCTATTGTGTTCTTTGCTGTGACAGGTGAAATGGTCAGCTCCACATAATTTACATGGAATATTTGAATAAAAACCAGGTGGCACTTCAAATGCTTTCATGGTGGTGTTAAAAAGCAAAAGTTCTAAAATATAATAGCTAAATTAATTTGAAGGCTATAACCTCAAGGATCAGCAGGAATAAGGCTTTTACTGGCTGAGAAGATTTCCATGGAGCCTCTGCAAGCCGATATCTGCTCCCACCCACAAAAGGGCAGAGGAAAACCGTATGGATGCAGCTGTCGGGCTCATGTGAAAAAGCAATCTCACATAAAGTTTGAATGGCTTGGTGCTTTTTATTCTTGCAAACATCACACTTAAAATAATAAATGCAGACTATATATATATACATATATACATGTGTATATATATAAACTCTTGGGTATGGACAATGGCCTTCGGTATGTAGGTAAGTTGCCTCCTGGGTATGTACAATAGGTTTAGCTATGTTGCCTCTTTCAGTGTGCTGACTGTCACCCCCTCAGCCAGTCACCACCCACATGCAAAGTCCCTCTCCACCTCACAATCCACTCTTCCCGCTATGACGGGACCCAGGCAGTCAACTGGCAGTGGTGGCGGGAAGCTACTGCTGCCGCTGCTACACGATCCAGGCAACCGATGTGAGGTCTACCGGGCGTTTTTTTGGATGTTTTTAAATGGCGTATGGTATGCTGGGTCCAGCTAGTTGTTTATAAAATATAAGAAGAAACATACTTTAATAGATACAAGATGTATAATATATCCGCCTGGTCATGCAAGGTGGGACATTCCTTGAGCTGCCCAACTAATTTCTCACAGTCCAAATCTCCATGTGCATCCTTGGGCAAATGAAGAATATTTGGAGAAGGTTGAAGAACATTGGCCCCTGGCTCCTGTTAAGCAAATACAAACATCAAATGGCCAACAGTCAAAAAGGCCTGAACATTAAAGTCCGCTCCATAACTCATTAGCTCTGGCTGCTCTCCTGAGAATATCAGGGGCATAGAAATATAATTAAACATTGGAAACAGAGCTGTTTCCAAAATACGGAACACTTCTGGCCCCAAGCATTTTGGATAAGGGATATTCAGCCTGGATATGAGACACTGCGATTATTGTAATGCTACACTACTAAAGGAAAACAGTTAAATTGTGGAACCTTTAACTGTGGTTTGATTTTTTCCACCCATGTGCAGCATTCACTGTGATAAAAACACAACGAAGAGTCAGTTTAGGTTGTGGCTTTTAAAGCCACCTTTGTATTTAAACATATGTGGGCCTTGTAACCATATGTGGGCAGAGTTGCTCATCTGTAGCACAACCTCTATGCTTTTTTTCCTGAACAGCTGTTAACACTGTCTACTGGGGCGGGGGAGGGGGGGAGTCAAACATGAGAGAATGATAAGCATATTTGCCACTGTGCTCTGAAACAGAACAGAGTGAAGATAACAATAAGGAAAGGGTATGATGATGTCTTATTTCAAAGAAGAAAAGAAAAGGGTGCAATGTATTTTGAGAGCATGCTTCTGTGACTCAAAGACCTGCTGTTTTATACTATATGCCCCCACTCCCAAATGAACTACAGTATATGCTAATTATTCAGTTATATAAAAGCATGAAAGTACTCTTGCTGGCCTTAGGGAATCATTATAGATCTTCACCAGCATTCTTAGGCTTTAAGTATCTGTCTTTAAGAGTTGGCGTACCTGAAAGCACGGAATTAATAGCTTGCACATGCATTGGGCCCATCTTTTTTATCATGAAGGAAGAGGTGCTCTAAAAGCTATCACTGCTCTATGAACTGATTAATGGATTAGCTTTTTAGCAACAGACTAGAGAGTGCCACTATTTCCTCAGTACCAATAGAAGGTGTCCCATCTTCTTTTTGTGCTAAACATCCAGACCTGAACCAAGCCATTTTGCTGTCTGAAACAAAGGGCAAGATGGTGCTATTTTCCCAGTTCACAGAACCTGACTGAACTGGGAGATGAATAATATTTCAACACTGGCAATGGAATAATGCCACCCACTGGGCCTGAAGTGGATGGCTTGTTTAGGAGGCCCAGGTCAGGTTGTACAGCAGAGAAGAACTGCCAGAGAGTTTATGAGGAACACGTGGGAAGATACCCCTGCTCCCCTCACCCCTGAGCTGCTGCCTGAGGTAACTGCCTCATTCTGATAATAATGACTAATGAGGCTGGCCCTCATTAAGTCATACTGAGTAGCATATTTTGTCAGAGCAATTCTAATTCAATAACAGTTCTAATTCTTGCACAATGAAGACGAAGTATATTTATTTGCTGAACACAACTTAATACTTTTTAGCTACTTTTTTCTTTCAAGGCCAAAGCTTTCTCCAAAAGAATCACTACACTTTTCAAATCTAAATATTATATAGCAACTTAACTTATCCACTACTGGATGCGGAGTATCAACGAGATTCAGAGATTTCCGGTGGGTGTTTAAAACCTTTGTAGGTAAAGTCATTGTAACATCTGAAAAGGAAACAAATAAAACCATTCTGTCTGTACAGGAGTGCTATTGTAAGAATCCAGAGTCTTTCAGAAATTAAAACATCAAATGATATTGAGGACCTAATCATATGGCACAGTTAATTCTGTGTAACCAAGTACCACAGGGCTTTTCCTCAAGAAAAGCTAATTAGAGAGGAGGATTTAAAATGCAGAAACAGGAGATGAGGTAACAGTCATGCATCACTTTCAAGTTTGCTCTTAATCACATATTTCTGTGTAACATGCAGTTATGAAAAGAATCCAGTTTTCTCCTCTCAGTTAAAATCAGATTACTGGTGTATACTCTGTAAAAATATATTAATATAGACACTGTTTGGAATGTTAGCTTACTTTGGTTTGCCACTGGGTAAAATGCTAAACATCAGGTATGTGTCATCCCAGATATATCCACATCATTTCAAATTTCACCCTTTGCCACATTCCCACACAATGCTAAATCATAGTTTAACATTAGACGCAGGAGCTGGAACAGAGTTGAGTGGGACCCAAGGTAACAGACCCCTTTTCTTTCCTCTTTTTAGGGATTTTGGTTTCACCTTCCCAGAACTGCACCTTGTTATATTGTCTGGCTAGGTAGCATGGTTTCTAGCAAATTCTGATCAGTTTTAAGACAATACAACTTTACCCTGTGGTTTCAGAAGCTGATTGATCCAGCTAACTAGAGCTGGTCATAAATCACAGTCCCTGCTCTGGACCCCAAAGCAATATGTCAGGATCTCACTTGGGCCATGCTGGGTTTTGCACATAATTCATAACCCATACTGGGTTTTGCACATGCTTTTGCTGGCCATGATGGCTGGAAGGTTCAAGAAGCTGTAAGTCCAAAACAGTCACTTTTTCAAGCTCTTGAAAAAGCTTTATGAGAAGTAACTCTGCTTTTGTTCTAGCATATCCAACAATCAGATTGTATAGTTCTTGGGTTCATTTAATTCCACACTCTCTCACACACTTCTACTCTAGATATTTTTAAGCACCATAAAAATGAAGTAGACACCTAACTATGACTTGCCTCACATCTCACAAGGAAATGAGGAACCATGTGAATGAATAGTTCACAGTTTTTTCATCTTAGCCACTTCCTCATCCCTTTTCCTCTATCTTTACCAAGCAATTCCTTATGAACGTCTGAATCTGTACACAACTTCCCTATTGTCCAGTCCAGCAAACTAAGAAGTCTCTGTAGCTTTAGATTCATATTGTTGACATTACCCATGAAATGTTATGTTGTGAAGTCGAAGGCTTTCACGGCCAGCATCCATAGATTTTCCTTGTTTTTTTTCCAGGCTGTGAGGCCATGTTCTGGTATTCCAGAACACGGCCTCACGCCCTGGAAAAAAAACCAAGGAAAACCAAATGTTATGTTCATCTCCACTGACTATGGACTACCAAAAAAAGAGAAAGTAAGTTGCCCAATTTGTTTATATGCCATACTATCAACTCTGATCACAGAGCTTTGTTTAGTAGTGAGATATTATTTATACTGTTACCAGAAAAGTGTATACAGTTGTCCCTTCATATTCACTGGGGTTTGGTTCCAGGACCCCCCGTGGATACCAAAATCTGTGAATACTCAAGCCCCATTATATGCAATGGCATAGCAAAATGGTGTCCCTTAGATAAGATGGCAAAATCAAGGTTTGCTTTTTGAATTATTATTTTTTTAAAGAATATTTCCAAGCCATGAATACTTAAATCCATGGATACCAAATCCATGGATATGGAGGGACAACTGTAGTCTGTACAATTCTTGCCATAATGGCACTAACATAAACGTTGGTAACTACAATTAGTGTGGAATAACTTTTCTTGGACACAACAGTGTTAAGCATTGATAGATGTTCCATTTGTGGAAAAAGTGTAAGTTTAAAATGGTGCAGAACTTACTTGGAACATCCAGTCCTTTCGTCTTGGCCATGATTGACAGAATTTCTTTAGTGGAATGAGCAGCACTAAACACACAGGATGAGCCAGACGTTTTTGTGACAGGAGGCAAGTATGATTTGAGAACAGTGCTCTGTAACATATTGTGTATATACTGGTCCAGTTTGTCCTGGCTTTCTGTCAAGACACATGCAAAGGAAAAAGAGAGTAAAAGCTTGAAAAAGAGAGTAGGCCTGTGTTTCCTTCCAGTCCCCATTACCTTTCATTATTAGAAGAACACAATGAAATGTAAAATAATAACCAATAGCCACAAGGTTCTCTGTTAAAGATAAAGGGTAAATTGACAGGAGAGCTGAACGTTATGGCCCTCCAGATGTTGTTGGACTGCAACACCCATCAGATGACCCAGCACCGCCAATGGTGAGGAGTTCCAACCCAACATCTGGATGGACACTTTTACTATTACTGGTTTAGTTATATACCATGGTAGGGTATTTTATTTAGTAACAAAGATGAAAGTCATATCATTAATAAAATCTGAGCCATTTAAGCACAACTACATGCACTGCATAATAACCTAAATTACTGAAATAAGTGTTCAGACAGGAACACACACATACAGTTCTAAAATTAGCTACTGTGCATCTTCAAACAGCTAACATAATTACATACAATACAATACAGTGGTGCCTGTTACCTTTGTCTCCAACTGTACCACCTTTCTAGTGTGAAAGTGCCCTGATATCTTAAGCACCTCTGTGTACGTTTCTTTCTATAATATATTTGTCACCTATGTCTCACAGAGTATTGCCATGTAGGCTGGAGAGTCCGGCTAGCTGCAGTCCAAAAAGCAAGTTTTCAAGCACTGGATGTCTAGAGCTAAATTTTATGCAGCAAAGCTAAAGAAATAGTTGTTGTAAGTGATGTAAGAGTAGCACATTCATACTTCACTTTCCCGAGGATTCTGTTTTTCTATTTAAACTTATGTAATACCTCCTCAATGAAGAATTCAGACTTCTGAATGACAATTCAAGAATAGCATGTAGCTCTCCACAAAACCAGCCATAATAATTATTTCACTATGTAATTCACAATATGTTATTCTGCTATAGCCTTGAGATACGGTGGACTCGCTACGGGTCAGCGTAAGAGGGGCGCTCCAAAAAAGTGATACAAGGACTCCCTGAAACAACACGTCAGGCTCGGCCAAATTGATCACCAACAATGGCCTGTCCTGGCCTCACATCGGGAGGCATGGAGACGCACTATCCACAATGCTGCAGGCTTATTTGAGAACTCACGCCAAACAAGTCTTGAAGAGAAACGACAACGCAGAAAGAATTGCAACCTGGAAACATCACCCAAGGAGACCTTCTGCTGTGCTTTCTGCAACCAGACTTGTTTATCTCGGATTGGCCTTTTCAGTCATCAGCGCACTTGCAGAAAGCGCGGGATGAGTCCTTCCTGAATCTTGGTTTGTGAAGAAAAGCCAGAGAGAGAGAGATAGCCTTGAGATATACTTACTCAGGCAGTTATGTATATAAACTGAAATAACCCACTAATAAAGCAAAAAAACAAAAACAAACCCAAGGTATTACCCTTGTCGCAGAAGTCTGCATAATCATCTAGTTCATAGCCACTTTCTGGGCTAGAATAACCTTCACTGTCATCATCAAATAGTTTCCCATCACAATCAGGATCTAGAAAGCTCAGATTTGTGTAGAATGAAGTGATCAGAAAGTCTGAGAGTTTGCCCAGCTTTACCCTGAAAAAGAGCAAATGGAGAAGGGGAGTTCTTTTAAATAAATAACAATAAATGCAGTTTACCATAAAAGATAGAAAAACATTTTTTAGAATCACCACAGCCAGCAAATGTTAGATAGCAAGAAGTGGTTTGGACCATAATTGTGGTTTAAAAGATTCACAAAGAATGACAGACAAATGAGCTTCATTTTAAGGTACACTCTCTTTGATTCTCAGCTGCTAGCAATTGCATCATTATCATCAGCTAGTCACAGATTTCTGAATGGCCCAGGAGAGACAAACAATGACAGTCTAAGAAAGTTCATAAGAACCCAGTGATCCATCTAGGACAGAACTGACTTAGCACAGGCAACTGTAGTTCTGTAGATGTTGTTGTGCTGGCTACAGCTACTGGGAACTGCTGACCTAAAACATCTAGAGAGCCACAGTTCCTGCTTCTGTTCTAGTCTGATTGGCTGCAGCTCTCTGAGGTTTTACCCAGCCATAACTAGAGATTCCTAGGATTGAACCTTATGCTCCCACCAGAGAGCCCTGGTGGCGCAGTGGTTAAATGCCAGTACTATAGCCACAAGGTTATGAGTTTGAGCCCAGAGGGCTCCAAGGTTGGCTCAGCCTTCCATCCTTCTGTAGGTCAGTTTTCAGCACTGATAAGTGGTATATAAATATCAATGCTATTGCTATTGCTACTTTTCTTTCATACAAAATGCAATTAAAATACAACAATATAACATGTATTTTAAAATATAATTAACACACAGTTTTGCAAGTATAAAACGCAAATAATTCAATAATTACAATAACAACCATTTTTACTTAAAAAATGAAACCCTGTTTAAAAAGACAAGCAGTTAATAACATGAAACATACAAACAGACCCTCATATCAGCAGGACCCATATCCGTAGATTCACTTACCCGCGTCTGAAAAAATATGGTCTCTGTAGGTATCTTCTAGTTCCTCCAGTGCAACTTTGTGGTATGCTTCTGCCAGAAGCTAACCATAGAGTTGTACTAGAAGATTCCTAGATAGGTTTCTCTCTAGACATCTTCTAGGTCCTCCAGCACAACTCTATGGTATGCTTGGGCTGGAAATCATTCATTTTAATAAGATTTGTTATCATCTGCAGTTTCTGGTTGTCCATGGTAAGTCTGGGAACATATTCCCCACGAATACGGGGGTCTATCTGTATATGAAACAGGGAAGTCTTTTGGCCTTGTGCCAAAAGCAGAGAAGGAGGAACAGTCTCAGACATCAACTTGTACTAACCTGGCTCCTCCAAAGTATCCATCCCCAAGTTTTCTTATAGTAGCAAGAATTGCTGGATCAATATCAGAGCCATCATCAACTAAAAAAAGAATAAAAGGGCATCTTGACAAAAAAGTTTCTTCATAAGCTTGTTTTAAAAACAACTTAATATATTTCCTACACCATTGTGGGTTAAAATATATGAAAAATATAGACTCCACCCAAACAATCAGCATGCTTAAAATATATTGACTAAAATAATTGCACCATTTCATTTGGTTTAATATCTTTTGTACCCTACCAGCCAGTGCCCTAAAGTGGATTCTGTGTACACCACATAGGCTTTATTTTAAGTCAGACCATCCCAAACAAGTTCCCCAAATTTGGTACTAATTCACCCAGTCATCTCTGACTAAATTAGTGGGGTGCTCCATCAAGAAGATGCCAAAACTGGATTCTGCTTATGTTACATAGCCTGTATTTAAATCAGAATTTCCCATATGACCCTAAATTTGATATCAATTCCTCCAGCTGTTTTTGAAGAAACTGGTAGGATACCCTGTCAGAAGCCCTCCAAAAGTGGATTTGGTGTATGCCACGTAACCTAATATAGGCCAGACCATCCTCATCTTCCAAATTTGGAGGAAATACATCCAGCTGTTTTCACATTACACAGTAACAAATACATGGACTAAGACAAATTTAATTTTATTCATGCAGACTGTCATTCATAAGTAAGATAAAGATGGAGAAATAATTGTAATATTCCAGTTATAGAGCATTTTTACTCAGATGTTCCACATACTTTGATTCTCTACAGCTGGAAGTCTGAGTACAAGGTGACCTATTTCTAAGTACAGTGGGCCCTCCAGGTCTGTGGGGTTTTGCCCTCCACAGATGGCAAAAATGCAGATGGTTGCAGCCCATATTATTAAATCACAGCAAGGTACACATGGACACACCGGTGCATCCACGCTCATGTCGCCGCCATTTTAGATATGGGATGTGACAATCCATGGGCAGCTGAAACCACAGATCAGGAGGGCCTACTGTATGCATTTTCAGTAGTTCTTGTTTTTAGAGAGATTTATATATATATATATTGTCATTTTTCCAGCCTTGGAACTTAAGATGGCCTACAAAAGTTGAAAAATACAGAGCTAATAGAGGAGAATAATGTCTATACGTTATACACAGCGGTTGTATTTAATAGTTTTGCAAACATCTTCACTGATTAAATCTCTTTATTCCAATTTTAGAGATATTCCTACTGGATAGTGCTAGTTCATTACAGAAACTGTGCATCAGAATATTAATCTAAGGATACACAGATGATTCAGCCATTTCCATGAGTGGGAGCACACAGAGACCAAAGTAACTCTCGGATTAAGAAAAGTAAAAACTTCCTTCTTTGGAGGTTTTTAAACAGAGGCTGGATGGTCATCTGTTGGGAGTGCTTTGATTGGGTATTCCTGTATGGCAGGAATTTGGACTAGATGGCCCTTGTGGTCTCTTCCAACTCCATGATTCTATGATTTCGAAAAGTTATCAAAAGCCTGGCAAAGGCAATAACTTGTTTCTCTGCCTTTTCAATGCAGCAAGGCGCACAGTATAAAAGAGAAGCCGTTCTTGCATGTCACATGAACTCAAAGAAGGAAGGTCAGTTCTTTGGTAAAAGAAGGCAACGTGTTACTGACCAAGCATTGTGTTGGTGATTGGGAAAGTGAGGGTTGGTCTTCCGGTCATCCTCCAGCAGGAAGTGAGATAAGCCAACTCGGTACGCAGCATCTCCACAATCATGCGATTATCTAATGCCAGGTAAAAGTGATGCTGATCTGTAAACTGGAAGGAAGGACGTTAAAAGGTAACCATTACAAGGTTTTCTTCTCAACACAGCTTTCACACAATGATCTTAAACATATCAGGTAAGCCAGGGGTGGGCAAAGTATGGCCTATGGGCTGCATATCCCACTTTTACAGCCCCAAAGCCCTTCACCAGTCTTTCAAAGCCCCCCACCCTCCTAATATTTCCTTCTATTACTAGCAGAAAATAGCAAAGATGTGGGTTACAGCTTAGTATTAAGATAAAAAATGACCACAGAATACTTATATAATTTTAAAGTGAGTGCTAAGAACACTGAAACTGTCAAAGACATTCTATACCTTGGTTCAGTCATTAATCAGAATAGAAACTACAGTTAAGTAATGAGAAGGAGACTAAGATTGGAAAGGCAGCTGTGAGGGACCTAAACAAGACCTTGAAGTATAAAGATATAGCACTGAATACCAAAGTCAGGATCAACTATGCCATAGTAGTTCTCATATGTATGGATGTGAAAGATAAACAGTGAAGAAAGCTGATGGGGGGGGGGACAGGAATCAGCACTTTTGAAACATGGTGCTGAAGGAGAGTTTATGGACACCATGGCCTGCCAAAATGACAACTAAAGGAGTCTGAAAGCAAGCCTAATCTATCACTAGAAGCCAAAATGACTAAGGAGGGGATTGAACATTGAACATATCATTAGACAGCATGCTGCACTAGCAAGATGATACTGCTAGGCAGGGCCGGTTTAACCTGTCTGCCAAATCAGCATTGGCAGGGGCCCCCAAGGTCAAGAGGGGGCCCCGAGGTCTAAGAGAGGGCCCCGTGTTGGCCTCCTTAATCTGACGAAGGAGACAGCCAGGAGACAGCCGGGAGGAGCCCCCTCTTACCCTCCTCCTCCAAAAACCTCCTGCTGGCTTTTTTTAAAAAGCAAACAAAACAGCCTCTCCAAAACTAAAGAGAAAGAGAAAGGGAAAGAAACAGCAGCCCTCCATGGCAGAATCTGGAGGGAGAGGCACGTCAGAGAGGGTGAGTGTGTGTGTGAGAGAGAGAGACGGGGAATTTGAGGGTTGTCTCCTTCAGAAAGGGTTTCTTTCTTTCTTTCTTTCTTTCTTTCTTTCTTTCTTTCTTCCCTTTCCTTCCTTGCACATAGATCCCCTCCAGCCCATCTTTCCAGCTGCTTTTAACATGTCTTGGTTCCTCTCCCCTCCCTTTCCCCCTTGGTCTTCTTCAGCCATCCAACCTATGTTTTAAAAAACCCAAAGAAGGAGACTCCACCACACTCCAAGGCAGTGTATTCCACTTTCAAACAGCTCTTACTGTCAGGAGGTTCTGACAGGTGGAATCTCTTTTCCTGTAGTTTGAACCCATGGCTCCGTGTCCTAGTCTCTGGAGCAGCAGAAAACAAGCTTGCTCCTTCCTCAATATGACATCCCTTTAAATATTTAAACATGGCTATCATGTCACCTCTCAACCTTCTCTTATCCAGGCTAAGCATACCCAGCTCCCTAAGCCGTTCCTCATAGGGCGTAATGGCTTCCAGAACTCCCACCATCCTTCTCAGTATCTTTCTTGTGCCCAGAATTGGAAACGGTATTCCAGGTGAGGTCTGACCAAAGCAGAATGGAGTGATACTATTACTTCCCTTGATCTAGACACTACTCCTATTAATGCAGCCTAGAATCACATTGGCATTTTTTGCTGCTGCATCACACTGCTAACTCATGTTTAGCTTGTAGTCTACTCTTTATTTTCTTTGAGGAAATCTACACCATTACATTAATTGCTAATAAACAAAAAATATTATGTTAGTGCCTATAATATAGTTTTTAAACTAAATTATTGGTGGCAAATTATGTAATATAGTAGGCCCCTCTTATCCACTGGGGATTGGTTCGGGGGGGGGGCGTGGATTCTGAAAATCATGAATAATAGTGAACGCCATTGAAAATAATGGGACTTCTGGTTTAAAATACCATAGAGTTGCCTTGGAGGGCCTAGAAAAGGGCTAGGGAAGACACATTTTCTAGGAAGACTCTATGGTAGGTGTGCTGTTTTGTGTTCCATGGATAATGAATCCATCGATACGGGGGTCCTACTATAATCTGAACATCCTGTATGGTGAATAGGTTAGGTTACATTCATCTGAGATAAACATATGGGGGCCCCAAAGTAAAGCATTTCAGGGGGCCCCAAAATTCCTTAAACCGGCCCTGCTGCTAGGTAAAATTGAAGGCAGCAGGACAAGAGCAAGACCACATTACAGGTGGATACATTCAATCAAGGAAGCCATGGTCCTGAGTTTGTGAGACCTAAGCAGGTCTGTTAATAAAAGGTTCTTATAGAGGTCTCTCATTCATAGGGTCACCATAAGTCAAAGCTGACTTGGTAGCATATGAACAACAACAAAGACAGTTTGTGAAAGTTCTGCCTAAAGAGAGTATCTAAATGGGTAGTGCCCATTCATTTTGTTTATTTATTTAATTTGTATCCTGCCTTTCACCTTTCATTTTAATGAAATGACGTATTTGGTTTCTCTGAAGTACTTTGTACTGCTAATCCTACGATAGACTCTTTCCTCTAAGTTGTAAAGCTCCTAGGTATGTGTGACAATAAAAGAATAAACTTCTGGAAACCTATCCAGATTTATGAACCCAAATACCAAAGGCTACAATCTAATAAAAAGTAAAGTATGCAATCCTGGTCATCGTAAGTGTGGCAGCCTTTGCCCTTTTTCAGTGGGTCAGCCTGGGATGTGGCTGAAATAGCATGGTGGAGAAGCTGAACGAATTCCTTTCACTACAACACACACAGCCTTCCCTAGAACTTTTATCGGGCACAATGGTACAAAAGTGACAGGACAAGGAAACAAACAAGAGTACAAAAACCTGACTTACATGTTTTTATCTCTGCAACTGCAAGATGGTTACTGCAGGCTCAATTATAAAATATCAGCTGAAATATCAGCTTTCAGCTTGCTGGAATACAAAGTTACCGGTAATGATATCCACTCAATTCCCACTGGTCAGTTGGTTGCTGCCCTGAGAACTGCTTGCTGCCTTTTTCAAAGTTCACACAGGTTCATGAGATGCTGAATGGTCTGTGGATCCTGGAAGTCAACCCACCCTTGGTTTTACCACCACTCTTCCCACAGTTGGTCAGGAACTCTGTGGGTGCCAAACTAGGGTCAAGCACTGGCAGAGCTCCCATCCAACTCAGAGCAGCTACAGGAGGATCAACAGTAAAATCAAGAGTGGATTCTCCACCCCCAGAGGTTCACCTACTTTCTGCCCCTGCTGAAATAACCTAAAATAGAGGCACAGAACAACACGATTGTCCCTGTCAGGGAAGGTGAAGTAACCATATTGCAGACACACACAATGGACAATCCACCAGGCGACCATTTCTTTGTTTCTTCTCTTTTACCCTAAATTTTGTACCATCATGCTTTGCCCACCTCTCACTATTCAGTTATTCTTCCAAAACAAATATTCTTGTTCGAAATCTAGAGCCTTCAGGTGGCTTAAAAGGAAACGAAGGCTTCCATAAAATCAGCTGTATATGAGTCATTATTTTTTTTTTTTTGCCACAACTCATGGTAAACAAGCAGTTAAATAAGTGGTTGTGATTGTCTTGGTTGAAACAAGATTTTCACCTAACTAATTAGCAGGAATGGTTATGCTTTCAGGCCTTACTGTTTCTCTCATCTTTAGCCTTCAACATGAGATGATCAAGGATTGTGTACCATTAACCTATATACTCAGTCTTTGCCTGTGCCCATAGCAAAGTTAAGCTTCTGTTTGTACTAGGTATAGGAGCTTATCAGTATTTCTGTTTTATTACCATGTAGTTCTGTGAACAGCTAAAACAAACTACAGATTTTTTTATCAGTTTAATCTGCATTAGGTTAAGAGATAATATAGGAGAAGCAGGTAATTAGAAAAGAAGGCAGTTTTCTTCTTGGTTTTACACGCTTACCTGAGGAGTAAATGTAAATATTTGATTTCTTATCACATATAGTTTGGATGTTCCCAGGACACCAATATGTCTGTACGGTCTTCCACTTAGTTTCAGGTTCTTGTTACGTCCTAGGGAAACAAAATAACACAGCTAACATTTACACTCTTATCAATATATACTTATCTCCAAAAATGTTTTAGAGGCAGAATAGGGAAAAATGCATATTTTTTGCTTTTATTCCTGTTATTGCCTCCTTATTATGACTATTTGTAATCAATAAATCTATAAACCATATCATCAGTGGCTTCAGTGTAACCCTGAAGGTACTCCAGAACATTCTACCACTTTTTTCTTTCTTCTTGGACAAACCACTCCTCTGACATTTTGCACTAACATAGTACATGCTAGCAACTCTTCACCATTCCCAGTTGGTCAATTAACCATTGCTTGTTCATACAATTTCCAGCTGAACTAATGAAGCAGTGCTCTGTTTATTTTCACTAATTATCTAGGTAGCACATCTGAAGTCGACAGCCAACATGGCATAGTGATCTAAGTGTTGGACTGGGACTCCAGGAGACCAGGGTTCGAATCACTGCTTAGCCATGAAAACAGTCACACTCTTTCAGCCTCACAATGTGGCAATGGCAAACCTTCTCTGAACATGTCTTGCTAAGAAAACCCTTTGATAGGATCATCTTAGGATCGTCATAAGTCAGAAACAACTTGAAGGCACACAACAATAGACACCTCAGCTGTCTTCACTTTGTTATTTTCTGATGTTACTTAGATACCAAAAAAAAGAATAGACATTAAAGCTCAAATTTTCTTCGCAAGTGCTTAATTATCTGCTTAATCACCAAACAGCAGTTGAGAAGACACATGTACACATAGAGGCTCCTTCAAGCAACTAAATGCTAGCTTCCCTTGGAGAAAATAAAGGAGCTGGACCTAGGAGGGTAACCCCTTCACATCAGTAAAGCACAAAGAAGAATTAAGCCAATGATGCTGAGTTCCCAACATGGTGCAAAAGAGACACATTCCTCACCACAGGGAATGGAATGAACATGCAATTCCATTTGTGTTTTGGAGCCCTGGGGAAATTTGGACTGTGCTCATCATTTCAGAGCAGAGCCTAGAAAAGTTATTTTTGGGAACACAACTCAAAACTGGTGGGCCAAAGAAGTAACTTTTTCCAAGCTCTGTTTCAGGGCTATCATCAGCACATTCTTTCATTACTTTCAAACTGCTATTCATAATCTCCACAATTTCCATTCAAAACATGACTGGACTTGAAACTTCAATAAAACAAACAAAAGAAGGAAATAATAGGAAACACTGGAGAAGCAAGTAAGGCCTACCAAGCTTGGCATAAAGGTGGCTCAGAATCCGTGCTGGCTGCACTCTGACAGGATTAATGTCAGCAACACTCTGCACACTAATTCCATGATGTTTCAGAAGTTTCTTAATTTCATTTGTCTCTGCTAGAACATTTACTACACAAGAAAAAAGAAAAGAACAATAGTTATGTTAAATAGAATTTCTCTTTGGGAATACACAGACACACACACACATCTGATGGTAAGAGCTGTCGACAATGGAATGTACTGCCTTGGAGTGTAGTGGAATCTCTTTATTTGGAGTTTTTAAACAGAGGCTGGATAGCCATCCGTTGGGAATGTTTTGATTGTGTTTTCCTACAAGGCAGGGGGTTGGACTAGGCGGTCCTTGTGTTCTCCAATTTTTATGATTCAATGATTTTATACACACACACACACACACACAGATAGATATAATCATCTTCATATTCATGTTGTGATTAGGCATCTGATTGCCTAAGGGAAGCAAATTAAATATAAAAATTACATTTCTCGATATTTTGCAATGAAAAAGACTAAAAAGATATAGGACTAGGAAAAGTAGACTAGGCAAAGAAAATAGTCAGGGCAAGAGCAATTTCTTAATGACCAAAGCATACAATGTTTGGGGTTTTTACACCGGGGGCAAATATAACAATATAACATTCTGTATAGTGTGGGGAAAATGACTAGGGAGACTGTTTTCCTTCCTTTTTCCTTCCTCTTTTCTAATACTACAAGTGAAGGTCATTCAATAAAGCTGCATGGGAGATTCAAGGCAGTAAAAAGAAGTTTTTTCTCTACAGTGTACAGTCAGCCCTCCGTATTCACAGATTCTGCATCCATGGATTCCACCATCCATGGGTTGAAAATATCCCCCCTTAAAAAACCCCCAAAAAGGAACCCTTGATTTGCCATTTTATGTAAGGGACACTATTTTACAATGTCACTGTATACAATGATACTTGAGCATCCATGGATCTTGGTATCCATGGGGGTGGGAGAGTCTTGGAACCAAACCCCAGCAGACCAAGTGCCTACTGTCTAGTTAAACTATGGACTTTGCTTGTGCATGATAGAGTGATGGCCACTAAATTTAGTCAGCTTTATTAACCCCTGCCTGTGGGTTCCTTTAGATGTTTAGGGTGCCGTTTACACAATGAAAATGTAGTGGGAAGAATTTGTGTCGAACCCTGGTTGTTTACACTTACATTGGGTCGGGCACGTGATTTCTGGAAGGGGGGCCACCTTTTATCCCACAACCTGCGGACTTCCAGTCCCGCGGTTTGTGGCGGTTTTTAAAAAAGTCACTGGAGGATTCGGAAAATCAGACATGTAAACAGCCCGGGACAAGCTATCTCAGTACTAGGTGATGACCGGAAATGGTGACCGGGGGCGGGCTCAGAAATCAGCGACCAGAAAAGGAGGGGTCAGTCACTCGTTCCAATAGATTCAGCCTCACCAGCTGAAAACAAAGGCATCCCTTCCAGCTGCACAAAGGTTTGTGTGTGTGTGCGTGTACTAAATCACCCTGTTCAATGGATTTCTACACTGCGAACCCTTCAGCTTTAACCTGTTCCTCTCCTGCATGCTGGGTTTAAATTTTAAAGAGAGAGTAAATTATAAAGAGATCGTGGGTGAAGGATCGCCCATTCATCTCCTGCCTGGATCCCCTCCCTGGGTCTGAACGGATAATCACACATTCATCCACCCCCCCCAAGCACAGTAAAAAATGCCAGCATCTGAGTGGATGATCACACATTCATCCATCCCCCCCCCAAAGGCACAGTAAAAAATGCCAGCATCTGGGTCTTTCAAAATGCCTTGTGTGTCCTCCTCTTATGATCCCCTGCACTGGCTTGAAACCTTCACTCCACAGCTGCTTCTGCTTAAAGGGTTAACATTTTAAAGAGACAGGACAACCGCAAGCCTCTGGCCCCCTGCACTCGGCTTCCTGGCTGAAAGTATACTGGCTTGGGCTTGTGTGTGTGCATGCGTGCCGGGCTCCAGTCTGCTCTGCTTTTGATCTTTCTCACACTCCCCAGCACCAACTGATCGCTCCTTCATCCCCAGTTTAGCTGGCTTTAAATGATGTCCTTTCATTTCTAAAGGAAATCACAGGGTTTAGCCACTGATCGCTCCTTCCTCCCCCGGATTCCTCCCCTCATCCCCTCAGCACCTCATCCCCAATGCAACACTCGTTCATCCCCTCATCCCCAACCAGAAGCCTGAACAAACATTTGAGCCAGCCAATAGCATCGCTCGTGGCGCGGAACTCTAAAGAAAGTACATCACTGAGGTTGTGAAAAAACGAGTAATTGCATCCTTGATTGACAGCTAAAAAAAATATCCTGGGACCATAAACTCATGTAAACAAACAAACAAAAAACCCCGGGGTAGTATATAGTGGGAGAAGGTACATATCACGGGACGGGATGCCATGTAAACAATGATCCTGGGATCTCCCGGGATAGCCAGTTCAGAGTCAAAAATCGTGTAAACAGGGAGGGACGAATATGGGATCAAGAAGTCCCAGGACACCCCGTGACAAAAACTACCGTCTAACTGGCACCTTGTTGATCACTGTAGGAAACAGCCCACTGAACTAAGATAGGCCTTTGGTCTGATCCATCAGGGCTCTTCTTATGTTTTTACTAATCTGACCATCTCATACAACACCCTAACTCAAACACAGCAGTTGGGAGTTAGAGAAGTAAACTCCCTCCCCTGCCATCACTTTTCTTTCCAAATGTAACTAACTTTAGCAACCACACATACAATGCCGCTAAAGCCAATCAAAACTGAGTGCCCTTGACACCAATGCAACATATCAGATGCAACTAATGTCTAACTGGAGCTGCACTGGGATGTCTCCCTTTCCTTCATCTCAGCAGGTCCAACACCAATGAGAAGAACCAGCAGTATCTGCTGGATTTAATCCCTACCCCCAGTGCCATTCCCTTTTCCTTATGTGTCATGTCTTATTTCGATTGTAAGCCTGAGGGCGGGGAACTGTTAAATTGACCATTTGTAAGCCGCTCTGATAGCCTTTGTGGCTGAAGAACAGGATATAAATAAATAAATAAATAAAAATAAAAAACCTTGTAGATGCTTTTTCTCCTTGATGTTCAACTCTGAGCATGTAGGAAGATTCTGATACAGAAATTTTTGAACAATAATCCCCCAACAGGCCTTAGAACTATAGAATTGGGAGAAATCACAAGGGCCATCCAGTCCAACCCCCTGCCATGTAGGAATACACAATAAAAGCATTCCTGACAGATAGCCACCCAGCCTCTATTTAAAAATCTCCAAAGAAGGAGATTCCACCACACTCCAAGGCAGTGTATTCCACCATCCAACAGGTCTTACTGTCAGGAAATTATTCTTAATGTTTAGGTGGAATCTCTTTTTCTGTAGTTTGAGTCCATTACTCATTGTCCTAGTTTCTGGAGCAGCAGAAAACAAGCTTGTTCCCCTTCCAATATGACATCTTTCAAAATACTTAAACATGGATGTCAGGTCACCTCTTAACCTTCTCTTCTCCAGGCTAAACATACCCAGCTCCCTGAGCCACTCCTCATAGGGTATGGCTTCCAGACCCTTCACCATTTTGGTTGCCCTCTTCGGGATACGTTCCAGCTTGTCAATATCCTTCTTGAACTGTGGTGCCCAGAACTGGACACATCATTCCAGGTGAGGTCTGACCAAAGCAGAATAGAGTGATAACATACCCGTGTGGATATAGCAGACTTTGTGGATGAGTTAGGCTAGTGGGAATTGTACAACAATTGGCCCTGTTCCACTAGTAGCATCAGGCAATTACACAGATGGGAAGGAGTCACTGACTCTTACTCCAAGTCCTTTCATCCAGAGGACACTGCTGTAGGTAGCAGGCTCACCAGATCAGAGGAAGCAAAAAGTGCATAACAGTAACCACTAACCTTGAACAACCACATCAGGCTTAAAAGCAGTTGAAAACCTTCTGTTTAAGGGATCAATTTCACCAGTTGCCAGAAATCCCTGTGAAGGGGGAAAGGGGGAGAAGAGGAAGAAAAATCAGGACAGATTTCATTGGCTACAGGCTTGCCTCATGTTGAGTATCATGTAGATGGAAATTCATTTGCACTTAATCAGGCAGAATTAGCTCCTATACAGATGAACAAGATCCCTTCCACAAAGAAACTGAATCTTCAATATAACTGCAAGTTAGGATAATGGCAAAGAAACAGGTCAAAGATAGTCAGCAATGGTGTAAAGGCAAGAATTACCTCTGCTAAGAGGGCACTCAGAATGTATAAGGATTGGCCCCACAGATGAGGAAGCTTTCCTGCTGGGACACGGTCCACTGTGTGAGGATTTTCATATTCTTCAATCACCTAGTTGAGATAAAGAAAGAATAAGATCTGGCTCAAAAATCCATCTGCATTATTCAATGAGAGAGCCAGCATGGTGCAGTAGTTTGAGTGTTAGACTAGGACTTTGGGAAACCTGGGATCAAATCCAGGCTCAGTCATGGAAATTCAGCTGCTAGTCTCAACCAGAATAGACTAACAGAATCAGGGGCTGAATAGTACGTCAACACCTAAATAACGTACATTGATTTAATGAGTCTAAATGGAACTAATAATTGGACTTAGACTAGGGAGTCTATGTTTGATATGAAATTAAACCGGGGGTCGCTTGGGGAGGGCGGGGGGCGGCCGGGAAGAGCGACCGCGAGGCCTCCGGAGGCCTCGGGGTCGCTTGGGGAGGGCGGGTGGAGGGCTGTCATTCGCGGAATTTTCACATTCGCGGGGGTCTATGGAACCTAACCCCCGCGAATGTGAAGGGACAACTATATTAGGCAATATCATTTTTAAAAGTCAAAAGCCAAAAGCAATCCCATCTATAACTCATATACAATAAATCATTAAAAATGGAAAAATACTCTTGCTACATATTTGGCCAAAGATACTTTATGACAGATGTTTCGGCATGTTTCACTTTACTGTCATACCTTATCTGGTGGAACAGCATACAGTTCTGGCATCAGAAGAATCCCATTCTTTTTTCTAATGAGTATCCCTTCCAAGGCCTCTCTATATTCTTGCACCTGGAGAATACAAAACAAGGGCTTAAAATCAATGTTTGCATACAACTGTAACAGAAGAAAAAGATTTATTAAAGGTGTAAATATCCCTGCTTAAATAGCAAGCGAATCCTAGCAAGTTCCTCCTTTGTGAAACACTGCATGATAAAGAAATTCAGTGATGGTCCTTAAAAACACAGTGATGATTAAGAGACCAGCCATTCAAATAATTAGACTGAACCATCTTTAACTCATGGTTCTGGAGCAAAGAGAGATGGTAGGAATGAACTAGAACGTTCAAAAGAACGGGCAGGAGTAACATTTAAATGCTTCCCTATATAAACAGCTCACTGCATGTTAAAAAAACCAACAACATCACATCCGACAGGTAAGTTAAATCTTTGTTACCTCATATGTGCTAAATTGGTGTTGTTAATTTCAAGGACCTGATTTTTTTTTTTTAACAAGAGCATTTGAAATTATCCGCCTAAACTCTGATGTGGTACAGTGTAGACTCCTGCCACCTTCATTCCCTGCACACAGAACAGAACTAGTCCCATTACTTTCAGCTAATGAAGAGCATGATCATTGTGTCCTTTCAAGGTATTTCTGACTTACGGCAACCCTAAGGGGACCCTATCATGGGGGTTTCTTCACAAGATTTGTTCAGAGGGGTTTACCTTTGCCTTCCTCTGCGGCTGAATGTGACTTCCCCAAGGTCACCCAGTGGGTTTCTATGGCCAAGTGGGGATTCAAACCCTAGTCTCCAAAGTCCTAGTCTCAAATCCAAACCACAACACCAGCTCTCAAAGAGCATGGTGCTAGACCTTTAGTCACCAAAAATTGGGCTTGGAGTGGGGATGGGGACCATGTGGCCTTCCAGATGTCACTGGACTTGCAACTTCCATGAGTAGAAGCAAGCATAGCCAATGCAGAGGGGTGCTGCAGGGGAAATGGCCCCAACATTATACTGAATTGTTGTAAAGGGGACTTTGAGATGGGGCAGATTGTGTGAAAAAGGAAGCATAGCCACTATCAACCCATTCACCCATAGTTTTTAACGCTGGTGGCAAAGCAATCTAGTTTGGTTCTGCCCTTGCTGCACAAATGACATTGCAATTGGTGCTACAGTACAACCTACCTGTAAGCGAACATATAAAAATGCATTACACTGGGTACAGAGCTTAGGAAAAAAAATTCTTTTGGAATACAAACTCCCAGAAATTCTAATAGTTGTAGTACAAAAAGGTAACTTTTTTAAGCTCTGACTGCATGAGACCACAGGTTGACCTAGCCCAATTCTAACTTATTCTAAGTAACACCAGCTCTCCAAAGTCTTAAAGAGAAATGCCCCTAACTTTAGTACACAAATTCCTTTAAAGCTGCAATACTATACCCATTTACTTGAGAATAAGCCTCAATGGAATAAATGGAACATGCAGAATTGTATAAAGGATTCTGCCATTAAGTAGAAATATAACGAATGCCTCAACTGGCAGAGTAAGACTATAGATGGGAAAATCATCCACCGCATACTACAGCTTAGCTGATTTATGGTAAACATCCACAATTTTCATAACAGCCTAATTTATTATTATTTCCCTTATACTTCAGCCTTATTTATTTTTCCCCTTACCTGAATTCTGTCTCCATTGAACACACCATCAATTAGGAAATAGGTCCAGAATACTGGCCACTCACATTCTATGTTCTCAAACAATTTGAGCTCAGCAGGATCATAGTGCAATCTATTTGGATCCTAAAAATACAGGTGTTCATTGTATGTTTTATTAAAGCTATTTTACAGTATTACACAAAATATTCTACTGTGCAGGATATTATTACTGTTCCACAATATTGCCCTTCCTGACAATTCTTGAGGCAGTCTAGTGTAGATAGCATAAACCACAGTTTTCTCATGCACAGCACCAAGATTTTAAGGGAATTACATTTATTCCACAATCTGAAATCCAAACATAATGCACTCAGGGCACTTAGATATGATATTGCTTTGTGAAGTTGTAATTAATATTTCCAGTTTTAAAAGCAGTTCTAGGAGAATCCAATCAGAATTAGAACTGGCATGCAGAGGGAGTGTGGTAAAAAAGGAGAGGGTCTATTTAGTTGTGGCACCAATATTCTGAACTTTACTAAAACCAGGTTGCTGTGAAAGCTCTGTGGAGAAAAGAAAAACTAGCCCAGAAGTGTTGGATTACTTTTTTTTTACTGTTTAATTTTGCTTTTGTATTCTATTGTATCACTTCACTGTGACTTAAAATTTAACCTCTTGACGTCATTCTATTTTTTAATTCAATACATTTTGTAATTAAATGTTTTTATGATGCAATATATTAATTTTGTTGTTGTTGTCGTGTGCCTTCAAGTTGTTTCCAACTTATGCCAATCCTAAGGCAAATCTATCACAGCATAACTTGGCAAGATTTGTTCAGAGGAGGATCACCTTTGCCTTGCTCTGAGACTGAGAGAGTGTGACTTGCCCAAGGTCACCCAGTGGGTTTCCATGATTGAACAGCGATTCGAACCCTGGTCTCCAGAGTCCTAGTCCAACACTCAAACACTATGCCACGCTGGCTCCATGATATATTAATACTTGGTGTTTAATGTGAGCCAGTTTAAAACAGTCCAATGTGGGAAAACTGTAGATAAAATTTAACAATGACATTTTAAAATAAATGATAACATTTATAGTTTCAGAAAATAACCTCTCTTGGTGTTTTATAGCCATCTCGAAGAAAACGACAGCAGCCATACCTCCCCTGTAAAGATGAAAAAAATTGCATAATCTTCTTAATCACACACAAAAAAACTCTTCAGTCTTCTTTAGCAACAGAAGAGTCTCAAAATTAACCCAAGATGTACTAATAACCCAAAATTAAATTCTCACTTGTAGTTTGGTGATAATTTCACTTTTTGTTGCATTAACGATAGTCATATCCTCTACAGCAAAGGCTGGATAAGAGATAATAGACAAGAGTCCAGCATCGATCTCTTTTGATGTAGATGCCCTCGGCAACATGGAGTATAAAATAGACTGAAAAGAACATATATGAGCACCAATGAGAAACAAGACAGAGCAAAGAAAGAATAATGATTATTTTCATTCCGAGGTATTGCCATCAGATGTAGAAAGAACATCTTCTCAAAATCGAAACACAAGTACAAATTATTTTACAATAAATTAATTTACATGAAACGGGCAGTGTATTTGCTATTCATAGATGTCTACTGCATCCATTAATATAATCTACTACATCAATGCCTTACATATTTATTAACAGAATTAGGTTATCTAGCAACTGAAAACTATGAGCACTGGCTGGAATTTTCCATTGTCCATATGAAGTGTTTATATGCACTGATTTTTACTTTTCATAGCCAAAAATAGCACCTGCTTGCATCTGATCTAGTAGACCTGGATGATGGATTAGAAGAAAATCTTGATACATGTAAAGATAGACAGTCTGTTCAGCCGCAGCAGCCATCCCAATCCAAGTATCTTCCAGATATTGTTGGACTACATCTACCATCCCTTCAGGTTGGGGATGATGGTAGTTAAGTCCAACAAACCTCTGGAGGGCATCAGGTTGGAGGCATCTGAGTTACAGCTTTAAGAACAGTGGATGATTTCTTACAGTTTCTTCAAGATTCCACACTGAAAGGAATTTGAAGTTTTACCTGACAATGTTCAACTTCATCTGGAAGGACATGAATCACTGACTTGTGTCCTCCTCCGGCTCCAAAAAGGTCCAGTTCATCAATTGCTTCCAATGCAGCCTTCAGAAACATACATGCAAGGACAGTCAACTTGTCAAGCAGCACCAAGAATCAATGAAACTCTTAACTATTCAAATATTAAAACAATAACTATATACTATTACAGAGCACAAAGACTTTTATACTCTTTATATCATTTTTTTCTCACAATTATCCTAAGAGACAAGTTTCCATTTTTCCTTTTACAGGAGACTGACAGTAGTTGTTAATAACCTGTCCTAAGGAAATTCAATCGGAAGCATCTTAGGCATGCTTTATATGGTGGGAGGACTATCTTGCTATCCTAGTCCACTGAGCTCTCTATATCACAGACATTTGCAGTGACAACAGAACAGATATTCACAGTTTTCAATTCCACCTATTCTACCACTTTCACGTTTCAGTTTCAACTAATACTTCTTGTTCTTGCATGTTTCTGCTACTAAAACATGTACCTTTTCTTAACAACAACAAAAAAGAACAGAAAGAAAAAGGAGGAGAAAAAAAACAAGTGAGCTAGCTAGTTTTCCACAGCTAATGTCATCCATGGAATATGTAACACCGTTATAACACCAAGTACTTTCACACCAAGTACTTTTTTTTTAATTAAAATAAGTTCCACTTCCAGAATTCTACACAACATAAAAACATACAATCAGCAATAAAGAGGGAACTTTGGTACCTATTTCCAATCAGCATCCTTATAGTGATACAATAGTGTGTTTTAAATAGGGTGTATTAACATCCCATCCCAAGGTACAAGTTGATACTTTTTAGAGTTTGCACATTTTTGCACTCAGGTATCCTAACATCCAATTATTACCATGACACTACCATACATACTTGGGCAAGTTTTGGGGCCAAAATTATGGGTTCTGGATAGGTTGAGGGTAAAACTTAGGGGCATGTAACAAAGGACATATAGGATGAAGCAAAGGAAAACGATGCCAAAGAACTTACAAAATTCCAGCAGGCATAACTGAGTACGCTCACCCTAAAGGCTGGATAGATGAGGAGGGAACTATGGTAAATGGTGGATATGTGATGTGTGGGGAAGGCGACCAGGTACAGGCAGGGCTAAGAAAACACAGATCCATTCCACAGAGAGGCAAAAGCATCAGCGCCACCTCAGGGGGCCAGCCACCCCTGGCCACTGCCACCATTTTCTCTCCTAGGCATTCAAAAATGTTCTTTCACCACTCTACTCAGAGAAAGGGATTGTGCCTTTTTTGATAAAATGTAAGGTATAGTATTTACATTGACCCACAGACAAATTGACCCAGGGTTTTCGGATTGATTTTTTAAATTAAAATTTCTAGACTTATATATGAGTATATACAGTAGGTTATGCATGCTTAAAACACAGACATATGTTTATTTATTTAAGAAAAAATGTACTGGGCAAACTTTTAATAAGTGTCTTGAACTCTTGTATACTTTATGACAGAGAAAACAATCGAGTTAATCTTGATTTACAAGGTAAACCTACCGGTAACTTTTATTGCAACAGAGTGAATTGGAATCAACAGTGCACATATTGAGTTCAATGGGATTTACTCCCTGGTTATGAAATTCATGGGGTCACCATAAGTCAACAAGTGACCTGAAGGTACATACACACACATTTGTAAAAATTGTAATTTTTTAGTAGAAGGACAATGGTACAATAAAGCAACCAAACACATTACGAAACTATTAATCTACACATAGAAACCAAAAACAAAAAACAAAAACACCCTTCTCACTTTGGCCATTCCTACAGAGCTTGCATTGAGTTCAGGGATACCCTGATTCGTCTTATCACCACGTTCCCACATGCCATAATCCTGAAACAAAAGAGGAAAGCAGAAAGAACCTTAGGTATGCATTAATAACAGGGACACATCCATGCACTATTGCAAACAGAATGGAAAAGTTATGCAAGCAATTTGGTTGGAGAATTACAATTCTATGCCTTAATCTGGAGACATTTCTTGGCTCCTTAAGATAATATGTATGGCCCTGGTGCCCTCCTTCCTCATGCTGTCTCTTCCCTGCTTGATACATCATGAATGAACACACCCAGGGTCAATTAACTATAGTTCTCTGTTAAATCCAAGCCAGTAACCAGGAGCAGAACAATCCAAGATCATAAAATAGTTTGAAATTGCTTAAGATCCTTACTTCTTGTGCACCAGGACCCTGTAGTCTCCTGGTTCAGATATAACAAGAAATTATTAATTAATCCAGGAAGCAGAATCATGGTGTGACGAGTAGGGAAGCAGCAGCACAAGAAAGGAGTGTCTAAGATCACAAAGTTTTATGCATCTTGCCTTAATAAGCCAAGACACATACTTCTCAAACAGGTATTATGTACATTGACAACAGAAGAATTGCCATTTCCAGCAACGTCATCTCCAGCAGTATCTTTTCCAACAAGTATCTTCATTATGTTTTAATGAATATGAATTTCAGATGTTGTTCTTGTTGCACTCCATTTGGTGCCAGATAAAGACATTATTATTCTCCTGGGCTTTTAGAGGTTTACTTTCTTTTGATTTTATAATATTTTATTAATGTATGTATTGTTTATTTACATAAGCTACCCTGGAATTTCCACTGAAGGGTAGTACATAAATCAGAACATTAAATTGAATTACATGGTCTTTGAACAAATTAGAACATGACAAGTACTCATATCTTCATTTTGATTATTTTTCACTACTACCAGGATAAGCAGAAAGCAATTTTTTAAACTTTTTCAGTATTGTAAATATCACAGCACAGGTTATTGCCAAGGATAGTTAGTGTCTTCAAGTATTTACATAAGGAAAAAATAAATAAAATCCAAGTGACAAAGAGATACCAGACAGTACAGGTTTTCCTCAGTTAACCAAGTAGATGTATTCCTGGCATTATTTCTTTAACAGAAAATCTGGTGCCAATTGTAGAAATAACATGAAAAGGACAGAGATAGGTTCCTTCAGCACAAAAAAGAAGAGCAGTTCAACAAACTTTTTATTAAAAACTGTGTACACAAGAAACAAAAACACCAGGTCAGGTAAGCCTTGCAGAAGTAAACCAAAGTATTTTAAGCCTTCTGGAAACAACCTGAAGGCTTCTTCCAAATCTAGGGATGTCTTTGTCTTTCACCAGCCTCTACTTTTCTTATGATTTCCACTTAGGTGGCCAAACTGGTAGGTCTATGATTCTTTAACATGTTGAGACTAGAGGGTAAGGCAGGCTTAACTGCTTTCCAGTCTTCTTGTCCATGCATGCTCAGCAAGGGATGCTGTTTACCTTGCCTGTTGCAGGCAGGCACACATTGCTACAGCAGGGTCAACTAGAGAAGAACCCCATTCTTTCCCAGCTCAAGCTTTACTGCATTGCTTACTGCAGGCACCCTGTTGCATCCTAACTCTGGAAGCCTGTGTTTCTTCTGCCCCTCTTCACCATCCTCCCAGTGCGGATGCTAGCCAAAAAACCTCCAGTTAGACAAAGGACAAGGAGCGAAAAGGGAAGCATAAAATGGCTTTGCAAAAAGGAGCTTCTTTGTTAAAAGCTTTGTTAAGTGAGGTATGCCTGCATTTTCTAGGGAGGGGTTGTAGATTAAAGACATGGGTAATGAGGTTTATGGATATAAATTAAAAATACTTACAGCAACTTTGTAAGCTGCCTCTATGTAAAACACAAGATTCTGTATAAAGGCGACTTCATCAAGGGTGAAAATAATGCGCAACCCTAATTTAAAAAAAAAACATAATTGGATTGCGGTATATCAACACTAGTTATAATAACATGAGATTAATTCAAACAGGACTACATTCCTGATTCAGCCACAGAGAAGGAAATAACTCAAGGAAACATTTGCAAGCAGTTTCTGTTAGCCCCAAAAGTTCGTATCTATAAAAGTGCTGGTTATTTCATGTGGTGTGTGTGTGAGAGAGAGAGTGAGTGAGTGAATGAGTGAGTGAGAGAGAATAGTCACCCTCCACATTCGTGGGTTAAGCATTCGTGGATTTGATTATTTGAGGATTACAGTATTTCCTGCCGTCTCCACTGCTTTCCCATAGACGACTGAAAAGATATGTTCTCCATTGGCATTTCTAGGTCCTCCTGTGCAATTCTACGGTCCCCTTCTGGCAGAAGTTGACCTTAGAATTGCTCTGGAGGACACAGAAATGACTAGAGAAATGTTCTCTCAAGTTTAAAAAAATGGTGTCCTATATTCAGTTTTTCCACATTAATGAGGATCCTGTGCCCTGAATCCATGTAAAAATTGAGAGATAACTTTGTGCATGTACACATGCACACACACTTGACACTAATCTTGCTGGTGCCCAATGGAATCTTGCTGGTGCCCAATGGCAACATATCTACACTGGCATAAGTGATGGCAGCAGAAAAGAAAGGCTATGAGGACAGCAGCAATGAAGGAAGTAAGGTGTTGGAGATATGGACTGCATGGAGCTGACTGATTTTGTTGGCCTTCACATGCAACTGATACATAACCCTTGAGAAAGTGCAACTGCTGGCCTAGTGTACCAAAAAGATTCCGTCCAGAAACTGCACCTGCAATGGGTGCCTTTTCAGTCTCATGTAGCATAATGCAGAAGCAGATCATCTACTATAATTATTAGAAGCAAATTCTCTATTTCACCCTGCCTTTTCACTGACATTTATACATTGCTAAACAAAAAGCAAAAGAATAATAATAATAATGAGGAGGAGGTTCCAGCATCAACATATGTTCTATATTGGGAACAACACAAATAAAATGCATGCTCATGTCTTATGCAGGAATTGATATTTTTTTTGTGCCTGTAATTCTATCCTGTTAAGACTCTGTTAAATGAGTGCTCTATGACATACTTATATTTCCCCAGACCCTCTCTCCTCCCACTGTGTTTGGTCACAGGCCAGATAAACATATAAGTAAGGCAATATGCTTAAGAAATACAGTTGTCCCTCTGTATCCACAGATTTGGTATCCACGGATTTAAGTATTCATGGCTTGAAAATATGCTTAAAAATTAATCCAAAAAGCATTAAGGGACACCATTTTGCTATGCCATTGCATATAATGGGACTTGAGTATTCACAGATTTTGGTATCCACAGGGGGTCCTGGAACCAAACCCCAGTGAATATGAAGGGACAACTGTAGAGTGTGTTTTTTAAAGGGCAGATTGTTAAGTACTGAAATGACCATCTGCTTTGTCAGTCAATCATCTTTAGGGTGAGTGTCCTTGGTAGCACACTGCTGGTAAAAACAAATGTGTGAGTGTGTGCTTTCCTGTAAGGAATCGCTTCAGCATTCATTCCAGAGAAGATCAAGCCCTTTAGATAACTACAGAAGATCCAGACCTTGGGGAAAAAGTTACTGTTTTGTACTATAATCCCCAGAAATCTCTCAGCTAGCATGTTCAACACAGCAGCATCAGCATGACTAGCTCGATAGCAGTTTGCCTGCTCCAATCTTTAAATGAAGGGGAGGTAAACAGAAGAGTTATGGTCAGATGTTGACCATGATTACATGTTTAATTATAATCCTTTATAATCTGCTGATTATAGCAATGTTTGACCATTCTTTGGGAGGACTCCTGTACGTATTGAAGCAGCTTACCTGATGCTGTCATCTGAGCTAAGAAGAGAAGGTAAAGGGAAGTTGCATCTACTTGAAGATGCCCCCATTCATCATCAGCCACTACTGTCCCACAAGTAGCTGTGTTATACTTGGCATGCAGACAGTCCTTGGTACTCTGCGTATGCTTGAACTTTTCAACTTTATCAACCTAAGAAAAAAACATGCAACATTTTGAAAGTGGTTCTAGAAGTCTGGACATTTTAAAGAACACAATTCTGTTTCAGTGTTCAGTTTCTGATACAGTTAAATTGTTATGTACTTGCATTCCCAGACACAGTGACCAGAAGTTTCAGAGTTGATCAGAAAACATTATTAGCACAGAAATCCAGAAAGCATACCATACAAGGTTGTTGCTTAGAATTGAAACTAAGAGGGCAGACAGTATACTAGAATCATATTGCAATCTATGAAATCTGGCAGGCTTCAGTCCTATTGGTTATCCATCATCCCCTCACCTTCTCTTCCCATACAACCCATTTTTCCCAAGCCAATTCTGCAGCTGCAGGCTTATCTCCCCATTCCCATTAACAACTGTTATACTCCCCACCACAGTTTCCACAGAACACTCATTAACAAGTACAAAGAAATGAAAACATGATTAACAGCAAGGTTACAAGAAAATACTCAAAATGGCAGGAACAGGTCATGCCAGGGACTGATCCTGACATAAATGCCATGGTTCTGAATCTAGCAAAACTATTGAAGTGAACAATGTTCTTACTCTTAAAATGAATAAGAACATTTGACTGAGCAAGGACTCTTCAAGTTTAATGTAGAATCAAATCTTTATACTGGGCTATGGTACACCTTGAATTCATTTGAAAGAGAGACAGAAACTGGGAAACCAAGTTTTTCGATCAAGGCTGTCTTTTTGGCCCTTTAACCCTCCAGATCAATCTTTTTCTGGCCAAAAGAGGAAGGGGTGCTTGCCTTTCCTGAAAGCAATTCACCTTTTAGATATATTGCAGGGCCCTCTTAACTTTTTAGCACAATAGTACCAATTTTGCAAAACCAGATGTGGCTTCCAGCCACTTATAGGATTCGGGGGGGGGGGCATTTTTTGCAACCTTGGAACAGATAACTGGCCCCTGGACAGCTGAAGTTCCCTATCCTGCACTAGCTCCTCAGACGTTCTTGGGACCACCTTATAATACATGGTGTAAATAAGCTAATATCCAATATTACAATCAATATCCTAGGGCAGAAGAGTTATGTAGACTTCTCAGCAACCACATAGGAATCTAAGATTCCCCAAGTGGTGGGCAGTGAATTGTGCCTAACAAGGCACAGGTTTTGACCCAGTTTGCACATGGATCAGGAGAAAAATTCTCAGTCATTAATTGTGAATAATATATCTTTAACTAATGTGAAATTTGGTTCAGAGAAACATTAAGGCCTTCTCTTCTGTGGCACCCCATTTACAAAACATGCTATCCTTAGAGGCTTATTAGTGCCAACACTGTTGTCATTCCAGGGGCAAGTAAGAACATGATTGTTTACTAAAACCTCCAGAGCCTCATTAAGCTTTATACAAATGCACACATGTTCTTGGTTTCTTTTAACTTGTTAAATTGTGTATTATGTTTTTAGCCTTTTTAAAATCATGTTATTATTTACCTGGTTTTAAGTTAGTTGATTTTACTGTACACTGCCCCAAGATCTTTAGATGACAGAACATTTTAATAAATAAATACAGTCATCCCTTCATATTCGCGGGGGTTAGGGGCAGATGACCCCCCATGAATGTGAAAAAACCACGAATAATAAATAAGCAGACGGATGGGAGGCTTTCCACCACTACCCCTTCCCAAGGCAGAGATGGGCTTCACGAAAAGCCTGTCGCTGCCTTGGGAAGGGATGGGGTGGGGTGGGGAGCAGGCAGGTGGGAGACTTTCTAAGACCAACTCTTCCCAAGGCAGCGATGGGTTTCACAAAAAGCCCGTCGCCACCTTGGGAAGGGATGGGGTGGGGTGGAGAGTGGGCGGGTGGGAGGCTTTCCACCCCACCCTTCCCAAGGCAACGATGGGCTTCATGAAAAGCCCATCACTGCTTTGGGAAGGGCGGGGGGGGGTGACTGAAAAGTGCCTTTGCCCCAAGCTTCCCGCTGTCCCAGGGCTTGGCTCTCCACCCCAAATGGAGCCAAGCCCCAGGAGAGTGGGGAGTTGGGTGTGCGGTTTTCTTGGGGAGCGCTCTGTTTAAATCAACTCCCCTCCTTGTGTGCAAGGGAGAGAAGCTGATTTAAATGTACTTGCTGAGGAAACTGTGAATGTGAAAGCCGCAAATGTGGAGGGGCAACTGTAAAATATTTTCTGGACCTCAACTACCAGCAGAATCCTAGCAATCATATTGATTGGGGATCCTGGAAGGTGTGGTCCAAAAAGTAACTTTTCTAAGCTCTGCTCTTCTTTAGCTCCTTAAACATTCTTACTCCTAGCAGAACAAGGATTCTCATGATATTAGACAAATATTTACCCAGAAAAAAAGCCAAACAAACAGAACGCACACTTAAAAAACAAGTTTTGTATTAACAACCATTTATGACAGGCTGCTTTTCAAATTATTTTAGTGAAGCTCATTACTTATACTGATTTTTGAATTATGTTCTTTCAAACTGAAATGGTTTCAAGGGAACATCTGGGGAAAAATTTGACAGGCACAAGAATTACTTGATTCTAACCTGCTTCCTCCTATGCATCACCCCACAAATTGCAGTTGTATCATTAGATAATGACATCATTCTGCTTATTATTACCTGTCTTATCATACACTGCAGAAGTCCTCGCATCAGTTTCACAACATTCTGTGGAAACATAAGGAGGGAGAAAAATCAGTGATCATTCATCTTTGTATGTATTAGCCAGCTAGAGCAATATTTCAAAAACTGTATTTTTTAAGAACAGTGCATTTGTAGAACTAGAATTCTTTGTACGTAAGAAAACATTTTGTTCATAGCTTGAGTACTCTGACATTTTGACCCCTAAAGATACACACTAGAATACTGTGCTACCACTTGATGTGACTCCTAAAAGTGAATGGGTTATCACAGAATTAAATGATATTGTAGTTTTAATAGTCATATTGCTACCTTATGAGAAACTTTTTCCATTCAAGGACACACCCACAGCAGCCATTTGCTCTTTCTGATTCACTAAATTTTAGAAGCTGTACATATGAACATCTCCAATTGAGAGCCTCTTAACAAGGCAAGTCCTGACTGTTTCTGATGATTGGGCTCATTTTCTAATTAGTTCCTTCCCAGTACCAACATTACCTCTTTCCACCACCTTAAGACATGTTTGATGTTGTTTAGAGCAAGAACTGCCCCAGAACAAAATTTTTGCTCTGCTTCAGGTTGCACCCCCTTCACTTCCTCCCGTGTATTAACACAAAAACTGAAGACACTGGAACTGATTTTTTGCACTGTCTTTCTTTAGAGAAGAATCATCACACCCTGAGGCTTCTAGAAGCAGTAATTTTCCACTTTAACCTGAGTATTTTTTTCTAGATGAGTAGGTGATCTGAGATGGGCCCTGAAGCCACTCCAGTCTGAATCTGCTGCCATACTGCTGAAATAATGCAGTTTGACACTGCTTTAACTACTGTGGCTCCATCCTATGGAATCCTGGGATTTGTAGTTTGATGTGCCACCAGAGCTCTTTGACGGGGAAGGCTAAATAGCTCACAAAACTACAAATCCCAGAATTTCATAGCATTGAGCCATGGAGTGTTATTTCAGCAGTGTGGAGGCAGCCTAAGAGAGAGATTAACAACTGTTGGAAGTTAAGGGACTGCTACAGCAAGAGACCTTAGAGCAAGGGACTTAGAGGGGGTATTGGCAAAAATATTTTTTTGGAAAAAATAATTTTTGCCAATGCCCCCTCTCATCCCAGGGGACTTGGGGCAATTTCCCCACATTGTAGAAGGCTGGGGTGTTTTAGGCCCAGGAAAAGCCTTTTTTCCTCCCCAGCAGGAAGTCAATTCTACTTCATATCCTGTGGAAGAAAAGGATTTTCCTGTCCCTAAAATGTGGCAAGATGTGGTAAAACAGACCACTAAAAGCATCTGTGGGCAAAAAAAACAGGGGGGGGGATCTGGGCATCTGGAGGGGCTCAAAAACATGAAGCCCACAGGCCACTTTTCCCACCCCAATGAGTCTTCCTTATCTGAAATGCTTGGGGCCAGAGGTATTTTGGATTTTGGAATATTTCCAATTTTGGAATACTTGCATAAGCATAATGAGATATCTTGGAGATGGGACCCAAGTCTAAACACGAAATTAACTTATATTTCATATATACATTATACATGTAGCCTAAAGGTAATTTTATACACAATATTTTAATAATTTTGTGCATGAAACAAAGTTTCTGTACATTAACCCACCAGAAAAGCAAAGGTATCACTATCTTAGCCACTCATGTGGACAATTTTGGATTTTGAAATATTTCGGAATTCTGGATAAGGGAGACTCAACCTGTAATAAAGAATCAATAGTTATCCTGCATTTAATCTCATATGTAGATTATACACAAGAAAGTAAATAAGGCTATACAGACATACTTGCTCCAATTCATATGCTTTGGCTTTATCTTCATCCCGATCTGCATTCTTCCGGTAGGCCATCCCCAGGCCCCAAACAGCCAAAATGCTATATATGTTATCTCGTACCCACGCATCCTTTTGTTCTGTGCTGGCTGACAGCAGCCCTGTAACTGGGTTCTTAAAAACAAACATAAAAATAATAATAATGAAAAACACAAGTAATTCACCCAAATGTCTTATATCAGAGGTTCCGTAGTGATTAAGAGAGTGAGCTATAAATCAGGAAGTAGTCCTTTTTCAAATCTCATGCCTTTAGCCACACTGCTGTTCTTAAGTTCTATATATCCTGTTTTTATTTGGAGTTAATACTGGCCCACATTTTGAGAGTATATTTAGAAATTGTTAGTACAGGTCGACCCACACATCCATGGATTTGATATCCACTATTTCACTTATCCACATCTGGAAAAATCATGTTCTCGCTAGGAATTTCCAGGTCCTCCAATGTCATTCTATGGTCAACTTCCAGCATTTGTCTCATCAAAAATAATAGGGTTCCCTATTATCCACGGTTTCAGGTATCCACAGTGGGTCTTGGAACATATCCCCCATGGATACGGGGGTGTGTGAAACAGTTTGACCATTCTAAGCAAGCCAACCCAAGACACTTTTCTGCCTAAGGCAAACATAAGGCTGGTGCTTTTCTTCACACTACCAACAGAACCAGCAGCTGAAAATTATTTTGACACTGTATTATGGGACAGCATCTTCCACCACATCTAAAGGTGGCAGACCAACACAGAAGGCAAAGGTCAAGTAGCCTCAAACAAAAGGTTCTGCTCTCTAACAGAGGAAAACAGCCAGAAGGCTTTCATGCTGCCCCTTTCACACATCCCATATCTACTACCTGAGGCAACTACCTCACTTTGCCTCCTGGTAGGGCCAACCCTGATTCTCAGCACTGTATAAGTCAAGGCATAAAGCTACTCTTCTGTTGTCTTTGACCCTGTGAATGTTGACATAATTTATTAATATAGACCTAATTAAATTTTTAGACATTTAAAAACAAACAAACCAAGCATTCTATCCAGAGCATGAAAAACACAATTTTTTGGACTATAAGTAGCCACTCCATCCCTACCATTCCTCCACTGAAATCTGCAGCACTGGGGAAATGCTTTAAGTTTTAAAGGATAAACAGACCGCAACTCCACAGAAAAGAGAAAAAATTACTTTCTGTAATGAGCCGTTTCACCCAAAGGCAATCTTATATGTGTAGGCATACTCAACCAGAGCACTAATTTCTTGCTGTGGGAGGAAAGAGAAGAAGGGTTGTTGCTTTTTTGTTATAGCAGCTTTGGTCTGGGCTTGGTGCCAGAGGAGCAATGGAACATTCTAAGAACATTCTGGGGAATCATCTCTGCACGGGCTTCAAGGTTTAAAGTGAAGCATGTTGTGAAATCCTACAGAGTCACAACTGCTATTAGGAACTGTTCCACTGCATCAGGGACATTGGGGGTTACAATGGATTTTAGTTTTTACCCTCCAAAATTGTTACTACACCTTTTACCAAGAGTAACTGCTCAACTAGAGCAAGGCCATATAATTTTTTAAAATGCTAAAAAATGACTGTATTTATTTATTAAAACAATAGCCAAATTTAAGAACAATTCAAAACATTTTTCTAAAATAGGAGGCAGTATAAAACTCTGTTAAAGCCTCAGCAGCCAGTCAGTTACCTGAATACATTTTCTGGCGTATAAGAATCATAGAATCATAGAATTGCAGAGTTGGAAGAGACCACGAGGGCCATCCAGTCCAACCCCCTGCCATGCAGAAAATCACAATCAAAGCATCCCCGACAGATGGCCATCCAGCCTCTGTTTAAAGACCTCCAAGGAAGGAGATTCCAACATGCTCTGAGGGAGTGTGTTCCACTGCTGAACAGCTCTTACTGTCAAAAAGTTCCTCCTAATGTTGAGGTGGAATCTCTGTTCCTGGAGCTTGCACCCATTGCTCCGTGTTCCATCTCTGGAGCAGCAGAAAACAAGCCTGGTTCATCCTCAACGTGACACCCCTTCAAATACTTAAACAGGGCTATCATATCACCTCTTAACAGTCTTTTTTCCAGGCTAATCATACCCACCTCCCTAAGTCTCTCCTCATAAGGCATGGTTTCCAGACCTTTCACCATTTTAGTCGCCCTTCTCTGGACACGCTCCAATTTGTTAATATCCTTTTTGAATTGTGGTGCCCAGAACTGGACACAGTATTCTAGGTGAGGTCTGACCAAGGCAGAATAGAGGGGCACTATTACTTCCCTTGATCTAGACACTATACTTCTATTGATGCAGCCCAAAATTGCATTGGCCTTTTTAGCTGCCGCATCACACTGTTGACTCATGTTCAACTTGTGATCTACTAGGACTCCTAGATCCCATTCGCACGTAGTCTCATTCAGCCAGGTCTCCCCCATCCTATATCTATGCATTTCATTTTTCCACCCTAAGTGCAGTACCTTACATTTCTCCGTATTGAATTTCATTTTGTTAGCTTTGGCCCAGCTCTCCAGTCCATCCAGGTCATTTTGAATTTTGATCCTGTCCTCTAGGGTATTAGCTACTACTCCTAATTTGGTATCATCTGCAAATTTGATAAGTATGCCCCTAATTCCCTCATCCAAGTCATTGATAAAGATGTTGAATAGCACGGGGCCCAGGACAGAACCCTGTGGCACCCCACTGGTCACATCTTTCCAAGACAAAGAGGAGCCACTGCTGAGCACTCTTTGGGTTCGGCCGGTCAACCAATTACAAATCCATTGAACAGTTAACTTGTCTAGCCCACATTTTACAAGCTTGTTTGCAAGAATGTCATGGGGAACCTTGTCAAAGGCCTTACTGAAATCAAGGTATGCGATATCCACAGCGTTCCCTTCGTCTTCCAAGCTGGTAATCTTATCAAAAAAAGAGATCAGATTAGTCTGGCATGACTTGTTTCTCTGAAACCCATCTTGACTTTTTGTGATTATGGCATTGCCTTCTAAATGTTCACAGACTCTCTGTTTAATGATCTGCTCTAGAATCTTCCCTGGTATTGATGTCAGACTAACTGGATGATAATTGTTGGGATCCTCCTTTTTCCCCTTTTTGAAAATGGGGACAACGTTTGCCCTACTCCAGTCTGCTGGGACTTCTCCTGTTCTCCAAGAGTTCACAAAGATTATTGCCAATGGCTCTGAGATTACATTTGCCAGTTCTTTTAATACTCTTGGATGTAGTTCATCTGGTCCTGGAGATTTAAATTCATTTAGATTAAAAAGGTATTCCTGTACTACCTCTTTACATATTCTGTGCTGGATTGTGTCCTCTGTTCCTTTATCCTCAGGTTGCTCACCCTTTTCCTTTTCTGAAAACACTGAGGCAAAGAAGGTGTTGAGTAATTCTGCCTTTTCTCTGTCCCCTGTTAGCATTTTGCCATCTTCTCCACGTAGTGGCCCTACCATTTCCTTCTTCCTCCTTTTGCTGCGGACATACCCAAAAAACCCCTTTTTAATGTTCTTAACCTCTCTAGCAAGCCTGAGCTCATTCTGCACTTTAGCTTTTTTACTTTACTCCTACACGTGTTCGCTATCTGTTTGAATTCTTCTTTGGTGATTTCGCCCTTTTTTCCATTTCCTATACATGTTCCGTTTAAAACTTAGCTCCGTTGAAAGTTCTTTAGTCACCCATCCTGGTTTCTTGAGACACCTCCCATTTTTCTTCCTCAATGGTACTGTTTGAAATTGTGCCTTCAGTATCTCCCTTTTGAGAAAGTCCCATCCATCTTGAGGTCTCTTCTCTTTTAATATTCCTGACCATGGGATCATCCCCAGTATTTCCCTGAATTTATTGAAATCAGCTCTCCTAAAGACGACTGGGTGTATAAGATGACCCCCAATTTTTCCAGTTAAAATACAGAGTTTGGGATATACTTGCTGTATAAGACTACCCCTCTCCCCAACGCACACCAAATAAAAATTTTTAAAAATCAGATTTGATTTCAATATGGTAATTTTAATTCAGATGCTTATGACATGCAGGTACTTAGCAGGAAAACTGTCACTTATAAACATAAGGCTGTTTGTCATCAAACATGTAAACATAAAGCAGTACAAGTGGATTAAACTTTTCCTAATTCACTCTAAAGCTGAAAGGAAGGATAAGACAATAAACCCATGGGAGCTGCCATGCTGTTTGTTTTCTAAGCTATCAACCAAACTGGAAATGATGATGATACGAGGAAGATAACAAACAATAGAGAGAGAGCATGTGCTGGGCAAGACCCTGGCGAGTTAGCAACGCCCATCATAGCTGCAAGCTACGGTATTTTTACAGGTTTTGCTGACATGACAGATTCCCTTTAAAAGCCTTCAAAATCCTCCTGTTCATCATCTGATATCATAAATACATCAATGATATCTTGTGATACATTTGTAAGGCAGTCATCATATGGATCGAATTCCGTATCAGATGGTGTGGTATAAAGGACGTTATAATCTACAAGGCTGCATGCTTTAAACAGCGTTTAATTATTTTTATATTCATATGACTGAGGATATAGCTGATGAATTGTCAACCTCATTTACCTGTATCCTTGTCAACCCATCCTGTTTGGTTTGGACTTCTAAATCCTAGGAAACATAAGTGGCCTTGGGTTGGGAGAATGAGAAGCATGATTGCCCAGAGGTTTGGTGGTGCTGGTGCTTTGGAATTTTAATGGCTGAAATTAGATCTTTCCAACCCTGAATTATTAGGCCAGTCCCAATTTCACTGGCACGCTGTGGTACAGTTTTAGTGAGACATATTTGTTTTCCTTTAAGAGAAGTGGGATAATCTCTTATGATCTTTCTCTTCTGCAAATACTTACAGCACTTCCTAGTGACAATACCATTCCATTCTAAGCTCCTGTTCAACCTCTTAAAACTTATATTCTGCATTGAAGCTCCGTTGCTGTGAACTGTTTATGCATTTTTTACTTGGAATTTGGCTGGGTGGGGAGTCTTGCCAGCCAAACCTCTGCGCTTCCCCTGGCCAGCCCCATCGAGAGTTGGGGAAGCGCAGAAGCTTGGCTGGCAAGAATCTCCCCACCCAGCCGATTGAAGCAGAGCACTCACTGAGGAAACTGCTGGTGGTTTCCTGAGTGAGTGCCCCGTTTGAATCTGCCTGGTGGGAATGGTGCTATACCAGCTGAAAATAATTATGAGGAGAGAAGGACTGTAAAGCACTGGCCCCTGAGGGAGCAAAGGTGTGCAGGAGAAATTTTATAGTTATTCAAAGCTCATCGCCACCCTCTTCAGTAGCATAGCTTTATACTTGGAAGAAAAGTAGCATAATGTTCTCATTGAAATCAATGGAGAGCCTGACAATGCCCTACTCTCTTTCCAGCAGCACAGGTTCAGTGGAAGAAAGGATTTTGACTAAAGCACCAGAAGGTCATGATAGAGAGCTATGAAAAAAGAATAACCAGCCAGTAAAAATCTAGGTCACAGATACAGTGCACAGATATCAGGGCTCCAAGACATTTTGCTGAGTGAGGCAGAGCAGCAAAAGTCCAGATGCATATAGCAACCCAAGCCAAGCATGTTATTTTGATATAAGGAACAGAAAATTCCACAAGCACTTCTCTCCACTGCCTACACTAAAAATAAAGCAATTAAATAACAAATGTACTGCCCTTTCATTATGATACCCTGAATCTTCTACCTGAAGAAGCTACCTAGCTTGGGTGGCCTGGACTGGAGTGGGACACCTCAGTAGCCCTGGTGGCGCAACGGTTAAATGCCAGTACTGCAGCCACAACCTTGTGAGTTGAATTCTGCAGGCCTCCAAGGTTCCCTCAGCCTTCTATCCTTTCGTATGTTGGTAAAATGAGTACCCAGCTTGTTGGGCACAATTAGCTAACATACACTGTAAACTGCTTAGAGTGTGCTTAGCACTAATAAAGCGGTGTAAATGTGTAAGTTGCATTGCTAAACCATTTGTAAGTCAAATACGGTAATAGATAAATAAATGGATATTTTCTTTGCTTCAAGACAGCAAAATGTCTTGGACCAGTCCAAGCTCCCAGTTTTGGCAATGGAAAGCATCTGTTGGTGAACAGAGCACTGTCAGCCAGCAGCCCCAACAGCCTTATTTCAGTTGACCATGACATTGTAACTGGACAGCAACACAGAGGCTGTTCTTAAAGCTCCCGTACCATTCAGTTACACAAAAACATTTCCTACTGGGAACAGTTGCTGAGTGAAACCACTAAGTCATGAACAGAACAGCTCTCTGGTCCTGTTAAGTTCCCCCTGTGACATAATATTAAGGCAGTCTGCTGGCCACATGGTTGTGATACAGAATTGGAACCTTTTAAGGTGAACAATAAACAGAGCTCCAAGAGATTGGGTGGAACGAAATGCCAGGGTAGCCTGGCTGGAACAGATGGGTGCAAGGTTGACACTTGGTCCAAAAATGCCATCTCACCCATATGACTTACTGACCTGTTAGGTAATGACACTGTGGTTACAAAACTCGCATCTAGTTGTCACAATTCCAGGACTGAAATGGAATTTGTGATCAGTAGGTTTTGCTTCAAAAGCAATCCTAACAAAATTATTAGGGTTCTCCCTGTAGCAATGATCTTACTGAGACGGCCTATCAACAGAGCTTATTAAAACTGTGTTTCCACCACTATATTCTGAGGAAGGCAGCCAAAATCTATCTACACACTCATACACAAACTCGTAATCTCTTTCTCCACTTAATGACTTCCCTTTCCAATTCAAATTCAAAAGACATCCACCACATTACAAAAACACTAACAAATGGATTTGACTCCCAGTTAAACCTGTGTAATGATTCTGCATTTCTATTGCTTTTGGTGGAGCCGTTAAGCACTGAATAAACTGACTGTGCTGGAGTCAGAGTCCAGACCTACTGTGCAGTTCTGGTAAACAAAAGAGCTTACATAATAGCAGATTCCTGTAGAACTGCAGTGATGCTAGAGCCACCTCTGCACTGAAATAAAGAATGTAAGACCTTTTTTCACTTAAAACAAACAAATGCAGATAATATGGCAGCACTGAACATTTTGTTAAATACACACACACACACACACACACACACACTAATCATTAGCCCCCCCCCTGCCCTCAACAATATATGCAGGTAGCACAATGGGGCATTAATGGAATGGGAGGTCTACATGTATACCTGCCATAGCTTCCCTTTCCAGCTGCAAATTGGTCATGTCTAGAGCACAACTAATTTGCAAGACACAGAGATGTCTGAAGAGGAGGGGACACTAAAGGTGCACATAAACATCCTCTTCTTCCTAACAACCTGTTACACTGATGTTAACTTAAGTAAGGAAAGAGGGAAGGACAAGGTTACAAATCCACCTAATAGTTGCATTGTCTAGCCCATATGTTACTAACTTTTTTGCAAGGATATCATGGGTGACCTTGTCAAAGGCCTTACTGAAATCAAGAGATGCTACATTCACAGCATACCTTTCATCTACCATGACTGTAAATCTCTCAAATAAAGAAATAAGATTAGTCTGGTGTGTGCATGCATGTGCATGCGTGTGAGTGTGAGAGAGGTAGAGATGAGAGTGTGTATTGTCTGCAGGTTGTCTGCACTAGGGACTGCAGTTATGCAGCCTCTGAGAAAGGGCAACTGCTTGCACAACCATTTCCTTGCCAGTGTAGTGCCCTAACAGAGTTATAGCCATGGTGCTTAAGTTAAGGTTTAAGCTGGAGCCTAGGATTGCCAGATGAAATGAGAGACAGGGTTCCAAGTCCCTTCAGTGGTTGTGTAGAAGAAAGAATGTCAGCAGGTGCTGCTTGTACGTAGCAAGTAGAAGCCAAGAGCCACAGCAGCAGCATTTCTGCATAACCGGAAGTGAAGATCACAGAGGATTGTAGTTGAGAGGACCTTCAACATCATGTTACCTTAAAATGGGGATAGTATGTCCTGCTGTTAAGCAATTTAAAGCCTGACAGTTCCCACAAATAACTTTGGTACAGAGCAGTATGATTGCTTAGGAACTTCTGGAGCTCAGAAACATTACCTTTTTAAACACAGTTCCCAGAATCCCACAGCTAGCAGGGTGTTCTAGGCAGTCCAAAAAAAATAATTTTCCAAGCTGTACGTACTTTGGAATAACTAGCAATATGTAAAAGTGATTTCTTGCAAATGGTGGCAATTGTATTTCTCTATCTAATGTTGGCACCCACTACTAAATATGTGTCCCCACAGAAATCAAAAACTTCTGTAAATGATTCAGAATACTCTATATATTAAGTTAATTTAAGAACCTCACAGATCAGCAGACAGACATAAATAAACAATGCTTGCTAAAATATATATCAAGACATAAAAGGGTTTTTTAGAATGAGAATGGCCCATTTACCTGTACAACCTGTACTGACCTGGTGGTTCAAAATAGTCTGCTGAACAAGCCGAGCATAGCCATCTAAGCGGACTCCGGAGTTGCTTCTGCTCCTCATCTCAAAGGAGTTCAAAATTCTTCAAGAGAAAAAGTGTGCCTGGCTGCAGTGGGCTTTAGCATTTGCAGTTCATTCATCCATCAACAGGCTGAACTGTAACTCTTGCAGGCAACAGGCATCCTTGTTCCAAAATAAACAGAGCAGCTGTCAACAAAAATGCATTTGCAAGTTTTCTCTACATGGAAGAAAGCTCTTCTGTTCTATATGCTGTTCTATATGCTAAACAACTTCCACATGTAGGACTTTTTCGGACAAGCTAATTGTAGCGCTAGCAGCCTCGCCACGTTGCGAGGCTGCAGTGCTGTAGGGCGTCCCTTTCAGATGACACCCGTCCCTAGCGGTACTGTTGTGGTACTGCAGGGACAGTTGACTGTAATATTTTGGCGATTCTTACTCACGATCAATATTTTGGCGATTTTTACTCACGATCAACAATCGTTGATCGTGAGTAAAAATCGCCAAAATATTACAGTCAAATGTCCCTGCGGTACCGCAACAATACTGCTAGGGACGGGCGTCATCCGAAAGGGATGCCCTGCAGCGCTGCAGCCTCGCAACGTGGCGAGGCTGCTAGCGCTACAATTAGCTTGTCCGAAAAAGTCCCTAGATTCAATAACTGATCAGTTTATCTTATCTTTATAATATGGTTAAAAAATGCATTGAGTATATTTACAGGGGAAATAATAAATCATTTCAAATCCTAAGAATTTTGCTGTTTCTTTATCATGTGTGTATCTCACCTAAGGAAGTTTGCACTAGGAAAGTTAGGATAGTCCACATGGACTTTTCCCATTTCATTCTCACAACAGTCTTGCAAGGAAAACTGAGTAGAGGTGTCATGATTATCCCCTAGGCTTTATGGATAGGAAGAGGCTTGTACCATGGTCTTAAAACCTGGTTCTCCCAAGTCCAAATGAAGTCCTGTTTAATATATCACTTACGAATGTAAGTACACATAATTACTTAAATTACCACACAATGACAAGAACAGCAATATGATATAGCCAATGCATGCTTAACTTCAGTCAATGGAAAAGTCTAATAGGACAGAAATTTTAAATACTCTATGAATGTTCCACAAGGCACATAGCACACGCTGCACAGAGTCCATATTTGGAATCTCATTCCAGTAGTTTCCCCTTGCCAAGAGTTAGCCGTAGCTTTAGATTTCCATCTTTTGACTCCTCTATTATAATAAAATCAGGAAGAATATTGAGTTAACTCTATTATCCTGATTTTTTTTTAAAAAAAATCCAGACAAATCAAAGGCACCAAACTTTGCACATAAAATACATGACCAAATCTGTAATAAAGTTACAATACAAAACAAATGATGGAAGCCTCCAATCAACCACCCTTTCCCCTGTCTCTCAGTCCATATAACTGTTATGGATGTGTACGTGTGTGTGTGTGTGTGTGTGTGTGTGTAAGTCACCTGTCAACTTATGGAGGCCCCATGAATTTCATAGGGTTTTCTTAGGTAAGGAATACTTATAGGTGGTTTTGCCAGGAAGCTAAAATTCCAGCTTTACCTAGTATACCTGTACATCCTAGAGAGAGTCACTGCTCCTGGTCTGGCTGTGCTTTATAAAAGAAACAGAAATTCTACTCTGTATTAGCAATTGCCAGAAGGGTAATAGTGTTTCCTTGTTGCAACAAAAATACCAGTAATCTGCAAATTTTAGGAGCCAGTAATTTGGGGTAGCATTCCATCCTAACTGCGATGGAGCAAAACAGTATAATTATGTTTTTAACTTTTAAAATAAAAATAAAGACAATAACAATCAAGTCAACTTGAATAGTATAACCATTCTACAGGGGTTTTAATATGGGTGAGGCAAAATTAGGGCAGTGGAGCCCCAAATAAGAAGCCTGCCTCCCCAAACTCCTAGTATTGCAGCAATTTAGAACTTCAATTGCCCGCCCATTCAAGGAGTGGAGTTCAGGCATCCAAAGAAATTGGGAAGAAAAAGTTCCCAAAGGAATACAAGCACAGCAAATCCAAGAATTCTAAATGTAAATGATTCTCAATGTTTCACTCTCTGGAGTGTTACAAATTGGAGATTGGAGGAAAATTTCATTTCACCAGGCAAAATCCTGGGGTTGGAAAATAAATGAATAAATATTAACCAGAAGGCATAGGAAAATGGAATACATAACAGAAAGTCAACTCCCTTAGCTTATTTATCAGGGTTTCAAAATCTAGTACTTCAAAATCCATTACTTCAGTAGGATTTGAGGTTTCCATAATTTGGGTAAGCTAGCGGTTCAAGTTAAAGCCATGAAAAAACTAAAAATATAGTTATGTTAATTTACGCTGCAGGCAACTAGAGGGTCCCATAGAAGCTTCAAAATACATTGAACACTTTGGCTTCTGCCATCCTATATGCTTTTGATCTGATGTGTTATGGTTATATACTGCTCAGTATATAAAGAGTTACTTTGGCTAGGCCCAGAGAAGTGGGCATCTTATTCCCTCACTGTATCATTACTTTAAAAAAAATAAAAAAAGCAGATGTAATCGTTGCCTATATCTGAAGGAATCTATTTTTAAAAACAGATTTGTTCTTTTAAACTAATATTGTGTGCTTTGATGTATTCATGTATTTTAACCAAGATGTATTTTTATTGACATTAATTGTTTTGTGTGGATGTGTTCTTCCCTGCCTCGATCCATGGGGAGAGGCAGGTAAGAAATAATAATGATAATTTATTATTAATAATAATAATAATAATAATAAAAAAACTATCCTCCCAGGTGGTCTTCCCAGAATCTCTTGGGAATTTTAGATTTGTTCTTTTAAACTGATATTGTGTGTTTTGATGTATTCATGTATTTTTAACCAAGATGTATTTTCATTGACATTAATTGTTTTGTGTGGAGCTGTTTGTTCTTCCCTGCCTCGATCCATGGGGAGAGGCGGGTAAGAAATATGAATGATAATTTATTATTATTATTATTATTATTATTAACAATAATAATAAACTATCCTCCCAGGTGGTCTTCCCAGAATCACTTGGGAATTTTAGCTTCTACAGAATGACCTCCTCTGTAGGAAAAGGAAACACCTCGCTTCCTTTTCGAAACCTTCAGCACCCATAGGGCTTGAGCTACGTTCCGGAGGTCTCCCCAAGGTCATCCAACCCAACCCGCCACTCTCTACTCCGGCTCCAAAAAAGAATACCCTCCACCGACAGGGTGGCAACCCACCCCACCTTCCCAGTGGCGCAAGAGTGTCACAAGCAATCTGGAGAGGAGGAGTGGGGGGAGAGCAGAGAAAGGTGCTTACCTGCTCCTTCTCCAGGGCGGAGGAACTGGGTGGGCGATGAATGGTTGACTCCACAGTCCGAAGAAAGATGCTCCGTCCCCCGGGCATGAACACCCCTCTCCTTGCCGAGCTCCTCCAACTGGTCCAGAGGAGCTCTTGACACCCAGCCCCGCTGGAAAGACCCGAGAGGCTTGCAGGGGCGCAGCCTCCGAGGGGCGACTTGCCTGCAGGTCGCAATGCCTTTTCCTCTTTATTCCAATCTTTACGGGGCCAGCAAAGAGGCCGGCGGCCGTAAATGCCAGAAGCCGACCGCCTCCTTGTTTGGTAAGCGGCTCTTTTTTTCTTTCTTTCTTTTTTTTAAGGCGGGTCTTGAAAGAGTAGTGGGAGAGAAAGGTGAAACATGCACGTCTTCCCCCTGGCGAAGAAAGGACAAGAGATGGGGGGGGGGGAGAGGGAAACTTGGTGGTATGCGCCTTCCACTACAGTCAAGGGATCACCCTCCCTGGTTTGTGTTACTGCTGGGAGGTAACTATGTTTCTTTATGTAGCTGCCAGGATCCGGTGGCCAGCCCGCCTTGCTTAGGCGAGAGCAGGGGGAGCCTGAGATTGGGTCCGGGCTGCGCACCAGAGGAGGAGGAGGGAGGGGATCTGCTCTCCATTGCGCCCTCCCTCTCTCTGATACAGTTGTCCCTCCGTATCCACGGATTTGGTATCCACGGATTTGGTATCCACGGATTTAAGTATCCACGGCTTGAAAATATTCTTTAAAAAATAGTAATCCAAAAAGCAGACCTTGATTTTGCCATCTTATATAAGGGACACCATTTTGCTAGGCCATTGCATATAATGGGACCTGAGTATTCACGGATTTGGGTATACACGGGAGGGGGGGGTTCCTGGAACCAAACCCCAGCAAATATGAAGGGACAACTGTAGTTCTTCTAAAGAGGCAGAGAGACCTGTGTGCTATTTAAAAACTGGGCTACTATTTAAATGCATGGGAGATTGTATCATACCTGACATTTTGACACCACTCTGCAGTTTGTACAGTGGTGGCAGCTGGGTAATTTTAGACTCTGGGTTTCATGCTTAAATCCAAGTACAACAGGGCCCCCGTATCCACTGATTCATTATTCACTGATTCAGTTATGCATGGGACACAAAACAGCACACCTATCATGGAGCCTTCCTAGAAAATGCCTGAAGAGGAACCCTCTCTAGACATTTTCTACATCCTCCAAGGCAACTCTATAGTCTTAGTCTTCCCTAGGGCAAAGCATGGCATTCAGCTGTCCTTTTTGAGACCATTGTACTTTTTCCCTTGTGGAAGGTCACACTGATGATCCAAATTAATAATATGCCAGTTTATTAATACACAATTTCTGAGGTCTCTAGAAGTGGGATGTAGGCTGTGCTAATATTTTGGACATATCATGAGACCATATGACTTGTTGAGCAGGGATGGGGTGGAGAAACCAATCATGTTTGATAATGTGGAAGACAGTAGGAAATGAGAAAGATTGTACTACAGGTGAATAGACTCAGCCACAGAAACCATGGCTGTGAGTTTGCAAGACCCGAGCAGAGCTGTTGATGACCAGAGATCTTTGACGTCTCTTATTCATAGGGTCATCATAGCTCAAGATCAGCTTGACAGCAAATAAGAACAGCCAATCCTAACGAATGGTAACATATGTGTTTGTTGTTATGTGCCTTAAAGTCACCTTAGACTATTTTTTCTTGTCCAGATTTATACAAAGAAGGTTTGCCATTGCCTTCCTCTCAGGCTGAGAGAGTGTGATTTGTCCGAAGACAGCTGGTAGATTTGCATGGCTGAGCAGGCATTCAAACTCTGGTCTCCCAGAGATTTAGTCCAATACTTTACTTCAAAATGTGGTCATCCAGCCCTATTGCATCCCATTCATTCTGAGCGTGGGTTTTCTGATACTATCAGGGCAGGACATTTGTCCCAAAGTCCTTCCCTGACAGTACCACTGAACCTGCAACCAAATTATCAGGAAATTTTTCAGAGCATTGCATTTTTTATTTATACAGGGGACCTGACCAGATTTTTGTACCTATTGAGAATGATTCAGAAGAAAATCCCATCTCAATGTCACTTGCATTAATACTGTGTATAAAGTTTATTATCGTGTATGAGGGAATGTGAGGGAAAATGGGAACCATTCTTGAGAATTCAAAGTCTGTATTTGTTTAAAAATCTTAATTAAGTTTTCATGGTCACAAACATGCAAGTTTTCAAATTCTCCAGAGAGAGCTTGCATCTTCATGACAGGAGGCAAAGAAAGTGGGGGGAAAGGGGAGGCAGAGATTTGACATTCAAGTCCTGGACTCTATATGGTGACAGTCCGAAAACTGGAGGAGAGGGGTTTGTTGACACTCAAATAATATCTGCAGTACATGTGATGTGATGGGTTCAGTTTTTACCTTGAAACCTTCAATTATTTGAGCCTGAGGTTGATGCATTAGGGAGGCATCTATGTATGTTTTATTACTATTTTGATAATATGTAGGATTCTAATGACTTTTGAGCTTCATGTGTATGTGATGGAAGCAGCAGAAATATGGGATTTGTGTACAGGGTCAACAGACTTAAAGTTTGGGGGTATCTTTATTTTACTAGTTCTATCCCCTACCACCAATTGGGTCTAGATGCAAACTACTTGTGGGGGAGGGGGCAGAGGTATCCCTAATATTGCCGGACAAGATGCTACTGAACCCATTCTTGCCTCAGAAACATGTTTGCAGCACCAAAGCTGTTTCAGAACTGGGTTTACAGTCCATTCATAGAATAATATGCAGGGTTTTCCATCCTTGAAGTTTTATTCCACTGGTATAATTCACAGGGGTGGAGATATTTATTGCTGCTATTGTAAAACCATTAGAAATTACTCTCTTGTTGGAAATTCTGGTTTCCATTCTGATTGTGAATAGTATTATGCATCATAATATTACTGTTTCTGTTAACTAGTGCTCCTGCTCTTTCTTGCACAGTTGGTAGATATGGGGTGTCACTTTAAGTCAGTCTTCCCCACAACCAAGCTGACGTCATTATTTATTGAACCAATCTCAATGTAACAGCCTCAGAATTCAGCCTGACATGTATGAGTTTCAGTCTACAGACCAACCTTCTGTTTTCTCTCTTTCTCATTTTCTTCTTTCTTTTTTTCCTTTGCCTTTTTTCCCTCTTCTCCATTTTATTTTATTTTATTTTATTGTCTGCTTTATTCATTTTATCACATTCTATTAATTCAGTCTTTATTAGAGTACCATTTATTTTATCCATTCTTTCTTCTGTTCCTTCCTGTTGAGGGTGTTCTGTGAGACAAATTAGTTAAGAGAAGGGAGAACAATGGAGTAGTGGATCACAGTGTTTTTCCAGCTGGAAGTCCTTGGGGTTTCTTTCTTTCTTTCTTTTTCTTTCTTTCTTTTTTTTTTTTTTTACTATCTTCACATTTTTGGAGTTTTTTATTTTTGGTTTTTGCATTTGTTTAAGTGTTTTGGGGGAGGAAATTGTTGTCACTTCTTTTTAAATTTTTTCAACCACCTGAAGTGTTCATTTCCTGTATTATTTTCATTTTATTCATTTATATGAGATTTTATAAGGTTTCTCAGAGTTTGTAAGATTACCATAAGCAATATAATCAGTCAAGTGATGATTTATGGAATTAATACCTACATATCACAACTTAGGAAATATATGCTATTTTATGCAAGCTTTTTAAAAATCAAGTTCTGTAAAATGGGAATTCATGGGTGTGAAGTAGTGCTCAAATGTACTGGTGGCTTAATGCTTAACAGAATTTCTTAGAATCTTGAAGGGCTGCGAGGTGTAAACAAAAAAACCACAAATGCTTTCTAAATTAAAAGAATTTAAGGCTAACATCGCATTCCTGCAAGAAATCTATTTAATGACAGAGGATTGAAATAGCCTTCAGAAAAATTGGGTTAGTCTATGTTATAAATGTTTCTAGATGGTATAACGGTGTGGCATTCCTCTATAAACATGTTTCTATTTCTAAAACAGTAGGCTGTAACAGATCCAGATGGAAGGGGTTTTGATTTTACTTGTAAGATATTTTGAAAAATTGTTTTGATTAATGTTTATGGACTAATTGTGATGTACCAGAGATGTTTCATAATTGTTTTAGTAACCTTGTTGACTTAGAATATGATTATTTCATTGTTGTTGATGATTTTAATGGAATTTTGGACCTTTGCTACACAGAAATACACCTCTGCCAAGGACATAATCCATGGAGAGAACTACATTACAGCATATATGAATGAATATGGTTTAATTGATGTGTGGGGAACTGTTCACCCAGGAGACAGGGCATATACCTTTATCTCTCTGGTCAACTATAATTGTTTCAGATTACTTTATTTCTTAATTTCTGCATCATTAGTTAGTAGTATGAACACACGCAAAACTGAATCCTTGATAATATCAGACCATACACTGGTTTGTTTAGAACTGCACTTTTCTAATGCTCCTAAACCCTTTAGTCTCTGGAGTGTTAATGTTTTGCTTCTCAATAATGAACAGTTTAAGGCTCAAATTTCAGCAGATCTGACTGAATATTCAAAAATAAATGAAGGCTCTGCAAGTTCATACAGTATTGAATGGGAAGCATGTAAAGACTACATTTGGAGTAAAAGCATTGCTTACTCATTTTTTAAAAAATAAAATTTAAAAAAAAAACAATTCTTGAACAAGCAGCTGAAAGCTGTAGTATCTCAATTTGCTGTTTTCCCATCTGAACAACTTTATCAAGAATTGCAAAAAGTTAAATATGAATTGAATAATATCATCTCACAACAAATGGGCTTTGACATGTCTGCAGCAAGCATATAAGGAAAATGGGCAATATTTCAACAAGATTCTGGCACATCGGCCTAAGCATCAAAAGCAACACAATGTTATTTCAGCTATCAGATTTCCTGATTTTGTTATACTGGAACATTATTGTATGTGACCGAGATCCCTTTTAAATGTAAATAATGTTTTTAAAAAGTCAGTCCTCCCCAGACTAGTGCCTTCCAGTTATATTGGGCTGCAGTGCTGGGTGGGGATGATGGGTGTTGTAGCTGACATATTGGGAAGACACTGCATTCATTATGTCAGTTTTCCATGCCAGAGCAAATTTAACTTTTGTAGGGAATGACAACTCAGAAGACCCAACTGATGAGGTTACTGACATTTTGGATTAATTTGTTCTATGAAACCAGGCTACACTCTCACTAGTTCTTTTGAGAGAAACATTGGGCATGATACAGGCATGTGTACATAGTAGGCCTCTAAAATGTCCCACAGTGTTCCCCAGACTTCCTTGTGCAGGATGTGACATAAGCTACTTTCTCAGCCTTTTTAATAAGGGGTGATTGAACAAACTAATGGGGGGTAAGTCTGTCAACAGTTATTAATTATGATAATGAAGTGGAGCCTCAATAAGCAGAGGCAAATTATTCTGAACCCAGCTTCTGAGGAGCTATCAGTGTTGAAGGATGGCAGAGTTGTCATGACTTCTGTGCCCATTTTTAAATTTTTTTATTTGCACATCATCTCAGCCCAAAGCTTCAGATATACCCCAGAGATAATGGAGAACCTTCATAGAGTTGTGTACGGTAATTACATTTCATCTTTCATTTCACAATGCTCAGTCCTTCATACTATACTGCACCAGATCCTTGGAGAACAACAAGGACCCTGTTAAAAACACCACAAGTTTTTAGTGGTGATGACCATTGCCAGCATAGCCAGGATTAAGAGCTTGAAGTCATTTAGCAAAATTGAAGGAGTCAGGTCCATATTTCTTCATTTTTTAAAAAAAGTGTTGGATATTTTAAGTTGGCATGATACCATCATGCCAGCTTGGGTTCCAAAAAATAAATCTTGCCGCTGAAAATTAAAAGTGGAACAGAAGTTTTTAAAAGCTTTGCAAGATTAACCAGTCAGTCAACAGAAAACATTAACAAAAAATACAGTCACAAGTTATACATTATTCCAAATCATATATCAGTTTCATTAACTTTATAATGATACATGGCAAGAATTTACAGATGGGACAAACTGTTCTAATATTCAGGATGCCTGTAGTCTTACCATCTGTATTCAGGATGGGAAGGTGGTGCAGGAAAAAACATTAGGTTTTATATTGATGATCATGAGGGATGCTGTCTGCTCTAAGGACAGGGCAGTCAATGCTCCCTTAGGCATCAGATTCTTGATTTGATTTCAAACAAACAAAAAAAAATCTTGTTTGATTTTGTCTTTGTACATCACCTAGGTAATATTAGATGCTTATGATAAATAACAACAATAATTTAGGTGGATGCTTATACTTATTAAACAGCTCACATTACTTAACAGGTAAATTTCTACCTAGGTTGTTGTTTATAAGTTTAAAACCACTGAGATACTGTGCAAATATTAAAATGAACAAGATAGTCCTTTGTTCTAAGTTACACGAGCAGTATGCAAATACAATGAGTCTACCACACAGAGATGTACTGAAACCCAAATCTGGGAATGTCTGGAAACTTTGTTGTCAAATGACCCTTCATCTCCCCCTGCATCCTGATTCCGATCATGGATGGCTCATGTACACGTCTCTCTTGCTAGAAAATTACTTGAACAGAAGTAGATATGGTCAGTGGCAGTTCATTGACCAAGGAGGGGCTTAAAACTGCAGAGTTAAGAGCTTCTCTGGTGACAGAACTTACATTTACATTTTGATCTTCTTCCTAAATGGTAGAGGACTGTTTAAAGTTATTTTGCATAGTTTTCTATGTAAACACCAATGAGCAAACTGAAATAATTAACTCTGTACGCATGTATAATTAAAATAAAGCTTCACGAGTCCACACAACTATTTTCTATACAAAGGAATATTAAATTTAATTTACAGGAAATAAATATAAAATTATAGGATAATCGAAGGTAGATGTTGTTTAGACTATATACAATACCATGATGTCTGTTACTGTATCCTACTGAAAGGAAGGTATAGGCATCACATTATTTTGAAAGACAATTTAAGTATCTCTTTCAATATTTAGCTTGTAGTTTTCTATATTAATACAACATTACTGCATAATGGTTTGAATTATTCCTAACTTTCAACTGTAAGTTGAAATTGTAAAAGGATCTTCTAAAATTCATCATTTTAAAAACACAAATTATGCTGGTCATGTTTTCCAGCCATAATGCTATATGTCTAAAGTACCTTCTCAATTAATACCAATGACATTAAAAGAAAGAATAATACAAACTCTTTGGCAAACTGATGTTACCTTAAAGCTTTGCTGTTGTATATTAAATAATGTCTTTTTTGGTCTTCTCACAATTTGGTCTTCTCACATTAAGTTAAACAGTTAAAATAAATCTGCATGTCACTTTGTGAAACAATAGGGACATTTTTTTAAAAAAAAAATGTCACATAGGTTCAATGAAGTGCAGGCTCCCCCTCTTTGAAGTCCTTCTCAATGAAATGCAAGATTTTTTGTGTCCTGTGTCATTGTTCTCTTGAAATACAAGCTGTTTTGCTGAGAAGTCAGGAAGTCGCACATCACCATTTTGCACGTTGAAAGAAACACCATTCTTTTCACTGGGCGCATTACCTAAAACATTTTTTTAGAAGTTTGTTAGAATTTGATGATGGCAAGTCACTGACGTTTAGGATCATCTCCCTCTCCACACACATGCCCCATGACCAAAAGGTCAATTCAGATACTCTATTTTCTGTATGGTAGAACTTGCCATGGGTCAGCATAAGAGGGGCGCTCCAAAAAAGTGATATAAGGACTCCTTGAAACAACAATGCAGAAAGAACCACAACCCAGAAACATCACCCAAGGAGACCTTTTGTTGTGCTTTCTGCAACCAGACTTGTTTATCTCAGATTGGCCTTTTTAGTCATCAGCGTGCTTGCAGAAAGTGCGGGATGAGTCCTTCCTGAATCTTCGCTTGCGAAGAAAAGCCAGAGAAAGAGAGAGAGAGAGAGAGAGAGAGAGGGAGGAGATACCAAGAATCATGGGATCATGGGAATGCTGCTGCATCTCATTTCTTTTAGCTCATAACCACATAGGAGCTTCCAAGCCCACCAAGTAACATATAAATTCATCCTGAAAAATAGCTCCACGTACAAGTGTGTTAATTTTAACCACATTAGCAAATCCCTTGTAAATGAGGGTTGTGTTTCACAGCTTCCCATCTTCAAAAGCAACCCCACATTGAATATAACTTCTGACAAAGTCCTTAGAAATCAAAGGAATTTTTTCAATTATTCTTGTTTGCCTGCAAATGGAGAAAAATTGTATGAAAAGATTTATAATTATTCTGTTTGCTTCTGTCTAGTGAGCAAGCTAAACAGATGCGCCCTGAAAACTGTGTAGGCAGCATTGAATGCTTAGGATGTGCTATTTGAATATATGAAAGAAAACAAAAAGCTGGTTCTATTAAATATGTCATTTGTTTAATTTCTCCTCTTGTATACAGTAGCTTTAAATATAAAAATAATAATAGTTTGAAAGAGTGAATATTTTAGCATACGTACCATTTCCATTTGCATGTACCGAATAATCATTATTCATTAGCATTGAGGTGGAATTGGTGGAGTTGCTGTTTGATTGTAAAGAGTGGGAAGAACTGGATACACCTTGGTTAACATTCTGCTTTTTTAAACCATTAGTAGCTGTTCTACTCCAGTCTACAGGAGAATAAAGATAACAGAAATCATGTTGGGATTTTAAAGCTCCATGCAAAACAGAAATTTTATTTCTGCTTCTACAACACCTATTTTTATGGGATTTTGAAAAAAGCATGAATAACCTTCGGTTTGGCAAGCATGTGGGTTTGCCCGCCTTCGGCTCCCCCCCAGGCAACAAGCCTTTTATTTCCAATAGAAATCAATGCTTTAAGTGCATTCTTTCCCACCCCACTTCTCTTTCCCCCACTTCTTTTCCTTCCAACAGAAAGCAATGCTTTCAGTGCTTTCTGACCCACCACACTTCTGCCCCCACTTCTTTTCCTTCCAATAGAGAGGGGGTTTGCCTGGTCTCCTTCCTAGCCTTCGGCTCACCCCACCCCCCAGGGAACAGTGAGCATGGGGGTTGGCCCAGCCTTGGGCTCCCACTCCCAGTGAGTGGCGAGAGGTGGCGACTGAGGCATCCACCAACTGTATTTGTTATTATTAAAATTTCAAGTGAACTGCTTTTATAAATAACATGCTTGTATTTACAGGCTAAAGCAGAGAATACAGATTATCTGTTTCACCATTGGAATGTAAACAGAAGCCCCATTCGAATCCTCAAGTCTCTTTTGACTAGACGTGTTTGTGGATAGCTCTGCCCACAATCTTCTCATATTCAGTGCAAAGTTATAAACAGGGCCCTACCTGCATACAACTGCACATGGACAGACCCTGTGTACATTTAGAAGACCTGACGTCACAGGCTCCAGTTATGTGGAAGAGCCTTTGCTCGTACAGTTGTATGTGCATAGGGATTAACATATGGAGGTCAAGGTTGAGGCCAGTGGACATGCCCCTATTCCATCTACACAATCAGTCACTGAAGACCTGATGGTCAATATGGTACTTACTATAAATGTTTTGCTAAATGGAGTGGCTACCACAACTCAGGGGCAGTTACGTTGGATAGAAAATCCACATAATCTCTAAAAACTATGGAATGGAGCTCAGTTTAACCCCCATCCACCCATACCTGCAATGCCAAAGTTCTCTGACTTTACTAACACAGTCAGACCTAATATCTGTGGAACCATTATCAACAGTTTCAGTTATCTGTGGACGCAAAACAGGGACACATACCATAGAAACCATAGAAAGGCATCCTCTCTAGACATCCTCCAGGTCCTCCCAAGAAACTCTATTGTATGTTTACTGGAAGTCTATTACTTCTAATAGTGTTCACTGTTATCTGCGGTTTCCAGTATCCACGGTTAAGTCCAGGAACTGAATCCCCGCAGATATGGGAGTCCAACTGTATTTTTTTTTAAACTCCAGGCCAACTACCACTCATTGTAGGATGGCTTCTGTCATTTTTGAATGCAACATTAGCAACTTTATCTAACTGCATATTTCAATCATAAATAATACATGTAGAGTTGTCCCTCCATAGCCACGGATTTGGTATCCATGGATTTAAGTATTCACAGCTTGAAAATATTCTTAAAAAATAATAATCCAAAAAGTAAACCTTGACTTTGCCATCTTATATAAGGGACACCATTTTGCTATGCTATTGCATATAATGGTACTTGAGTATTCACAGATTTTGGTATCCACAGGGGGTCCTGGAACCAAACCCCAGCAAATTTGAAGGGACAACTGTAGTCACAAAAGCCACAGTTTGGTATCTGTTGGAAAATTTACTTGGTGAAAAAAAATAATGTAAACTGAATGGGATTAAGAAGCATGAGTAAAACTCTGCTTGTGCAGGCATCCTTTCTGAAGCCCCTCTTCCCCACTGTACCTACTTTCACCCATGAAAAGGTGAAGAGGGGACATTGGAATATCTTCACATGAGCCATAGAGAAAGACATAGTGAGAGGGAGGGTTGGCAGAACTGAAGAGCTGTCTTGCACAAGCAATACATCCTGGGATCCAGCTCTGTAACTGTACACAGTGTGTAATTTCAAACAACAGTCTTTTCATATTTACCAGAATTTTCAGCCAGCCTGTATTTTCCACAACACAAATACCTTCTCCACTGTTTTCGAACATTCTCCTTGGCTACACAGTAGAAAATAAAAATGAAGAATCCTGCAAAATAATGTGCTAGAAGTTTAAACGCATTGCTTTATGTTCAGTGTTAAACAAAACTGATACATTATTCTTCCCCTCAAACCCAACCTATGGCTAGTTTTCTTCCTCAGTGATTAAACTGCATCAGCTTGGTGAAAAGTCTCTCATAAGAATGCGTGAGAGCTCGCAGCCATTTCACACAACTAATCTTTCACTGACAGTTATCTTGTTGAGAAATGTAATCATGTAAATAACACTGATTTTTATTTTAAAGACATACCTATTTGGTATGTAAGAGTGCTGTGTGTGTGTGTGTGTGTGTGTGTGTGTGTACACATTTTCAAAATATGTGTGAAACATTAATACACTTTAAAATTTATAGGACAACATTTCCTGTCATTAAAGGAAGGTATTAAAGGGAGGCATTAGAGATAGAGAGCCTAAATTCCCTAAAGGCACCAGATCCTGTCTGATCTTGGAAGCTAAGCAGAGTCAGCCCTGGTTGGTACTTAGGTGGGAGACTGCCAGTTAATACCAGGTGCTGTAGGCTATATTTCAGTGGAAGGAACTGGCAAAACCACCTCTGAGTATTCCTTGCCTAAGAAAACCTTATGCAATTTATGGGGGCACCATAAGTCAGATGACTTGAAGGCACATAAACACACACATTAGAGATGATGGTGTTCCCACTACAAAGTTGTCCATCTCACCAGAGTTGTTTCAGATTTGATTCTCTCGTACATGGCTGATCTGAGATTTTTTTAGATTATTTTGATCCTGCAGAAGTTTATCATGTTTATAAAAGAGAGTTTCTGATAGGATATGAATATTTAACTAAATCATGTAAGCTTTCGATCTGCTGTGATGACAAACTCACTTCTGATAAAGTCCCTACCTTCAACATCAATATAGTGAATAAATGTTTTCACCTATGTGTAATTAATTATGTTAAATGTGTTAAATATTGAAATCATGGAATTAGGGTATGTGGTTTTTTGAATGTATTTGTGGTGGTGGTTTGAGATTTAGAGTGCTTCTGCAGGTTCTTAGACATATTCTGGTCATTACAGATCAATATGAGATACTTTCGAAAACCCCCAACAGAAAGCTATATTTTCTTGTGTGTGTGGTTGTGTGTTTTCTTATGTGTCTGATATATAATGACCAATGCATACATACAGACAGAGAGAGACACAAGAGAGACATACACAGTATTTTCTACATACAAAAAAGCCCAGTACATACCTTGCAAGGTGTTAAAGATGGCAAACAGATACATAAATACAAGGTTTACAGGACCCCATGCGAAAAAGGCAAATCCCCAAGTAATTCCCAATAAGAAAGTAAGGCCAGCAACACTCCTAAGATCTTGAATGCTGGTTTTTCGCTGGGCACCAAGTTGCTTCTTCTTTTTGATTCGGCAGAGCTGAATCAGCACTACTATAAACATGCTGATATTCAGCAAGAATATCATGCAGAAGTATCCCACAACAGTGATGTAAAAGACAATATTATTGTTAATCCAGCAGCTAAAAATACAGAAAAGAGAAATGGAAAAGAAAATACCAATCAGGATTATATACATTTTGAAATGGTAAGGCTGAGGATCAAATACAGAGAGCCACATGACTTTTTGCTATTTAAACACCATCTCTCCATGCAACATGGTAAAAATACCTTTTAAAACAATATCTGAAATCACGGCCTCAGACTGTAACGTAACACATTTCTACCTTTATTCACTGCAACTCATAACTAAGCAAAAATTGCATTCACTGATTTAAAAATAGCTTTCTTGCTTAATGAGATTTTTGCTTGGATTAATTTTCTGCTTTGTACATAACTATAATTATGTGCATACAGAGAATGATAGAAGGATGGAAAAACAGACAGACAGAAAAGAATCTCACCTGCAGTGTACTGATTTTGTTATAACATCCAAATTTATTTATTTTTTTATTTTCATGCATGTACATTTTATTTTTATTTCTTTATTTTTCTTCTATCATTTTCTTGGGTCTAAACTTTAGGTCAGGATGGGAAAAGTGCAGCCCGCATGTTGCCCACTAGACCCCAAAGTGTTTTCACCCCCCACAAGCCTCTGGAGCCTCCACCCTGTAAAGTAGAGGGACACTGCCCCCCCTACTTTAAACAGGGAATAATGCTTGCCATGCCTTGTGATGGACAAGCCTCAGCTTCCTGCAACAAACAAATATTGTGCAAATGTCCTCACACCCCCTCTTGCTCCAGTCCTGGCTTAAAATCCCATTCTGCATTCACAAACACTTCTACCCCCTTCTTCTATTCACCATATTCACTCCAGTGCTGGCTTTAAATCTTGCCCCTTGCTTGCAAATGCTTCCACCGCCACCATCCATCCCCCTCACTCCAGTCCTGCCTTAACATTAATTAATCTATAAATGGCTGGATTTTATTTTTAAAAACAATTAAAAAATTAAAAAGTGTGCCGCCCCAGTAGTTTCAGATGCCCACTGCATTTGTTCACCTCTGCTTTTGATCCTAAATTTATATTCCACACAACTCGTACGAATAGCCTAGGGTGCTTGGTATTTTTTTGTTTGTAATGTAATAACACCAAGAATAAAAATTACTTAAATTAATACTCTTAACCTCTGTCTGATTTTTACTTACAATTCATCAGCAGAACCATTGGGAAACTTTCCATATGATCCAAGTCCATAGTTATCTGGAGATATTGCCAACACAATAGCTATGACTACTGCTGGCAGCCCTGAAAGATTTTTTTAAAAAAGCAATCATATAGGTTGGAAAGAATACTGGAAATGCATAGCTAACATTTAGGCAACAGGGAACAGTGGCGTGGATCCAGAAATGTCTCGTGCCAGCAGAATAGTACTTTAACTTGTGGAAGACTGAATTCTTCCAGTTTCCCCCCCTCCTGTTTCACAAGTACACACATACCCCCATGTGATTTTCCATTTTGTTCAAAAAAGCTCCATCAACCCTCAGTAACAGCTTTGTAGGGAAAAAGCTGTAGTTATGGCATTGGGGGGCAGAGGAGGAAAGCCCAAGTCTACAAGGAGTAGTAGTAGTAATAGTAGTAGTAGTGGGGAGATGATCCTACATTTTCCCCAGCTCAGGACTCAGAGAGGCTTACAAAAATTGAAACGGACACAGCTGAAATCTTCTTTCCTGTTGAAGTTGTCCAGGTGTTTGTGGATTTCAATAGCTTCTCTGTGCATTCTGACATGATAGTTGTTGTTGGCCTAGTCCAGAATTTTCTGTGTTTTTTGAATTTTAGTATTTTTAATATCTAATGTTTTATCTTTATAAATTGTTTAATTGCCTTTTAATTCTTATATTTATACATTTATTCATGATTTTGTACAGTTTTTAATTTGTACTGATTTAAATATGTTGTTAGATTCCTTGAAAGAAAGGTGGAATATAAATGAATAAAATAACAACAGCAACAACAACAACAACAACAACAACAGAACACAGAGAAGCCAAGAATCTAGGTTAAGATATAATGCTAAGCTTTTAAGCTCTGGCAAGCTTATGATTACTTTAGTTACTCCTGATTGCAGGAAGAGCCAAATGGAAGCAACTGAACAACATGCTACAGACATTACTGATAAACCAGGAGTCTCAGCAATTCTGGCTGTTTGTGTGCAAACATGGCCATTATCAGATAACTCTTTACATTACAACAGTCTTATACAGTATGGCAGATTTTCTAGAGGGGAGTGCTTTGAATCCTACAGATGTGAGCTATTGTACTTGAATCTTACAGATATGAGCTACTGTTCCATCCGATGGCATGCCACAAACAACAGTGTGCATTTTTAACAGAAGCAGAAATTGTAGGAGCAGAGACCAGCTGCTTGCAGCAGGATATGAAAGCTATTCGTCCTTACAACAGGGATAGGAAGGCTGAGCCAAAATACATCTATAAAGGAAGGAAGGAAGGAAGGAAGGAAGGAAGGAGTATGGAATAATCAAGTTTTAAGCATTTGAGGCACCAGCTCTTGTCTGATCTTGGAAGCTAAGCAGAGTCCTGGCTAGTACTTGGATAGGAGACTGCAAACAAATACCAGATGCTATAGGGTATATTTCAGAAGAAGGAATGGCAAAACCACCTCTGAGTATTCCTTGCCTAAGAAAACTCTATGGAATTCATGGGGTTGCCATAAATTGACAGGAGACTTGAAGGTGCACGCACACACAAGCATTTGCCAAAAATGCCCATTGGCTTAAACTGATCACTGTTGAGTATGCAAGCTCAAAAGTGGAATGGCAACTCAAGACAGCCTCCTAATTAATTGCAGAGAAAGAGCATTCAGAGAGTGTATCCCTAACCTGTAATGAAAATATAGTCATCCTTCCAGATCCACTAATTCTTTATCCATGGATTCAACCCACCATGGCTTGAAAATATCCCACCCACCCCACAAAAACATCCCCAAAAGCAAATCTTGCCATTCACCATTTTATGTAAGGGACACCATTTTATTGTGCCGTTGTATATAATGGGACTTGAGCATCCATGGATTTTACTATCCATGGGGGGTCCTGGAACCAAACCCCAGTGGATACCAAGGGCCCTCTGTAAGTGTTATCAGCTGTGAAAATTAATATCGTAACCTCCCTATTTAAAAATGATCAAGCATCATTAGACATTCATAGGATTATCTTTCTATTTGCAACATTATGGTGTGGCAGGTTAAGCAAAAATAGTAACTTGATTAAGGCTAGACTATGTCTGAGGGTTGGAGATGGTCTGAATCTATTTCTGCCTGAATCCATGTTGAATTCCAGCTCACTGTGCACTAGCATCTAGACATAATCACACTCAAGATCTACTGAAAACAACAGAAATTAAGTCTGAATGAGTACCACCAATTTCAGTGGATCTACTCTAAACTTGACTACATCTGAGAGATTATCATTTCACCAGTGGCAGCACTAGGGGTGTGTGGAGAGGCCGAACCACACCAGGTGACACCGTTGGAGGGGGGGTGACACTGGCCTTAGTAATGCCACAGCCTCACAACACTAAGTAAAATAAATGTAGATAATACATCTTCCAAACAGAAATACAAAAAAGATAGACATACCCCAACCAGCAATGCAGAACTTCAGGATATATTTCCGGACATAGGTGTTGAATACTTTGACAAGGGCAAGATACATGTGGAAAGCTTCAAGGCCCATCCAGGTAAAAGAAACCAAAAGGAAATAATGAAGAAACACAGCAACTGAGATGCACAGTCCTCGGATATTATATAGAGCTATCCAGGAATCCAGGAGAAAAACTAGGTTCAGTAAAAGTAATGCAACACACAGTTGAATAAGGATTTTAGAAGGATAATCTCTTCGTATTTTCCTGTAAAAGCAAAGAAATAAAAGGCTATAAGCTGCCATATTTAATATTACCTTTGGAATTGTACATGTCGCACAAGGAATATTAATTGTGTGTTTATTTTATTTATCAAAGAGCAATTTGAGACACTACTGTAATTTCATCTATTTCCAAATGCAGTTCAAAGACCACATGTGCAGGAGAAATCTAATGATGAAATAGCATTGAATACAAATATTCACATTACTTTATTACACATTACTTTATGTCTGAAGTGCTAATTGGCATAATTGTGTTTTTTCAATTATGGGAATTTTTTATATATTATCCAACTTTGCATTTTAAACAGGCCACTGCCAAATAATGAAAAGATAATATTAGAATTACTTATTTTAGAAGCAAAACTTTTTTTGTTAGCTTTTTTAAAAAAACTGACCTGAAAATTCTAAAATCATATGAAAATAATTTGTAATATACAAATTTTAAAATTATTTTATCCCTTAATGTATTAAGAGTTCTCACTTTCTGTAAAAATTTATAATAATAATAATGAGAAAGATTATAACATATATAATAACTTTTGTTATAAATAAATTAGGAAAAATGTTGAAAAATAGACACATAAGACATGCTCTCACTTTAGGCTGTGCATAACTATTGGAAATAAAAAAGACAATTAATGATTAAATGATATCTCTGTGCACAACCCCTAGTTTCTGTGGAATTACTGAATAATTAATTTTCTCTTTTCAGTCTGATTAAATAGGAACATAAAGAATAAGACAGTACAAGAGAGATAAGTAGAAGGGGGGTAGTTGAATGAAGTTTTTCTGTGTCAACTGGACAAGGAGTCAGATAACTAGGTCACATCAGTTGTTTACTGTAAATCTGTTGTAAAAGTAAGCAAAGCAAATCAGAAATGCAAGCCACAGGCAAGCCATAGGCAAGGGTAGTACTGGGGGACTCTTGTTCAATCTTTTGGCCATTAGCCTGGAGGTTCCACAGAGGTCAAAATGATCCCTTATGCTTTTCAACATCTAGGAATGCCCTTCCGTGGGAAGCTAGGCTGGCCTGCTCCCTGATTTCTTTCCACCGCCAGGCAGACTTTTCTTTTTAAGCGGGCTTTTAATATACAAGCAGCGTTGCTTGTTTTCTTTTATATGTTTTAGTTTTTAACCTGTTTTATATTATGTTTTAATCTACTTTTAACTATTTTATTTTTAAAATTTTAACTGTATATATTGTCAGGATAATGGGATATACAACCTGATAAATTTATACTGTAAAGCGCTTCATAGTATAGCACTGCTAATTTTTATCACTGCTAATTTTTAACATTGCTACTAATATTGCTAACAGAGTCAATCAATCAGTCAGTCAATCAATTTATTCATACAGTCCATAGACCCATCAAACAACAGACATGATGTACATTAATAGATAACACCATAGTACAAACCAATACAATTAGGATACTTATTGATAGACTTTTTTTGGAGCCCATCCAACTTATTCACCTATTAACTTCCCTCTCACTGGTCTTAATGACCACAGATAAGAACTTAGCAACTGACAAGGTAATATTAGGACATTTATCTTCTAATAAGAATTTGACATAGAACCTCTCCAAATGGCCAGGTAGATGGCATAGCAAGGGAGGAATAAGTTGTTTATGACTCTGAGAATGAAAGACACAGGATAATAGGATATGAAACATGGTTTCCACCTCCTGCGACCCACGTGGACAGAGCCTTGATGCAAATGGCAGCCCCGCATATCTACCATACAACATTGAAGGAAAAACATTACATCTGGCCTTTGTAAATAATATTCGATAGATTGGCACAGTCAAGTTCTTTATGTAATCAACCAGAGCAAATGAACTTGAATATGGTATATGCAATGCACTAGGTAAGCATGACAGAAAGGATTTAGCCTGCAAATTGTAAAAGGTAATGTCCTAAAGTCTTTGTTTAACCGTTTTCAAGGCTGTTTCATAACCCAGGTTTAGAAGGAAGGATGGTAAAAGGCCAATTGTGGTTGCTTTTTGGGCAATATACTTGGACCATCTGCTTTCATACGTGTCCGCTGCAAGATGGCTAAGTAGACCCCTACCATGCTTGACGCGTATGACTCAGCCAAAGTTTCATGGCTGCCTGCCACACCCTCATAGAGGGAGGGCTTTCCCCTGTTTCAAGCATTAAAACTGAGTTAGCAACACATCTTGGTATCTGAAGGAGGGCCCCTTAAAAATCTGGCATAAAAATTATCTAGCTCAGAATTAAACCCCTCAATCCAAATTGCAGCTGCAAATAGCAATTTAGCCATAATCTTAGCACTGTAGACCTTAATAGCAGCAGGTAAATAATGATTCCCCTTGGTGTGAGTTGCAACCTAGGGCTTTGCTGATTGCTGTAAAAAGCAAAAGTGTAACATGTAACAGCCTGCAGGGGCCAGTGATGAGAGACAAATGCAGCTGGCCTGAGTATCAAGATTAAGGCCTGGAAACCTAACCTTGGAGAGAACACTCATCTCTATGGGAGAGTGTGCGTATCTGTGTGTGAACCAAATGTCTCTGTATGCTGTATACTGTTGAGCTATGCTATGTAACTATGAGCAGTTCTGTCTGGGCTTTGCAGTGACAGGACTGTACTTTGCTGAATGCTGTGTAATGTAGTCATCAGAGAAGAGTCTCTGATTTACTGTAAATGTTCCTTTATTATGCTGTAGTAAAGAGAAGTAGTTTAGACACACATTTGTGTCTGTGTGCTTATTTTCCTCACTTGGAGAATGAAAACTCTGCTACAATACTTTTTGCAACCTGGACTTCTTGACATGCTCAGAGGTTCCAGTGTGCTAACATGTCATACATGGTATTTTTAATTTGTTTTATGGAAGCCATCTTGGGTCCCATCTAGGGAGAAAATAGGCATACAAATGAAATAAATAAATAAATAAATAAATAAATAAAGCTTCTGGAAGAGGTCAATCCAGAGCTTTGGGGCGTGGTGTCATCAGTATGCTGATGATCCCCAACTTTTATCTTTCCTTTACAGCTGATGCCAAGGAGGCTGTGGTAGTACTGAATTGTTGCCTGGATGCAGAAAATACTGGATACTGGTGAACAGACTGAGGCTTAGTTCAAATAAGATGGAAGTGCTGCTGGTCATCAGGAAAACTAACCTGGGATTGGGGTCACAGTCTGTTCTGGATGGGCTTGCTCTCCCTCTGAAAGATTAGCTTCATAGCTTGGGGGATGCTCTTGGGCCGAGCATGGCTCCTGGAAATCCAGGTTGCTGCAGTGGCCAGGAGCTCCCTTGTCCAGCTTTGGCTGGTGCACCAGCTACATCCTTTCTTGGGGAAAGCAGATTTGGCCACAGTGGTTTATGCCTTAGTTAGCTCTCAATTAGACCAGTGTAATGCACTCTGTGTGGGGCTGCCCTTGAAAAGTGCTTGGAAGATGCAGCTAGTGCAAAATGCAGCAGCCACTCTGGCATCAGGTGTGCATTTTAGAGACCTTATAACACTGGTCCTGAAAGAACTACATTGACTTCCAATTTGTTTCGGGCTCAATTCAAAGTGCCGGTGTTGACCTACAAAGCCCTAAATGAGTTGGGGCCAAGATACTTGAAAGACCACCTCCTCTCATATGAGCATGCCAGAAATTTGAGTTCTTTAGAGGAGGCCCTGCTCTGAGGTTAGGCTGGTGGGTACATGTAACAGGGCTTTCTCTGTAGCAGTGCCTCAACTGTGGAACTCTATACCTAAGGAAACGAGTCTGGCCCCATCTCTTTTAAGCCTCTGGTGGGTAGTCAAACAGTGGTGTTCTGCATGGCATTCAGTGTTTGAAACTGCTGTATTAATTGTTTCAAAATTGGATTCTAGGATTGTTTTTAGACTGCATTTAAGAGTTTTTAAAAAGGATTTTAGTGTGTTTTTAAAATGTGTTATCTTTATATTGTTTTAATTGGTTTTCATTTGTTCATAGCTTTGGGAACCCTTGTAGGATAGGAGGTGATACAGAAATACTTTAAATAAATAAAACACAACAGCTTTCCTCCAGCTGGTGCTCACCAGATGTTGTTGACTACACCTTCTATCATCCCCAACCATCATGGAAAATGGCACCAATTTGGAGAAGTTTGCCATATGATATAAATGTAGTATGAGACATTCTTTTGTATATTTCATTCACCAGGATACACAAATTCAATATTTTCAAAATATTGTGATTTTTCTTGTTTTGTATTAGCTGATGTGTTTGTTTAGTCCTAAGAAATCTTACCAAAAGTATCTCAGAAAGCTCGTGTCCACTGTCCCACCCTTTAAAAACACCAGGAATCCTAGCAGTGGTGCTTTAGAGAGCCTTTTCTTGTTTTCTGCCCCTTTGAAAAAATGCCCAATAAGTTATAGGAGGCTCTCTTTTTTGGAATTTCATCTTGAAGCTTACCATTGCAACTTGGGTGAAATCTAAAGACATCTAAATGTTGAGGCACTTACAGTGATTTTCTGCTGAGTTACAGCTGCCATTCCCTAGTTTTGGAATTTCAGTTTGAAACTTATCACTGCAACTTAGATAAAAATCCAAAACACCCTCTCATATTTTCAGAGGTTAAGTGACTTTATTTCTGTCTTCGGCTTCCACATAAACAAAAAGCTTTGCTATTTTGTTTTATTTATTAGATTTTTTTTGAAATTTTCTCTCCCATAAAACAAAATATCAAGGGCTTTCATTTATGATACTTCTGCACATATATGACATGTACATAAAGGAACAACCAAAATATAATTTGGATTGAGATGGTACTTACTCAAATGCAATATATGTAACAAGGGTAACAGAAAGAAAAATGGCTGAAAGGCCACAACCTATATATGTGATGAAAGTTAGAATTAGCACTTGGATAGGAGATGGAGCTGCACTTCTTGATAAATCCTGAGAATGAAAAAGAAACATTTTTAAACATGAGAGGACAAACATCTTTTTTTTTTAATTGCAGCCTATCTAAGTAACAAGAGCTAAAACAATCAAGACTTCAGCTGAATAGAAACATAGCTTTTGTATCAAGTTTTTCATCATGTAGTATAGGAATTACCAGTAAAACTCCAAAACTGGTGAGGTGATTGCAGCTACAGACGGTCTCATTTCCTCTTCTCTCTTTAACTATGCAGCCATCATAGGCCCAGCCTCCATTCCCACCTGCCAAAAATTAGGAGCTTCCATTATCAAAATAGAAGTGATACAGTTTTGAATTACTATAAAATTAGTGCAAATGCAAAGCCATGACTGCACAGACATACCATTTTTACTGAAGTCCCAAAAGGCACATCTGACAGTAGAATTCTCCTGTTTGGAGATAAATAATAAAATAATGTATTTATCCTTGAAAGTACTTTGAAACATTCCTAGATGATAAGTATATTAAAAAAAATAAAAATAATGTTTTGCTTGCATATGGCTGAATCTGTTCCTTATATATTATACACACCATACCATTTATTTGTCTACCCTATTACTACTATATATTCCTAAACTCCACCTCATCCCTATATAAATCTGCATGCTTCTTTTATCCCCATGTATCTAATGTAAATTATGTCCTTTTAATATGAAAATATAGTGTCTTTTCTATATTTTAGTGTGCCAAGCACTAATATTGTGTTGAACAATAATAGTTACTCCCAAAACTATGCAGAACTGTATAAATAATCTTTATATATGTAAAAATATTCCTAAATCACCAATTATTAAAAAAAATCTCTAAGAGGTGAACAATACAGAATATAAAACTTAACAACAACAGCAAGATAAGAATTGATAAAACTTGTCAAGGGTTCTCCTAATTTATCCAGGGCAGGAGAATAGAAAGGGAATGGCTGACTGTAGAGTTACTGAGTAGACATTCCTTTCCCTCCAAGCATCCCTGAGGATTGGAGAAAACTGACATACAAATATTCTGTTTTATTTCCCCCAAAAGAAACCTCTATCAGCAGAAACTGACACAAAGAATGTCACTTTCCTGTCTGGGACACATAGTCCCAAGGTATTTCTCAAGGGGAAAAGTAGCTCCACTGGGGCACCTCCCCACTTTTCCCACCTGAGTAAGTTGGAAGGTCCTGGAAAAGTCAAAGAGAGGTGTCACTGGCAGCTGAGCACCCATTAATATTTTGTGCATGTACATGTTTCGTTACTTGCAAAACCCTGGCCCTATGGATGCATTTCAATTGGGAATATGCCCAAAGCATCAATCCCTTTCACAGTAAATAAATTTCCTCTTGTTAATAAAACCACAGAATGGGGGAAGATGGCCTTAATTTTATTTGGTGAAAAAATGCAAAAGGCACCATCAGTAATCACATTTAAAAGTATCATCCTTAAGAAATCCCACATAACTGCAAAGTGAAATTGTTCACAAAAGTAAAAAGCTCTATATTTACACATTTGTGGACTACAGTGACTGGCATGGGGCATTAGGGAGTGGCAATTTCCCCTCCCCGGTGTACAGTTGTCTTCCCAAGAGCAATCAATCAGCGACCGGGGTGGGGCGGGCATGAAGCTCCCCTTCTGGTCTGAACCAGGGGTATCCTACGCAGGGTTCTAGCAGTCAGTCAGACTTGATCTGCCTCCCCACCCACCCTTTGCTGTCAGCTGATATTATTCTTACTTGGTTTTTGGCACAATTTATGGGCAGTGTGGCATGGGGAAAGATCCAGTGTTTGAGGAAAAGCAGTCGGGGGGGGGCTATCAGGTGACTCATGGGGGTGAAGGCATCCAGGTTATGCCCAGCTCAGAGGTATGGACCTGCCTCACCCCATTGTGGCAGGGAACCACACAGAGGCAGTGTGCCCAAATGGCTTCCTCTTTGTCATCCCATTGTTGTTTCCTGACATCAGGGCCAGAGATTGGTTTTGATCAAATGACAGGTGAGTCATTCAATCAGGGAATTGCTCCACTAGATCTGTGCCTCATGCCTGGACAGCCTGCACAGCTTTAAACCAATAAAGGCTGTGGTCTTGTTACTTCCATATCTTCACTTCTGCATGTGGTTTTTCTGGGTCTCTCCTTCACATTCTATCACCTTCTCAAACCTAACACCACAATAAGAACATTCAAGTAGAGTAACAATAAAGAATACGCAGGTATTCAGATAGGTGATGAACAACACATGAAATGAAGCAATAATACAGTGATATTTGTTTAGTCTACACCCCTTTCTAATATATGTGTTGTACCTTCTTGCCTAAGAAAACCCTTTGATATTCATGGTTTTGCCACCATTCAACAGACAACCTGAAGGCACAAACACACAGACACACCTGACTAGGTCCAGAGTTTTGAAGGGTGACTGTAACATTTTTCTTCAAGTTGGTAACTGAGAGGTTAGCAACACTTGCTGATATAACTTGGCTGATCAGTGACACATTTTTCAGTGAAGGATCCTAGAAAAAACACACACACACACACACACACACATTAACTGAATGGATTAAAATCTATTACTAGAAAAAAGACACTAAAGTAAAGCATTCATGCATATTTTTGAATGCCAAGAAATTACTTGGAAGAGAGTTGTCTTCTCAAAGAAGTTAAATGTAATTCTAGAAGCAAGATGCTTATCTTCAGGTGGCAAATTTGTTATCACTGATGATGGAAGTGTTATGGTTCCAGTACTGTTTCTAGGTACTTGTGTTCCAAGAGCAACCTTGAATGAGAGAAAGAGAGTTAGAGAGAGAATACTTTTCCCTATAAAATAATCATAAACTTGAACCCTTGCTTCATAGCACAAATAGCATAATACAGCACCTATTTGTGCCACAGTGCCCACAAAATCATGTTGTACCACCCACAAAGGGATCTGACAAACTGTTTTCCCCCTTTTTGTGAGTGGACTGAGTGCCCTATTTGAAAACAACTGGAGGGTGTGGAATTCTACCCCTTGGTAAGGCTCTACCCCACCCCCACTTATTCAGGTCAATGAAGAAATCTCTCCATTCAGTTGGAGATAGAAGGAATAACAGGAACTTGCTCTCCTGAAAATGTCCAGGGGTCAATTCCAGGTTGCTTCCTATTGCAAAGATGGCCTCTCCTGAGCTTAAAATGACCTGAACAGGGCAAAAAATGTGACAACATTGGGGCACTGGCGATCATTTTGGGGCAAAAAAAAATAAAAATCCCATCATGATAGCCTATCCCTGATTTAGATACATGATGCCAGATAACTGAACTAGTTCTGTTGCTTGCCTTTTTCTGTTGTATTTAAGTTAGTTGTTTGTCATTCAGTTGGTTTATCATTACAGACTGTGTTTACCGAGCTGGATTTTATAAAATGTCCTTCTGATCAAGTTTTCCTCTCCTCTGTGTATTAAGCTGTTTGTTAAGTTTTCTTTCCTTTTTATATATTACTCTGGAAAACTGATTCTGTTTTGGAAATGATTTATTTTGAATATACTGTTCTCCCCCATATACGCAGGGGATACATTCCTGGAATTATAGTGGGTATCTGTACACCGCATATAATCATGTACAGCCATGAATATGTATTATAGAATACCACAGAATTGCACTGGAGGACCTAGCAAATGCCTAGAGAAGATGCCTCTCTAGGCATCTAGTGCAACTCTATGGTCAACTACCAGTGGAGGTTTACCATAGAGTCAGACTGGAGGACTTCCTGATAGCTAGAGGCCACCTCCATCATGATTCTATGGTCCTCCAGATGCCTAGAGAGACCATTTCCCCCAATGGCAGGTAAGTGAAACCACAGGTCCCAGGCCTGCATATATGGGGGCAACCTGTAATTATTATTTTTTGCCATATGGTATTGTATTTATATTTATCATTTTGTGTTGCTATCTGAACTAAACTAACTTAATTAACAAAAATAAATTAAGAAATTAATTTTTTTTATAAGGGAGGACACCACTTGTATAACTCTGCTTGGAAAACTACCAATATTCCATGTATTTGAATTCCCATTTTAGACATTTTACCAATATAGACCACCACCACCCACAAACCTGAACTTGCAAATAAAATGAGCTTACCTGAAGGTCTGAGGAATCTTCTACAGCAAAAGAAACACCATTAAAAGAGATGCTGTTAACTTTCATGACTGCCACTGCCAAGGAACGAGAGGTCAAGCTAATGGATTCTGTCGAGAAGTTCAGTTTTAAGCCAATGGCATCCACTATTTGTATTATTCTGTCAGGAAAAAATACATAAGAGTACATTGCACTGTTAAGTATGTAACTTGTTAATGTAAATTGTGAGCATTGTATGAGAAGCACATTCACTGAAAATTTAGGACAATGCAGAAATACCAGTGAAAATGTATCAATAAAAATGAGAAGCTGATAGACTCCAGTTCAATTCATTGAGTAAAAAAGGTGTATTTGTTTGTCTTGCCTATTACATCTGCTCATTCACGATTCTGAAGCATATAACTGAAACCTAAAAGCTCAACAATTTGAAACCTTATTCTTGGATCAACTTCTATTGGAGGTATAGTTGGTATAAATGAAAAATAATGCCTTCTGAGTTCATACCAAGGGAATCTAGATTGATCCCCTCTCTTTTTTGTCCTTCTCCTGGAAGCCAAAGATGTTTTATTTATACAGGACTTTTACAATTAAGTTTTTGCAAAAGCAAACATTTATTGGTCGGGTATTGTTTGTTTTTTATTGCTGTGTTTTTTATTGTGCTTTTAAATGATTTCTTTTAACACTTTCAGATTCTGTTCTTTTTTTATTATTGGTAGCCACCTTGAATGTCATGTTTGGGAGAAACAGAAACAGAAAGAAGAAAAACATATTTTATAAGATGAGGTACAAATGATACTTGACTCCTGAGAAATTGACAAAAATGTATACAGTAGCACTCCCGCAACCGCTGCTTTGCCATCTTCTGATTCAATTATCTGCTGATGGCAAGAGTGGGGGGAGGTGGATAGGGGAGGGAGGGAAGGAATATATCTGCCTCTCTTCACCCCAGGATTGCCCTCCCCGGGATCGCTCCCATGGGGAGAATGGCAACACGGGGGCAAAGGGAGAGAAGGAGTAGATCTGCCTCCCTTCTCCCTTTGCCCCCAGGATTGCTCTCCTAGGTGACACAGGGGCAAAGGGAGGGGAAGAGTAGATCTGCCTCCTTTCTCCCTTCGCCCCCAGGATTACTCCTGGGATTGCTTTCGTGGGGGAAATGGCGATGCGGGGGCAAAGGGAGGGGAGGAGTAGATCTGGCTCCCTTCTCCCTTTGCCCCCACTACTGTCCCCAGGATGGCGACAGGGATGTTTGCTATTATCTGCAGATGTCATTATCAACGCCTTCTCCGGAACCAATCTCCCGCGGATACGGGGGTCCTACTGTAAAGTGTTGGAAATGCTTAAATGAAACTGGAACATTTTTTCATATGGGGTGGTCCTGTGAAAAAGCCCACAATATACTGGTCTCAAACTCCTGAGACTATGGAGGACATATGAAAAGTTAAATTTCAACTGAAGCCAGAATTTTTCTTCTTGGGATTGTTGGATGAGGCTCTTAATATACAGTTGTCCCTCCACATTCGCGAACTTGACATTCGCGGTTTCGGTTATTCGCGGTTTTGGGAGGGCCCCCCCAAAACCGCGACACGGGGCCTCCAGAGGCCCCGTGAAAGACCTGGGGAGGGGTGGGGAGGCCTTCGCGGGACCCCCGGAGGCCCTCCGGAGGCCCCGCGAAGGCCTGGGGAGCGGTGCGAAGGCCTTCGTGGGACCCCCGGAGGCCCTCCGGAGGCCCCGCGAAGGCCTGGGGAGGGGTGGGGAGGCCTTCGCGGGACCCCCGGAGGCCCCGCGAAGGCCTGGGGAGGGAGGGGTAAGGGCCGGGGAGACCTCCGCGGGGCCTAGGGAGGCCCCGCGAAGGCCTGGGGAGGGAGGGAGGGAGGGCCGGGGAGGCCTCCGTGGGGCCTAGGAAGGCCCCGCGAAGGCCTGGGCAGGGAGGGAGGAAGGGCCGGGGAGGCCTCCGTGGGGCCTAGGAAGGCCTGGGGAGGGAGGGAGGGACCTAGCAAGGCCCCGCGAAGGCCTGGGGAGGGAGGGAGGGCCGGGGAGGCCTCCGTGGGGCCTAGGAAGGCCCCGCGAAGGCCTGGGCAGGGAGGGAGGAAGGGCCGGGGAGGCCTCCGTGGGGCCTAGGAAGGCCCCGCGAAGGCCTGGGGAGGGAGGGAGCGCCGGGGAGGCCTCCGTGGGGCCTAGGAAGGCCCTGCGAAGGCCTGGGCAGGGAGGGAGGGAGGGCCGGGGAGGCCTCCGTGGGGCCTAGGAAGGCCCCGAGAAGGCCTGGGGAGGGAGGGAGGGAGGGCCGGGGAGACCTCTGCGGGGCCTAGGAAGGCCCCGCGAAGGCCTGGGCAGGGAGGGAGGGAGGGCCGGGGAGGCCTCCGTGGGGCCTAGGAAGGCCCCGCGAAGGCCTGGGGAGGGAGGGAGGAAGGACCGGGGAGGCCTCCGCGGGGCCTAGCAAGGCCCCGCGAAGGCCTGGGCAGGGAGGGAGGAAGGGCTGGGGTGACATCCGCGGGGCCTAGCAAGGCCCCGGAAGGCCTGGGGAGGGAGGGGGAGGGGTGTTTGTTATTCGCGGATTTTTCACATTCGCGGGGGTCCGTGGAACGGAACCCCCGCGAATGTGAAGGGACGACTGTATATATATATTCCTCCCTCCCCTATCCACCTCCCCCACTGTTGCCATCAGAAGATCACTGAATCAGCAATGGCTAATCAGTGGATGCGGGGGTGCTGCTGTGTGTGTATATGTGTATGTGTATGTGTATATATGTGTATATATGGAAGAATCTTACAATATATAGTGACAGCTGCCAGATTACTATTTGCACTGAACTGGAAGGACTCTTCAATACTGATGAAAGAAGACTGGCTAATAAAATTGTAGAAGTTGGCAGAAATTGAAAAATTGACAGTATTAATGAGGAAGGGTACAACTTTGAAGTTTAAGAAAGAATGGAATGATGTAACATCATATATTGTACACAGAAAAGGAAATGTAGTAAGACTAGGCTTTGAGAATTAGTACAATTCATTTAACAATAGAATAATGAAGTAGTTAACGCATAAGATAAATTTTGAATAATTAACAAATATAACCAATAACTGAAAGGTAGGAAGTACTTAGGTATTTTGTGTAGTTCTAGAATAAGAAATTCTTGGTGGGGGGGGGCTTGTGAATTGTTGTGTTTTTTTGTTGTGGTTGTATGTATTTATTTTTTGTGTTTAATACAAATTATCATAGATAAGAATGTCATGTTAGGGGGAAAGGTATGATACATTGTAATAATTTGCTATAATAATTTAAGAATATATATGAAACAACATCTCAGGCTTGGCCAAATTGATCACTAACAGTGGTCCGCCCTGGCCTCACATCGGGAGGCATGGAGACGCACTATCCACAATGCTGCAGCCTTATTTGAGAACTCACGCCGAACAAGTCTTGAAGAGAAACAACAACGCAGAAAGAATCACAACCCAAAAACACCACCCAAGGAGACCTTCTGCTGTGCTTTCTGCAACCAGACTTGTTTATCTCGGATTGGCCTTTTTAGTCATCAGCGCGCTTGCAGAAAGCGCGGGATGAGTCCTTCCTGAATCTTTGTTTGCGAAGAAAAGCCAGAGAGAGATAATGCTATGACTCTGAAATCCCTAAAATGTGGTCTGCACACCCACGGGAATCTGATGGTGTGCATTTTAGCATTATTTTACTTTAAAAACTGTTTTTTTAAAAAAATAATAATAATTAAAATCTGTCCGTAGCCCACAGTACCATGCTGAATCACTAGATGATGGTGAATCACTAGACTACTAGGTGGTAGGCACCATGCTCCTCAAGAGTACAAGCAGGAACTCTTGGCATTTGGTCCACATGCTTGTTGCTGGTTCAGGTGGAGCCAGAGGATTAAGCTACTTACAGTCCTGGCCATTTGTCACTGCTGAAACAACACAATGCTCACATTTATGTAACCCAGCCGTCTGGTGAACCTTGCCTGTGCCAAAAGACAGAATGAGAATTCCTAATGCTTGATAGGTGGATAGAGATGAAGGAAACACTAAATGAAGGTTTGAAGGAAGAGAAAGCAAAGTAAGAAAGAAAAAGAATGGTAGGTACAGTTTTCATTATTGCCTATTTAGCAGTACAGTAGGACCCCCATATCCGCTGATTCATTATCCACAGATTCAATTATCCACGGGACACAAAACAGCACACCTACCATAGAGTCTTCCTAGAAAATGTGTCATCTCTAGCCATTTTCTAGGTCCTCCAAGGCAACTCTATGGTATTTTAAACCAGAAGGCCCATTATTTTCAATGATGTTCACTATTATCCACAGTTTTTGGGATCCACACACACACATCCCAGAACTAATCCCCAATGGATACGGGGGTCCTAATGTATTCTACTTGTATGCCAACCATACCACCTGGTGCCTGTTTATACCTATAACTAGCCCAGATTTCCAAATTTCAAGAGTAAGGGTGTATTCGTATTACACATTTACATAGCTTTCCTACTCTTTTAATTGTCAGAGCTCCATCTTAGGATGGAGATTCTAAGGATTCTTTGATATGTAGTTTGGTAAGGTGGTTAGACATTACCAAGGCAGTGAGAAGAATGAGAACTGATTATGTAGTTAATTATGGGATTAATTCCATAGAGAAGACAGCGTTTATGGTATCTATGGAAATTCCCTAGCAGAGAATTCTAAGTACCTTACCAAATGACAAATCCCAGGATTTCTTAGGATAGAATAGCCATGACAATTAAAATGTATGAAACTGATAACTTTATAAAAATATAGATATATCTTATTTCTTTAGTCTTTGTTGAAACTACAAAACAAAACCAGCAGTCATTATTCTGCCCAGTTGTTAAAAGAAACAAACCTCCTGCTGCCTTTTAGTGTGTTTAGACAATGAGTGAAGCCACATCTGGAATTTTATCACCTTAGAGGTCTTAGAGATTTAAAATAATAGAGTGACCCATTGATCTCTGTACTGCAGTGACTAATATAGGAGTGCCATAGAGCACCAAACTGCAAAAGGAGGGGGGAACCACACAGAAAATGATTCAAAGCATAAAGAGGCAGGCAGAACACCATCAGGCCTGGGCCCAGAAGCAGGTGAAAGGCCCTCCAGCCCAACTGCCACCGCCCTGCATTTGGAGGGAGAGAGGAGCCAGCCATATCTGTTCGATTTAATCCCTACCCCCAGTGCCATTCTCTTTTCCTTATGTGTCGTGTCTTATTAAGATTGTAAGCCTGAGGGCAGGGAACTGTTAAATTGACCATTTGTAAGCCGCTCTGATAGCCTTTGTGGGTGAAGAGCGGGGTATAAATAAATAATTTTTTTAAAAATAAAAATAAAATAAAGTAGAATAATATCGAAGGGGTAATACAATTGATGAGCTACACAAGTGAAAAACATGAACCTGTGACTGACACATACTTTGATTAATAGCTAAAATGTGCTTGGTGGGGTCATGCAGAATGGAAGTACAAGAGTCGATGTCATTTAAATGTCTCTGGACCTTGTGTGCATAAGTATCTTTGTCCATAAGAACTATAGCACCCCCTTTATCAGCTGGCTTAATGACAACAGATTGATAATTACACAATTACTCCTATAAAGATGTGGCATAATTTTTCTATTCAGGATCAGAGAATCTTTGACCTTTGTGTAATGATCTATTATCAAACTATGTGTCAGTCACAGAGTCATGTTTTTCACTTGTGTAGCTCATCAGTTGACTCTACTTTATCCTTTGAATCATCTTCTGTGTGGTTTCCCCCCTCTTTTGCAGTTTGGTGCTCTATGGCACTCCTATATTAGTTTCCTCTATATTGCAGGCCTCCTTTTTCCTCTCTGTATTTCAGCAGCCATGCTAGCTGGAAGATTCTGGGAGGATTTTGCGGGGTGGGGACAGAGAAAGAATAGACCCAAGTTCTAACTACAATCTATCAACAAATATGGAAAACAAAACTATGGCCCACAGATTGGAAACAATCAATATATATCCCCACCTCCCCAAAAAATACACAAAAGATTGTAGCAATTACAGGACCGTTGCATTATTCGCCCATGCTAGCAAAGTCATGCTCAAAATTCTGCGACAAAGGCTCGTATCATGCATGGAGAGAAAGATTCCAAAGGAGCAAGCCATGTTTCAGGAAAGGTAGAGGCACTAGGGACCATATAGCAAACATACACTGGATAATGGAGCACACCAGGAAATTCCAGAAGAAAATCAGCAAGTGCTTTATAAACTATAGCAAAGCCTTTGATTGCATAGAACATGAAAAACTCTGTATTGCTCTAAAAGAAATGGGTGTACCAACACACTTGATAGTCCTGATATGTAACCTGTACTCAGGACAAGAGGCCACCGTAAAAATGGAATACAGAGAAACAGAATGGGAGTGAGAGAATAAGGCAAAAGGGATTAAGGCGAGGTTGCATTCTAGCATCCTTTTGTTTAACTTGTATGCAGAAAAATTCATGCACAGAGCAGGCTTAGAATTGGAGGAAGGAGTGAAGATTGGAGGAAGGAACATTAACAATCTAAGACATGAAGATGACACCACAATACTAGCTAAAAACAGCACAGACTTGGAGCAACTACTAAAGAAAGTCAAAGAAAAAAGTACAAAAGCAGGCTTACTGCTGAACATTAAGAAAACAAAAATAATGACAATGGAGGATTTACATAAATTCAGAATAGATGACAATGAAATTGAAATAATGAAAGACTTCCAATTTCTTGGATCCATCATAGCCCAGAGCAGAGATTGCAGCTATGAAATCAGAAAAAGACTAGGACTGGGCAGGACAGGGCAGCTATGAAAGAACAAGACAAGATCATAAAATGCAAAGATACAACACTGAGCACTAAAGTCAGGATCATTCAAGCCATTGTGTTTCCCATCACCATGTACGGATGTGAGAACTGGACAGTGAAGAAAGCTGATAGAAGAAGAATCAACTCATTCAAGATATGGTGTTAGAGAAGAGTGCTGAGGTGGACAGCCAAAAAGACAAACAAATGGGTCTTAGAACAGATCCAGCCAGAGCTCTCACTAGAAGCCAAGGTGACTAAATTGAGGCTGTCATACTTCAGTCACATCATGACTGAAGACACAACTCACTGGAAAAGTCAATAATGCTAGGAAAGGTGGAGGGAAAAAGAAAGAAAGGAAGACCACACACCAGATGGATAGACTCAACCAGAGAGGCCATGGGCCTGAACCTGCAAGACCTGAGCAGGATGGTGGAGGACAGGTCTTGGAGATGTCTCATTCATGGGGTCACCATGAGTCTGGGTCAACTCAAGGGCAGTTAACAACAACAACAGCACAAAGCACTTTTGTGTAGTGGTTTGAGTATGACTATGGCTCTGGAGACCAGAGTTCAAACCCCTGCTCAGCCATGGAAACCCACTGGATTACCTTGAGCAAGTCACACTCTCTCAGCCTCAGAGGGAGGCAAAAGCAAACCCCCTCTGATCAAATCTTGCCAAGAAAACCCCATGGGGTCACCATAAGTCAGAAATGACTTGAAGGCATACCATCACCACCACAATCTTTACCTACATTCACTAAAGACTCCTTACAGTAATCCTGACTCAGGTCAGTAAGATTGTTCCTATTCCACAGACAGGATAGGGGCAAGAAGCTGAGTACAGGCACAGTTAGGTAATTTTAGATGTCTCGTGCAAGATTGTGTTCCTGGTAAAACTATAGCTGCTGAATACTTGCAGCTCTTAAATGAACAGCAGCTCTATGAAGAGAACAGAAAAAGGGTCATGGGAGCAGGTTGTATTCCCCCACATTACATCCAAAGAAATCCATCCTTCTCCCATGTTTATAATGCTTCTTAATAAAAAAGAATTCAGTGTGGCATATGTGGTTAATCTATTCATAACTCATCAAATGATCTGCATAATGACCAAATACTATGCAAATATGGTTGTTTGGATTTGGGCAACTAGAAAATGACAATCCTTAGAGTGCAAAACAAAAGGGAGAGGAAGAAATACCCCTAGTGCCTGGTGAAGCTGTGGAGAAGAGTTATGAGAGGAGAAGGCTCTGAGGAGAAGGCTGAATGGGTGGAGGAATGGGAGGAAGAGAAAGGCAAGCAAGGAAGAAATTGAGATAAGGTGAAAGAGAAGAAAAAAGTCAGGAGAAAAGGAAAGGCAAAGCAGGGGCATTAAGGAGTTTATTGAACACACAAGTGAAGAAAGAGTACTGGAATGAAGGTGGCACAGCAGGCATGAACCATGTGAAGCTGGCTGTTTTAACTATTAATATATCAACTTGTCTTTTTCTTTAAAAGAATAACTTTAAAAGGTTCTGTTGATTTCAGTACAAAATGTTTGCTTGGTAAAGTGATTATTTATAGATACATGAAGAATAAAATTATGGCTGACAATATTAGAATCACATGTAACAGATAAACCTGTATCAGGATAAGAATGACAAATGTTCTTTAAATTGTAAAAAGACATACCTTTTAGACATTGGAGATATATGTAATGGAGGCTTATCTAGGAGAAAACTAACACGCTTCACCATTGATTTTGCAAGGGATGGTGCTATAGTTTCAGCAGTCAAGTTGTACTCCAGCTGAGAAACTATTTTCTCATAATCTGGTTCATCGCCATCAGTATCACTGGGGCGAGTTTGTGATACATGTTCTGCAAGAGATGGAAGTGGAAAAAAGTATGTTTCTAAGTACAAAGGTGAACAACACACACACACAAAATGAAGCTTTACACACTGGAAGCAATTTATTTTGTTTTGTGTTAGTTTTTTGTTTTCAGAAGTTAATCCACTTAGTTCTATTGGATTAAAAGATGTAACAGTGGCAGCTTCAAAACACATCTGCAAAGGGCTTTCTCCAGTTCCACACTCTAAAACAGGAGTAGGCAAAATATTGTATGTCAGCTGTATGTACTTTCTAAGTGGCAAACTAAGGACATTTTCAGATGCGACTTACAGTGCAAGAATTGAGCGGGAGAGCTTCGCCGCTGCAGCGCAGCAGGGGACCCATTTCGGACGACGACGTCCCTCTGCCGAACCCCTCCGTGTCACTTCTGTGACAGAATGGAGGAAACCACGTCATATTTCATTCATGGCAACAATCATGAATGAAATATGATGCGGTTTCCTCCATTCTGTCACGGAAGTGACAAGGAGGGGTTCGGCAGAGGGACGGCATCATCCAAAATGGGTCCCCTGCTGCGCTGCAGCGGCGAAGCTCTCCCCCCCAATTCCTATGCTGTAAGTCACATCTGAAAATGTCCTAAGACTAATTATAACCAATGGAAAAGAGAACTAAACACTACAGTCAGTATCATAGGCGATCAAGCTACCATACCACTGTTAGCAGCAATACTATATTGGATTTAGGCTCATTTAATTCATTATCAATAGTCAATTCCATAATCAATACAATACATCAATACATTTAAGGTTCAATACAAGTAATGCATCAATACATTTAAGGTTCAACACATTTAAAGTTTATTTATATCTATATCTATCCATATCTATAGATCTATATATATCTATATCTTTAGATACAGATGTAAAAAATCAAGTGCAAGTGTTAACGAGTAAGTGGAATTTTAATGAATTCAATAATATTAATGAAGAATTAATTTTAATTAATTTCAGCTAATTTGAAAATCTGTTTCATATATTTGTAGCATATATTTGTAGCCCTGCTTCAACACTGGTCAGCCTGAAAAGTGTCCTACCCTTCTTTAGAACCAGACCAAAATGTCTAGAAAAGTTGTAACAAAGTAGATATGATGTAATATGGGGGGGGGCATTGTTGAACCTTGCCTAAAGTAGTTAGGATACTTGGTCAGTCTGTGTTTTTTCTCCACCGACCCCTTCTCTCTGTACCCTGCAGATCAGTAGGAAGATCATGCAGGTTCAGGTTGTGCCGTGTCTCAGTTGCATGAATTGGTCATACTGGATAAGTGCATCAAAGACTGTTAAAACCTGCCTATCCAAAAACTTGCCAAGTTTCTGCTTTATATATGACAAACCTTTGAATTCCTCCCTTTGGCCCATGCCAGGATCTGATTCACTTGTTTAATCCATGGCATGGGAACAGTATGGCTGGTGAGGCAGCTTCCTGGATGAATCCATGGATGCCCCCCTCTGTTACTGGTGGAAATGGAGAAATCCCACTTTTACCTTGTGATAACTGGAGGCAGGGAGGGTTGGTGCTGAAGCCACCACTGGTGACTACAAAGCTGCTGTTGCTAATGTCCATGCCAGAACTACTACCCACTTAGCAACTGTACATTGTGCACAGTACTATCCAACCTGCAAATAACATTGGGATCTCTATCACTATGCAATGGCCATCATGGTTCTCACATAGCAAATGACCTCACTAGTCATCACAGAATGTTAAAGCATTCAGATTGCAGTTTTCCACATGGAACAATCTCTACAAGGTTGCACTTCCCGTTTCATATTACACTTCAGATTGCAAGCGTACATCAGATCTATTGACAAGAGCATTTTCCAATCAATTTAAAATCAGGCTTACCTGTGCTGGGTTTATTGAGACTTCCATTTTTGTCAGTGGTCAAAGTCACATCAGCAGAAATATTCATCGTAGGTGCTATAGTGAGCGATGTGGTAGAGTACACTGCCGAAGTAGCAGTAGATTTGGTAGGTGACATCGTTGAATAGGATGGGTTAGTTGTTTTGAAAGAAGTGGCAGGAGTAACTGCATTTGTAGGTGGTGCAGAAGTAGACACAAGTGTTTTCTCTTCAGTGGAAGGAAGAAATGTATTTGTACTCTGAATAGCAGGTCCTTTAGAAATCTCTGCTGTTGCCAGTTCTGTCAGAGGAGCGGGAGAGACAGTGGCTGGCTCAGAGGAAGGAGCATTATGATGAGTTACAACAGTGGAAGGAGCCACAGGTGAAACTGGTAAGCCATGAGTACTAGGGCCACTGCAGGCAACTGTTTCATGCATACCACTGTTGGGGGAAAAACACACATATGAAGTGTTGGTGTTGGCTGAGTAGCAAAAAGACACGTAATGTTTTTAAGAAGTGGCAATTTATACATGCTTATGATTAAAATAATGAAAGATCAAATGTATTTTTGCTAATATTCTTAATTTCTGCCATGCCTCCTGGGATATTGTTTACTAGACACAATTGTTAACATGGGTATTAACAAAAATTTGCAGTTATTGAGCTAAATATGAAATCTCACTCTGTTTAAACATACTGACAGCCATTTAGAGCACGTGTGTTCTTCAGAGCACACACACAGGCACATTTACATGCTCTATCATATCAGACCATCATGAAGAGGTCTGATCATGTGTCAGTGAGGATACACTCAGCCTTCTCAATCTGCATAATGTGCTGGAGTGGTGCTTTCACTGTGTACTGTATATTCAAAGATAGGAGGAAAGAGAAAAGCAAAGCTCTATGCCCCTGCCCCAACTAAGACAGATTCTTACTTTTTTGAACTTTTCATATTTTCTTCTGCCTGTACAATGTAATTTGCTATTCCTGTTTATTTATGAATTTCCTTTTGTCCAGATGGTGGAATGCTAGAACTTGCAAAGCATTGTGAGATATAAATCTGTCATTATGTAGTACGACTCCTGTATCCACGGGACAGATACCCTCAGTTTCACTTACCCATGTCTGAAAAATATGTTCTCTTTAGGCATTGTCTAGGTCCTCCACAAGGTGGCCCTAGAGTTGCACTGGAAGACCTACAAATGTCTAGAGGAGTGTTCTGTCTAGGAATCGCTAGGTCCTCCAGCGTGACTCTGTGATATGCTTGGACTGGAAGCCATTCATTTCAATGGGGTTCACTATTATCCGTGGTTTTGTGTTTCCATGGTAAGTCCAGGAATGTTATCTCCCATGGCTATGCGGGGGGGTCATACAGTACTGTCTATGAACCTGCATGGCTACTAAGAACCAGACAAAGCATTGCATGGAGTGTGCAGTTGGTAACTGTGCTTCATTTTCTTTGCTAAACAGCAACCAGTGAAGGCCAATACAGGGTCAGACTGTGACATTTGGGGAGGGACTAAGCTAACCTTTTGCCCCCAACCCCATTCCCAAACTAGAATTCATTATATTCATAGATCAGACTGTATCCTACTTTACTACCCTCCCCCCTGTTATCCACTATTAAGAGACACCATGCAAGCCAATGGGGAATTATTCAGTTATTTGACCAAATCTCCTGAAATAAGCAGGTGTGTTTTTACATCACACTTACCATTGCAGTAGTTGCAGCTCTTCAACAGTTGAAGGACAAAAGTGAGGATCCAAAGATGAACAACAGCATGATTCTATAATAAAAATGTTTAAAAATATGTGTCACTTTACTTTACTAATTAGCAATGAATTAGTGAAAACATCACTAAATCTTTTTTATACTGTTTGTTAATAAACAGAGCATTTAAAATGTACAGTATGCTAAGCATTAAGTCATGAATCCTCACAGCCAATTTGATAATTTAGCTGTCCTGGCTCCTGAAGGCCAAGGTAGAAATATATTATCCTTATTAATTAAATCTACTGTACTTATTACATTTCTATCCTATCTTTCCACAAAAAGAAGGTGCTTAAGTAGCTAATCAAAAACATGCAGGTTAAGGGTGGGGGGTTTCCAACACTGGGATCTAAAGGCAAAACAGGGCAATGCAGTAGAAGCAGGAGGGAGGCAATTTCCCTTTCCCCCTGCAGCCTTCCCTCACAAACCACACCAAACCTGTTCCAGAGTAGGAATGTAAATCTTCATATATTGGTATACCCCACTTAACAAGGTAGATGAGTAGGCACTACCATCAGGGGATGCAAAGGCTGGTTGGGAAGGGTCAGTATGCTTCCTTTCTCTGTGCTTGCAATGGGAAGGTTGTCTCTGGGAGGGGGAAGGCACACAGGTTTATGAAAAAGGTTCTTTGGTAGAAGAAGTTGATCACCTTGGGGCCTTCCCCCCCTCCCTTACAAGACCCAGCGGGTGTTGAGGAACTGTTTGGAGGGAGGCCTACAAAAAGCTTATGCAGTCACTTGGCATAAGCTGGTTAAGAATGGAAGAGGAAGCAAGAGCTCATCTCTTCATCAAACCACACAGCTGCGCAGGGGAAAGAAACCAACTGTCCTCCCAGGGGCATGGGAAGAGCTAATGTGTGATGAAGACACTGACCAGGTCAATGAGGCAGTGCGGAAAACTTATGGTGGGACTATGCATCACCAAAGCAGCACCATAGTGCAATTGCAGAGTAGTGAGATAGCGATTGTTTCAATACCGGTATGTTAGACAATGCTATTGCTGCAAGAGAACAGGCTGGTGTGATAAAGTCCTTTATCAGAGGCATTGTTAAGTGAGGTATGCCTGTATTTCATTCTTGTGGGCAAGAAGGGAATAATTTAATCATTTTTGTCTTCACTTCAAGAAAGTCCCAGAAAACTGAGCAGTTTTTAAGGACTAGTCACAGCTCAGGATTTACTCCAAAAAATCCAAATCTGGGAGAATTTTCTATGCAGAAATGTTGTTTTCTGCACAGAAAATCATGTTTTCTGAGCAGGAAAATTGCTTTTCATGCATTTTCTACACAAAACCCCCACATGTGTTTCTCATACCAAGCAAGTCTTGCTGCAAAGCTTTTTGTATGTCTAGGATCCTTCTCTGGCTGGGGTTCAAATATTTATGAATATTCTTTCAATCCCTATTCCAGAGAGTTTGGAAACCCTCCAGGGCCTTTTTTCAGGCTCCAATGATTGCTAGCCCCAGCAACATGTTGGATTTAGGCCAACGCTAGAAACATTATATTATTCTATCCTATTATTACAGCTTCATAATAAATAAAAAGAACTTGCAACACACAGACACACACACAGACACACAAATGTTAGATAACTCGTATGTTATGTCAATCTATTCAGACACTTGGAACAGAATCCACTCATCATCTGCTACAAAGCAGCAGTCAGTGAAGAACCTGCCTAATTGCCAAAAGAGGGGCAGAACAGAACTCAATGGTACCTTGGATGCTCAGTATGATCTAATGAAACAATTGGTCCATGCTGGGTGACATCTACCATTCTCTATCCATTCTGCTAATGTTTCAGTACTGTGCAACCAACGTCCTTTACTCCACTTTTACATAGTAGAACCGTCCAACAGGAATATGAGCTTGTTCTGCACCCCTCTACTGGAAGGCAGTGGCTAAGTACTGTACACTTTCCATCACTCCCACCAGCCCAAATGCATCATTTTCTGTTGAACCCTCTTCAATGTAAACCCCATCCTTCAGCAAATATTGACACAGGAAAACATTGTGACCTTAGTTATCTAGTATGTCTAGAATGAAAGGATATTTGTGACTACTTACCAGCTGGGCCAATTTCTGCTTTTTCTTTCAAATAAGATAATATGTAGCTTATATTCATGTTTTTCTCCAGCTTTATTATGAAACTGCATTCTGATATACTGTTGGAAGAAGGACAAAAATAAATGTAACAGCTGCCATACTGACTGTTCAGTGTATATTTTATTTATAAACAGTGAAACAGTGTTGCTGTTCACTTTCTTATCAACTATGCAACAAGTATGTGCTATCATTTGGTTTGCCCTATTAGGTCACTGAACATTTATTGCTAGGTAGTGGATCTGACACCACTGAATCAAAATAAATCTCTGCTTAGAAAACATTAATCAAGCTGACTTTCATCTCCTCCACACACCAATAATTGCAGTCTCAACTGGAATGTTTGAAGGTATGGTAGCCTCTTCTGGAGTCTGGTCCTTTAATCAACAGTTCTTCCATTATAGATGGAAATGGCATCCTTTCCTCATACTTTCTATCAAGTGTCCCCACTGTTTAGTAAGATTCTTTATCCCAGGCAGTTCTAGACTCGTTCAAAAAAGTTTAATTAATGGCACTAAGAGTTTTAAGCTAAAATACTTTTCTTGTATCACCCGCCACTGGAGTGCATCCCCCCAAGAATGTCTTTGAAATTGACTTTGACTCTTGAGTTAAAAGAGATTCCACACACATATCACAGACCCTAAGGATGCAGTCTTGTACACATTTATTGAGGAATCCGTCCTGCTCAATAGGGACTTACTTCCAAATAGACATGCACAGGACTGCATAATTAACAATTTCATTAATGCGCTGAAGTCATACTGCTTCCATTTTGAAAGTGGTAGTGCTTTTTAGAACACTTGTACCCACTTGCACAATCAGAAATAATAAAACAATTATGTAAAACAACAAACCTCTGGTTCCCTTTATCACATTGCAGGAGATACGACTACAAGAGAAAAAAAATTAAATCAATAATAGTCATTATAATATATATTCAAATCAGTGTGTATAGAGCCATTGTACTGTCTATTTTCCTTTATGGATCTGAAACATGGGTCACCTATTGCCACCACCTATGACTCCTCGAACGCTTTCATCAGCGCTGTATATGCATAATCCTAAATATACACTGGACTGACTATGTGACGAATGTTGCTGTCCTTGAACAAGCAGGGATCACCAGCATTGAGGCCATGATATCGAGAACACAGCTGCGCTGGGCAGGGCACGTTTCTAGGATGGAGGACCATCGCCTCCCAAAAATAGTACTCTATGGTGAACTCTCCACGGGTCAGCGTAAGAGGGGTGCTCCAAAAAAGTGATACAAGGACTCCCTGAAACAACACGTCAGGCTCGGCCAAATTGATCACCAACAATGGTCCACCCTGGACTCACATCAGGAGGCATGGAGACACACTATCCACAATGCTGCAGCCTTATTTGAGAACTCACGCCGAACAAGTCTTGAAGAGAAACGACAACACAGAAAGAATCACAACCCAGAAACATCACCCAAGGAGACCTTCTGCTGTGCTTTCTGCAACCGGACTTGTTTATCTCGGATTGGCCTTTTTAGTCATCAGCGCGCTTGCAGTAAGCGCGGGATGAGTCCTACCTAAATCTTCGTTTGCGAAGAAAAGCCAGAGAGAGAGAGCATACAAAACTGAGATTTATTCCACAATAATTAATTATGGTAATAAGCTGATTTCTTACTCACCTGACTTAACCTCTGAAGTGTTTTATTGAAATCTGAAATCCTAAAATAAATTATCAATAATTTAATCACAAATTTTATGAATTTTTTTCTCACTAGTAAGCTATCCTCAGTCCACTTCAGTTTCCACCAATTCACACTGACAACACTATTCAGTCAGCTCTCTGTATCCACGGATTCTGCATCTATGGATTCAACCAACCACCATTCTAAAATATTCCCTCCCACATAAATAAAAATAAAATAAAAATCCAGAAAGCCATTTTACTATGCCACTGTATATAATGGGACTTGAACCTCCTCACCCATGCCACTCCAGACAGATCCCCATTCTTCCAAAGTGACTTTTCAGTAGGGCATAAGGTAAGGACTCATAGTTGTAAAGAAGAGGTAGAAAACTCCCATTGTGCAAGTATGGTTTCACTTGCAGGACTCTGGATCCAAGCCAATGGGAGATGTTCTTATGAATTATATGAACATTTAGAAGGCAACAGAGAGGTCTACAACTTCTATGACTTTATTGCCATTTGCCTATAGCAACTGCTATTTGTCTGAAATCTTGGGTATTCATATAACAGTAAAGTTCTTAGAATGTATGTAAATATGCGAACTTCTTTATTATGGACCTAACTGGATGTAACATTACTCCCACTAACTCCAACTCAGGTTCTAGCACACCTGGGCTTTAATACTTGCTTTCACTTATTTGGCAAGATGCTCCATTGAATTCAGTGCGGCTTACTTCTAAGTAGACTTCTGAATTGCCCTATAAGAAATCTAAAATAATGCAAAAAAAGTGTACCTATTTGTCATCTGAATAAATTATAATAAAACAGTACAGATAGACCCCCAGTATCTGCGGGACTCATATCTGCAGATTTACTTGCTCGCGTCTGAAAAAAATATGGTCTCTCTAGCATCTGGGTCTTCCAGCTCTGACCATCATGCTGGAGGACCTAGAAGATGCCTAGAGAGGTGTTCTCTCTAGACATATTTGAGGTTCTCCAGTGCCACTCTATGGTATGCTTGGGGAAGTCTTTCATTTTAACAGGGTTTGCAATTATCCGTGGTTTTCAGTATCCACAGTAAGCCTGAGAACATATTCCCCATAGATAGAGGGGTCATACTATATTCAAAATGACATGTGATCTGAATGCACAGTTATGTCAGGAGAAAAGATCTGTTTTCTGTCAAAACAAAACAAATTACTTACTTTATATCTGGCAGTGCTGTTGAAGCAGCTTTTAACTGGTACTGACTAATGTCATGGTAGTGCTAGAAAAATGAACAACCTATAAATATATTGCATCCTTCTATGTATTTTCAGCATCCCAAGATAGTGGACATTTATGACAATGTATATCAGGCCTTTCGCACCATAATGATGTGTATATCTCTATTCAGGTATTTGGCTAAATGCATAAGTAGCAGAGGGAAGACGCCACATAAATAGTCTCCCTCCACGTCCTTGCACCCTCCCCAACCCCATCTGAACAATGTGTGCTTGAAACAGTGTTCTTGCATTCACTTGAAGATGAGTAGAACGTGATTGGGGGCCACGCTTTATCAGGGTCTCAGCTGATTGGAACATTCTACTCACAATCAAGTGAATGTCAACATAAAGGGTCCTTTCACTCTTCACACTTGTAATACTGTGGTGCCACTTTAACTGCCATGGCAACATCCTGCGATTTGCAGTTTGGAGAGAGGTATTCAGAATTCTCAGCCAGTGCCTCACCAAACTATCAATTCAAGGATTTCATAGGAAGTTGCCATGACTGGTAAAGTGGAATCATAGTGCTATAAATGTGTTGTGTGAAAGGGACCAAATCTTGCTGTTAATCAATATTTATTGGATTTATATTATTCCCTCCTCATAATAGCCCAAGGCTGCTCACCATCTGCATTACAAATATCTAAAACTATCACTGTTAATGGGGAACTATTCCAAACGCAACAAGGTTAAGGACTCAGGGAATGGTCAGGAATAGTGATGGTGGGATGCGGTAAGCATGTGCAAGCCTATCCCTCAATCCATTTAAAGTCCTCATGTATTCAGGCATGCATAGTAACTAAATAGCAACTGAACAAGGATACATGAAATAAAGCAAATACAGTACTGTGAATGAAAACTTGGTGCAACTTTATTGTTACTTAAAGTTAAGTACAGCCAGACCTCCATGTCCATGGAACAAATATCCATTGTTTCAGTTATCTGCAGGACACAAAATGTGGACACATACCATAGAGTCACACTGGAAAATGCATAGAGAGGCATCTTCTCTAGGCATCTTCTAGGTCCTCCAATGCAACTCAATGGTATGTTTGTACTGGGAGTCCTTTTTTAAAAGTAGGGTTCACTGTTATCCACAGTTTCTAATATCCACCTTAAACTAAATCTCGCAGACATGGGGGGGGGGGGTTGACTGTAAGTAACTAAGCTATTTACTTTCCTCTACTATATTGAAACAACCAGAGGTAGTTCATTTTTCCTATAATTCACTAACTTTTTAATGCCAACTCAGTTAATATCAACCATTAAACCATCAATCAGATAAACATGCACCCAGTGGCACCTTCCTGGTATAAGCATAATTTTTACAAAACGTTGACAAGGTTTAATTACTAAAGAATACAACTTAAGTACAGAATAGCAAATTATCACAATAGAGTCTTACTAGTTTTAGGCTGTATGAAGTATCAGAGCTGTTGTCACTGCTCGGAAAGTTTATGGTGCCCATGTAGAACACTAACAAGAAATAAAATTAAAAGAATTTTTTAAAATTTATGAATAGCTTTGTTTAGAAATATCTTAACAAAAGGGAAAACACTGGCTTCCATGTGCAAGGTTCATTTGAGCTTCTAGTCTTTGTACAGAGCTAGGTTTGATGGTCTGTAGTTCCATACAGTTTTTGGCCTGGTTGGGTGTGTTATTACAAGAACAAGTATAATAAGCCATGTGATCCCATCTCATTGTTCTTGCATGAGAAGTTTCCACTTCAACTTTCCACTTCAACTTTAGAAAAAACTTCAGAGTTCAAACTCCAATAAGCAGCATTTGAACTCAACATATCTTCCTAAAATCAAAAATGAAAATAAGAAAATGTCACTAACCTGTGTCATTACAGAGTGCTGATAAGTTACAAACATTCTTGTCTAAACCTTTTGTTCCTGCAAAAAATGACAGTAAGAATAAGTTATATTAAGAGCTGGTAAAATAAGTTTTTATTTTAAAGTAATGACCTCCACACACTCTCCACTCCTAATTTTAAGGCACCATCTACAGTAGAATCAAAATGTGAATGATTCAGTTTTGAGACTGGGTGAGGGCCTACATTTTAATGCTTCAAGACTGGTGGAATGAAATATATGAATTCCCAGAATTAGCCAGATTAAGAACACAGTTGTTGTTTTTTTAAAAAAAGTTGAATGCAATGTTCATTTTGGCCTACAACATTCAAGTGTATACCATAATCAACTGAAAATGTGGAAGAAAGAACATTTGTTTCCATTACATCATTCCTTAGCAGAAAGATCACACTATCTCCATTCTCTGTATGTTTGTGATCCTAGGCTGCTAACATCGTATATATATATATATATATATATATATATCTGTTTTGCCAGGGCACCTGTAACCTATCTCATTCTCTGGTCTCATCTTATAGTGGAAACTATCCATTTGTTTTTAAATTGTAAGCTGCCCTGAATCTCAGTTTTGGGAGAAGCCGGTTGCCCGGGACTTACCGGGCGGCCGCCGTTTGCGGCCGGAGGCCCCCCGCGCCCGGACAGCCGCTCCACGTGGCCGGCATGGGCTCCGCCATGCCGGCCGTCTCCTTCCTCCTTCTCCCTGGCCTGAGCTTCAGGCCAGGGAGAAGGATCGTAAGCCAGCCAATGGGAGGGAGACAGCTCCCACCCGATTGGCTGGCTCCGGCCAATCAGAGTCCACGCTCAGCGCGGCCTCTGATTGGCCAAGGGGCGGGGCTAGTCCCCAACGCGGTCCGCCGGCCGGGTATATATTCCCGGCCGGCTCTCAGCCTCAGCAGTTGGCTCTTGCGAGCCGAAGAGGACGGAGCTCTCCGGGGAGCTCCAGAAGAGGAGAAGAGGCCCAGAAGAGCCCCAGAAGAGCCGCAGAAGAGCCGAGGCCGCCGGGGAGAGCTGACCGGTCGGCCTCGGCGCGGACGGAAGAAGGGCGGCGGCAGGGCCGAAGGCAGGAGGAGCAGCGGCAAGGCGGCGGACGGCGGGGACAGCGGTCCCAGCGGTGCTGCCAGCAGCGGCGGCACCAGAGGCCGGCTCGGCCGGGCCAGGCAGGCCCCACAAAAGGGGCGGGTGCCACAGCCCCGGCTGGGGCAGGTGGGCGGCCTAGCGGGGCAGCCGTCCTATAGGGCAGGGCCGGCAGGGCGGCACCGGAGGCCAGGCAGGACCAGCCCCAGGGTGCCCGCGGAGGCGGACCCGGCGGCAGGGGTGGTTGGGCTAGCGGGGGCCCATTAGCCCGGCCGGACCCAGTGGAGTGGTGCCACTGGGGGGATACCCACCCAGGGAAGGCCGAACAGGTCTGCAGTGGGCAGCCTGTTCGAGCTAGCCCGGTGGGGGGAGGCCTCAGGGCGGTAGACCCAAGCCTCGCGGGCTGGGTTTCTGGTCCCCACCGCGCTGAGGCGAGGAGGCCAGTGAGTGGCTCTCACTGAGGGCCTATTGCGGGCGGACAAGCCGAGAGAGAAGGGCAGACAAGCAAAGGCCAGCTCGGTGAGCAGCCGCTACTGGGCGGACAAGCCAAGGAAAAGGCAGCTCGGCGGAGCGAGCCTTAAGGGCGGACAAGCCAAGAGGAAGGCAGCTCAGTGGAGCAGGCCTTAAGTGGGCGGACAAGCCAGGAGAAGGGCGGACAAGCCAAGATCACGCAATTTGCTACCGGGGCAGCCACAGTTGGGGGCCAGCCAAAAGAGCGGACAAGCCAGGACGGGGGCTAGCCCGGCACGGGCAGCATTATTCAGGGCGGACAAGCCTAGAGAGACCCATACCCCCCCTTTTTTCTTTTTGTTTATTGAAATCACTTTCAGGCCTTTTCAGGCCTAAACCTTGAAAGCAATCACTGCTGCTTCCTGGTGGTAATGCCACCCAAGAAGAAACCTTGCCCAGCAGCCCCCAAGGGGAAAGCGGCGTCTAACAGGCCCGCCACCCGGGCACAAGCAGGCCGAACACCCAAGTCTTGGGCAGCCCTGGCTCCCAGGACTCGGAAAGCCAACCCCCCGGCCGGGGCAGCGGGCAATGCGGCAGCTGTCGAACACATCCTCGGGGGCTCCACGGCCCCCAACCTGCAGGAGCTCACCCGGGCTGTGTCACTCCTCGCGGAGCAGGTTGGGGAACTGAGGTCTGGCAGAGGGCAGGAGGCCGACGCTGCGGCACCGGCCACCGGGCCCTCAGCAGATCCCAAGGCCACGGACCCCCCATTGGCCGGAAGCCGGGCCGCTCAACAGTCAGCCAGACCGGCAGGGCGACGGGCTAGGCGCGGGTCCCCTTCCTCAAGCGACGCCAGCGGAGCATCCTCTGATGATTCCTCGCCAGTGCAGGAGAGCAGAGCTACAGCGAGGAAAGAAGGCAGGAAGGACAAGGAGGGCAGGAAAAGACGGGCCAAACGGAGGAAGAAGGGATCAGACAGCGAGGGATCCTCAGGTGAGTCCTCTGATGAGGAAATGGACCGATCGGGGTATTGGTCTACAGCAGCCTCGGTTCCGGGATTGCCATCATGGGCCATTAAGGCCAGGGCAGCCTCAGAACCGGACTCTGCCAGACCATCCAGGGTTTGGTGGGATGGGGCTGCCACCTCGGGGCACCCCAATCCCAGCCTTTTTCAGGATCACGAGGATCCCCCGGGGATCCACCTGGACAGGAAGACCCGCAACAATATCCTCAAGGGATATTATGTGGATGTCTTCACTCTCCTAAAACCTGAGGGGGAGGTGGGTAGCACCCCTAAGTCGGAGAAGTCCTCTGACAAAGGCAAGCCGGACCCGGTGGAACGTTTGTTCCCTAACTGGCTTTCAGGGTTCACTGTGTTCATGGGGGTGGTGGGCATGGCTTACCCCGACAGGGGTTGGCACCTTGCCAACCACCTGAGCAACGTGCTCAAGGCCAAGGCCTTGGCGGGAGAGGCGGCGGCCATTGAGTATGACACCGCCTTCCGCAAGAGGGCTTCCAGGAACCCCAGGGCCAGGTGGGACCTCATCAATGACAAGCTTTGGCTCGTCATTGTGGGATCACACATAAAGGGCAAGCCTGATGCGGGCAAGCCGCCTCGCAAGAGGGATGCCCGTCGGTTAGTCTGTTGGGAGTACAACGCGGGTAAGTGCCTACGATCCCGCTGCAAGTTCGAGCATTACTGCGAGAACTGCTACGGATCCCACCCCAGGTCCAATTGCCCTCGGTCCGGCACCCACGCCCAGCCCTTTCGCTCGGGTCGCCCTGCTTCCTCCGGCGCAAAGAGGGAATCAGGGTCAGGCAGTGGCGCCGGACAGGGAAGCGGAAAACAGTAGAGGCAGCCCCGTGCGGGGACGTCTAGCCTTCACCCCGGTAAGGCTCCAAGCCCTACTCCCGCTCCTGGCACTATATCCCAACAGACAGGCGGCCGCGTACCTCAGGGAAGGGTTCTCCTCCGGCTTCAGGATCCCCGCGGTGGGACCCAGGCTGGCCTCTGAGTCAGGTAACTTAAAATCTGCCTCGGAGCTCCCTGAGGTAGTGGCGGCCAAAATTGCCAAAGAATGCGCAGCAGGAAGGGTGGCGGGCCCCTTCCCAGCCCCTCCTTTCAGCAACCTTAGGGTTTCCCCGCTGGGGGTTGTTCCCAAAAAAGCACCGGGCGAATTCCGCCTGATCCACCACCTGTCTTACCCCAAGGGAGCTTCTGTGAACGATGCCATACCACCTGAGCTCTGCTCGGTGCGCTATGCGTCATTCGATCACGCTGTCAAGCTGGTCAGGTCCTGTGGCCCGGGAGCTCTCATGGCAAAATGTGACATCCAATCTGCCTTCAGGCTGCTTCCAGTCCACCCGGAGGACCACTGCCTGCTGGGATTCAAGTTCCAGGGGAAGTGGTACTACGACATGGCTTTGCCCATGGGGTGCTCCATCAGCTGCTTCGCATTCGAAGCGTTCAGCACCTTCCTGGAATGGGCACTGCGCCACAGGACCGGTTCTGCACTGGTCACTCACTACCTGGATGACTTTCTGATGATTGGGGCAGCTGGGGGGCCAGACTGTGGGTTTCTGCTTAAGTCTTTTCAGGAATTGTCCCAGGAACTGGGAGTTCCCCTGGCACCAGACAAGACGGTGGGCCCGGCCAGCAGCATCACCTACTTGGGAATCACCCTGGATTCGGTAGCTGAAGTCTCGCGGCTGCCCGCAGACAAGCTGGCAGAGATCAAGCAGAAGCTGCTACGCCTCCTAGGACAGAAGAAAGCCTCCTTGAAGGAAGTGCAGTCCTTGCTGGGCCACCTAACTTTGCATGCAGGGTGGTGGCGCCAGGCAGGGCCTTCTGCAGCAGACTAGCCAGGATCACCGCGGGCGTCCGGGCCCCACACCACCGCATCCGGATCACTAGAGGGGTTAGGGAGGATCTCAGGGTGTGGCTCAGGTTCTTGGAGGGCTACAACGGGGTTACCTTTTGGCAGGGGGAGGCCTCTCCCGGGGTAGGGCTTCAGGTCCACTCTGACGCGGCAGGGGGGTTTGGGTTCGGGGTCTTTTTTGACGGCCATTGGTGCTCCCAACCTTGGCCTCCTGCCTGGAGGGAATCTGATGTCATTCGGGACCTTACGTTCCTTGAATTTTTCCCTATATTAGTAGCAGTCCATCTGTGGAAGGAGGAGTTCCGCAACAAGAAAGTGTGTTTCTGGTGTGACAACCAGGCGGTGGTCCGCATCATCAATTCCCAGTCTTCCAAGTCTGACAGGGTCATGCGACTCGTCAGGGAATTCGTTCTGGTCTGCCTAACTGCTAACATTTCCTTCACTGCACGCCATGTTCCAGGTGTGAACAACGAAATAGCGGATGCTTTATCTCGGTTCCAGGACGACAGATTTCGGGAGTTGGCACCGGAAGCGGATCCTACACCGGTTTCTTTCCCGGTCGACCTCTGGCTTCTTGGGAAGGAATGGTGCTCCGGGGGGTCTTCAGCTCCCTGGCATCTTCCACCCGGGCCAGTTATTCCCGGGCAGTCCGGCAGTTTGTCGCCTTCCGGAAGCGCCACGGACACTCCGACTCTGGGCCTACCACGGAACGAGAAGTGCTCCACTACATCGGGACCCTGAAAGAAGAGGGCCTCGCTTCCAGGACCATCTCCCTTCACCTGGCAGCCATCTCTTTCTTCAGCAAAGCGGCCGGCCACGAGGACCCATGCGGCTCATTCCTGATCCGCAAGGCAGTCGAAGGGTGGCGTCGGATGGATGGAAGCAAGCCTGACTCCCGCAGACCAGTCTCGTTCGGACTCCTGTGCCACCTGATCCCGGCCCTGACTAAGGTCTGTTGGTCCAGGTATGAAACCTCCCTGTTCCAAGCCTCTTTTGCAGTGGCTTTCTTTGCAGCTCTTCGCATTGGGGAGCTGGTCTGCGGGGCCAAGACATCCAAGATCAGGCACGCCCTCCTGCGGTCGGACGTGGTGATGTCAGATGGATCCCTTCAGCTGCGCCTCCGGAGGTCCAAGAACGACCAACGCGGAAAGGGCTCCGTTATCCGGCTTCTGGCGCTGGAAGGATCTCCGGCTTGCCCAGTTCGACTCCTGAAGCGGTACCTGGAACAGAGGCCAGCGGCGGCCGGCCCCCTGTTCATCCACAAGGACTTGTCTTTCCTTACGCGCTTCCAATTTCTCAGCATTTTTCGGGCCGCCTTACAAAAGATTGGTTACCCATCAGACGAATTCAGCGGGCACTCTTTCCGGATTGGTGCTGCCACCACAGCGGCGTCAGAAGGAATGGCTTCGGCAGACATTCAGCACCTGGGAAGATGGCGGTCCAAGGCGTTCAGGACATACATCCGCCCGGAACTTGCTTTCCTCCACGGATAGGAATTAGTTTCAGCCCCCTCCAGGCAGGTAGGCCTCTCTGATGATAGCTGCGGGGGTTGGCGGTATCCGAGCTTCCGCTCGGCTCTTTGGCGGTGGGCATGAGTTTCGGTCACGTAAGGGGGGGGGAGCTGGAAGCTATTGTTGGCTTCCGGGGTCCGGGGCTGGCCCCTCCCCCTGTGCCGGCTCCCCCTCCCCCCTGGACTTACCAGGCACGTGATCTGTCACGTGCTGGTCACGTGAACCCTCCATTCTTCGGACACGTGACCGTTTGCGTGTCTTGGCCTCACGGCCCGGCAGGTGATCTGTCACGTGTTCCTTTGGATACTCATGCCCAGGCCAACCTCCGCGACTATCACCAGACAGAAAGTTGTGGCCTTCCCGCCAACCTTTCACTTCTTGTAAATAAATCATTCTGTGCATCAACCTTGTGTGTATCCTCGTGATTCGGCCGGACGGGGGCGGGGGACACTTTGACTCTCGGTCGCAAAGGCAGGATATTACTACTACTACTACTACTCACCACCACCATTCTTTAAGTGTTTGTCATTTATTATAAGGAGCCTTTGGAATAGCAGACACCTGTAATCCTTAAGGGATACAAACACTCCTCACTTTCCAGTGACGTGATATTTGCTTAATGGCACCCATCCCCTACTTCCTGCTCTCCAGGTGTCAATGGCGATGTTGACAGGATAGGACAGGGTTTAGTGCAAAACAATTGGAGGACACCAGCTGGAGAAGTCTGGATGAATGGTGGTCACATAGTTTAGAAAGTGTGGCAATGCCCAACCTCACAATCTGTACAGAGAAGGATGTCAGAGCCACATACATATAGCTTTTAGGTTTCATATAATTTATGTGTGGACTAAATGTGCCAAACAGCTACTGGGCAGCAGCAGAGGTGATGTGCTTGTGTGGTGACACTAGCAGAGGATCTCTCAGAGACAACAGCAGGGGCACCATAATTAACACTTGTTAGTACTGTTAGAAGGAGGCATGGTAAACCCTTTCTGAATGTCATTTACCACAAAAACCCTATGATGACAATCCAAAATGAAAGAAGAGCTAGTGCCAGAAGATGAGACTCTCAGGTCAGATGGCACTCAATGAGCTACTCCGCTACAATGAGCAGAGAACACTATGAGTAGCACTGTGGCTAATGATGCAACTGGATTAAAGTTGCAAGGACTTCAGCTGTTGACATGTTCAGAAATGAAACAAAAGTCCGAAGCTGCACAACAGATATTATAGGAACATGGAATGTGACAAGCATGAATCAGGGAAAGCTAGACATAGTAAAACAAGAAATGGAACGTATAAACATTGCAATCCTTGGGGTAAGCAAGCTAAAGTGGACAAAAATGGGACATTCTGAGTCAGATATTATGCAGTGTTTTATTCAGGAAATGAAAATCTAAGAAGAAAATGGGTGGCATTAATAGTTAGCAGAGATGTAGCAAAAGCAGCCAAAGGATATAATGTATAGTCTGACTAAATAATCTCAATAAGACTTCAGAGAAAACCCAGCAATATAACTATAATCTAAGTTTATGTCCCAACCACAGAGGCAGAAAAAACTGAAAGATTGGCTGCTGGAGTCCAGGAGAAAGTTGATCACATACCCAAACAGGACTTCTTGTTAATCATAGGTGATTGGAATGTAAAAGAATGAAATAGAACTGAATCAAAGATTGTAGCAAAATTTGGCCTAGGATCAATAAATGAAGTGAGAGAATGAATGAGTGAATTTTGCAAGGCCAACAATTTGTTCATTGCAAATACATTCTCCAAGCAACCAAAGAGGTGACTATATACATGGGCATCATCTAATGGCCAATATAGAAATCAAATAGACTACATAACTGGAAGCAGAAGATAGAGAAGCTCTATTCTCTCTACAAAAACAAGACCAGGAGCAGATTGTGGCACAGACCATGAACAACTAATATAAAAAATTAGAGTAAAGCTACCAAAAAATACTAAACCAACCATCGTGCCAAAATATAACGTGAACAACACCCCAGTATAATTTAAAGATAATGTAAGAAATAGATTTGCACTATTAAGCCTAACTGACCAGGAGCCAGAAGAACTCCAGCCTGAAGCCATGGACACTGTCAGGGAAGAATGCTACAGTAGCACTAGCACAAAGACACTACAGTAGCACCCCCACATCCACTGATTTGCCAACCACAGATTCTATTATCTGTGGTTGGCGATGGTGATGGGAGGGGAGGGTGAGGGATCTCACCTCCCCTATCCCTTCCTCTGGGAGGGCTCCTGTCACTGTGGTGGTGATCACTGGGGTGAAGGGGGAAGAGGGCATTGAGGCGATCTCACCCCCGCCTCCCTCCTTTGCCCCTGCCATGGTCCCGCCGTGACAGCAATCACCTTGGCAAAGGGGGAAGGGGCGGAAAAGTGATTTCACACCCCACCATCCCCCTTTGCCCCCGCCATGGCCCTACTGCAGCAGCAATCACCGGGGCAAAGGGATAAGGGGGCGGAAGAGCAATTCCCTCCCACTTTCCCCTTTTGCCCCTGCCATGCCCCCACCATGGCAGCAATCGCCAGGGCAAAGGGGGGAGGGGCAGAGAAATGATCTCTCCCCCTACCTTCTCCCTTTGCCCCAGGCATGGCCCTGCCACAGCAGCCATCATGACAAGAGCCCTTCCAGGGGACAGGATAGAGCGATCTCACCCGCCTTCCCCTTTTGCCCCCGCGATCATAGCTGCAGCGGGGCCATGGCGGGGGTAAAGAGGGAAGGGAGAGGGAGGAGCAAAGTAAACCCCCCCTTTCCCAGGATGCCCCCCTGGGATGGTGTTCGCTATAATCTGTGGAATTCACCATCTGTGGGAGGCCCTGGAACCAATCCCCCATGATTGTGGGAGTGCTACTGTATCTGCAGCCAAAAAGAAAGAGAAGCTTCAATGGATGACAGATGAAACCCTTCAAGCCATTAAGGATAAATTATAAGTAAAAATAAAATGGGACAGTAACAGAGACTGTAACCTGAATGCAACTATTTAGTGACTTGAGCACAGAGACAAGGAGAACGACTATAATAATCAATACAAAGACATAAAAGATGAAAACAAAAAAGGAAGAACAAGATCTGAGAAATCAAAGGGAAACTTAAACTGGGAGTGAGGGTGCTATACAAGCAGCAGGGAAACATGTTATATGACAAAGTACTAATAAAAAGATGGTGGGAACAATACACTGAAGAACTATATAAAGGAGCTGGAATTCATTCAAGGAAGAACAAGGCCCAGGACTCAGCTGTCCTTTCTGAGCTGCAATCGGATTTTTAAAAATTATTGTATGTTTTAATTTTTTTTCTAATTTATATATTTTTAATTATTGTATGTTTTTAATCCTTTATAATTTAATATTATTTTAAGGGGTGGGTGGGCTAGGGTATTGTGACTATGGAGTTTTTATATTGTAAGCTGCCCCGATTGCGTTGCAGAGGGGCGATAGAAATAAAATTTTATTATTATATTATTTTTATAAGAACAGATTCATTCAAGGAAGAACCATTTGAAGATGATTCCACAATTTTAGAAAGTGAAGTGCAAGCTGCACTCAGAGTACTTGGGAGAAATAAATCACCATGAACAGATGGCATACCAAGAGAGCTGCTTGAAGCTACAGAGACAGAATCTACACTAGTTCTAACTAAAATCTGTCAACAAATACGGAAAATAGAAGAATGAACCACAGATTGGAAACACTCAATATATGTCCCACTACACAAGAAATGGGACAACAGAGATTGCAGTAACCACAGGACTGTTGCATTAATTCCCCATGCAAGCAAAATTGCATGTTCAAAATTCTACATTTTTTTTTACCATATATGGAGCGAGAAATGCCAGGTGTCCAAGATGGGTTCAGGAAAGGAAGAGTCACCAGGGATCATATTGCAAACATACATTGAATAATGGAGCGCATGAAAGAATTTTCAGAAGAAAATGAACATGTGCTTTATAGGGTATAGCAAAACCTTTGATTGTGTACATCATAAAAAATTATGGTTTGCTCTTAAAGAAATGGTCATGCCACGATATTTAACTGTCCTGATGCATAATCTGTACTCAGGACAAGAGGCTATGATCAGGACGGAATACAGAAAAATGGAATGGTTTCCAATTGGTAAGGAGATCAGGCAAGGTTACATTTTATCACCATATCTGTTTAACCATTGACGCCCCCTTGTCGTGGGAGAGAGGCTTGCGTACCCTAATGATGTTTTGAGCTATGCTGGCGGTGGCATAATAGCCACTGGTAGGGTCTCCCATGCCAGACAGGTCAAAACCGAAGGGTCTGACAAAGAGCGTCAAAGGGCAGGATGGGCTCTCTAGCCTTGTGGCAACCGTCCTAGGAGAAGGAAAACTCCAATCCCAAACCCGGGCAGATGGTGCTCGTCCAACCCTGTAAAGTCAACCATCTAAGAGAAGGAAACTCTAATCAAACCTATGGCCCGAGGACCTCACTGCCACGTCCATGCTTGCAAGGCCACGGCAGATGAATCTCTGGTTTAAAGGGTGAGGCCAGTTCTGTGCACGCTGCGCTCCACCAGAAAAATCCATTGCACAGGCTCGAAGGACAAATCCATTTCCAAAAAAGCCCTGTAGCGACTGGCGAGGGACGAAACCGGCAGGTGTAAAGATGCACTGGAAGCCGCAGCCCCAACCCTGCATGCAGGCGGTTCAGGACATTGGTCGCTCAAGCCTGACCCGGGAGATGACAGTCTTGTTCGGCAGCATTCTGAACGACCAAGCAGCCTTTTTTAAGGAGAGCACTGCTTGCTCCATATGGAGAGGGGCCTAGAAAAGGTGGCCTAAAGAAAGCTCATCCCCAACTACCTGGTTGGCTAGCCGCGGCCAACGGCAATCTTCTGATGTGGTCAAACCAAGGCAAAGAAACAAAGGCACACACCGGCCTCCAAAGGTGTAAATAAACTGACACTTGCATGCTGGAACATCAGAACCATGCAAGACTCTGAAGATAGTGGATAGCCTGAGCGTCGTTCTGCCCTAATAGCCCTTGAACTATCACGGCTTAATATTGACATCGCTGCTCTTAGTGAAGTTCGCTTCCATGAGGAAGGCAGCCTTAAAGAACATGGCGCCGGCTACACACTTTACTGGTCTGGCAAACCCAAAACCGAAAAACATCTGTCAGGAGTAGGCTTTATGATTAAAAACTCCATTGCCTCCAAACTCGAAACCTTGCCAACAGGACACTCTGATCGCATTATTTCCTTACGCCTCCCACATGTTGTTCTCTTTAGTATATATGCCCCAACTATGCAAGCCGACCCTGTAGAGAAAGACAAATTCTACACAGACCTACGCCAACTCATACAAAAAGTCCCTGTAGAAGATAAAATTATTATCCTTGGTGACTTCAATGCCAGAGTAGGAAAGAACTCCGAAGCCTGGAAAGGTGTCTTAGGCAAGCATGGTGTTGGAAATTGCAATGATAACGGACGCCTCCTGCTAGAGTTCTGTGCAGAACAACAGCTGACTATTACAAACACAATCTTTCAGCAGAAAGATAGCTTGAAGACAACCTGGATGCATCCCCGATCCAAACATTGGCACCTCATTGACTACGTTCTAGTCCGTCAGAGAGACATTCGTGATGTCCGTCATACACGAGTGATGCCCAGTGCAGAATGCCAAACAGATCATCGCCTTGTCAGATGTAAACTAAATCTTCATCTTAAGTTCAAACCTAAGAGGGGTGGCATCTTAAAGAAGAGACTCCAAGTCAACAATCTTCAACAAGCTACCATGAGAGACAACTTCCAGGCAAATCTACAAACGAAACTTGAAGACCATCCTACAGATCCTTCTCCTACAGTGCTTTGGCAACATATCAAAAACAGTATCCTCCAGTCTGCAGAAGAATCCCTTGGCTTCTCCCACAAGAAAAATCAAGACTGGTTTGATGAAAACAACCAAGAGATCCAGGAGCTGTTGGCAAGGAAGAGAGCTGCTCACCAGGCATACCTCGCCCAGCCAACCTGTCATGTAAGAAAAGCAGCTTTCCGCCTCACATGTAGCAAACTACAACAAAAACTCCGAGACATGCAGAACAAGTGGTGGATCAATATAGCAGAAAAGACACAATGCTGTGCAGATCTGGGTGATCATAGAGGATTTTATGAAGCTCTTAAAGCAGTGTTTGGACCTACTTATCAGGTCCAAAGCTCCTTATACAGTACAGATGGTCAAACATTAATTACTGATAAAGCCTCCATCCTAAATCGTTGGGCTGAACATTTTCAAAGTCTCTTTAGCGCCAACCGAGTAGTCCAAGCCTCAGCTATCCAATATATGATACAAAAACCAATGAAAAATGAATTGGACATAGCTCCCACTTTGGAAAAGACCCTTAAGGCCATACAGCAGATGAAAAACGGCAAGGCAGCTGGGATTGATGGAATCCCACCTGAAGTTTGGAAACACGGAGGTCATGCACTCCACGAAAAATTCCACGAATTCCTTGTGAATTGCTGGGAAAAAGGGGAACTGCCATCAGACCTCCGAGATGCAGTCATCATCACCCTGTACAAGAAAAAAGGAGCAAAATCCGATTGCTCAAACTATCGAGGCATAACACTGCTCTCTATTGCTGGAAAAATCCTTGCAAGGATACTCCTGAACAGGTTAGTTCCTGCTATTGCAGAAGAACTTCTCCCTGAAAGCCAATGTGGCTTCAGAGCCAATAGGAGCACTACAGACATGGTATTTGCCCTTAGGCAACTGCAAGAAAAATGTAGGGAGCAGAACAAGGGTCTCTATGTAACATTTGTCGACCTCACCAAAGCCTTTGACACTGTAAGTAGAAAAGGTCTGTGGCAGATCCTGGAAAAACTAGGATGTCCCCCCAAATTCCTTAAAATGATTATCTTGCTACACGAGGGACAGCGTGGTCAAGTCAGATACGGCGATGCTCTTTCAGAGCCCTTTCTAATAACTAATGGAGTGAAGCACGGTTGTGTTCTTGCACCAACTTTATTTACAATCTTCTTTAGCACAATGCTCCAAAGGGCTATGGCAGAGCTTGAAGAAGACGACGGCATCTATATACGCTACCGTACTGATGGTAGCTTGTTTAACTTAAGCCGTCTGAGGGCTCACACTAAGACTCTAAACTATCTAGTCCGTGAGCTGCTCTTCGCCGATGATGCTGCCCTTGTTGCCCACACAGAAGCAGCTCTGCAGCGCCTAACATCCTGCTTTGCAACAGCTGCAGAGCTGTTTGGGCTAGAAGTCAACCTGAAGAAAACAGAAGTTCTTTACCAGCCTGCACCACAGGACGAACACCACCATCCCCACATTGCCGTCGGCAAATCAGTGCTCAAGTCCGTTCAGCAGTTCTCCTACCTGGGAAGCATCATCTCCTCAGATGCCAAGATTGACAAAGAGATCGATCACAGATTAGCAAAGGCATATAGTGCATTTGGAAGACTTCACAAAAGAGTCTGGAGCAATAAACACCTGAGGCAAAGCACAAAAATCAGTGTGTATAGAGCCATCGTACTGTCTATCCTCCTTTATGGATCTGAAACATGGGTCACCTATCGCCACCACCTACGACTCCTCGAGCGCTTTCATCAGCGCTGTCTACGCACAATCCTAAATATACACTGGACTGACTATGTGACGAATGTTGCTGTCCTTGAGCAAGCAGGGATCACCAGCATTGAGGCCATGATATTGAGAACACAGCTGCGCTGGGCAGGGCACGTTTCTAGGATGGAGGACCATCGCCTCCCAAAAATACTACTCTACGGTGAACTCACCACGGGTCAGCGTAAGAGGGGCGCTCCAAAAAAGCGATACAAAGACTCCTTGAAACAACATCTCAGGCTTGGCCAAATTGATCACCAACAGTGGTCCACCCTGGCCTCACATCGGGAGGCATGGAGACGCACTATCCACAATGCTGCAGCCTTATTTGAGAACTCACGACGAACAAGTCTTGAAGAGAAACGACAACGCAGAAAGAATCACAACCCAAAAACATTACCCAAGGAGACCTTCTGCTGTGCTTTTTGCAACCGGACTTGTTTATCTCAGATTGGCCTTTTTAGTCATCAGCGCGCTTGCAGAAAGCGCGGTATGAGTCCTTCCTGAATCTTCGTTTGCGAAGAAAAGCCAGAGAGAGTGTTTAACTTGTACACTGAACATTAAACGTGGAGGAAAGAGGTGTGAAAATTGGAGCAAGAGACATTAACAATTTAAGATATAGATGACACCGTATTACAAGTAGAATAACAGACTTGGGAAAATTCCTGAAGAAAGTCAAGGTAGAAAGTGCAAAGGCAGGTTTACATACAATTGAACATTAAAAAAACAAACATAATGACCACAGATTATTTACATAGTTCTAAAGATGATGAAAGCACTGAAATAGTTCAAGATTTCCCAAACCTTGGTTCAGTCATTAATCAAAATCAATAAATCAAAAGAAGGGTAGGACTTGGAAGGATAGCTATGAAGGAACTAGACAAGATCCTGAGGGGAAGATGACTAAACAGAGGCTCTCAAAGTTATCATGAGAAGAAATGACTCACTAGAAAAGACAGTATTGCTTGGTAAGGTAAAAGGCAGTAGGAAAAGAGGAAGACTGCTTTATAGATGGATCAATATAGACTCGATCAATTTAGCCATGGCCCTGAGTCTACAACACCTGAACAGGGCTATTGATGGTAGGGTAACTTGGAGGTCTCTGATTTATAAGGCAGCAATAAGCCAAAGTTCACACAATCCTACTATATGATAAATTTTAATTTGATATCTTACCAATCACATTAGCTGATGAAGCATCGTCTCCTGTATTCGTTATTGTGTCTGTAGCTGTTATTCCAAAAGAAATGCTTTCTTAATACATATGTCAGGTTCCTTTCTTGTAGTCATAGAATCATAGAATTGTAGAGTTGGAAGAGACCATAAGGGCCATCCAGTCCAACGCTTGTATAATATGAAAACAAGAGCTAAATATTCAGTTGCATCATGCTTTAACATTGGGTTTTAACACTGGTTAGCTTAGAAATCTTATGTGCTTGTAAATTTTCCTGTCAAAAGCCAACAACAGGATGAAATTACAAACGTGTAGCTGTGGCTGTGTCACCTGATGACTTTCATGTCAGTATGGCAGTGACTCTGCTCTGGTTTTAGTCTGAACTTTAAAGGAACCATCCAATCATATCCTCAAATAGGTTCCGCACCTTGGATAACTCTTTTAACATTCAGATTAACACTTGGAGTTGATTCGCTCCCCCTCTGACATGGAAGCCACCAGCTACCACGGAGTGTCACTGCTCCAAGGGATGCGTAATTGAGACAATTTAGCCAACAACATTGGGAACAGAGAGGCTCCCAGCTGATATCAATGCGGCTTGCTTCAATTTGTAAAAACAGTGTGGCTGTTTTAATTTGGTTAATTAAAGTGCTTTAATTTTGTTGTAATATGCCCATTCATTTTATTGCACTAAAATTACAAATCATTAAGCCAACCCAAGTATTTTTTAAGCCAGGAAATAAGGAAGAGAGCACAGCAACAATTACATCAGGTTAACACCACAAAATTAATTTAACAGCACTCTAACAGAATGACATGAAAGCTACAAACAGATAAACAGGCACAAAAGTTTAGTATTCTGCACTCACATTGATTTTTTAAAAACAACAACACACATACCAGTTGTTTCTGGGAAAGTTTCTGTCCCAGTTGTAGCCGAGAAATGTTTGGGCTCACTAGTAGTATCTGAACAAAAAAAAATTATAATCTTAAAAGTGATAATATTTAGTAATCAGTTAAAATCAATCTAAACTGCCATGAACAGTGGGAGATTTTCACATACAAATATAAAAACACAAGCCAGCTGAGAACAGAGATGAAAAGAGAAAAACAAGCTCAGAGGTTTACAATTTGGGTCCCACACTGATAAAAAGACATACCAGTTGAGGCAGAGAAACTCTTCATCTCAGTAGTCACTGAAATATGTTGTGGTCCACCAGTTGTATCTAAAGAAAAAAAATTTTTAAAGACACAACAAGTATTTAAATACAAACATCTGAATACTAACAGGCTGACATTAATAAATAATGAAACAAAGAACTCTTTCCATTTCCCAGTGATAAAAAAATACCTTGTATTACTGATGAAGGTACTGGCCCACTAGATGTCCCTACGGAAAAATAAATTATAGTTAAATATCATAATATACAGTACATTTTACAGCTGTCGTTGTTGTCATCATCATCATCTATTTACAATCTACAGGCTGCAAAACAGACAACTTAGATATAATATTTAAACTAAAATAAAAGCATATCCATTTCATCCATACAAGATAGGCCTAGCATGCTTTTGTTATATTTACTTTATGAAACAAAAGAATTAAGTTTCAAACAGTATGTGTGACAGTTGCAGTAACAACGTTGGTTACATTTTCAGAAACTGTTCAGCCAGTATCCAATATTAATACAGAGATACAGAACTCAGCAGAACTTCCTGGGTATGAATAAACAATAGGAAAGTCAAACAGGCTTTCACATCTCTGTTCAATTCATAATGCAAAAGAGTATGTAGTAGTACTTTATTGCTTATGGCCAATGGCCATTGCAAAATGCAGAAGAGTATGGCATAGTGTGTCAATTGCACCACTGCCACGTGTACAAACTCCAGAGCCAGGGCAAACCTTTAAATCAGTCCTCCACGACTGCTGATGGTAAAGAATTCAGTGTAGCCATAGAAAAAGCCCTCCCGCCTAAAGCAGGTACTTATTAGGCCACTGTTGAGAAAACACACCCTGGATACTACTGCGTAGGATTTCCCACACCTCTTTCTTTGGCAAGGTACTGGAAAATGTGGTGTTCTCCATTTCCTGAATAAGATGGATTATCTAGATCCATTTCAGTCTGGTTTCAGGACAGACAGCTTTCGTTGCCTTAACAAACAATCCATATCAGGAACTGGAAAGGGGATGTATGTCCCTGTTGGTTCTGCTGGACCTATAAGCAGCTTTTTATACCACTGAGCACTTCTGTCTGGTGTAGATTAAGCTTTACTTTGTTCATCCTGTCCATTATAGATGATAGGCTTGAGTATAGAACTCCAGCTTCCTTGGAATTAAGTGAGCATGGTGTCTTTTGGGGTCAACTTTGTGGAGGTGCACTGTTTTATAGTGGCTCTGTTCCTTTCTGGAGGACAAGTCCAGAAAGAGGTGCTGGGGGACTCTGTTTGACCCCTTGGCCATTGACCTCTAAGTTCCCTCAGGATTTGAATTTGTCCCCCATGCTATTTAACATATACATGAAACTGCTGAGGAAGGCTGACTGGAGTTTTGGGGCCTCAATGCCACCCAACTCTATTATTCTTTTTCACTTAACTCCAAGGAAGTTGGAGTTCTAAACTCAAGCCTATCATCTATAATGGACAGGATGAACAAAGTAAAGCTTAATCTACACCAAACAGAAGTGCTCCTGATCAGCTCAAAAGGAGATCAGGGAACAGGGATTTAGCCTGTGGTGCATGGAGTTATACCTCAGCTGAAGAACAAACTTGCAGTTTGGGTTGACTCTTGATTCAAGCTCAGGTTTCTGCTGTGGCCTGAAGTACATTTGCATAGCTAAAGCTTTTGTGCCCATTCTTGGAGATATATGATCCGATCACAGTGACACATGCCCTTAGTTATATCCCATTTGGATGATTGTAACATACTTTATGTGGTGCCATTTTTGAAGAGTGTTTGGAAACGTCAGCTGGCTAAACAACTGCAACCAGATTGTTGACTGCGGGTAGTCATAGGGAGCACACAATTCCCTTGTTATATCAGCTCCACCAGCTACCAATCTGTTTAAGGACAAAATCCAAAGTACTGGTTATAACCTATAAAGCCCTATATGGTTTGGGTCCAAGTTGTTCTCATTCTCCCATATAAGCCTGCAGTTGTGAGATCTGCAGGGGAAACTCTTCTCTCTATCCCACTACCCTCACAAGTACATCTGGGCAGTGCACAGGAAAAGCCTTCTGGGTGCCTCCTCCCAGGTTTTGGAACTCCCTTCCTTAGAGAGGTGACACTCTGTTGTTCTTTTGGTAGCAGGTGAAGACATTTTATTTCAAAAGGCCTCTGGGAACCAAGTGTTTATGAGGAAAGGACTTTTAATAATGTGCTCAATTGTTCCTATTTGTTGCTCCTCAATGGATATGTTTTAAATTGTTTTTAATTCTATTGATAGTTTAATGATATTTTAACTTTTGTATGCTTTTCACAGTATGAGTTTTCATTTGTATCTGTTCTAATGTAATAAGCCGCCTTGAGTTCCAGGGTTGGGGAAAAGCCAAGATATAAGTAAAGAAAATATTAGTAATAATTCTGTATTTGGGCATACTGTGTTGCCAAAGTAACTTTAGACTGAAAGCCAACACCAGCAAAACAGAACTGCTTTGCAAAGCAACAATGTTTGGAAAGTTTGGATTTAAATAAGTTTAGAACTAAGCATCTTTTCTTACTACAATTATTTTCCCCTGTCCAAATGGAAGCAGTTGACATAATGAGTAGCCAACCCAAGTTACTTTACTTTTGTCTATGGACAAATATCATTCATGAACAAATAATATCAATGTTAAATAATCAAGGTAGATGGGAAATAACTAAAGGCACAAGTAGTATCCAAGTACAAATATTTAAACAGCTGAATGACAGGGCCTAAATTCTCTAAAGGCACCAAACCCTGTTCAGTCTTGGAAGTTAAGTAGGATCAGTTCTGGTTAGTACTTGGATAGGAGACCACCAATTAATACCAGGTGCTATAGGCTATATTTCAGAGGAAAGAACTGGCAAAACGATCTCTGAGTATTCCTTGCTTAAGAAAGCCCTATGAAATTCATGGGGTTGCCATAAGTCAACAGACAACTTCAAGGCACATACACACACAGCTGAATAACAACAATGTTGTAAACACCAAAACAGGCAGGGAAGTTTACAGTTTGGGTTCCACAGTGATAAAAAGACATACCAGTTGTTGATGAGTGCTGTGGTATTCCACTAGTTGCTTCTAAAGAAAAAGAAACATATTATGAAATCAGAAATGATAACATATACTGTAGTGGATTTTTCTTTAGAGTCTCTTTACTATAATCAGGACAGCAAAGTTCGATCACCTTGTTTGTTGGTCCCTAATAGCATGGCTCAGAAAGGATCCATTTTGCCTACAAGCATAAGCTAAACAGACTGTTGCCTTCCTCAAACCAAACTGGTTTGTGTTTACCCACCAGAAGCTTCTATTGATATGGAGAGGAAAGTCCATAACATCCTGAGGTTTATGTATGTCTCGTGCCCACACAGACACAAAACATGCAGTACTGATGGCACAACTTGAACACTTTCTGGTATAGTTGGAAGGGAAAAATACCGTAGCCTTGAAGATGCTAAAAGGTTGTTGTTGTGTGCCTTCAAGTCATTTCTGACTTAAAGCAACCCTAAGGTGAACCTATCATGGGGTTTTCTGTGGCTGAGTGTGTGTGACTTGCCCAGGATAACATGGAGGGGTTTAATTATTATTGTTTTATTAATTTCTATCCCACCTTTCTCCCACCAATGGGACTCAGGTTGAGCAGGGAGTTGAACCCTGGTTTCCAGAGTCATAGTCCAACACTCAAACCACTATGCCAGTACAGTATCTGATAAGTGGACAGTATCTGCTGACACTTTGACAAGCCAAGAGTTAATGAGTACAAAAAGTGGAATACATCTCTTGCCTATGTGCCACCAACACCCAGGGCACAGCTTTGTTACAGAATACATCAATTAACAATTCAATGGTTCTTTAATTATAACTGTTTTGTTTTATTGTATGTGAAGAGCCTACACTGAGGTGACAGAGCATAACTTTATGGTCACAGAATTACACAGGGGTTGTACAATGTTATCTTGTTAGTGAATCATGAGGTTGCACAACTGCAAGCACAAACAAACTGTGCAAGTACATCTACATGTGCAATATATGTGTACTTGTGCATATGTGCTTCCATGCACAATTGAACATAGACAAGACATCTACAGACACATCCTAAGAGTGGTAACACTGAATTTTAGTGATACAGTCACCAATATAATGACATGTCAACTTTCCAAAGCATGTGTGTGAAATTCATATTATAAATTTTGACTCCACAAATATGAGACCACTTAACACATGTGAATACAATTGCAAAAGGTATTAGTCAAGTTAAATCTTAAATGCTGCATGGGGAAGTAAGCTTGACGTCAGATGACTAGGCCTATTACTACTACTTCTGCTATTACTAGTAAGATTTATTACACTACTATATGAATTATTTATTGTTTAGCATTTGTTTTATATTGATTTATACTTTTAGCACTTTTACTGTTTTACATTAAAACAATACAAAAATAGTACTGATATGATAAATCTTCATAAACCATAAAACGTTTTGAAATATCAGACAACTGCCCCTATACAAAGCACACATGCTAGTTATTTTATTTATACCCCACTCTTCAGCCACAAGGCTATCAGAGCAGCTTACAAATTGTTTTAAGCAATAGCTATTTACACATCTACACTGCATTAAACTGTTTCCAATGTGTTAGTCTGTTTCATGTTGACATAAAACAACATTTGGCGAAAGAGACCTAACAATGTTTATTATACGTACAAACACAGCCACTTTTGGCTGAGTTGTCCCAGAGATAAGATGCTAAATCTCTGCCATCAGCCATAACATCATTTCATCAACAACATTAGCCAGCAATTCCCACTGGATTTCTTAATCCAGAAAGAAAATGAGGATGGATGGACAACTTGTGCAGCTAGCTGGCAGTGTTCTTTCTCTTATCTGAAACTGATAAAATCAGATGTTTTTTCATTCAGAAGGTTTCACATACAGTCCTAGCAGTAATAAAAAGACATACCAGAGAAATGTACCATCCCAGTTGTTGCTTGGAAAAGTCCCTGTTGATTTATTGTTCCTAAAGAAAACCAAATTATAAAATTAAGCAGAATATTATATAGCGAATTTTACTATTATCATAACTTATTCAATAGAACAAATAAAGCACAGCTCTCAAACAAATAAAATAATGAAATAAAAGTATATCCAAAGAAATAATATAACAGAACAAAAAAGAACAATATAACAGGCTTGAAATGACTCGACTTTGTATCTGTCTTATTTCACTTGCAGCAAACAAGTTGGCTACATTTTCAGTAATCATTTACTGTGTTTAATTTCTGTTGAATTTCTGTGTTTAACACATATAGGTAAATCATCAAGTCTTTCTAGGAATAAACAAAGCAAAGGAAAAATCAAATGAGCTGCTACATCTCTGTAAAAATTACATCACAAAAGAAAATGATGTAGTGTTTCAATTACAGTCATCCCTTCACTTTCATGGGGGTTAGGGGCATAAGACTCCCATGAAAGTGAAAAAACCATGAATAATAATTTAAGTAAAGATTGGTTGGGGGCACGCGGATGGAACACCCTGGAGGAGGAAGGGAGGGAGAGAGGTTCGTGGCCCTGCCCGCCTAGGCCTCCCAGGCCAACAACAATAACAACAACAACAACAACACTGTCGCTCGCCCTGCCTCCGCTACCATGCCCCCCCACCATACCCAGGGCATCCGCCACTACGGCCATCATGCCACCGCCACCATGCAACCAGGGCCTCTGCTGCTGTTGCTGCCATGCCACCACTGCCGAACAACCCCCCCCCCCGCGCTTGCCACAAAACCTTTGTGGTGAACGCAGCAAGGCTTTACTCGGTCTCCAGCTTTTCACCCCACAGGGAAAGAAGGCCAAGGAAATCTGCGGTGTTCACTGTGGGTTTGCTCGGCTTTCCTTCTCTGTCGGGCGAAAAGTCAGTGACCAGGTAACCCACCCACCCTTCAGCTTTGCAGTGAGCCTTTGCTCAGTCTCCGGCTTTTTGCCCCACAGGGATAAGAAGCCAGAGACCAAGCAAATGCTCGCCACAAGGCCAAAGGGAAGGTTACCCAGTCTCCGTTTTTTTTTTCTCCACAGTGAACAATCCCTATGGGGCAAGAAGCCGGAGACCAAGCAAAGCCCCACAAAGCCGAAGTGGGGTGGGCTACCTGGTCTCCGGCTTTTTGCCCCACATGGAATGAGCCCTGTGGGGTGAGAAGCTGGAGACCAAGCAAAGGCGAAGGGGGGGTGTTACCCAGTGTCTGGCTTTTTGTTCCCACAGTGGCCTGCCGCCCCACAGCCAAGTTGCTTGATTTGTCCCCGGGGAGTGTTAAACGAATCTGTTTAAACAGAGGCTTTTTGTCAGGCGAAGACCATGGCTTGCCTGGGGTTCGGATCCCCCCCCCCCCGGTCACTGGGGAAGGTGAACAGAAGCCGTTTAAACAGTAGCAAGCCACGGACATTGCCAGCTGAAAAACTGCTGTTTAAACTGAGTTGGTTTACCACTCCTATCCCTGGTTTCTCAGTGGCTGATAAGCCTAACCCTTACCCATATGGCTTGCAAAACAATCCCAATCAAACAGAAATGGTTTTGACTGCATTTTCTTGACAAAATTATCAATTGATACACAAGCAGAACCACGCCACACTGAAATGACTGTACTGAAATGTCCCATTCCATTCACTGATAGAATTCCTGTGTGGGTATGGCAAGGGATGTGCTCCGTGTACTCGAGGATCTTAGGCCCCCCACTCTGGAAAGGCGCTATAATTGCGCAGGCTCTATAATGTTAATAAACATTTTACCAGTTTGTATAAAATAATGCTTGTAACAGAACTGTTGTGACCTAAATCTAAATCAAGGATGGACAACATGTGGCCCTGCAGATGTCACTGCACAACATCTGGAAGATACCACCTGCATCTCACATCATCCCTCCCCACTAGCTATGCAAGTTAGTGCTGATGGGAACAGAACAGTAGTCCAGCAACATCAGGAGTGTTGCATGATTCCCAACCCTAATCTAATCAGTACTGTAATGGATAAATTTTTGAGAGCTTTTCAGCTTTTAATAAAGGCAAGCCCTGTTTCCATTGCAATTGAAAATGCTAAACAATTCTCTACATAAATAAATTCTATGTGCATGCAATTCTTACCTGCAGTATTCAGGGTTTCAGCTGAAGATGAATCTAAGAACACAAAATCACAAATGGTAAAACTACAGAGGAAAAGTGATTTCATAACTAAACCTAATAAACCTATTCTATGATAAAAATATTAATGATGGCTTGCCTGCATCACCATTAGGGTAGGTGACAAAAGTGACAATGGATGAGTCTGCTGCAAATAAAGAAATGTTCTTTTAAAAATGCAAATTAAAGATAGACAAGTTATTTTGCTCTCTATCTCTCTATAGCAGAGGTGGGAGTGATATGGCTGGCATACAGACTGGGCTGCACCAAAGCTTGACTCCCCAATTTTGAAGGCCACTGTTTCTTTCCAGGAGGAATAGCTGTCCTCTAAAACAAGGAGTACCCCCATTCTTGTTTATTGTTTGTTTGAGTGGAAAATCGATTTCTTCTCCAAACCAGAAGTATTTCACATGGGGTGGGGGGATGCTATATCTGCTGAGGTTGCAAGAATGGCCCTGGACCTCAGGAACTTGTCCACTCTAGCTGTAGAGGGCAAGAGAAGAAATTTCCTCGTAGTAATGGTTATTTGACCATAACAATTATTTGTTTCAAGAGATGGCAAGCTCTCCTTTGTTGTTGTTATGTGTCTTCAAGTTGACCCAAACTTAATGTGACCCTATCCTAGGTTTTTCTTGGCAAGATTTGGTCATAGGAAATTTTCCATTGCTTTCCTCTAGGACTGAGAGACCGTGGCTTGCTAAAGTCCCCCAGTGGGTTTCCATGGCTGAGCAGAGATTTGAACCCAGGTCTCTTGGAGTCCTAATCCAACACTTGAACCACTATGCCATGGTGGCTCTCCTTCACTGGAGATTTATAACTTGAATATGGAAGATCTCCTGTCAAGGATACTACAGATGCAACCTAGGCTATAGCACCTGAACTGAGCAGAGGTGTTGACCATCTGATCCTTAAAGTTCTATATTGCTGAGTTTCAGAAAGCAGAATTACTCAATGCAGAGCCTGTAATTAAAAATGTGTGCATGTTTATAAGAACCTACCTACACAGAGCTCTATATGTTCCTATACAGCAGGGATAAAGAATAGGTGGCCCTCCAGATGTTGAACATGCTTCACCGATGGCTCTGCTGTGTGGAAGTTGGAGTCCAACATCATGTGAAGGGCATACAATACAATCACCACTCCTTGTTTAGAGGACATTGTGGTTCGAGCTGGCTTCCCATGTTACAAATCTTTTCATTAAAAAGTACACCTATTCATTTCCTATTTAAGAGATGCGCAGTTTCTACACATTGGGACTAGAGTATGCACATTTCTACATGGAGGAGATGTGTGAGTTTGTCATAACACATTAAGACACAAAGAGGATGTGTGAGCTGTTCCTGCATCAGCTGTCACTGCTACTTCATAAGTGCCAAAACTGCCATCATAATTCACATAATCCAAGTTATAAATCTGAGAAGCTAGTGTTAGTTTTTTCAAAGTGTATTTTAGTACAGACACTTCTATGGATATAATAAAACAAATTCATAAATGAACAAAAGAAGACAAATAAATTGTGTCTATAGATAATTTGTTTTGGGTTGTTTCACAAGCATTAATGAGATGAGACTTTTAGAAAGAGAGATTTTTTTAAAAAAATTTATTCTAGACCATGGTGGGAAAACTGTGGAGCTCATGTGGATCCAAAGCTCTTTTTTAGGCTTCCCGATAGCTCCACTGCTTCACCCAAATTTTTATTTTTCAAAAGAGTTGACCAAGTGGTTTATCACCCAAATTCAGTGGTAAATGGATAAACGCAGGAGAGTCAATAAGAAAGCAAACTAAATGCATTATAATTAATGGGATAGTCAATATCATATTATAGTCAATTTAATAACAATTAAAGTTAATTTATAGAGCAATATAACTTAATAATAATTCCTCAAGTATGAGTACATTATTTTAATGAAATTAATAATATTTAATGAATAATTAATTTTGAATTAGTTTAATCTATTTTATACATATTTTAACTATTACAAAAGCTTTAAAAACAAAGAAAATTGGCCTTTGTGTACCTGGCCAATGTGAAAAGTGTCATTTTCCCTCACAACAATTGCCAACCCCTGTTCTAGACCTTGTTTACTTTATTTTCTTATATCCTTAAGTAAAACCTGCACACAGCTAACACCTGATCCATGATGAATTACTTCTGTGTGTATGTCTTTCCTATATATTTAGTATATGTAAGATGTATATCACCCACATTCATGCTTCCAGCCAATTTTTAAAATGGATTGATACCTGGCATTGCAACAATTAGTACACCGAGGTCAGACCCAATGCTTGGAAAGTTACTTTAAGAAGAATGAATATACAGGACTTTTTCAGAAGAGGTAAAAAACAACCTCATGGAGGTCGCGAGGAGGACAGCGCTGTCCCACTTCCAGCGATTGGTTTCAGATGCCGCAGTCCTCCTCCCGTCCTTCGTTCATTCTCCCTCCATCGTTCGTTCATTCTTCCTCCTCCACTTTTTATTGATGGAAACTTCCGTCAATAAAAAGTGGCACCTTTCTTGTCCCTCCAGCAAGGAGAAAGAATGAAGGACGGGAGGACGGCGGTGTCCGAAACTGATTGCTAGAAGTGGGACAGTGCCATCCTCCTCCTGACCTCTTTGGGTTTTTTTTACCCTATCTGAAAAAGTTGACAGTCAGACCCCTGTATCCATGGGGGTTTAGTTCCTGGACTATTCGCAGATACCGGAAACCATGAATAACAGCAAACCCTATTAAAATAAAGGACTTCCGGTAAAAACATACCAGAGAGTTGCGTTGGAGGACCTAGACGATGCCTAGGGAGGACACCTCTCTAGGCATTTTCCAGTGTGACTCTATGGTATGTGTCCCTATTTTGTGCCCTGCAGACAACTGAAACAGCAGGTCTTGGTTCCATGTATACAGGAGTCCAACTGTAATGACATGCTGAAGGTAATCAGCTTCAGGAGGATGGTCTGGGATGTGAACCACTATCCCACCACTGCTCAATTAGAAATTGCTTCAGCATGTCATTATAGTATTCTTTAAAGTAGCTATTATGATTTGTTTCTTTTATAAATTTTACAGTGGATATTATACTATATGAAAATTTTGTTAAAATATATTTTTAAATAGACATGGACATACCTGGCGTGCTTGGAGTTTTTCTCATTCTTAATGAAACATCAGCAGCATTTGCTGTAAGATAAAGTTTTGTTTTTCAAATTCTTTCTTATCTAGCAATGTTTAATTTACACTATCCACCTCAAGAGGGCACCACAAAACTGTTTAAAGTGGACTGCAACTGCATTAAAAATCCCGCAAAACCACTTGGAACAAACAAACACACAAAATGTTCAGGGAAACCCAACTGACAAAAAACACATTGTAAAAGAATGCACCACTCGGTGATAAAATTTAGTCTTGCACTTATAGCTATGGCAATGTGTGAAGGAATACAGAAAAGTTGCTAGAAGATATTTATACTTTAAAAGCCCAATCTCTTCTCCCCTCAACAAAACACTCCTTCATGTGCAAAACTCAAGAAAATACACCTGTGTAGGAACAAAAGATGCCTTCCATAAATGAAAGGAAAAAAAATCTAAATTGCTGCAAAAATCCCAACATTTATGCACAGATACCATGGATTTTGTGCACAATGCACTGTTTTATGTACAAAAAAGTTGTGGTTTTTGTACAAACCTTAAGTTTCCCCCCAAAGTCCCAATTTACAAAAAACTGAAAGCAGTTGGCAATTTTCTTGATGGGGTGTTAGCTGTGTGGAGACAATATAATCTCTTGTCTTGCAAAAATCTACTAGTATTCTTTAATCTCTATTCCCCCTCCCTTCTGTTATGGGACCAAAATAAGAAAACTGCGAGTATTTGACTCCTGTAATCAAGTAACTGTGGTCTCAGTAGAGAGAAACTGAAATTATTTGTCTGAATAAGTTAAGCTGAAAAAATGATTTACATTTCTAGCTGTTTAGATAAACCACAGTTAAAATTAATTATAATTCAAGCAACTGCTTCTGCTCTCAGCTTGGCCACAACAGATGAAGAAAGGTGAAGGGGATATACAAGGTTCATCAAGTATCATTTCCACTGTGCTAAACCCGGGTTTAGTATGACATTTGAACCAGACTACTGACTATTTTAACTAAATTTATCTTATGTTATGAAAGTAATGGTCTTAAATGTACACACATACCCGTATCCATCGGGGATATGTTCCTGGACTTAACATTTACAAATGAAACCATTAGAAATAGTGAACCCTATTAAAATTAAGGATTCCCAGTAGAAACATACCATAAAGTTGTGTTGGAATACCTAGTAATTCCTAGAGAGGACACCTCTCTAGGCATTTTCCAGTGCCACATACACTATGGTATGTCCCTATTTTTTCAACTATGGATAACTGAAACCATGGATATTGGTTCCGCAGATATGAGGGGACAACCTGTATGTTGATTCTTTTCTGCCATGGGCTTATTAAGGTTACAATCCAGTACACATCTATTTGTGAGTAACTTCAACTAAACATGGTGGGATTTATTTCACTGTTAAGTACTGCTAAATGTCATTTATAGTACCATTGTTAGCTGATATAGGACTTGGGACTACTGTTTTGTGGGGGTTCTGATCCTGTTTGTCTGAATATTCTGTGGGGCTATTGAGTGGCCTCATGGCCATTGGTGTTTCAAAAGGCTCATTACTGCCCTCTGTGTTTTTAACAATCTATATGAACTTTCTGGAGAAAGGTCACATGGCATTTTGGGGCTGGGTCTCACTACTATTTTGATGACAGTTTACAAGAAATGTCAAGGAATCTGTAGAAGTCCTGAAACATTGTCTGAATGCAGTGAAGGATTGGATAAGAAGGGTGGACCAGATGCAGTGAAGTGAATAAACAGAGTATCAGTCAACACAAGACAGAAACTCTGTTGGGTAGCAGAAAAGACAATCTGGGTGATGTCTATACGAGGCAATAAAATGTGGACTGATGCGCACTAATGCCAATTTGCAGCAGCTTTCATTTGTCTTAACAATTTTTTGCAAGGTTGTAGACATGCAAACCTATCTGCGTCCATTGTTCAAACAGGCATGCCTGCAAATCAAGATGATGGGCACAAGTGAATAACTCATGTTTTTATTGTCGCTAGTTCCTACTGCTGCACAGTATTTTTCTTTTTAAAAAAGCATATCCAAGGTGCAGAAGTGCAATGTTCCTCTTAAATAAATAGAAAAAAAAAGAGGCTGTTTCATCACCTGAGCGCACAATCACTACAGTAAAATCCAACACTGTGGTTTCAGGCACTTGCCTTGTTAGCAAGCTCCACTCTCTGTGCACATCTGACCAATCAGCTTTCCACTTTCACTCTTATCGGGAATGCACACCAAAGTGAATTGGTTGTCCCAATGAGCAAGAATGTGCATTCCTTGCAGAGCTTTTTGAAAACTTTGGGGAAAGCCACAAAAGCTTTTCCTGCACAGTTTTTGGCATTTTGGGACTCCCTTCTTCTGAATACGGTGGATTGATGTGGGATCTCATTAAGACAAATCATGTTCTCCTTAAATTCTATGAGAAGTATTTGGCCGTATAGACAACCCCTGGGGGTTGGGGTTGAAAGCTGTTCTCGACTGGACTTCACTCTGTCTTAATAACTAGTTCAGAGCTTTGGGGTTGCTCTTGGAGCCAGCTTACCTCCTGGAAGGTCACATGGCTGTTGTGGTCAGATATACTTTTACCCAGCTTTGGTTAATGGACCAGCTATGCTTCTACTTAGGGAAGGCAGATTAGTCCACAGTGGTTCATGCTTTTACTTACCTTCAAATTGGATGTACTGTAACTTGTCCTATATGGGGCTGCACTTGAAAAAAAATATTTGGGAGCTATAGCTAGGACAAAATATGGTGCACAGATTGTCTGTAATGATTTCCAATCTAATTCTGTAATGATTTCCAATCTAATCAACTGTAATGATTTCCAATCTAATTCTAAGCTAAATTCAAGATGCCGGCTTTGATCTATAAAGCCTTAGATGTCTTTGGACCAGGATATCTCAAAGACCTCCCCCTCCCCCCCATACGAGCCTGCCCATAACTTGATATTCTCAGGGGAGACTGTTAAATACCCCACCCGCCACGAGGTGAGTATATTGGTGAGTTCATGAGACAGGACTTTCTCAATACCATCAACTCCAGTTGTAGAAATCCTTCCCCAAGGGATATTGGGCTGGCCCCCTCCATACTGGGCTTCTTGCAGGCAGTCAAGACTGCATAGTCCTTCACCTTAAACTAGGGTTGGTTTTGGGGGCTGTTTTAATTCTGTATTGTTGCTGGAACTGCTTTTTAAATTGTTTTTAAAATCTATAATGTTTTCACATTGGGAGCCCTAGCAGCCTGAGAGGCACTAAACAGGTTTACTATCATTAAATTATCGTGCAATAAGGACAAGCTCAGAAGAATTATTTAGTAAAAAAATTTTTGGGTTTTACATAATGAAACATTAATCATCCACAAAGAGGACATACTGCTGACCTATGCTCTCTATGCTTTTTCCAGGTCACTTTATTGACATGTCATCAAATTACTAGCCTTTTAGTCTTCTTCTTTATTGAAAAGAGGAATGGCTGATGGGGGTAGTTTAGACCTGTAATCCTTTAATGCACACAACTTGTCAGATTTGAACCCAGGCAAGTGATCATTCCCTTGTGAGCTCCAAATATACCATATAAGAAAAGAATACCCATCACAGGCAAAACACACATACACACACACAAACAAAAAACACCTTGGGCGATTATTACTATATTGTTTGACAGCATTTCTTTTATCCTATTGCTTTAATTAACTCCGCCCAAATATTTTATTTTTAATTGACAAATGGGTCTAAATCCAAAATATTAAGACCAAACTCTGATAGCTGGCAAGTAAATACTTGGCTGTAAATTCTAGAAAAGGAAGTACTCAAGGCAAGTTTTTTATCTTGCTCTGTTTGAACAAGCTTACAAGCCCAGTCCAAATTTCCCCTCATTGTTAAGATATAAAGAGCCTGATAACATAATCTGAGCTACTCACAGGGCACTTTTTCAGGCTCTCTGAGGACTTAAGGGATAGTTATGAGTCTTTCATAGCTATTTTCCCCCTTTCGGAGATGAATTATACTATGACACATTGCATTTCTGCAACTGGGGTTTGTTTCCAGTGACTACAGTGGAAGGAAAAAAATGTGAAATTGCAGTAATGGAAACAGAGCTTGGAGTGTTACTTTTTAAAAAGAGCTAGTTACTTGACTCTTTACTCTGACCTTCTAACAGGTCATAAATAGTCACCACAGTCCAGAAAGGTTACTGAGTTACTAGTTATTAGCAAGTTAATGGTTACTGTTACTATTGTGCCTTGGTAAAATACAATAAAACACTTTCTGGTTCCCCCAAGAGGTCAGTTCAGATATTGCATCCTGGAAATTCTGAGAAAAATACAAAAAACATTACAAAGCAATCTTTCCTGATTTCAACACAAGGCAGCTATCCATATGACTCTCCCTCCTACTACTTTCATTGCTCAGACTGAGTCTACACACACATAACCCCCAGCAACACATCCTCAACACACACACACAAACTGGTTCCCTTTACACTGAAAAGGAGCAAATGCCATGGCCACTACAGGCAAAAAGCAACTCCATTTGAGCTTGAAAGTAATTTGTTAGAAAAACAAGTTGCTTTTTTCTTCTGAATGGAAATCATTGTTGGTTCACATACAGAAATACATTGGGAGCAAACTCAGAAGACCAAACTGAACATTTCAATTATCACTAATGCTGTAGATTCATCACATGTTGTACAAAAATCCAGCCTACCTGTAAAAGCCTGTAAATTGTACTACTCCAATAAAAGAAGAACCTTGAAACACACAGCCATCAATGATAACTTTCTGTAACTACCGTATATTCCTGCATATAAGACTACTTTTTAACACTTGAAAATCTCCTCAAAAGTGTGGGGGGGTGGTCTTATACCCCAGTAGATCTTTTCCCCTGCTGTGAGAATGATTGAAGTGTTAAATGGCCTGGGCAGTTTTCCTAGCAGATCCTTCCTCCTGCTGTGAGAATAACTGCTTTGCCTTTGAAGAGTTAAATGGCCCTCCATTTAGCTCAGGAAAGTCAAAATGATGTTTCTTTTCAGGACAAGTTAGCCTAAAATTAGAATTTCTGGATTTAAACTTATCATTTTGCATCAAGTTTTGTCTATAGTGAAATTCTCTTGTCTGCCAATGTGGCTCTAAAGCCATTAATGTGCTCATTCATTAATGTGCTTATTCAAAAATTTGGGATTTGATAGCTTCATATTAACCAACTTGCAGTATTAATGCAACCTTACTTTCCAAAGATTGAACACCACAGACATGTTTCAAAGTATCCCATGCTTTTTTAGCTGTTCTCAATCCTTTAATTTCACAGACTATTCCATCATCTACAGACACTGAGCTGGCTGGCTGTTGGGCGACAGGCTTTCCAGCCAGGTGGCTGGCTGGCTGGCTGGCTGGGGGGGGGGGGAACACAAACTCTATATTTTAACTTAAAAATTGGGGGGTCATCTTATGCGCCCAGTCGTCTTATATGCCGGAATATACGGTATAATAAAGAATTTCAGATCTTTACATAGCACAAATTGATCTACACCTACCAAATTAATGGCATCCTACCAATATCTCATTAAACCTCTTTTGCTCACCTGACATGCACAACTAGTGTAGGGGCACTGAAGAGTGCTACCAAGTACGATTAGGCCACAAAACATGTTTGGTGTTTAGTTCAGTGTATCATAAGCTCTGGAGGCCTGTAGTAATTTTTTAAATATGTCTCACCAATTTATATATTACATGCCTACAATAGGGGTGTTTCACAAATGCAGTTGCCTTTAAAATAATTTGTTGTAAGAACTGAGTCAGTGACCATGGTGAATGTCCAGTCATGGATATGGAGATATATCTCTATCTACAAATGTAGATATACTCAGTTATTTTAATAAAGGCAGAAAAATAGCTTACTTTTGCACTTGCTGAAAAACCGAATTCTCCATGGGGAAAAAACAGTTTCTCTTATACCCATCACCACTTAAACATAATATCTAGTGCTATGCTGGGGGGAAAGTTCTGCTTTAGCGGATGTTTTTGCATAAGAAAGACAGCACATGAAACTTCTAGGAGTTCCAAGGAGAGATAACTGTTTCCTGTGGCTACCAATGATAGCCCAAACCCTACACATTCCAAAGAGCTGATGTATTTCATCCAAGACAACTCAACACCTTGCAGGATCCTGCCCTTAAGCACAGCAAATGCAGAATGAGGAATGTCTTCCCAGTTGCTCATAACTCCCACAAAAAACAGCACAAAGGAGTTCTACTTTCATTCTAGACAGAAACTTTTACCGTAAGAAGAGGAGCTGAAAACCAGAACCAAAGTCTAACTCAGGTTCAAACACATGCCAAACAGTGAAGATATACTTCTACTCACTGTACTGTAATTAGTCTTTAGAAATAAAGATTAGTAATATAATTCTATTTTCTAGTTAAGTCCATAACAGGAGTGAGGGGAACCCTAAGGTTAAATGTAGTCTTTATTACAGAAAAAAACCAGTATATCAGTGGATCCAGATTAATCTTTGTTTGATTTAACTCCATGGGACTTAATCAGTGGAATTTAAATAAAAAGTCAGCCCTCACATTGATTTCAACTGTGGGGGCAGTATGGATCAAACCCACAGTTCTGCATCACTGAGCTGGAAACAGCTTTCTGCAGCCACCACACTTAATTTTAAAATTTTCCAATTATTTTGCAGCAAGATATTTCTGACTTTAACAGCTGATTAATGTGCAGAAATGTAGCAGGTGCCAGTCTTCTGTTGGGGCAGGACAGATAACAAAGATGTGAGTGGTATGTGATATCCACAAGAAGCTGTCTTACCAAGTCATACCACTGGCCTCCTAGTTCAGCCTTTTCTATAATGAACAGCAAACAAATTTTTCCAAGGTTTTAGCTAGGTCTTTCCCAGCCACATGCTAGGAAATAAATCTAGTATCCTCTGCATCCAAAGCACTTCCCATATCAGTGAATTACAGCCCCTTACATACTCTTTTCTCATCAGCTGCTTGTGTCTGTACATTCCTGATTGTTCTTTGAAACAGTGGTAGATGTACCAGAAAACAGTATTGGTAAGGACAAGGAAGAACCAATGTGCATCTTTAGGGCTGAGGGAAAGTGAAAAGTATCTTTCCTTCAAATAATGACAAGAGTTCCAGGGATGGTAATGGGGTGAACTATCTGCAGGGAGACTCTAGCCCTACCACCTACTACATCCTTTGACATTGCCTAGGTTCTGAGAACTTCTTGGTGAATATGATGGCAGGCTTCAACCTCCTCTTCGTGATACTCTTTAGTCCAAGGACTTTTACAGCAGCTTATATTTCAGAAAAAAGAATACTGTATCGTGAATAATTTAAAAGAACAATATCAGCACTATCTCAATAAAATAACAAAAGCTCCAGCATTAAAACAGATTTAAAATGAATATCAGAGAGTCAGGTGAATTTTTTTTAAAAAGATCCTGACGTTAAGGAGACTATTAGAATGGTTGATAGCCTTGCTGGGAAGAGTATGCCATATTAGGAAAAGCACAGCAAACAGGGCCTTTTGTCCAGTAACCCCATGCCTCATTTCAGAAAGGGGAGAAAACTCTAATCCACACTACACAAACAGTCCAGTTTGAAACTGGATTATTTGCCATGGTTCCTTCCTATTTAATCCTGGGATTTGTAGTTTTACAAGTTCTTTAGCCTTCTCTGCCAAAGAGTGCTGGCGCCTCACTAAACTACAAATCCCAGGATTCCATAGAAAGGAACCATGGCAAATAATCCAGTTTCAAACTGGATTAGTTGTGCAGTGTGGATGCACCCTATGAAGGGACTCGAAGACTGATCCTAACACTTGTCCATAGACCTCACAGCCTGGATTTTCTTCTCCAACCCTCAGAGAACGGGAAAGGAATCTCAGCATGTGTATATATTGTATAAAATATATGAAAAGTGTGTATGTGTGTGTATGCATACTAAGACCTGGTATTTTTATTTGAATGGCATATTCTGTGCAACTGTGACTGATGTTTAAGATATCATGCATAATGACATCCCCAGAAGCTGCTTCTTGTAAGATTATCTTTGTGATAACACCAGTGTGCTGTAGGTTATCCCTACATCTCAGGTATGGGGATAATCCTGACCTGACAAGTCTACTTGTCAAGGTTTATGCTTGAGAAGGTTGTTCTTCTGGTACCTGGGCTATTTAGGCTTTTAAAAGGCAGGAACATCATCACCATCACCATCATCATCATTATTATTTCTTACCCACCTCTCCCTATGGATCAAAGTGGGGAACAATACATTAACTTATAAACATAATGTTAGTTAAACACACATTAGTTAAAAATATCAGCTGTGCCCATAATTCATTGTATTTGTAGGTGTGATGTCACAGAAGCCTGGTGGACAAAGGTATCAAGGCTTTGGATTCAATTTATTGAAATACAATAACATGCCTCAAGTTTCTAATGCTGTCAATTTGAAGCAAAATTGGAGAAATCGAAGTAAGAGAACACTCAGGCCTAAAGACAAGAGACACTTTGGACCACAAAACTTAACACAGGGAGGCATTAGTTAGTTTATCTTCAGGACCACCATCACCACAAAACCAGTCAAAGTTGTCTAGACCTCTGGAGGATTATGGAGGAAAGGCTACTTTGGTAATGTAGGTAGATGATTAAAATTATGTATGTTGGACAACTTTATAGTCATTTGTGGGAGCACGCACAATCTCAGAACTGTGAGATGGATCAAGACAGATGGTGTACTTTAGTAGGGACCACCTTCCTCCATGCTTTCCACAAAAGGTTCAGCTTCATTTGTGTACAGAACAGCAAACAGTTGTCATAACTACAACAGTTCTGACTATATGCAAGTACTGCCTTCCCTTCCAGTGTTACTTTTCAGAACAGACCTGATTTGTTAATGAAAGGCACAATTAAGAAGCAAAAAAATCCAACAACTCCAAAACTTTTTACTTTTACTTAAGACACATTTACTTAAGATCTGCTATAGGGGCAGTTACATGATTCATATGCCACTTTGGATATAATGATGAACCATGGTTTAGTTACAGTTTTCTCCAGCTAGGTAAACTCTCAGATGTGTTGTCTTCATAGCCATGCTGCCTGGATTATAAACATCTGGATGCTACCCAGTTAGAGAAGACTGGTTTGGTGCTATGAAAACAAGCCTCACTTCTGCAGGTTCCTCTCGTCTCTTCCTGGTGGCTATGGCAGAGAGCAGAATTGATCCTGGTTTAGATTATCTGCAGTTTAGTATATTATCAGAAATATAAACTGTGGTTAATCTGAACTATGGTTAGGGAAAATGGTTAGGATGCCAGCTTCATAAAGCTGTGGTCAAAAGCTGTCTTGTTTGTGCTGACTTTAGCAAAGACCAATGACTGTTCATCCAAGTTTAGAGGACACTGCAAATTGCAGCTACCATATATTCCGGCGTATAAGATGACTGGGTACATAAGAGGACCCCCCAATTTTTGAGTTAAAATATAGAGTTTGCCTCCCCCCCCCAGCCAGCCAGCCGCCTGGCTGGAAAGCCTGTCCCCCACCAGCCAGCCAGCTCAGTGGCTGTAGATGATGGAATAGTCTGTGAAATGAAAGGACTGAGAACAGCTAAAAAAGCACAGGATACTTTGAAAAATCTCTGTGGTCTTCAATCTTTGGAAAGTAAGGTTGCATTAATACTGTAAGATGGTTAATATGAAGCTATCAAATCCCAAATTTTTGAATGAGCACATTAATGAATGAGCACATTAATGGCTTTAGAGCCACATTGGCAGACAAGAGGATTTCACCATAGACAAAACTTGATGCAAAATGATAAGTTTAAATCCAGAAATTCTAATTTTAGGCTAACTTGTCCTGAAAAGAAACATCATTTTGACTCTCCTAAGCTAAATGGAGGGCCATTTAACTCTTCAAATGCAAAGCAGTCATTCTCACAGCAGGAGGAAGGATCTGCTGGGAAAACTGCCCAGGCCATTTAACACTTCAATCATTCTCACAGCAGGGGAAAAGGTCTACTGGGGTATAAGACCACCCCCCCCATACTTTTGAGGAGATTTTCAAGTGTTAAAAAGTAGTCTTGTATGCAGGAATATACGGTAATCAAAAACAGAAGCCTAGGCTTCTGAACCTCCTCCTCATAATGTATGAGAAAGGGTGGAAAGAGTATGTAAATCTGTGGAAATTATCAGACATACTAAATATGGCGTTATCACATTGCCAGGAGATCGCTAAAGGGCATCCTTTTGAGATGACGTCATTCCCATCTCATCATGCACCCGTGCTGCTGCCATTCCCCCGGCACTGCTTTTTATTGACGGGCTAAGCCATCAATGGATCCCTCATTCTGTTTCTATGATGGATTTGACAGCATCTGAAAAGGTGCCCACGTCAATGGGAGGTCCGTGCCAGAACATTTCCTGGTGAGATCGAGACATCAAGGTAAGTGATAAACTTTTTTGTACCCTCCCCTGGTTACTTGTTATGTTTTAAGTGTGTTTTTGTTCTGGCTGTCACTTTTTGGGGTTTATTTTGCTTTTTATTTTTCAATTTCCTGAGCTCTTGTCTTCTCGCGAGAGCAGTTGGGATTTCAATCCAGGAAGTGAAAGGAGCGCCTTTAGAGCTCAGTTCACTCCTGGGCAGAATGGATGTGTGAACAAGGTAGGTGTGAAAGTTTTAGTTACTCTGCCAGGACAGGGGTGTGAGAGGAGATTGTGGGACGGGAACACTTTTTTTGTTCCCGTCTGATAATCTCCTGTGACTTGCATAGGCTCATCTTTATAACATCAAACAGCAGTTTAGAATGGAAGAGGATGAGATTGCATGAGCCACAGGTTTAGCTTTACAGGCAAACACAGTCAAGAGTGTTCAAGTCCTGGAGAGAACAGAATAGGAACAGGATCAAAGCATTTCCCTCCCATGCCCCCCTCTCTCTTTGTTGCTCTTGGCTCAAAATCTTTGAGATGAAGGAGTCTGCAAAAGATATGATGAAAGAGTATTTTTCAGGCAGCAGCATCTTGCAAACAGCAAATGACAACAAGCAAGAGCCACATATACCTTTTCTAACATAAATGTCTTCTTGACTGCACATGGATGAAATAATCACAAGGAGTATTTGCATAAACTGCAGAGGCAACAGGGTGAGGTGCCTCACCTTACATCTCACTCTCTGACAGAATGGCTTTTAGACAGCAAATCTCCCACAAAAACATAACAAAACAAAACAATGAAAAGGAAAAAAGAAAAAGGTCACATTATTTTAGCTCTTTCTTTTGATAGCTGACAAAGAAGCAGGTATGTGAATTGGCAAGTACAGTTTCTAGTGTTGCAGCATTTTTCCCATGTTAGTCATCCTTTGAAATACATACAGCTTTGTGAATTTCTACATTCGGGGGCAATAGTGGGGAGAGAGTAGAGTACATTTGATGCTGTGTATGCAGAACATCCAGGTGCTCCTACTAGATAAAAACAATACCAGGAGTCATTTGCCACATGTAGATGGTAATGATGACTGAGGGGTTGTCTAAACAGTCAAAATAACCCTCACGGAAATTGCAGGGAATACATCCTGTCTAAATGGGATCCTGCAACGTGTCAACACACTGTGAAAGAGGGGGCAAAAAAAGGCCAAAAACTTTGAGAGAAAAGCTTTTGTGGGTTTTCCTGTTTCTTTTTAAAAACAATGAGGGGGTGCACATTTCTGCTCATTAGGACAAGCGAGTCGATTTGACTCACTTGCCCAAATGAGAGGAAGCACAAACCTGATTGGCCAGACAAGCAGAGGGGTGGGGTTTGCTGACAGGGCAAGCGCCTGCAGCCTCCATTTTTCTCCCAGAGTGGGGATGGGAGAAGGGAGGTGAGCTCTTCCCCCCTCTTCTTCCTTCCCCATTCATCTGCTGCCACGGCAGTCCTCTGTGGGGATGGGAGAAGGGAGTAGAGCTCTCCCCTTCTTCTTCCTTCCCCGTTTACCACCCTCACCCAACTGTCATCTAGCATGCAAAGCTTATGGGGCTGCTGGGGGCAAAAAGACTATTGAGACAAGTTGCAGCTCTTGCGACTTGCTTTTACTGCAGGGTGTTACATTTTTTTCAAAAACCCAAGCCCAAAGATTCCTATTGCCATTATCATGGCCCCTACAAGTGTGTGTGTGTGTGGGGGGGGCTGGCAGGACTCTAGACTGGGGGCCCATGATTAGAAGGGGGGCCGGCCAGCTAAGTGAGATGAACAGAAGACAAAAAGTGACTTTATAAAATGTTGACTTTTGTTTTGTCTGACTAAAAGTAATTATTTTGTTAGGCACCTTACATTTTAGGCACATTATATTACAATTTTTATTATGTAAATCCATCTAGGTTTTAAAAATAAATAAATATAAATATTACTTTGGTGCCTTCATTTAAACTGACTAATTTTAAATTTTATCCTAAATCCTGTAGAGCATCTCGCCGCCCTTAACCTTAGCAGTAGGTAGGGGGCCCGCCAAACATCCTGGCCTGGGGGCCTGCTTCAGGATGTGGGGGCCATGGCCATTATTCTACATTTGCCATATGCCAGAAAGAATCAGCTTATGCTTCAGCACAGTGCCCACAGCATTAATAGATCACAAAGCAATACAACATGCACATACACACAAACACTCAAGCCATAGTCCCTGCCACTTATAATTAGAACACAAATTCATCAATTTCCCAACTGAGGTTGAATTTGGACTTCCTGATCCCTGAAGAAACTTAGGTGGGAAGAAAAATGGCACTTTGGCTGCATCTGCATTGCATAAATAATCCAGTTTGACACTGTTTTAACTGCCATGGCTCAATGCAATGGAATCTTGGGATCTGTAGTTTGTCGTGGCAACAGCGATCTCTAACAGAGAGGGCTAAATCTCTCACAAAACTATAGGTCCCTGAATTTCATAGCATTGAGCCATGACAGTTAAAGCAGTGTCAAACTGGATTATTTCTGCAGTGCAGATGCAGCCTTTGTTTTAGGCATTGGTGTGTTTATGGCACTGGTTTGTCTGTGGCCTGAAGATACTTTTATTCCCATCAACAAAATGGAAAAACCTTCAACAGGATTAAACAAGTGTGCTGACTGTAAGATATTTAACAAAATAGTTTATAAGTATTTGGAAAGCTTTATTTTTAGGTGTATTTCCAGGCAGCCTTCCTAGACATAAGTAAGGAGGTTGCAATGTGTGACCCATCTCACTAATCTCCTGTAACAGGTCTTCAAAAAGTGCAATAGTTTCCAATTTCTATAAGTCTGTTTCCATGGGTGGAGGATTTCAGACTGTGCTGGTGACACACCAATTTACACAGCTAAATGGGATGTTGGAGGAAACAATACAATGCATGCCAACTTCCTTTAATTAGTGGTACCAGCTTTCACATGCCTTTTTGGTTGTATACCAGTATGCTGAATCTCTGACAGGCCCTCATACTATATCTTTCATACATTTTCAAATACGCTTAACAATAATCCCTTAAGAAGAAGAGAAAAGGTAATGTTAATGACACCAAAGTACATCCAGGTTTCCTACTGCCCTGTGCATGCTAAAGTTTTCTGCAGATGTACAAAGCAAAGTCCTTGTAATTGGGCTGCAGTGATGGTTCTCTGATCATAAGCATGTTTGGGAAGGTATCATGTACCTGCACGCTGCATGAAATTCAACAGCATCTGAGAAATGTCAGAGCATTCTGATAACTTCAGTATTTGTTTCTTTTTTTAAAAGTAGTTATTTTAGATCTCATGACTGCAGAGATATATCTGAAAACAAATCACACAGGTACCACAAGGGCAGAGACAAATGGGTTCAGAGGATGGGCAGCTTCTGTCCCTGCCCTTATTATATCCTGTTTCTTTATGACTTCCTGACTCTGTCCTTAAACACTGAGCACTACCATTTACCATTTCCTATACCTCTTCTCTTGACACCTGATTAGATTTTTTTTTAATTACCCATTGATACTGCAAATGTAAACATAAGTAAGAAATACAGAAATATCAGAGAGATTTGATAGCAAGGCTGGGCAGCAAATTCAATTGGCTTTTGTATATTTTACATGATCGAACTGGCTTACATGAAAGTGATAATGTGTTGTGAGAGAGGTATTCCACAAAGCAACAAATCCATTTAATACTGGCTACTTTGTTTAGAATGACTTGTTTGCTATCAGTATTAACCCAAACAATTTCCATGATCAGAAATAAGGATGCAGCATTACTTACCACAAGGCAAAGATCTGCTGTATTCTGCTGTCTTATTAAAGTGCCAGTTATCCCTCCTCCAGCGTATAATGGTGCCATCTCGGCAATCTTGTGTATAATTTATAACTCCATTTGCCCACATTCTGAACATGTATAGTTCACCAACCATCCCATCTGGAGAAGATGAGGACATGCCAGGAATTTGTGGACAACCAAGTAAAAGTTTCCCATTTGCAACGAGGGGTCCAGTTTTAGATATTTTTTCAGATTTCTTTTGTTCATCGTTTATATATATATTCACTTCTTGCTCTTCACTTTTCCATCTTATGCATACTTGGTACCAGGTGTCATCATCCAGTTTTTCTGTCCAGGTTATTTCTTTACCAAATATCCATACCGTCAATTTGTCATGCCCCCCTGTAAGTCCAAGTTCATAGTGGTTTGATACTGATGCATTGCCTTCAGGTATCTTATTGTAGATAAAGGCTGTCCAAGAATGTTTTGTATTGTATAGTTTAAGATAAACACAGACTGTGAAGTTAGTAAGTGCAGGCACAGAAGTTTGAGGTGACAAAGTCCAAGCGTCATCACACGAAGTATTAAATACCGCTCTGTATCGTCCTAAGAAACCATCCTCAGCTGTAAGGAGAAAACAGATGTTCTTAAAATTACAAGATTGCACAGTATTATGATTTCATATAACTGTCTTCATTTAATATTGGGACAAAATAAAACTCCTGAGCTATAAGAGGAAAACAAACTTTAAAAAAAAATACAAGTTTGTGCAGCATTACAATTCTGTACATCTGTCTTCATTTAAACCTGTGACAAAATTAAAATGTCTTAAAATTTGCAAACTTCCCAAAATAATCAATCGTCACCAAAAAAAAGTAACCATTGCAGGTAACTGCATTACTTGGGGAGGAACAGTACTCAAATAAAAAGCCAGCTTAAGTAATGTTAGACCCAGTCCAAGACATTTTGCAAATGGTGCTCCCTCCTCACCCAAGTCAAGATGCATATTACCAAAAGCCAGACAAGTTATTTTGGCACATAAGGCAGAAAATTGCACTAGCATCTGTTCCCATTTCTGGCAGTAAATATATCAAGAATAACAAGTTAAATAACTAGTTATTTGCTGCTGATCATGAAAAAGGACAGGTTGCTTACCTGTAACCATAGATCTTCGAGTGGTCTTCTGTGAATTCACACAGCTGGGTTATTCCTGTGCCTGTGCAGAGCATCAGAACCTTCTGGAATCGTTAGGCAGAATGTGCTTTGATACATTTTTGGTGGTAACTCCACCCACACTAACAGTCCCTTAAAAGGTGCTCCTGCCTAATTCCCCTCAGTTCCTTGAATGACGCCGCAAACAGCAGCATCAGGAACATTAAGTATGTTTATATGATGTAATAGGACATAGAGGGGAGGATGGGCGGGTCTGTGTGAATTCACAGACCACTCGAAGAGCTATGGTTACAGGTAAGTTACCTGTCCATCTTCTTTGTGGTCTCTGTGAATCACACAGCTGGGTAGACTGGCAAGCTTCACTCCAGGAGGAGGGTATGTCCTATACATAATGACCCTAGTACTATGCTGCACAGTCAAACGTAAGTGGGTTTTTTGACAGCACATTCCCATCATATCATGAAATAACTTGGCAATACATTAACACTCACTCATTGAATAGAAGACAAAAGTACAGCTTTCCCAAAGGCAGCCTTGTTCCTGGAACGAGAGTCAAGTCTGTAATGGGAAATGAAAGTCAAGGGTGATGACCAAGTTGCAGTTCTGCCAATGTCCTCTAGAGGCACCCCAGAGAGGAAAGCTGTTGAGGTGGAGACAGCCCTCGTCGAGTGTCCTCGAATCCATGGCGGTAGCGGTTTCTTCACCAGTTCATAACAGAGAGCTATGGTCGATGTCACCCACTTCAACAAACGTTGTGGAGAAATACAGTGTCCAAGTCTCGAGTTGGCATAGGACACAAACAGTTTAGGTGACTTCCTGAAGGGAGCAGTTCTCTGGATGTAAAAGGCGAGAGCCCTCCTGACGTCCATGGAATGGAGGGTACGCTCAAATTCGTCCTTCAGATCCTGCATCAGAGCAGGAAGAGTGATAGACTGATTCAAATGGAAGCTCGACACCACCTTCGGAAGGAAGGAGATGTCAGGACGGAGCACCACCTTATGCTTGTGGAAGGCAGTGTACGGAGGGTCAGATAATAAGGCACAGAGTTCACCAGCTCGACGCGCTGAAGTAATGGCAATAAGGAAAGCAGTTTTCCAGTGAAAGAGAGAAAACTAGCGAACAAAGGTTCCTTCAAGCTGCTAACGTGGCGGAAAGAAAGGAACTGAGGGGAATTAGGCAGGAGCACCTTTTAAGGGACTGTCAGTGTGGGCGGAGTTACTGCCAAAAATGTATCAAAGCACATTCTGCCTAGCGATTCCAGAAGGTTCCGATGCTCTGCGCAGGCGCAGGAATAACCCAGCTGTATGATTCACAGAGACCATGAAGAAGACCTATTGAAAGAAATGAATGTCTACAACATTAGGGGCTTATCTACATGAGCAATATGGCCCATCTGGCCCCTGTCTTAGAGCCTGCAGTTCTGACAATGCAGGGCTTTTGCCCCATTCTGCCCCCAGGCTGTCCTTATGACCACTGAGGCTGATACCAAGATGGGGGGAGGAATATTGGATAGGGCCCCGGGGCAAAGTTTTAAAAAAACACTTGCTTTAATCTGTTCCCACTGTTCCCATTTACATATTCACTAAAATAGTTATTCACTAATAACTAATGGAGTGAAGCAAGGTTGTGTTCTTGCTCCAACTTTATTTACAATCTTCTTCAGCATGATGCTCCAAAGGGCTACAGCAGAGCTCGAAGAAGACGGCATCTATATAAGTTACTGTACTGATGGTAGCTTGTTTAACTTAAGCTGTCTGAGGGCTCACACTAAGACTCTAAACCAGTGATGGCGAACCTATGACACGCGTGTCAGCACTGACACGCGTAGCCATTTGTGCTGACACGCAGCCATAGGCCTCCTCCCCCCCGTGCCCCCGCCCGCAACCTCACCACCCTCCCTAAAGTGGGAATCCAGGCTTCAAAGCCTCACTTTAAGGAGGGGGGAGGAAAGTTGCAGGTGGGGCTATGAAGCCCGATCACCACTTTAGGGAGGGTGGGAAGGTGAAGGAAAGTGGCGGGCGGGGACGACTGTACATTTTGATTACTCAGTTGTCACATGAGTTGTGACAACTCATTAATTAATAATATACAATTAATAATACTGTTGATTAAACAATAAATATTATTGTGAAATAATGTTTTTTTCTTCAAAGTGACACACCACCCGAGTTATCCTCAGTTTTTTGGCGATGTTTGACACACCGAGCTCAAAAGGTTGCCCATCACTGCTCTAAACTATCTAGTCCGTGAGCTGCTCTTTGCTGCTGCTGATGCCCTTGTTGCCCACACAGAAGCAACTCTGCAGCGCCTAACATCCTGCTTCGCAACAGTTGCAGAGCTGTTTGGGCTGGAAGTCAACCTGAAGAAAATGGAAGTTCTCTACCAGCCTGCACTACAGGAGGAACACCATCATCCCCACATTGCCATTGGCAAATCTGTGCTTAAGTCCATTCAGCTTTCACCTACCTGGGAAGCATCATCTCCTCAGATGCCAAGATTGACAACGAGATTGATCACAGATTAGCAAAGGCACATAGCACATTTGGAAGACTTTACAAAAGAGTCTGGAATAATAAACACCTGAGGCGAAGCACAAAAATCACTGTGTATAGAGCCATTGTACTGTCTATTCTCCTTTACGGGTCTGAAACATGGGTCACCTATCACCAACACTTACGACTCCTCAAATGCTTTCATCAGCGCTATATACATACAATCCTAAATATACACTGGACTATGTGACGAATGTTGCTGTCCTTGAGCAAGCAGGGATCACCAGCATTGAGGCCATGATATTGAGAACACAGCTGCGCCGGGCAGGGCATGTTTCTAGGATGGAGGACCATCGCCTCCCAAAAATAGTACTCTACGGTGAACTCGCCACGGGTCAGCATAAGAGGGGCGCTCCAAAAAAGCGATAGAAGGACTCCCTGAAACAACATCTCAGGCTTGGCCAAATTGATCACCAACAATGGTCCGCCCTGGCCTCACATCAGGAGGCATGGAGATGCACTATCCACAATGCTGCAGTCTTATTTGAGAACTCACGCCAAACAAGTCTTGAAGAGAAACAACAACGCAGAAAGAATCACAACCCGGAAACATCACCCAAGGAGACCTTCTGCTGTGCTTTCTGTAACTGGACTTGTTTATCTTGGATTGGCCTTTTTAGTCATCAGTGCGCTTGCAGAAAGCGTGGGATGAGTCCTTCCTGAATCTTCGTTTGCGAAGCCAGAGAGAGAGTGACCACAGTCTGTCATCACTTTGTTAAAGCAGGAAGGAATCCCACAGCATGTGACCAAGGCTGGTCACATGCAGGGGGACCTGGTCACATGTTGCAGACCGGCTTTCTTGCTTCTGGGGAGAGCAAGGTGGACTGTGGCAGTGGCTGCAGTGACAGGCTGGCGTGCCCATCTAGACTTCCCCCATTTGGTGACATTTGGCCTGTGGATCAGGATGGGCCTGTTCCATGGGCAGGACACGCCAGTCCCTCCCAGCATAATCTTGCCTGTGTAGATGAGTCCCAGATTGTCCTGATGCATACATACTCTATACTCAAAAGAAGAGGCCACTGGCAGGACAAAATATGAAGAAACAGAATGATTTTCAATTGGTAAGAAGGGCAGACAAGCCTGCATTTTATCACACTATCTATTTAATGTATATGGGGAACATATCATAAGGAAAGCAGGATTAGACTCAGAAGAAGGTGGCATGAAAATCAGGGGAAGGAAAACCAGTAACTTAAGATATATAGAAGATACCATATTAGCAAAGACTTGGAACTAGTACTGATGAAGTTAAGGAAGAAAGTGTCAAAGCAAAGTTACACCTGAATATTAGGAAATATTAACAAAAATAATGACCACAAAAGTTGTTCTGAACTTTAAAGTGAAAACACTGAAATAGTTAAAAGATATATTTTATCTTAGCTCAGTTATGAATGAAAATGGAGACTGTAGTCAAGAAATCAGGTACAGACTAAAATCTGGAAGGGCAGCTATGAAGGAACTAAATAAGATCCTCAAGTGGAAAGATATATAATTGAATACCAAAGTCAGACCCATCCATGCCATAGTATTTGTGTATGGATGAAGAAAGCTGACGGGGGAAAGTCAAATATTGGAGAGAATGGCCTTTGGTGAAACTATTATTCGGACTATAAAGACAATACGGTATATTCAATTCAAAAAGCCCAGATTTTGGTAAATGGCAATGAAATGCAACAACACCAACTGAGATACAAAAGGGAACCAGACAAGGGTGTCCTATCTCACCTTTGCTATTGACTTTGGCACTGGAGACTTTATTGAGAGATATCAGATAAGATGGCAGAATTCGTGGAGTGAGAGTAAAAAAAGAACAGTATAAGTTGGCTTATACAGATGATCTTGTGATAACAACAGAAAATCCACTGGACTCAGTGAAGGTTCTTTTAGAAAAAAAATAAGCTGTTTGGGGCACATCCTGGGTTTGAAGTGAAATGTGATAAAACAAAACTGCTGACTAAAAATATGACTTCAGAAAAGAAAAATGAATTAAACTTTCCAATTTTAAAAGAGGAAAAAAGGGAATTAAATATTTGGGAGTTATAATTATGAAGAACAACAAGTTTATTATTTCAAAATAATTATGAAAAGGTCTGGAAAGAAATCAAAAGAGACCTGGAAAAATGGGGAAAGTTAAATTTATCCCTTATGGGGAGAATCACAGTAATAAAAGCAAATGTTTTGCTAAGATTTTTATTTTACTTCCAAATAATCCCTATCATAAGAAGTGGAATATGCTTTGACCAATAGCAGAAAGAAATTTCCAGATTTGTTTGGCAGGCAAGGAAACTCAGAATAAAACTTTAAACATTGTATGATGCTAAAGAAAGGGATGGTCTGGGATTTCTGAATATTAAATTGTATTATGACCCCTGTTATTTTGTGAAAGAATGGATATTACTTAAGAGATGAGAGACTTTTGGAACTTGAAGGTCATGAATTAAAATTTGGATACCATAACTTTGGTATGACAAAGGACTCATCTACACTAGCAAGGTTACACTGACTCCCCATCAGCATATCCTGGCTGCAGAGGTGGCCCGTTTCCCCTTTTACCTGGACAAAATGGGCTGGAGTCCACAAAGGATACTGGCTCATTGCTGAAGCCACCACCACCATTTTCTTTGCTGACATGGAAGCTAGGAAAGTGGCCTGCAACAAGTGACTGCAGGCCCCCTGCATGTGACCATCCTCAGTCACCTGCTGAGGGAGCTGGCAGTGGCGGCAGGGAACTGCATGCTGGGACAGTATCACGTGGAAACATGGGGCCCAATCCAGCAGTACCAGATTAAACTGGGTATTTTTAAAAAACGCAATAAAAGGCCCTATTCCAGTTTGCCCTGTTTCCAGCCCCGGGGGACGTTTGGACTACCTGGAGGCAGATCGGGGAAATGCTCTTCATCGTTTGGACGGAAGCCTGGGTATTTGGCCAGTCCCTCCTAAATATACCAAATTCCTTTAAAATAGCAGTTTTTTTTCTTATATAAATAACTTATATTATTTGTCATTATTTTGTCAACCTGGAATAAAAACAAGCAAGTCACAGTCACATTTCGGTCTGATGAGGAACAACTTACAAATCATGAAGATGAAATGTATTTTTAAAAACACCTGGATTCTATCAGATATACAACTATTCTGTGCAATGGTTACTACTATTGATTTCTGTGAAAATATAATTCATTCAGAATAGTTTTTAAAATGTAACTAAAAGTAACATATTTAGAGAGTCAATGTTTGACTCCATATGGAAAATAAAATCTTACCTCTACCTGAAGGAGTGAAACACAAATGAAGCAAAATGAGAGAGAGAGAAACCTTATGTTTCAGCAGGAATTCCCATATTTTGTCAGCACAGCTATGATGTAGTCTCCTGGAAATCATCCTAAAACACAAAAGAAAATGTCTAAATATAATTAATTAGCATGTATAGTAACTCTCCTAAATGGGATGGTTTTTCCTCCTTCACTTATACAGTATGTTGTCAGTGTTGTGAACATATCTTTGTTTCCTGCTTATCCCTCCAAAATGAAGTCCAAAACAACTAGCAACTTCATACAAGAAAAAATACAATTAAAAATATCCTAGAACACAAGAGAAATTGCCATAAATATTAATTATCCTAAACAGAGAGTGTTTTCCCTCCTTCATTTATGTGAGTGTTCTTCAAACTGTGGCTTGAAAGTATCCAAAAGTTGCTTGAAGCCTCATGAGGAGAAGATCTGTAACAGTGGACATGCTCCCTTGGAAATCCTGTCATGCTCAGAGTGCGGGGCACAAGAGAGTATCAGCTCTGTCCTTGGTTACATGTGCAATTTCTGTAGGATAGCAGTGAAGCCCAATAGGCCTATCAGTCCAGTCTCCCACATGAAATGAACATATGACCTGGAATAACCTTTCCCAGTCTGGTGCTCTCCATATGTACTTGGGACACAGGTCCCATAATGCACCAGGAGTTATTGTCAAACACATCAGGAGGGTGCCAAGCCAGAGAAGGCTAAGGTTTAGAACAATAGAATAATAGGGGTTTCCCAGAACATTTTGATGTGTAAAGAGCCACCCAAGATTGAAAAACACTTAATTTACCTAATTGCAGGCTAAATTTCCTACATTGCAACTGAAAATAACAGGACACAGTACTAAAAAGTGGATCCACAACCAACAAATATGCAACCGATACAGTTTTGAAGTTACCAAACACCAGTATTCTTCCTTTGCACCCACATTATTTAAATGACAATCAAGAACTTATATAAGTTTGGGTGCATGCTCCATTGGAAATTTCAGAGGCAGAAATCATAGTTTCCTTCACCAGAACACAACAACTAACCAATCACTTTATAACAGAGTACAGTAGGTGAAAGAGTCGCCTAAGTGAAACCTTCGCATGGGCTCTAAATTTCCAGAGCCCTTGATCTCTAGTGTTGCTCTTAGAAAGCACAGAGAACTCAAACTTTCATTATGAAGCTTCATTAATTCGTTAGTGTTTGTTACTCTGAATGCCGGTAGGCAATTTTTTCCTATCAAATGATGTCAGATTTATGATTCAGTCTGGTCTTTTTCATGGTGTGCTTAAAAAAAAACACTAAACATGAAATGCATAGAATCTTTACTCAAGTTTACTCAAGTGCAATCATTTTGGCTTTCTTCACGTGAAACTTTGAATTGTGTTATTATTTGACAGCAATTTAATTTTCCAGTCTTTCATATGCCTACTTGCTGGTCTCTAGCTTCATTCTCTAGCAATTTAGTCTATGTATTTGGGATTAAGCACGCAAAAGACATTCGGTATTTTTCCCAAACAGCCAAGCCCAAACACACACACACCACATCACATTACAAATTACTTTTTAAACTAACTAAAGAGGAGGGAACTAGCAAAAACACCTCTGAGTACTCCTTGCCTAAGAAACCCTATGGACTTCATGGGGTTGCCATAAGTTGACAGGCAACTTGTAGGCACTTACACATACACTTTTAAAAGCTGTTTGTGATATTGATTGGGAAAGGACAATTGCTGTTCAATTTGGGAAAAGTTATAACATTCAAGTGGACACGCCAGACCCGTGCATGTCCTCGTAATATAATTATTTACATCTATGCTATTATTTACCTTTCAGTACATCAAAATCTCACCTAATTTATATATCTAAACACATTTATAGAGAAAGAAAAAGTGTATACGTGTACGTGTCATGGGAAAAACTGAGACAGAGAAAAAGAGAAAGGCTTCTTGAATTATCTATGAAAAGTACCATTACCCTTTAAACTTAGCAGAGAGGGCTAGTGCTCATTAGTATGGTAATTGCATTAAATCCCTGGCATTTTCAGTGTAGAAAGACCTCTGCTTCAGACAAAGAAAACCTAAGAAGTAATCACTGTGGAATATTGAGATTTGCTGTTCTTCACACTTCTTGCTGTTATGTTGCATGAAGTTGACTTTGATGTATAGTGACCCTATGAAATGAGAAACCTCCATGAGATCCTGCTACTAGCAGCCCAGCTCAGGTCTTGCAAATTCAGGTCCGTGACTTTTTTCGCTGAATCAATCCACCTGTAATGTAGTCTTCCTCTTTTCCTACTGCCCTCAACTTTACCAAGAATTGTCATATTTTCTAATGTGTTATGTCATCGCATGATATGGCCGAAGAACAGTAGCCCCAGTTTAGTCATTAGCAGGTGTTCAGGTTTGGTTTGCTCTTGGACCCATTATTTGTCTTTTTGGCAGTAGCAGAGCTGTTTGGGCTAGAAGTCAACCTGAAGAAAACAGAAGTTCTTTACCAGCCTGCACCACAGGACGAACACCACCATCCCCACATTGCCGTCGGCAAATCTGTGCTCAAGTCCGTTCAGCAGTTCACCTGCCTGGGAAGCATCATCTCCTCAGATGCCAAGATTGACAAAAAGATTGATCACAGATTAGCAAAGGCACATAGTGCATTTGGAAGACTTCACAAAAGAGTCTGGAGTAATAAACACCTGAGGCAAAGCACAAAAATCAGTGTGTATAGAGCCATCGTACTGTCTATCCTCCTTTATGGATCTGAAACATGGGTCACCTATCGCCACCACCTACGACTCCTCGAGCGCTTTCATCAGCGCTGTCTACGCACAATCCTAAATATACACTGGACTGACTATGTGACAAATGTTGCTGTTCTTGAGCAAGCAGGGATCACCAGCATTGAGGCCATGATATTGAGAACACAGCTGCGCTGGGCAGGGCGCGTTTCTAGGATGGAGGACCATTGCCTTCCAAAGATAGTACTCTACGGTGAACTCGCCACGGGTCAGCATAAGAGGGGCGCTCCAAAAAAGCGATACAAAGACTCCCTGAAACAACATCTCAGGCTCGGCCAAATTGATCACCAACAGTGGTCCGCCCTGGCCTCACATCGGGAGGCATGGAGACGCACTATCCACAATGCTGCAGCCTTATTTGAGAACTCACGCTGAACAAGTCTTGAAGAGAAACGACAACGCAGAATCACAACCCAAAAACATCACCCAAGGATACCTTCTGCTGTGCTTTTTGCAACCAGACTTGCTTATCTTGGATTGGCCTTTTTAGTCATCAGCGCGCTTACAGAAAGCGCGGGATGAGTCCTTCCTGAATCTTAGTTTGCAAAGAAAAGCCAGCCACGGTACCCATAAAACTCTTCTCCAGCATCACATTTCAAATGACCACCCACTGCCAATCAACTTTCTTCACTGTACAGCTTGCACGTCCATACACAGAAAATGGAAATGCTATGATATGGATGATTCTGACTGATATTCAATGATACATTTTTATACTTGAGGATCTTATCTAGTTCCCTCATAGCTGCCCTTTCAAATCTTACAGTTCATACTGACTGGCCAGAAGCCACGAGATTTGGAGGGAGTTGTGCCTGAACATATTGGAGTTTTTTGAAAGATGGTTCAATGTACTCGCTATCACAGTCTGTTTCTGGTGAATTTCTGGGATGAAATGAAGAGGGGTTACTCCTAAGAGATTCTAATACCTGCAGTTAATTAACATACCTGACTCCCTACTCTTGCTTCATTTTTTACTTCTGGAAGGCCCCACAAGGAGGGGAAGAAACCCCACTGCAAGTTGTGCAACTCAGAGACATAACAGGAACCTTCAGTCTTCTTCTGATTTCATAACTACATCCATTTTGATTGATGACTTAGCCAAGAGATTTTATATTTTACAGTTCTGATGACTTCAGAATACACATTATAGTTATGCAAATCTCTGACTCATTGCTTTGCCTCCCTAATATTCGGCAATAAACACATACACACCCCACTTTTGTACTTTCCTCAGCAGTCATGCCAAAGTCTTTCCTAATTTCAGATAATAATACGGTATCATCTGTATATCTTAAATTATAGATGTTCTTCTTCCAATTTTATACTTACAATAACCCAAATACATGAATGAAACCTACACTTATAATAACCCAAATAAGTACCAACACTGAAGGCTTGGGGTGGGGGCTCAAAAGGTCCCAGAGTTTCTATCTTGCTCAGAAGTACTATGTATGCTCTACAGTGCAAATCCTCCCTCAGAAGCATTACAGCTGTTTTTGGAGAGTAGGCGGTGAGAAAACAGGTATTGGCTTCTTTACCACTGCTTCACAGGTTGCACAGCTGAACAACGTAGGCACTGAGCAGGTGCTGCTGAAGAGTCCCCCTCAGGTCTGCTCTACAGTAGGCTGCCTTTCCCACCTGCTGCAAATAGAACTAATATTATGAATGCTAGACAGGAAAGAAGGGTCACTGCAGTAGGAATGCGGTAGAAATAGTTTCCAGGAACACTTTCCTTCCTTGGTGTAACTATAGAAAAAACAAGCCCTCAGGAGGAGAACTGGCAATTTTTACCAAGCCTGAATTGCACACTGGTTGAGCTATGTAACAGTGAAGGTTAATGTGCAAAGTGAACTCACAGTTCAATTATTTACTAGCTCTTTTGTTGTGAAATATTTCATTTATGTTCAAAAACTAAAAACAAACAAACCACTAGATCAGGTCATGTTCTGTCTAAACCAGCACTCAATTTCCACCAGTAGCCAATCATATCTGTTGGAAGCTCATAAACAAGACATGAAGAAAGCACAATAGTATTCTTGTGTGGTTTGTATCAAGCATATGTTATTCATAGAGACATTTCTATTTTCTGGACAGAGTGAGTGGGATGGTTTGCTTTTGTAATTTTATTATGAAACAAAACAGAAAAGTTACCATAATTAGAGTAATGTGATTTTAAATAAAGCAGAATCTGAGGACAGCATTTGATTAAAAATTATTCCAGAATTTGGTCTCCTAATATATTCCATTATCAGGCTAGCAATGAAAGGGGGCTTGTATGAAAGGTTCCCCAATAATACATGAAAATACCATTTTAGAATAGAAATGGCCATAGCCTTATTGGTTACAGCTATTTGGGCCTTGGTGCAATATAGGGCATGGATCCAAGCATTAGATGACCTGCCTGCCATCAATTCTCTCTCTGTCTCTCTCTCTCTCTCTCTCTCTCTCACACACACACACACAGAGCGCCAGCCTGCCTGCCTGCCTGCCTGCCTGGGTGCCATGGGAAAATCCAAGAGCAGAAGCTAATATGTAACTCCCACGGGCACCTAAGGATTAGGCAGTACAGTCGTCCCTCCACATTCGCGGCTTTGAAGTTCACAGTTTTGAGTATTCACGGTTTGTCCTCCTTCTCCTCCCCCTCCCCGGGGACTGCAGCAAAAGCACCCAACTCCCCGCTCTCCTAGGGCTTGCCTCCATTTGGGGTGGAAAGCCAAGCCCCGAGAGAGCAGGGAGGTGGGCACTTTTGCTCCGAACTCCCTGCTCTCTCGGGGTTTGGCTCTCCACTCCAAACAGAGCTAAGCCCCAAGAGAGCGGGGTCTTCAGGGCAAAAATGCCCAATTCCCCTCTCTCTTGGAGCTTGGCTCTCCACCCCAAATGGAGGCAAGCCCCAGGAGAGGGGGGAGTTGGGCGCTTTTGTCCCGAAGACCCCACTCTCTCAGGGCTTGGCTCTGTTTGGAGAGGAGAGCCAAGCCCCGAGAGAGCAGGGAGTTCAGGGCAAAAGGGCCAGCTCCCCCCTCTCCTGGCGCTTTTCGAACCCCGTCGCAGCTGCAGGAGGGCGGGGAGGTGGCTGAGAAGTGGCAACGAGGCTTCAAAAGCCCTGTCACCATTTTGGAAAGCCAGGGGGTTGCGGGAGGGTGGTGGGGAGGTGTAAGTTTGTGTTTTTTCACATTCATGGGGGTCTTGCACCCTTAACCCCCATGAAGGTGGAGGAACGACTGTAATAATAGGCCTCTGAGCTGACCCACCTAGACCGCCTCATCCCCTCTCCCTAAATCTGCAAAGAACCCCAAAGCAGGCACAAAGGTTTCAATTCAATTTATATAGGTGCCAGTTAGACGGTAGTTTTTGTCACGGGGCATCCTGGGACTTTTTGATCCCATATTCGTCCCTCCCTGTTTACACAATTTTTGTCTCTGAACTGAATATCCTGGGAGATCCCGGGATCATTGTTTACATGGCACCCCGTCCTGTGATATATATCTTCTCCCACTATATACTACCCTGGGTTTTTTTTGTTTACATGAGTTTACGGACCAGGGATTTTTTTTTTAGCTGTCAATCAAGGATGCGATTACTCGTTTTTTCACAACCTCAGTGACGTACTTCCTTTAGACTTCTGCACCACGAGCAATGCTATTGGCTGGCTCAAATGTTTGTTCAGGCTTCTGGTTGGGGATGAGGGGATGAATGAGTGTTGCATTGGGGATGAGGTGCTGAGGTGCTGAGGGGAGGAATCTGGGGTAGGAAGGAGTGATCAGTGGCTAAACCCTGTGATTTCCTTTAGAAATGAAAGGACACCATTTAAAGCCAGCTAAACTGGGAGGGGAAGGAGCGATCAGTTGGTGCTGGGGAGTGTGAGAAAGATCAAAAGCAGAGCAGACTGGAGCCTGGCACGCATGCACACACACAAGCCCAAGCCAGTATACTTTCAGCCAGGAAGCCGAGTGCAGGGGGCCAGAGGCTTCCAGTTGTCCTGTCTCGTTAAAATGTTAACCCTTTAAGCAGAGGCAGCTGTGGAGTGAAGGTTTCAAACCAGCGCAGGGGATCATAAGGGGAGGACACACAAGGCATTTTGAAACACCCAGACGCTGGCATTTTTTACTGTGCCTTGGGGGGGGATGGATGAATGTGTGATCATCCGCTCAGATGCTGGCATTTTTTTACTGTGCCTTGGGGGGTGGATGAATGTGTGATTATCCGTTCAGACCCAGGGAGGGGATGCAGGCAGGGGATGAATGGATGAGCCTCTTTATAATTTACTCTCTCTTTAAAATTTAAACCCAGCATACAGGAGAGGAACAGGTTAAAGCTGAAGGGTTTGCAGTGTAGAAATCCATCGAACAGGGTGATTTAGTACACACACACATGCACACAACCTTCGTGCAGATGGAAGGGATGCCTTTGTTTTCAGCTGGTGAGATTGAATCTGTTGAACGGGTGACTGGCCCCTCCTTTTCTGGTCGCTGGTTTCTGAGCCCGCCCCGGTCACCATTTCCGGTCATCACCTAGTACTGAGATAGCTTGTCCCGGACTGTTTACATGTCTGATTTTCCGAATCCTCCAGTGACTTTTTTAAAAACCGCCACAAACCGCGGGACTGGAAGGTTGTGGGATAAAAGGTGGCCCCCCTTCCAAAAATCACGTGTATGACCTGATGTACGTCTAAACAACCAGGGTTCAACATGAATTCTTCCCACTACATTTTCATCATGTAAACAGCACCATACTCCCTAGGAGGACTTGAATGAAGATTTCCAACATCTGCGCTGGGGAGTCTCAACTCCAGCCACAACCAGCCTCTACATAGACTGGCCTTTTCTACTATGCCACTGGTCTCCCTGGGAAGAAGATGGGCTGCCAGGCATAGAAAATGGCAGCCCCCTTCATCTTTGCCATCTCATAGCTGACAAAGGGGAGCTCCTAGTAAGTTGGGTTCTCATGCTTGCTGAAGAGGTCTTTTTAAATTGGCTTGGGGTTAGGATATCTGAAAAACCATGTTCTCCTATACCTATATGAACCTTTCCAGAGCTTTGTTCTTCTTCTATGACCCTATTGCTATTGTTATTCATTGATATCCTACCTTTATCTCAAAAGTGAGACTCAAGGCAGCTTACAATATATTTAAAAACAATACAGATTAAAAACTATACAAAACCTTCAATAAAAGTATATATTTAAACTTTTTAAAAAGCAATTAAACAACTGATAAAGTTAAAAACATTAAAATTCATTAAAAGGCAACATACAAACCTTAAAAACAGCACTGCACAGCATTAAAAGCCCACTCCAGTCAGTTTCTGAAAGCCTGACAGCATAAAAATGTCTTAACTTGCTGAGAAAAGGAGTAGGGATGGGGCCATTCTAGCTTCCCTAAAGCATTCCAAAGTGTGGGAGCAGCCACCGAGAAGGCCCTCTCCATTGTTCCCACCAAACAAGCCTGAGAAGGTGGTGGGAGAGAAACAAGGACCTCTCCAAATGATAGGCTCATCTACACTGACAGGAAAATCCAGCTTACCTTCACATTTACCTGGTCCGCAGTGACCACAGGCTAGTCCACATGATCAGCATACACATCGAGGTGAGTTCAGGAACACTGTCCACACACTTCTACCCTTCAAACTCACCCAGTCCAATAAACTGCAGTATGTGCAGCCACATAGCCATGGCCACACCAGTTCCCCCCTCCCCCATGCATGCAAACGTACGTACGTCCATGCACCAGTCAATATGGGAACGCTGGTATGTGCTTATCTGAACAACTGCCATGCATGCAAAATAAATGGTGAGGAAGGAGCCACTAAAAGGTGGAATTGAAAGAGGGAAGAGACATTTCGTCACAGGAAAGGTCAGCTTATTGCCTTGCCCAGGGAGCTTCCTCCCAACTTCTTCCACCTACCTGCTGAAACTCATCCCCCAGGCCCCATACCGATGTCACTATGGAGCACAGTCCACACTCACATGCTAATATCTGGATTTTCCACTCCAATCAGGAGAAAATCCCAACTCCTTTTGGTCTGGATTAAAGCCATGAGGTGCTCAAAAGCTTGCTGGATAGTTTGCTGTGAAAATGAGGTGGGATTGTTTTATTTGGCCAGTGTAGATAAGCCTGATCTTACAGCTCTTATGCACTCATAAATAGAGATACTCCTTCACCTTTCATTACATCTTCCAGCTCTTGGAGAGGTAAGATTAATGGTGAATGGAGACATAACCTCTTATGGAGCAGCATTTTAATTGTAGAACTGCCATCCCAGGAGGGTTAGGCTGACTCCCTCATCAATGGACTAAATAACTGGTTAAAAACTGTATTTTCCCACCAAACATTCACCACTTAGGGTTGTTCAGGTTCTCCTATTTATTGCTACTTATTTTATCTCTTGTTGTTTTAGGATTGTTGTTGTTGTTTTGAATTGTTATATTTTACTATCTCTGGGGTTTTTTTTTTACTATAAATTGCCTCAAGGACTCATTGAGAAGTCAGGTTATTAAGAAATTTTCTAAACAAGGAATGTCCAAAAATTATGTGGATACTCAGTGTTGTTAACTGTAATTTACTTTCATGAGGAAGCTGCTAGTAGTAGTAGGAAAATGTGTTCTGTCTGCCATTCCCTATTCAGATCTAAATCAAGACATGGGACATTTTCAGACACATAAAAAGTGCTGCAGAGGGCTCGGGAGAGGTATACACCTGTTTCGTGGTAGGGGGCCAGTTTCTGACGACGACGTCCCTCTCGCGTTACCCTTCGTGTTCCTTCTGTGTAGCATGGAAGGAAAAGGCACCACTTTTTATTAATGAAGAACTTCCATGAGTAAAAAGTGGCGCCTTTTCCTTCCATGTGACATGGAAGGAACACGCAGGGTAACGCAAGAGGGACGTCATCATCAGAAACTGGCCACCTACCGCGAAACAGACGCGTACCTCTCCCGAGCCCTCCACAGCACTTTTTACGCATCTGAAAATGTCCATGGACAAAAACTGTAAAAACTGATCCAGCAATTGATATTGCACTACAAGAGTCCCTGCCTGTTCTTCCCATTACTTTCTATATTTATTAGAATGTGAATCTGTTTATATGTTTCCAGCCTGGCACACAAAAATAGTAAAACTTATTAAAAAAAAAAAGTTTTGGCCCAAGAAAATAGATGTAATGGAGAAGGTACAAACACTGGAAAGTGTTATGTCACTGTGAAAACTGGCATTGATTTAACAGCAAAAGAAGCAACTTCTTTGTAAAATGTTGTCCTAATTTTTTTTCTGTAGGTTTTTCCAGGAGGCATTAAGAAAGCAAGCCACATCTCACTGAAGTCAAGAGCACTGCTCACACTCCAATTTAGTAAGAAAATGATGGACTTTTTTTTTTGAAGTTGCTTACTGAGTTGTTGGCAGTACATTGTGCAGATTTATAGCAAATATGAAGACAAATATAGCGCTTCTTTTGAAACTTCAAGGCTCTGTACAGAAACTATCCTGTCTCCAGCACATGGGTCATAAAATTCCATCTCATATTGCACATGCCATAGAGGTGGGTGGAATTGGAAATAGCAGCCTTAATGATGGAGTAGATAAGACCTTTAAAAAAATGGACTTGCAGTTTTATTTGAATAGTCACATTTCCATTTGAATCTGACACACGCTATCATCAAGCCAAACGAAACAGTTTCTGTGCCAAAAACGAAGGTGAAATGGACTCAGGATAATCAGTTTTATCTAAGACTGTCTTTGAATGACCACTACCAACTCTATGACCTTGTCCAAGAAAGGAATGCAAGCAAAAGCAGATGGTTATTATAATCAATGATGGACTCATAAGGAACTTCCTTGGGGCCCAGGAAACCCAGAGTCTCCATCTCTTTTGTTTTTCCAATTTTTTATTCAAGCAGGCTTTTGGCATGTAAGCTAGCCTGTCATTGAAGAAGATCTAATTTATTTGGTGCTGGCTATGTCTCTTATTGCTGTGTTTTTAACTTAATTGTCCCTAAATCCAATAGTTAGTCCCAACTAAACTAAACCATCGAATCAATATCATGCACCAACTTCCTATTGCATTGATACAACGTGTCTACTCTAGTTGGGCCTAACAATTGGATTTAGGGCGACCACTGTATTTATATTATTTTGCAACATAATTTGCTTTTAATCTGTGTTATTGTTTTCCACCTCTGAGCATTTTTATGGGAATTATTTTGTTTTAATGCAGCACAAACTATTCATTTTTAGAAACAGGATATTATCACTCTTTGGAGCCACTTAGTCAGCACCTTATATAGATGTTATCAGCTATGTGGGTTGGGTGGCTATTAAATACACAGGGGTTGTTTACACAGCAAAATAAATCTGCTAAGAATTCACCAAGATTCCTAATAGTTCCCACATGTTTCGAATCAAAGTCGCCTTATTCAGAAGGAGGGGGCCCAAAACCCCCGTAAGTCACAAGGTAAAAGTTTTTGCAGTTTTCCCTGACTTTTAAAAAAAGTTTCAGAAGGTCGCACAGTATTGGCTATGTGAATTACCATCGTTGGGTCTTGACTGCAGCCCCACCCTACATCGCCCCAAAGGCCTCGGGAAGCTCCCGAAGCCTCCCCAAGGCGAGCGCCTTCAGTGTGGGTGGGTGGGGGGAAGTCGGAGGCCCAGCAACAGCTATGGTGCCATGCCGTTGCTGTTGTTGGGTCTCAGCCAGCGCCACTCCCAAGGCCTCCCCAAGGCCAGCGCCTTCAATGTGGGGGGGGGGGAGACAATTGGAGGCCCAACAACAGCAGCGGCACCGTGCTGTTGCTGTCATTGGCTCTCAGCCATGCCCCCAACCTGTGTCCCAGACGCCAGGGATGAGGCTGCAGGAGGACAGGCGGGCAGTGGGACTGTCACTCCAATCGCTCACCCTCCCCCCCAACTTCTGCCTCTTCCTCCTTCCTCCCCTTCTCTTCCCCATTCACAAACAGCGAACAGGGAAGGGGGGAACGGAGGAAGAGGCTGCAGTGGAGGACAGGCAGGCAATGGGACTGACAGTCCCACTGCCCACCTGTCCTCCTGTAGCCTCTTCCCGGGCCTCTGGGGTGCGGGGTGGGGGCGTGGCTGAGAGCCAATGACAGCAATGGCACAGTGCTGTTGCTGTCGTTGGGCCTCCAGCCGCCCCCCCCCGAAAGCGCTGGCCTTGAAGGCCTCTGGGGGGTGTGGGGTGGGGTGGGGACGTGGACAAGACCCAACGATAGCATGGCACCATTGCTGTTGTTGGGCCTCCGACCCCCCCACAGGCACCCTTTCTGCCCTGGCAAGAGATAGGCCTCCTAGACTGTCATGGCGACCACGCCTCCCCATGTGAACTGCGAATTCGGAAAACATTTGGATGTTATCAGAGAAATGACTTTCTGGAGAAAATCATGTAAACTACTCAGCACTGGTTCGAAAGAGAAGTAAGCCGGCATTTTTCAGATTAAAAACTGTCGTGTAACTGACCCCACAGTAAGCTATGCCACTCCAAGGAGAACAGCTGGAACCTTTACTTATAAAAAGCATCCTTTGTTCCTTTAAATTAGAAGTCCTGGGACACATTAGAAAAGATTTCCATCTCAAGCAGTCTCCCATACTGGCAGAAAGGCAGGTATAAATGAATGAGTTAATTAAGCATATAAAGCACACTTACAGTGGGACTTACAACTGAATAAACATGCACAGACTTCTGCTGCAATCCATTAACCAAGGGTACGGTGGTAAATTCTAAAGCACAATTACTCATCATGACAGTGACCGTAGTCATGCCGCCAAGGAGAATTTAAAAATCCAGGCTGTTGTTGCAATCCGTATCTGTATGTCTTTGTGGTTGATACACATATGCCCTCCAACATTTCATAGATGAAAGATGGGACAAGTGTGGCCAAGTAACATCAGAGTGTGGTCCAGATGGCAAACGTTATTTATGAGGAAGAACAGACAAGCTAGAGACACTGCAGCATTTGGATCTTGCCTGAACCTACTGGGAAGGACAGGTTTCTGCCAATCCTCTTCTCCTGCCCCAAGTTAACTGAATGCAAACTATTTTTGCATTTGAATTCAGTTTGCACTAACTGAAGTATATCAAGGATGAAGAGGGAAAGTATGGGGAGGAGGAAAAAGATGGGACATTTGAAAAGCAGCTGCAAAAGTGGGATAGCAGAGGATTGATTAGGGCTGCCCTTACCAAAACAGGATAGTTGAGGAGTGTGTGTACACGTGAACATGCACACACACAAACATAATGGTATGTGTCCCTACAAGATACCACACAGAGGTAGAGCTCACAAAATATACTGTTGCTGAGAAAATCTAGAGAGAGAAAGACCACCTAAGATTCCACCTAAAGGGAACATAATGCAGAGTGGCATGGCAGGTATGATGTTACCCAAAGCTGTGGACCTATTCCTCTAATAGCTCAGGGAGACTGGCAACAAGGCAAAGAACTGTTCATTAACTGTTTTTACAAAGCAGCTTTCAAGCCCTATCAGTCTTGATTCCTCTACCTGGCCTTTCCCTTTCCCTTCTGAACCAGGAAATTCTCTCAAAGCAGGTGACATTATCATCCCAGCTAATCGAAATGTCCTGGCACTTTGCCTTAGGAGCCCTGGCTGCCACTATGACATTGCTGCAAAATCCTTCTTTGTTTCTGCACTAAACGGTGCAGAAAAGGGAACTTAAAGCTAATCTAGCTACCAAAAAACAGCCTTAATTATAGCTAAGACTGATAGTTGATGTGGATTTCACACACATGTATTCATACATTCCTCTCCACTGACGCCCCCTTGTCGTGGGAGAGAGGCTTGCGTACCCTAATGATGTTTTGAGCTATGCTGGCAGTGGCATAATAGCCACCGGTAGGGTCTTGGATGGAGGATCATCGCCTCCCAAAAACAGTACTCTATGGTGAACTCGCCACAGGTCCGCGTAAGAGGGGCGCTCCAAAAAAGCGATACAAGTCTCCCTGAAACAACATCTCAGGCTCGGCCAAATTGATCACCAACAATGGTCTGCCCTGGCCTCACATCGGGAGGCATGGAGACGCACTATCCACAATGCTGCAGCCTTATTTGAGAACTCACGCCGAACACGTCTTGAAGAGAAACGACAACGCAGAAAGAATCACAACCCAGAAACATCACCCAAGGAGACCTTCTGCTGTGCTTTCTGCAACCAGATTTGTTTATCTCAGATTGGCCTTTTTAGTCATCAGTGCACTTGCAGAAAGTGCGGGATGAGTCCTTCCTGAATCTTCGTTTGTGAAGAAAAGCCAGAGGATTCATACATTCAGTCCACCTATCTCATTTCCACATTAATATGGCATTCATCATAAATTCCAAGAGAAGTTTGTTCCTGGACCTCTGTTGTCTTGCCCTGTCCCCTGGTGACCTGGTTGTACTTTATCACACTACACTGTTTGGTAGTGCTATTATTCCACTTTAACTGCTATGGCTGCCTCCTATGGAATTCTGGAGTTTGTAGTTTAGTGAGGTCTAAGAGCTCTCTGGCTGAGAGTTCTAAATACCTCTCCCTAAACTGCAAATCCCAGGATTCCACAGGAGGCAGCCATAGCAGTTAAAGTGGAATAATAGTGCTACAACAGTGTAGTACAATACAAACCACAACAGGCTTTCAGTGTCCAGGCACCAAGGCACGGATGACATCCATTCAGCTGCTTTACTTAGAACTTTCTGTCCATAGAATTCCATGTCTTCAGCTTTCTCTCTGCTATTTCCCCTTGGATGGTTCATCATCATTTCATACTCAATATATTAAGAGTAAACTTTTCATGTTTCCTCTAAACTCCTTTCTCTTACACACACACAGTCACACACCACAAGGCTTTATCTTTGATTCTTCTCCCTTCTGTACTCCCCATATTGAGAACAGTATCTATTTATTTACTTAAAATATTTTCAGCTGCTTTTCAAAGTTGTTGGACATCATCCAATGGGTTATAGATATATTAAACCATAAACCCACAATTCAATTATAGATACTATTTAAAGCAACAGGGGATAAACATTAAAATAGCTGAACCATATAAAGTGTAAACCTTTGTAAAAAAAATCATAACAGATTAAAAAAAACACAGAAATCAATAGCAAGCAATCTAAAACCAGTCTAAAACAAATAATTGAAAAACCTGGAATTTATAAATCAATACTCTCAAAGCCAGCAAATTTTTACAATCTATAGTGCTGTAAATATATGTGTATTTCTTCTCTGTCACAACACTGAGAAATACTGCCTCTAGTAAAAACTCTTGTTAGCCACTATAACCTTCTCTCCTTGGTCTAGGCATACCTCAGTTAGCAAAGCCTCTGACAAAGAAGCTCCTTTTTACAAAGTCTTTTTATGAGAGCCCAGCACTCCACATCCCACTTTTCTTGTCTTCTGTCTGTCTGGAAGTTCATGGGGGAGTGTTTTGGTTTGGTTTGGGTTTTGGGTCTCCCCACCCCCCAAGCACTGGCATTGGGAAAATAGTGAAAGTGGGATAGAGAAAGACAGACTTTCAGTGATGGGTTGCAGCAGCATGTCAGCAGTAAACAATACAACATAGCTTGACCTGGGAACGAATGGGATTCTATTCTAGGGAGTTGTCTAGATGGTGAAAGTACTCTTTATAGTAAGTATTCAGTTAGAATACCTTTTGTCCCAACATGCTGCCAACAAGATTTCTGGTATTCAGAAGGGGGGGGGGCGAAAACACCATCTACTGCAGGGGGAAAGCCTTTGCTGATTTCCCCAAGGTTTTTTTAATAATGTGCAGGCTTGTGCATTATCACATGTCTGGACATCCAGTTTGGGATGCTGCACATTCTCAGTGAGGGCAGAAGTGGAGAGCAGATTGGTCCATCATGCAGGCGGTAGGCAGGCTTGCCAGCAAGAAAGTGTCTGGAAGTGCCAAGTTTGATGTTCATGTTATTGAGTGTGCACTTTTTCACTGTGCTGAGGCAACCAAAGAGCTTTTTATAAGTGGAAGGTCACACTTACACACCTTTGATTTACAAGGATAAAAAAATAATAATGTGCAGCAGCTACAATATATGTGAAGAATAATAACGTGCTGTACTCTTTTGCCAAAATACTGTGGAGACAAATGAGTGCTGATGCAAATTTGTGATCATGCATATCAATCTGCATTATATCTTCTTGTCTAGACAAGCCCCAGGTTATCTTATTGTAGCTGTGTGTGATTATGTAAAACAGGCAAGATGAACAGCTGCTTCCAGAATCAGTAACTGAGCATGTGTGAAGAGCAAAACAGAAAGAAAAGGGGGAAGTAAATTAACCTGACTTATCAGCCACCCTGGCATTGCAAAAAAGCATAAATCTATAAGTTTTGCCACCAAAATGAAAATCATAAGAAAAGTGAAGTTGTTGAAAGTAACAAATCATTCTGGGATGCATTATGGAAGAAGCTCCCAAGTAATTTCTAGAAGATTCAAAATGTTCTTGTTTACTTATACAAGGCTTATCTGATCAGCCTGCATCATTTCACATATTCATATTGTTAATTTTGAATAAAAAGTTTACTTTTTTGTGGTGTAAGAACATATCCCTACTCTTTCCATGCTGTTTCTACCCTGTTACCAAAGTTTCTGTTAAATAAGTAAAACCCAGGAACACATCTACTTCATTAACTGAGGTAGACCTATATTTGATATCAAGCAACACATCTTCCACCTCTACACAGAACTTTACCACAAAAATCATTGTCATCGCCTCATACAACAAGTTCCTCCTTTAAACCCTACATTGGCTTTCTATCTGACTCTAGGTCCAACAAGTTCTTTATCTTTTCCTTACTTTCATGTCACTTTATCGTTCATTTCATACCCCACAACATTTCCCTGCCAATGACCTTTGCTCTATAAACCTGAGGTCTATCACCCTTAGCCACAGTAATATTTTCTGTTTCCTTGAAGAAGTCCACTCTTACTCCATTCTTGGCCTTATGGACTTGCCCCTTAGAAGTCTGAATAATACTACCTAGCATTTTTCCTTCTAGTCCTTCTAAAAGGTCCTAAACCAACATTTTCTTTAAGGCCTTTCACACAGCTCTTTAGAACCCATGCTCTAACACAGGACTCGGGAACTTCTAGACCTCCATATTTTTTTGGACTGTAGTTTCCACCATCTCTGGCCTTTCCTATAGCCCCACCCTTATTAATTGGACAAACACTGCACAGATCCAAAACTGTAGAAATGCCCAACAGTGAAGTCTTCCACTTACATCTCAATGACTTCAGCTTCAGCTACAGGCATACTACAGCAGAAATAGGGCAGGGGGAAATAAAGTAGCACCAAGAAAATACATATTAGATATCAAGGAAAATGATAGGAAGGATCAGATGACACATTGTGTGTAATTCAATCCCAAGCCATATATGAGACAGTTTTGTGCTTGATGTGATATCAAAGGCTCAAATATAAGCTGGTAAATCAGGACATAATTCTGCCAATGCTGAGCACTTAAACAGAGATATTTAATAAACATATTCCTAATTTTCCCATTGAAATCGACAGGATTTTAGGATGCTTTTGCTCAGCCATGGCCTATAGTGTTCATTCCTTCCTTCCAATCAAAAAAACAAAAACAAAAACAAAAAACAAAACACACACACACACACAAACACCATAGCACGCTGAAAGGTACATATCACAACTTTCTGTCTTATTTATGATGCATCTGTTTGTCCACATAATCCATTAAGCTTGGCCACAGAAGATACCAAGTTTAGAGAACAGATATGGAAGGAACTTTGTTTCTTGCTATGATAAATATTGCACTAGAGTTCTGAAAGTGTCTTTCAACCTACACCTTCTTTCTTGGAACTCAGTACTTATGCTGAAGTAAATGCCACTGATTTACTTGCCACTGACTTGCTTCTGAGCGAGCATGCTCAACTGCAAATATAAGCATTATCTTTCTGACAAACAAGCATTTCCCATTAAATATATGGGATTTACTTCCATTTATCCATAGGACTGAGCTCTATAGACTGCAGTGATTTTAATAAGCCAAAATTATTGGTGAAATCCTGCCTGCTTTTTCCCACTTTTGTGCTTCGATATTTCTGTGTGGTATGTTGTATAGTAAAGAAGGGTCACACATACATTTCTATGTGTGCATTAATAACCTAATTCCTGCCTTGTTTACAAGCATTTCATGTACTACATAAACGCCAAGCATATATATGGCAGGCATCAAAGTTCAACACATGGGTACTTCATTGATTTTAATGGTAGAGTTAAGCACTTAGTTCTCTCACAGTGAAACTATCAGGCTTTAAAACACCTAATTTTTAAGGTGCTCACTATGTGGGTTGTAGCCACATTGTTTCTGCTGGTAAATCATTTCTTTTCCTTTCATAAGAACTGAAGTTGTGTTACATTTCATTAAAATGAGAAACTCTCCCACCTTATCCTTAAACATACGGAAAAACCTGTTCTGCCTCTCATGCTATCTATATTATTTACTACTTAGTTCTACTCATTATCTACTTAAGGATTGAGATTGGGTAATGTGCTATCTCCTTTCAGAGTTTCAAAAGAGAAATATTATGGGTCCTTTTACTGTGGTCTCTCAGACATCCTGTGGAAAGTACTTGTAAGCCACTCTGAGATTTCTTTTCTGAAGAAATAGTAGACTGGAAGTAGACTTTAAACATTTTTTTTAAAGAAAGCAAGATGAAGCAACTCCCTTGTTATGACAATAGGTAGTGGCTACCTATTTTCATTCTCAATTCAAAGCACTGGTCATGACATGACATGACCAGTGCTGGGGACCAGGCTGCCTCAAGTTTTATTGCATTATACTTCACAAGGCCTGTCTGGGCTTTGAGATCTTCAAGAGAGGCCCTTCTTTTGGTCCTACCATCCTCACAGCCACATCTAGTGAGGACATAAGAGGGGAGCTTTTTTGTGGTCAGTCCATGACTCTAGGTTGTGCGTATGTGCCTTCAAGTCACCTACTGATTTACGGTGACCCCATGCCTTTCATAGGGTTTTCTTAGGCAAAACAAACAAACAAACAAACAAAAAACAACTCAGCGGTGGTTTGCCATTGCCTTCCTCTGAAATATAGCCCACAGCATCTGGTATTCCTTGGTGGTACCCCATCCAAGTAGTAACCAGGCCTGATCCTGCCTAGCTTCCAAGATTAGAGGGGAACTGGAGCCTTCAAGGTGACAGCTCCCCAAATGTCCTTCTACCAGTAGGGAAAGACTTTTTTTTTTTAAATCCAGGCAGACTTTTGGTTAGTAACCATTTGTCAAAAGGAAGGAAACTTTTACAATGTGGGTGCTTTATTCCCCCCCTTAATGATGTTTTAAATTGTGTTCATTTCTTTCAAACTAAATTTATTTTAATATAATTGTATTTTAATACTGGAATTTGTCTGTGTATAAATGTTGTGTGACCTACCAGCCTCCCATTTAGAGGACAAAGGTTAATCCAATAAACAAATAGGTCTTTAAAAATCACTCTTTCTCATTGAGACTAATGAGACAAATGTTATGGCCCAATGTAAAAATTCTTAAGATCTCGGTCTTATAGAAGCATAGGGCCTTAAAGAAGCCTTTTCACATTATACTGTTGACCCATCCAGCTCAGTACAGTTGTCCCTTCACATATGCGTATTTCACATTCACGGTTTTGTATATTCACTGTTTGTAGCTGCTGCTCAACTAGCTCAAACTCCAAGATCCCACCCTCCTCCTCCTCCTCCTCTTCCTGCCAACAGGTATCAGCAGTCCTGTTGGCAGGAGAGGAGTCTACAATACTGTAGTGTAGTACATATGCTGAGGGCGTGGCTTAATTTATTCACATATTTTTCACTTTCACGGTGGTGCTCCACCCCTAACCCCAGCAAATGTGAAGGGACAACTGTATTCTGATAGGGAACAGTTTCTTCAGGACTCCATGCAAGGGATTTCCTCAATCTTGCTAAGAGCACATTTGGTAGGATCTAGGATTATTATTATATTTTAAGAGAGCCAGTGTGGTAAAGTGGTTTGAGTGTTGGACTATGTTACTGGGAGACCAGGGTTTGAATCCCAGTTGGCCATGGAAACTCACTGGGTGGCCTTGGGCAAGTCACACTCTCTCAGCCTCAGGGGAAGGTAATAGTAAACCCCCTGTGAACAAATTCTGCCAAGCAAACCCTCTGATAGTTTTACTTTAGGGTTGTCATAAATCAGAAATGACTTGAAAGCACATAGCCACAGGATTTTTTTTATAAAGCATGTGCTCTACCACTGTGTTATACCTCCTTCCCCTAAGGCTTAGAGGCTGGCCAGATGTTTTGGACTCCGAGCAGCCCTACTCAGCATAGCCAATGGTGAAGAATTCTGGAAGTTGCAATCCAACATCTGGAAGGCCACATGATTCCCACCCTGGCTAAGCACACATACTGGGGAATAAGCCTACTGAATGATGTGGGACTAATTCTTGCATAAAGATGCACAAATTAGATTAGATGTCTCATTCATTTCACCTGGAGATGACAGCTTGTCTCAGCTTTCCAACTGAAAGCAACAGAACATAAAAGGGCTTTTGTTTTGCTTGACTGTACTTTTTAAAGTAGAGTTTAGACTTGCCAAAAATAAGCACTTGTTCTGTATGTCCACATTGACACAGGTGTAAGTTCTGCTTATTAATTCCATGGGACTAATTTCCTCCAAAGGGGAGTTTAGGGCTCCAACCTTTACACAGTGTGTTTAAATGTGTCCCACTGAAATTAATAGCATCTATTGTGACCCATACATACACTATGTTTAATGGGTACAAGGTGACCTGTTAGAATCCACAGTTACCTCAGATAGTTACACCATAACACACGTATTTACCCAGGTTTATTAAGTAGCGCTAAGAAGACATATATCATCCCAAGTCATCTTGAGGTGTAAATGCGGGGTGAAAGCTACAATCTATTCTACTCTGTTTGTTCTTCTTTAATTTTATCTGGCAGGCTCTCAAAAGTCAGTAACAGAGATTAGATCCAGTAATCCCTGGCTTTATTTCCGGAAAAGTGGAAAGTCCATACCTTCAGCAATCATCAAACAATCTTTCAAGTACCTCTTAAGAGCAAAGAAGGATGAGGCTTTCAATTAAACTGGCATTTTAAAAAGATTGCCACAATATCCTGTCTACTGGGCACCACTCACTTCATTTCCTAAGATTTCTTGCCTCTTGCCCATAAATGCCAGTGCTCTTTTAAAAACTTATTTTAAGAGGCTGAAAACAATCCTGGAGCCTGTTTATCATCCCCTTTCTATGGGAGAATCGCCTTTGGCTTCTAAGCCAAAACAACCTAGTTTATGAAGCTTTATTTTGGTGGTGAGTTTTGTTTGGGTTTTTCAAAAAGTGTCTATTGGTAGTCTTTTTGATTCCTGGCCAGACTTTTGTATCTTTCCTCCTCCAACCCACCCACTCCACCCCACCACCTCCCGGTTCCATCATCTAACACTGATGGAAAAACTGAACCAGGGTTTCCAGACCTGGTCCTTCCTTCAGAGAAAAGCGAAGCTTCCCCAGCCGCCTACTTAGGCAATTCGGTCCCCTCACCACCCTGCTCTTCGCTCCCTTGGAAGAGCCAAGAGCAAACCTTGCCGACTTCCCCAGTTCCATTCATCCTCTCTTTAGGCAGCCCAAAGAAATATTTTTCGAAAAGGAACGAAAGAGAGAGAGAGAAACTCCTCCTCCCCTACTGACACAACACAAGCAACTTTTCCCTCTATCTCTTGCCTTCCCCAAAGTGCCTCCCTCAGAAAGGAGGAGGGCGGCAAACGGGGGGCGTCCGTCTCTCTCACCTCAAGCCGCCTGGCCACTCCGGGCAGCTCGACAGCCCGTCTCCTCCGCCGGAGAGACCCCCGGGCTAGCGACGAGGCGGGCGCCTGAGAGGGTCCTTCTCGCCGCGGCAGTTCTTGCGGCGACCCCTCTGGGAGACCCAGGGCACCGACCCCCTGGCTCGGGTCTCTCTCCTCCAGTGCCTCCGCCGGCAGAAACTTCGCCCTCCGCGCTGAGGGAAAGCGGGCGCTTGGCAGGGGAGGCGAAGGCGCAGCGGAGCGGCTCATTCTACTGCCGCAGAAGCAGCGGAGGAGGAGGAGGAGGAGAGGAGGAGGGAGCGCGGCCGGGAGGAGGAGGAGGAGGAGGAAGGGGGGGAACGCGAGAGACTTGCCCTGGCCCGGCTAGACGGGGCTCTGCGGAATGTGGGGGTGGGGGACGGGGCAAGGGGGGGTGCCCTCCCCTCAAGCGAGATAGATAGATAGATAGATAGATAGCTTAGTATATATTTCAGAACGAACCCAAGGAGTACAGTTTGTCCCTCCTTATCCACGGAGTTGGTATCCACAGGTTTAAGAATGCAGATATATACTAAACTATCTATTCCTGCATATATATATATTTCAGAACGAACCCAAGGAGTACAGATTGTCCCTCCTTATCCACGGATTTGGCATCCACTGATTTAAGAATTCACGGCTTGACAATATTCTTTAAAAAATAATAATCCCAAAAGCAAGCCTTGATTTTGTCATCTTATCTAAGGGGCACCATTTTGCTACGCCACTGCATATAATGGGACTTGAGTATTCACGGGTTTGGGTATTCACGGGAGGGTCCTGCAACCACACCCCAGCGAATATGAAGGGACAACTGTAGTACGAAATGTACAGGCAGCCCAAGACGTTTTGTTACCTGAGAAGCAAAGGGTGCCCTGTGGCGTAGGTGCCCCTACTTCATCTCTCAGCCACAAATATTCTCTTAGGCTCACAGAACGACAAACCCCAGGATTCCACAGGAGGCAGCCATTCAAGGACTTTATCACACTACAGTATACTGTTATAGAGTTATTATTCCACTTTAACTGCTGTGGCTGCCTCCTGTGGAATTCTGGGATTTGTAGTTTAGCAAGGCCTAAGAGCTCTCTGGCTGAGAGTTCTAAATGCCCTCTCCGTAAACTGCAAATCCCAGGATTACGCAGGAGGCAGCCTTAGCGGTTAAAGTGGAATAATAGTGCTATAAACAGTGTAGTGCTAATCTTAATTGTAGCACTGTAACAGTGTAGTCCGATTCTTTTTATCACACTACACTGTTATAGTGCTATTATTCCACTTTAACTGCTGTGGCTGCCTCCTGTGGAATTCTGGAGTTTGTAGTTTAGTGAGGCCTAAGAGCTCTCTGGCTGAAAGGTCTAAATGCCCATCCCTAAACTGCAAATCCCAAGATTACACAGGAGAAAGCCTTAGCAGTTAAAGTGGAATAATAGTGCTACAACAGTGTAATGTGATAATAAAAGTTCCAGCACAGCTCAAAACTCTGTAGCCCAGGGGGCAGAAAACCCCCCACACATGCGCCTCTTTCCCACCCTTGCATTGAAAATACAGGGGGCACCAAATTAAATAACAAATACCTTGCTGCTCTTTCCTGAGGACCCAGATCTGCTGCCTGCTGTAGCCACTTCAGCCCACCTTCTCCCAGGGCAGGCCCTGACGAAACCCAGAGGGCACTGAAACAGCTGAGCACCTGCTCAGACTATTTTTCAATTTGTTTGTTCATTGTCTACTCTAGTATTGTTTGCTCTGACTGACAAAAGCCTCCCAAGATATCCAGCAGAAATCTTTCATATCACACCTGGACTGTTTAACTGAGGCTTGTCTAGATGAGAAGATATAGTAATGTGGGTTGCTGTGCATTAATGCAAATTCGCAGCAGTGTTCATTTGTCTCCACGGTCCTTTGGCAAAACCGCAGGTATGCAAAGCTATCTGTGTTTGAAGTTCACATGCAGCCATGCCTGCGAATCAACATGGTAGCCGAAAGTGAATTACTCACATTATTATTCTCCACAAGTTGTCGCTGTTCCATAGTATTATTATTTTTAACTGTAAATCAAAGGTGTGCAAGTGCGATCTTCTGCTTAAAAAAGCTATTTGGTCACTTCAGCACAGCAAAAAAGCACATGATCGATAATGCAAAACTCCAAAATGGTGCTTCCGGCCTCTTCATTGCCAGCAAGTCTGCCCACCCCCCCACCCTGTGCATGTCCAACCAATTAGTTTTCTACTTCTGCTCTTGCCAAGAATGCGCTGCTACAGGAATCAGATGTCCAAACAAGCAGCAATGCGCATTTCCACACATTTAAAAAAAAAAAAAAAAAACCTTGGGAAAAGCCGCAAAGACTTTTCCCAGTGCAGTAAATTGAGTTTTTGCTCCCCTCCTTCCAAAAACCGCAAATCATTGGGACAAAAGGTATTCTCTACAAATTCTATTAGGATTATTTTCACCATCTAGACAATCCCCTGGTCATGCCAAAGACTCAGGCCTAGGAACCTGTCAGAACCTGTCTGTTATGGAGATGTGGTCCTTTCAGTTACAAACCACTAGATTTTAAGTGCACAGTTACCTAAATGCCCTGTCCTTTGATTTACATACTTTGTAATTTGCTTTGGATTCTGTTCATCCTAGCAGTACAATGGAACATCAATGGAAATAAGCAAGAACACTGATGGAAACGCTGAAATTTGACACCAGATTAGGAGGGATAGCTAATACCCCAGAGGACAGGATCAGAATCCAAAATGACTTTAACAGATTAAAAAGCTGGGAGAAACGTAGGATACTATACTTGAGCAATAAAAATGAAATACACAGATATAGGATGGGTGACACCTGGCTTGATGGCAGTACATGAGAATAGGATCTAGGAGTCTTCCTTGGGCAGTAAAAATGAAATACTATTACACAGATATAGGATGGGTGACACCTGGCTTGATGGCAGTACATGCAAAAGGAATCTAGGAGTCTTAGTGGACCACAAGCTGAACATGAGTCAGCAGTGTGATGCAGCAGCTAAAAAAGCCAATGCAATTCTAGGCTGCATTAATAGGAGAATAGTGTCTAGATCAAGGGAAGTAATCGTGCCACTGTAGTCTGCCTTGGTCAGACCTCACCTGGAATACTGTGTCCAGTTCTGGGCACCACAATTCAGGAAGGATATTGAAAAGCTGGAATGCGACCAGGATAGTGAGAGGTCTGGAAGCCATGCCCTACGAGGAGCATCTTAGGGAACTGGGCATGTTTAGTCTGGAGACACTTTTAAGGAGTTATCTTCCCTTTTTACCACCACCCACGTCTACTTTTAGGTTGGCTTTAAGTCTTCTGGGTGGCAATCAGTGGCTTCCATGTTGCTAGTTAATCTGTTCTTGTTTTAAGGAACTGGTCAAGCTGCTGAACCTATAGCTATTTTAACGTTTAGAACAAAATCTGGTCCTGGAGCATATTCATCACTGCTCCACTGATATGGAAGCCAACAGCACTATTTAGTTTCTTGCTTTACAGCATCGTTTTCAGTGTATCAAAACCTATTAGCATTTGAGGACTACTGGCAATGCTGGTGAGAAGGTTCTGGAAGATATAGGTGTCCCTACCTCCAAATATTTTTCCTTACGCCAAGTTCGGAATTCTGCACCCAGCATCTATATGGGGGATGCTAATAGACTGGATGAAATGTGATTTTTTTGTTGCTTATCCTAATAGATGTGTATATTTAAATGTAGGTTATGGAATAGTTTTAATTATTATGTAGATTCCTTTTCAGCCTCAAAGTGAACAAAATGGAAACACTATTGTGAGAGCTACAGCAAGCTACTGTGAGACATGCTGGCATTCTCTGAAGATGCCAGCCACAGATGCAGGCGAAACATCAAAAATAAACTCTTCCAGAACACGGCCTCACAGCCTGGAAAAAAAAACAAGGAAAATCTACTGTGAGACTCTCTGACAAAAACAAAAAACATGTAGAAGGACAGGGATCTGCCAGTGCTTTGTGTAACTGTATGTATGTTAATGCACAATATCTATTAAACCAATCCACATCATAATTTAAGGTGTATTCTTTATGTTATTTGCCACTCTGATTTAATGTACAGTATAGTATATTGCAGTCCACATTCATTCAAACCATTTTAGAAGAAATTTGTCTTGAATTTGACATACAGAGACCATATCACCTTTAAGTAAAAAGGTACTAGCTGCTATGAAATGCAGTTGAAAACCCTTCTCATATATAAGAATAACTGTACACTGTACACTGGAAAAAAAAGGGGAACTGCTATCAGATCTCCGAGATGCAGTCATCATCACCCTGTACAAGAAAAAAGGAACAAAATCCGATTGCTCAAACTATCGAGGCAAAACACTGCTCTCTGTTGCTAGAAAAATCCTTGCAAGGATACTCCTGAACAGATTAGTTCCTGCTGTTGCAGAAGAACTTCTTCCTGAAAGCCAATGTGGCTTCAGAGCCAATAGGAGTACTACAGATATGGTATTTGCCCTTAGACAACTGCAAGAGAAATGTGGAGAGCAGAACAAGGGTCTCTATGTAACATTTGTTGACCTCACCAAAGCCTTCGACACTGTGAGTAGAAAAGGTCACTGGCAGATCCTGGAAAGACTAGGATGTCCTCCCAAATTCCTTAAAATGATTATCTTGCTACACGAGGGCCAGCACAGTCAAGTCAGATATGGTGATGCTCTTTCAGAGCCCTTTCTAATAACTAATGGAGTGAAGCAAGGTTGTGTTCTTGCTCCAACTTTATTTACAATCTTCCTCAGCATGATGCTCCAAAGGGCTACGGCAGAGCTTGAAGAAGAAGATGGCATCTATATACATTACTGTACTGATGGTAGCTTGTTTAACTTAAGCCGTCTGAGGGCTCGCACCAAGACTCTAAACTATCTAGTCTGTGAGCTGCTCTTCGCTGATGATGCTGCCCTTGTTGCCCACACAGAAACAGCTCTGCAGTGCCTAACATCCTGCTTTGCAACAGCTGCAGAGCTGTTTGGACTGGAAGTCAACCTGAAGAAAACGGAAGTTCTTTACCAGCTTGCACTACAGGATGAACACCATCATCCCCACATTGCCATTGGCAAATCTGTGCTTAAGTCCGTTCAGCATTTCACCTACCTGGGAAGCATCATCTCCTCAGATGCCAAGATTGACAAAAAGATCAATCACAGATTAGCAAAGGCATATAGTGCATTTGGAAGACTTTACAAAAGAGTCTGGAGTAATAAACACCTGAGGCGAAGCACAAAAATCAATGTGTATAGAGCCATTGTACTGTCTATTCTCCTTTACGGGTCTGAAACATGGGTCACCTATCGCCACCACTTATGAATCCTCAAATGCTTTCATCAGCGCTGTATACGCACAATCCTAAATATACACTGGACTGACTATGTGATGAATGTTGCTGTCCTTGAGCAAGCAGGGATCACCAGCATTGAGGCCATGATCTTGAGAACACAGCAGCGCTGGGTAGGGCACGTTTCTAGGATGGAGGACCATTGCCTCCCAAAAATAGTACTCTACAGTGAACTCACCACGGGTCAGCGTAAGCAGGGTGCTCCAAAAAAGCGATACAAGGACTTCCTGAAACAACATCTCAGGCTCGGCCAAATTGATCACCGACAATGGTCCGCCCTGGCCTCACATCAGGAGGCATGGAGACGCACTATCCACAATGCTGCAGCCTTATTTGAGAACTCATGCCAAACAAGTCTTGAAGAGAAATGACAACGCAGAACGAATCACAACCTGGGAACATCACCCAAGGAGACCTTCTGCTGTGCTTTTTGCAACCGGACTTGTTTATCTCGGATTGGCCTTTTTAGTCATCAGTGCGCTTGCAGAAAGCGCAGGATGAATCCTTCCAGAATCTTTGTTTGTGAAGAAAAGCCAGAGAGACACTGTGTGTGTTGATATAACTCTCTTTAAGAAGCAGTTACTTCTTGTTCACTGTTCATCTTTTGGCTTTCCTGCCCAGCCTGACCTGTTAGTTTTGTTCATTCTGCTACTAAAGCTTTGTTGTTTCCTATGCACATTCACCTGAGAAGAATCCCTTTTGAACACATTGGAACTTTCTCCTGAGTATGTATGTATAGGATTTGCATTTTAAATCCTTTGTATGCCTTCTTAATTCCTTAAAGTAAAGTTAGTCTCCCGGGGGAGCTATCACACATATGTATGTTCTGTGGTTCACAAGTAAGTGAAAGAAACCATAGCAACCTGTGTTTGTGTCTGTACATGCATGTATACACTTCCTAATCTCCTTTAAGATTTGTTCTGGGAGAACTAGGTGAACTGCATGTCATCTATGAAGTCTTTTCAAAAAAATATAAGCTACATAGATGAAAGAAGAAAAATGTAGAAGCTATTGACTATATTGCGAGGGACAAAAATTCCACTATATTCACTGTATATTCCTTTATTTTCTGTGCTGAAGTACAAAGCAGTGATAATCAAACAATCTCCATGGAATACTTGGGAGTAAACACTTCAAGGAGAAAGAAGTAAGGGAAAGAAGTAAGGCAGCCCAGTTCAAATTTCTACAGTACATTCCTGGTGACCCTAAAACTGCTCTAGGACCAATCAATTTGCTGAAGATGGAATGACTAATACAAAAAAGTACAATAATATGATGGCATTGTATATCTGTGTCAAATACTGTGAGGGAGAGATGTGTGTATAACTTGAAAAAGATAGCTATCTTCAAATATTGGAAGGGCTGTCCCACATAAGATGGACAGTCACATGGAGTATGTTTTCTGCTACTCCAGAGGGTACTGCTACTCCTGAAGTAATGGATTCAGACTATAAGAAAATAGATTCTGACCAAACATTTGGAAAAGCTTCCTGATGGTAAGAGCTACATGACATTGGAACATACCGCCTTAGAGGATGGTGAATTCTCCTGGAAATTGTTGAACAAAGGTTGAATGTCTCCCCTTGGGGGTATTTTAACATTGGATTCCTGTACTGGCATGGAGTTGCATTAGATGGCCCTTGTGGGTCCCTAACAATTCTATGTTTGTATAATACTGTAATTTTCTGATCTCAATGGAAAAGTGTGTCATATCAAGTGTCATATCTAGTCCATTCTACTACAGATTTTTTTAAAAAAAATATTAACATTAGTTGCAATTAATGCAAATGGAAGTACAGTCAGACCCCCGTATCCATGGAACCAATATCTGTGGTTTCAGTTATTCATGGGACAGAAAACAGCCTACCTACCGAGTCTTCCTATAAAGTGCCTAGAGAGGCATCCTCACTAGATGTTTTCTAGGTCCTCCAAGGCAATTCTATGGTATTTGTAACCAGAAGTCCCATTGTTTCAATGGTGTTCATTGTTATCCAGTTTCTGGTATCCATGGTAAGTCCAGGAATCGAACCCCCATGGATACAGGGGTCTGGCTGTATTCATATATATATATATAAGGCAGATTAATAAAACAACAGGACTGTAGCAGTGATACACACAGTGTATTTGACACTAAGGGTGGATCATTTTTAACACCCCAAAGGTAGCAGGGGAAACCCACCTGTCAGTCAGTGTCCCTTGAAGAGATGCAGATCACTCTAATCTCATTCATATTTTGGGAACATGACTATTGAGCAGCAGAGGCCACTCATTCACCATATGCCATGCCATTGCCATTATGCTGGCTGGTTCCTTTTGCTTCACTATTAACAATTAATGTTGGAAAGTTCAGAGTTGGCAACTTTGTTGGAAAGTTCAAAGAAAACACACACACACACACACACACCAAAATCACAGCTGATTGTGGGGGAAACATTGGCCAAGAAAATTCAAAAGCTTATGAAAGCAAGTTTTACATTTGTTTCACCATCTGGTTTGGAACAATGGATAGAACTTACAGGCTGGTCATGTTTACTCAAAAGAAGTCTCATATATCTGGGTACAATTGGTTTGGAAAAGGACTATAGAGTTCCCCAGCCAGCATGGCCAATAAGCATAGTGGCTGGGTGATGCTGAGAGTTGCAGGTTAGGGTGCTGTGCATTTCCGGGCCTGCAGCATTAGGCTGTATGCACACTTTCCTAGGAATAAGTTGCACTGAATTAAATGAATATCATGTCCTGTAAAACTCAGTGAATCTTATTTTCAAGTTGTCATAAATACTTAACTTTGGTAGCATTGTGCCTTTACTTAGAAGTGAACTTCCCTCTGCGTAATTATAAATAAGCCCCCCTGAACTCAGTTGGCCTTAGTGCTAGGTAGGTACGCATAGGAGTGTAGGCTTCAAATGTCTTGGAAGCTAAACAGACTTACTTGGAGGTGAAATTCTATCAGAAAAGCATCAAGGGCTCGGGTGCAATCCTATGTTGGGTTGCTTAGAAAGGGGGAAAGTTCCATTAGCATTAGTTGATTATGCTGGGGCTGATGGGAGATGTAGGCCATGAATATCTGGAGGGTCACAGTTGTTCACCTCAATTCCAATGAGGCATGCATAGAATCTGCCTGGAAATTCAAACCCTGCTCTTCCAGAGTCCTAGTCCAATACCACACTGGTATACCTCCTTAATTTCACTTGAACTTCCCTCCAAGAGCCTTGTGGCCTCATTCTAATGATGTAAATAACAAGAATCTATGCCTTGCTAGTTTTTGAACAGCAAGATGGTGGTGCTCTAAAGATAACACTCTAAAGATTTTCACATATAAATCCCCCTCATACACACCACATAGGGGAGCCTCCTTCACTTCCTGAATGTGCTAAGGTTTTACATGTATATAACTTTCCTGATTTCTTAACTAATTTTGGTCTGAATTTGATTTGCTGGAGATCTTTGTTCCACATTACAAGCCCTGGCTCTTCTTATTCCAGTTTAAAGGTTGCCAATCTCAATGCACATCAACATGATAGTAAGCACCAATGGTATAGTCTTATTAATGAATCAAGATACATATGATCGAGCTGTAGCTTCCATTTCTTTTTTTTAAAAAAACTAAAGCTTTAATCAATGGACAGGGATTGACCCTAAATAAATTTAAAGAAGTTACGAAGCCTCCAAAGGATGCCCTAGTTAATTAGAGCTGCAGCAGAAGTGTTGTGTGCGTGTGTGCATGCTTGCATGAACAAGCAAGTGAGCTTTGCATGCATGCCCATTCATGCTCTCTCTCTCTCTCTGATCTAGCCTCACATGTCTACACAAAGCAGCAACAGCTTGGAAACATCCTGGCTGCCGAGACCGAGACCGGAGTGTCTGGAGTGAAGCATACACTGTCAGCTGGTGAGCAGAGAGGCCATTCAGGCAGTGGCCTACCTAAGTGCACTCTCTTAACTGGTTGCACCTGGGGTGGACTGCACTCACTGCCCCAGTCTTGTGACACCACTGCCTATGTGTACAAACATCCTAGTTTAAGTGCAATATCATATACATGCCAAACATAGCACCTTCCTTGTGTACACTTGTTAAGTGGCACAGGACTGGCAACTTTAGATCAGATAATGATGCCTCTGAGTCTCAAGAAATAAGATGTGTGAAAGGTTTTTATTTCTCAAAACTGGGCTCTTTGTAAATAAAGTCTTCTTTTACATATCCTTAGACTCTGTTTGTCTTTTTGACATTGGATTCATTGGGTGTTGCCAGTCCCTTCTGCTTTTGTTCTAAGTCTCAAGACAAATCCACCACTTTTTGCACAACAGTGACAAAGTGATTGGAGAGGGGATTTGTTTTTCTTTTCTGCAAAGAGACTAGACTTTTACATTTTCTTACACTAAGATCTCTTTGTTCAGCTTATTTTTCATAGGTTTGCCAAGGCATTTGATGAATGATCCTGCTCAAGACTTGGGGGTTGTCTAGATGGTGAAAATACTCCTCATAGAATTCAACTAGAATACCTTTTGTCCCAACACGCTGTGAATGAGAATCACAGTATTCAGAAGGAGGTGGGCTGAAAACTTAATCTACTGTGAGGGGAAGCCTTTGCGGATTTCCCTGAGGTTTTTTTGAATAATGCATGGGCTTGCTGGCAAGAAGTAGATAGAAGTGGATAGAAGCACCATTTTTTAATTTTTATGTTATCAATCATGCACTTTTTCACTGTGCTGGGGTGACCAAAGAGCTTTTTATAAGTAGAAGATCACAGTTTCACAACTTTGATTCACCTATTAAAAATACTAAAAAGCATCCAGTTCATTAGCCAATACCACTTAAACCTGTAAGATATAATAATTAGATTTTAATTAGAATTTTATCCTAATTAGAATTATCTCACAAAATCCAAACCAGCATTTTTCTGTTTTTATGAAATCAGAATGCTCTTGAAGATGGAAGCCAAAAAGATATTTTATGATGATATACTTCTCTTTATTTTACTATATATTACACTGAACAGAGCTTACACCAGGATTTGGACTTAAACATATTACAAAATATGAGCCATAAATATTAATTTCATTAGAATTTGGCTTTAGTTATGTAAAACTATCCAAATAGACATGCATACAGATCAAATTATAAAATTGCTGGCTCATGTCCATATGACAATAAAAGGCAAATGCAGAACGAACAGAAGAGGAATCCAAATTTACCAGATTAAAACAATTTAACCCTCATGCACTAGCATTAAAAGGAAACTTTGCACAGGTTGCTGGATATTTTCTAATCCCTATGAGGACTCTAGTACATTACAACATATAAAAATGCACTGTGTCCAAAGGAGTATGTGTGCAGAATCAAATGTATTCCATCCATATACGTGCAGTCAGAAAACACATGAGAAAATTACAGTGAAATAAAATGACACAAAATAAAAAGAAAATGTATAGTTCTTGTATTGTGGTGTATTTCTTCTTGTTCTTGTTTTTGTGTGCCTTCAAGTTGTTTCTGTCTTATGGCAATCCTAAGGCAAACCTATCATGGAGTTTTCTTAGCAAGATTTGTTCAGAGAGGGTTTATCTTTGCCCTCCTCTAAGGCTGAGAGAGTGTGACTTGCCCAAGGTCACCCAGTGGGCTTCCATGACCAACGAAACCTGGTCTCCAGAGTCATAGTCCAAAACTGAAACCACTATACCATGCTGGTTATCTGTATTTCTTGACCTCACTGAATTCTAATGCCCATCCCCCATGGAAGAATTTGTGTCCTATATTGGGATCAATGTAGGATCTCAAGAAAGATTTCCTCTGAATAAGGACATTTCACTTCTGCTGTATCATAATTTGCTCAAAAACAATACTTTACATTACCCAAGATTTTTTTTTAAAAAAGAGTATCTAGTGGCAAAATTCAATAGAATTTGTTTTTGGAGAATTTTGGTCCCAACTCTTTTTTTGTTTATAGAAAAAACTGAGAACATGGCAAGAGGCTGAAATTTGGCAACATTATATATTTTGGTTTACTTTTACATATGGAATGTTGTATATTCATATTATATGTATTTGGATAACTTGTTTTTGGTTTTGTATTTCTTTTTATATTTGTATTAGTCCCTTCCTTCCCATTTATTTTTCTTTAAAAATAAATTGCATACCTTTGGCAGAGCTATCTATTTTATTGTTTTGTACAGCACCATGTACATTGAAGCTGCTCTATATAACAGTAACAATAGCTACAGCAACATCATGGCCCACCCTTCCTAGTGTATGAGGATTAAAAATCTTACCATTATATGTTACATAGTTGGGTTTGAAGTTCACACGCAGTCATGCCTGCAAATCAACATGGTGGCTGAGAGTGAATTACTCGCGTTATTATTCTCCACAGCTTTAGTTGCCTTGCTGTTCAACCTACACCAGGAATTGAATAGCAGGGAAGAGAGCAACCTATATCATCTTGGTGGAAAACCTACACCAGGAATTGAAAGCTATTCTACTGGGCCACCTCTGTGGGACAGGACTTGGAACACTGTTTTGCAACTGCTTTAGTCCTTTCTGGAAGGACGGGTTCAAATGGTGGTGCTGCAGGATTCCTGGCCATTGACATATGGGGTCCCTCTATGTCTTGTCTCCAAGATATGAAATCATTGGAAAGAACTGCCAGAGAACTGAAGTTTCATGACACTTCCATCAAAGCTGCTTAGTTCTAAACCAGTATCTGGTGTCAGTAACAGACTAGATGAGGTGAACATGTTGAAGCTTAATCCAGATGAGACAGAGGTCAGTTGAAAACCAGACTGGTAAAAGAAGTCAACCTGTGCAGAATGGGGCTACAGCATACCTGTAGACAAGGTTTGTAATTTGAGTGTACTCTTGGATTCAAATTTGAACATGGATTCCCAGGGCTCGACAGTAGTCAGGAATGCATTTGCAGAGTGGCATTCGGGAGCAGTGTGCCAGCTGTACCCAGTTTTTGTTGTTGTTTAGTGCTTTCAAGTAATTTCTGAATTATGGTGACCCTAATACGTGAACATATTACAGGGTTTTCTTGGCAGAATTTGTTCAGAGGGGGTTTCCTTGCCTTCCTCTGAGGCTGAGAGAGTATGAATTGCCCAAGGTCACCCAGTGGGTTTTTCATGGCCAAGCAGGGATTCAAACCCTGATCTCCCAGTGTAGTCCAACACTCAAATCACTACGCCACACTGACTCTGCACCCAGTCCTAGAGATGTCTAATTTGACTAGTGTGAGACAAGTTTTAGTTACATCACATTTGGAATTCTGTAACAAAACATGGGTCTGCCTTTGAAGAGAAACTAAAACTGATCCAAAATGCTACAGAACCAGACTGTTGACAGGAGTGAATGGGAACTGCACTATTACAACAGCTTCACTGGCTACCATTTCACTTCAAGGCACAGGCCAATGTGCTGGTAGTGACCTATAAAGCCCCATCCAACTTAGATCCAGCCTATCTGAAAGCTCATGAGCTCCCACAAAGCCTACCCATGCTTTGAGATCTGCAGGAGAAGCCCTTCCCTCCATCATATGGAGGTATATAAAATGGTCTTCTTGCTGACTGCCTTCAGATTATGGAACTCCCTTCCAGAGGGAAGGGCTAGCTTCCTTTCACTGACAGATAAACACCTTCTATCCAGGCAGACCTACAGCAACTGACTACCTGTTCCAGTCAGGGCTTTTAAATGGATGTGCTGAACTTTTAAATATTTTAATTCCCATTTATTATTAGCATGGAGCTTCCAGCTGTTGTAATTTAATATCTGTTTTAACAGTATTATTCATTTAATTTGTATTTTAGTATGTATAATTCATTGCATATTTACTGGACTTAAAAAAAAAAAGAATATTATTGCAAGCTGTCTGAGCATTTGTATCCTGAGAGCATAAATCAAATAAATCAATCAATAGCTATCCATTCACTGCTCGCTCCTTGCCCACAATGCAGCTGTATCTAATCTGAGGTTACTTAACTGAAGGCTTTTCCACATGGGACCCTCACTTTCTGTATGTTCTTTGCTTCAGTCTATCACTCCTTCCTGCCTCCAGTCCCACTTCTTTTAAGCATCACTGATCTCAGGGACTTGGTGGGGGGGGTAGTTCTGCGTCTGAAATTTCTGCAGAACGCTGCCTCCCCTCTACAGAAGTGGCTCTCAAACTCTGGTCCTCTAGGTGACTGGGACTGCAGAGATTCTAGGAGGTGAGGTACAAAACCTCTGGAGGACCAACATTTGATCATGGCTCTAGAGGGAGAGAATTCTTAGCTGTACCCTCAAGGTTTCTGGCTCTTCCTGGATCCTCTTCTCTGATAGGTCCTCAGTGGTTCTTCTTTCTAGGGGTTCCACATGGTACCACCCCTATTTCATACTTGCGTAACATATTTCTAGAGAACAGAATCTTTATTACGGTCATAGACCAGCACAGGTAAAAAGGGGATACAGAATAAAGGTAAGATCACAGAATAAAAACAGGCTAAAAGCAGTATTTAAAATGTTAGCTCCAGTATAACAAGTATAACAAGATAACAAGAATAGGTTGACACTATTCTACTGCTGAGGACATTGTCTGACGAATTTTAACCGCAGCTGCGCAGAATCTGGCAACATTATAAGTTGTTCCTGGGTTGGTGTCTGAAAGCAACAAGTTTATGTAGAATTGTCCAGTGTGCCCTTGATATTTATGCAACAGGGGTGAAATAAGTCTGAGACGTATGTCCCTGTAGTATGAGCACTGGAGTAATACATGCTCAGTTGTTTCTATTTGGCCTGAGTTGCAGGGGCACAGTCTGTCTGAGAAGGGGATCTTCTTGTATCGGCCTTCAAGGACAGCTGAAGGGAGGGCATGACACCGTGCAAGAGTAAAGGCCCTTCGATGTTTAGGTATTTCAAGTGTTGCTAAGTATGCCAAAGGTGAGGCCAGATATCTATTGGAGTCACTAGCAATGAAGGTTGGAGTACTGGCTATGTCCAGTTGTCGCTCTATATCTGCTACCCGTTGTTTGATAGTAGCTTTTGCCCTATCATATCCCAGGCTTAGCAGAAGAACTGGGGAAAGGCCCAGCATTGAGATTTTAGTCATCACTGTCTGTTTCCAGCTGGATTGGAAATCATCACTTAAGGTTAGTGGAGCAAGGCCAGTGGGAAAGAGGGATAGTCTGAGCCAGTAGTTGAGTATGGTCACCCACACTCTGGCCTCCATTTTCATAAATCCTGACTCCAGTCTCAGAGTTGCGTTAGAGACACATTTTGGAGTTTGGAAAGCTGATCTTAAGAATTTGGATTGGACAAGTTCTAATGGAGCAGGGTTGGGGAAGGGTCCCAATTGGGATCCATAAAGCAGTTGTGCTACTGGTTTGGCTTCAAAAAGTTTGAGCGCTGCAGGTAAGTAGTGGCCTCCTCTTGTCTTAAGAAATTTGAGAATGGTTGTTGTGCTCCTCTGTGCATTGCAAGCAGCATACTCTCCATGCGTAACATATTTCATAACAAGGACAAACTGACCAGAGGATAGTCAGGGTCATGATGACTTGAGACATGTCCAGGATCATGAAAACCCAGATAGGATTGTGCAGAAATCCCATTTGTTAATGGGTCTATGCTAATCCTTTCAAACATGTAGCCAGTGACCATCCTTCCACCCATACCCTATGGCGATCTTTCCTATATACTCTACCTGTCCAAACATTAAGAAATTTGTCATGAATCTCCTTGCTGAGGATTCAGAGGATGAGGATGAGGAAGCAGAGGATCCAGACAAAGCAGATAGAGAAAGCTTGGTTCACCCTGAAGAGACTGCCTTGGCTCCATCTGAGACGGCAACCAAAGCAGATAGAGAAAACATACCACACCCTGAAGAACAAACAGCCTGTCAGCCAGTAATGGATAATCCAGATGACATGCTGCCTTCCTTCTCTGAATGCAGGAAGGAGAAACACCATTCCCAGAGTTATTTAAATACTAAGCACTGACCATCTGATTACTTGTTGATGAGTCTCAGCTGGTCTTGAATTATCTGACTATAAATCCCAGTGGTTCTACTCCCAGGTCCAGTGCTGACACTGCTTTTTTGTAGCTGTTTACATTCTTCTTGTGTTCCTGCTTTGCCTTGGCTTCAGACTGACTTCTGGACTGTTGCAATAACCCTTTGCTGACCAAGTACCTGAACCTTGGACCTGACAAGTTAAGGCAATCAGCCCATTTCGGACTCTTTTGTCCGTTCCATGAGAAAGCCATTCAGGCTTTGTCATAACTAGTGCACCCCTCCAGGATACAAAATAAGGTATAAATATCCTACCTCCAACCCTAACTGTATGTGCCACAGACCTGACCAGCTATTCTCTTTCTCTGTGCCACCATTAGATGCTGTCTGAGTCCCTCCACTACACAGACTTCTTTCTCCGACTGGTAACTATAACCCTTCCACCCTTGACTTCCCTCTATCCAACCCTTCCCACCTTACTTTCCAATAGCCTTGCATGGTTCTTGAGAGTGCATGTTCTTATATGTTAGCACACCCCCTGTGTTAATTCAAATAAAATACTTTTAAAACTTTTAAGTGGAGTGCTCTCTACAGTTAGTATTGGTATACATAAATAAAAAGATCCCCAAAGTTACTCTCCTGTCACAAGCCTCCATTTTGAGCTATAATTTCACCAAATTTCAAGGAGACAATAACACTTTGGGTGGGACGCTAATGTCCCCCCACCTCCTCAGGTAACACACTGTCCAGAAAACCAGCCAAGGTGAAGTGCAAACCACAGATAGCTGAGTGGCAGGTTGCTAAGAACTCATAGTTACACAGAAACAACCAGGACAGGGTAGAATATCTAGGCAGCAAAACCCGTCCACAAAGGCAAAAGAGTAGTCCAGTTTACCAGTCCAAAAGTCAAGGGTCATGGCCAGCAGGGTGTCCAGTATAGTCCAGAGGTCAATATCCAAGCAAGGCAACAAGAGTCGTCAGGAGCAGAGGCTTCTCACTGTAGTAGTCAGACAATCTCTGACAAGTTGGCAGAGCAGCTGTCCCTGATTTATACTTCCTCAGTGTTTACATTGCTGTTCCTTGATTGCTTGGCCTTTCCCATAAATACACCATGAGCTTCGCTCCTCCCCCTTTTGGTGTCTATGTTCTTGAAAGGTGGGTCCACGTTATCTAATATTTCTCTGACTGAGGGGCCAGGCCTCTCTGCCAGGTCTAGGTTATCTGCTCTGTCCCCCTCTGCTATCTCTGACGGGCCAGGAAGCTCTGCTGGGGTGGATGCTGATAAATCTGCTCCAGAGTGGTCAGGAATCTCTGGCGCTAAATCTATACCCTGTTCCAAAGCTCTATCCTCCTCTGGTTCATCTTCAGAGTAGCAGGACATTACTCAAAGAGATGAGGTCTCTCATAGCAGGGTCATGACAATTCCCAGATGTTCCACCACTGGCACTTCTGCAAGGTTTCCTGGGGCCTGTTTACAAGGCAACCCCCCCTCCCGAGAAGAATTTGTGTTGAACCCTATTGGTTCTCACACATCACACACTATTTGGAAGGCGGGGTAGCAAAAAAAACCCAGTTAACCCATGACTTTCCATCCCTCTATATTCCAGGGACATTTTTGGAAAGTCCGGGAGAACCCACACTATTGGTTGTCTGAACAATCAGGAACCATGGGATGAAATGGGATGATTTCTGATTGGTCAGACTTTGGAGGGGGTGGGCTTGCAAGGGAAGCCTTGCAATTCTTGATCCCATTGACCACCCTTTCCCCCACTGCTGCCTCTCCTTCCTTCCTTCCTTCCTTCCTTCCTTCCTTCCTTCCTTCCTCTTCTCTTCCCTGCTCACAGCCAGTGAATGGGGAAGAGAGGGGGGGCAAAATGGAGGAAGAGGCTGCAGCGGAGGAAAGGTGGGCGATGGGACTGACAGTCCCATTGCCCGCCCTTTTCCGCGCTGCTGCCTCTCCCTCCTTCCTTCACTTTCTCTTCCCCGTTCACAGCCAGTGAACAGGGAAGGGGGGGAGAATGGAGGAAGAGGCTGCATTGGAGGACAGGTGGGTGATGGGACTGTCAGTCCCATCGCCTGCCTGTCCTCTGCTGCAGCTTCTTCCTCCATTTTGCCCCCCTTCCTTATTTGCCCCAGGTGCCAGTGAACAGGGAAGAGAAGGGGGAATGAAGGAGGGAGAGGCAGCAGTGGGGGTCAGAAGTGCCATAGCCCTGGGGAGCTCTTTCAGCTTGGTGCCACTTTCGTTCAGGAGGCCAAAGATGGTTCTGTGACTGTCAGCAGCGGGGCCGGGCAGAAGGAGCTGCTGCAGGGGGAGGGATCTGTTCTCCGTGACTGTCAGTCACATAGAAAGCATCCCCACCACAGCAGCAGTGGTGGACAAAACCTACGCAGGGAATACAAAAATGGCGGTTCCAGAATTGCCAGGCTTCCCTTGCAAGCCCACCCCCTCTGCTATGTGCCCCTTTCCCAGGATGGAGGTACGTGTAAACAACAAATCCAAAAAACTGAGACTTCTTCTACCTGCGACAAATTGTGGGAACAGTGAGGGCCAGATCTGAGACCACGATTTCTCAAATCTCCCTGGGAGAAAAACTGCCATGTAAACGAGCCCCTGGAGTGCTTTTAGTCAGAGGAAGAAGCTATATATGTATTGCATATTTTGGCTTTTAGATTTTGGTTTAATGAAAGAGCCAACAGATGCTTTTTTGGAAGTGAGCGAGAATCCCCACTGGGTTTAGGGGAATCTTTCTAATCTCTGGGGAGAAATGGCTTTGGAGTAATCCTAATGGAAACCTATTGATAAGGCATCATGAAACATGTTTCAAGCATACTCACTTAGCAGTAATGGTGATGACCTGACCATGGTTGGGACAACAACTAATGCATTGAGTTCCCTTGATGTGTTTAGGACCAAGCTCTGAGCCATCAGCTGGTGAGTCATTTAATTAGTCTTTAACAAGTCCTTCAGGACAGATAATACTCTGTACATCTTGTCACTTTTAGAAAAGTTTCTTCTTCCTTTACAGTGCCTTCTGCTAAGACTAGCCCTTCTGAAAATTCATAATCCCTCAATACCTTTAGCATCTGCAAATTCTAGAATACCTTAATAGCAGATATAACATTATCTCTTTATAGGTAGAAGAGAAAGCAACCAGATCTTTTTGCTTTTCTCCTGACAATGCTGGGGTGGAAGTTTTGTCAGATTCTCTAAAAGCAGCAGTAGCCTCCACCCCACCCCCTGCACACACATACAGAGGATGAACAAATTTTGGATAGGCAAAAGATCCAAAGAGTAATGTTCTCAAGTAAAGACAATGCATTATCAGTGCAGTGGGGCAAGGTTAAAACTGTTGGGCAGTATGCAACATCAGCTGCTTAGTTAAATACAGTATACTGATGGGTAACTGTACAGTTGTCCCTCCGTATCCACGGATTTGGCATCCACAGATTTAAGTATTCGTGGCTTAAAAATACTCTTAAAAAATAATAATTCAAAAAGCAAACCTTGATTTTGCCATCTTATAAAAGGGACATCATTTTGCTATGTCATTTCATATAATGGGACTTGAGTATTCACGGATGTTGGTATCAACGGGGGATCCTGGAAGCAAACCCCAGCGAATATGAAGGGACAACTATATTCACAATTGCTACTTAGTCACAATTGTGACAGTATTGCCATGATGGTAACTCCCCCTGCCCCAGCAACCTACTTTACCAGGTATCAGCTGCATGGGGAGAAGGAGGTCCATTCTGTCAGTGACTGGAGCATGGTAAATGACATTTCCATCAGGGTTTTGTTTTGTTTTTTTGGTGGGGGTGGTCAAGCCAGGAGAGGCTACTTATACTAAACTAAGTAGGTGTTGTAGAATACTGAACTTTATACTTTGAGCAAGCAGCACGGTGCATACTATGAGGATTAATAAAGTAGAACAATGGTGGTAAAGTGTTTTGGCAAAGATACTACAAGTCAAGTCCAAACTATGAGAAAAGGCCATTAATGCCATAACTACTCATCTCCGATTCTGGGAATGGCTCCAGATTCTATGCACACACACCCAATTGGGACCCTGCATCACATAAGTCGATGGCAGGGGGCGGGATTCTGGAAGAGTATAAAGTCTGGGTAAAAGGCTTAAATATACACATTGGCAGAATAATTGCTAAACATTTGGTCAATTGCCTATGAGCATTTAAGTGTGCTGTTGTGATGCCTACACAATTCCAGCCCATGTCTTTTGCCTGCTCCAAAATATATTGTTGTTAACTGCTGTCAAGTTGACTTTGATTTATGGTGACCCTATGAATCAGAGACCTTCAAGTCACCCTATCATCAACAGCCCTGCCCAGGTCTTGCAGACTCAAGGCTGTAGCTTTCTTAATTGAGTCTATCCATCTGGAATGCAGTTTTCCTCTTTTCCTACTTCTCTCCACCTAACCAAGCATTGTCTTTTCTAGCGAGTCATGTCTTTGCATGATACGGCCAAAGTAAGATAGTCTCAGTTTAGTCATCTTGGCTTCTAAGGAGAGTTCAGGCTTGATTTGCTGTATAACCCATTTATTTGTCTTTCTAGAAGTCTATGATATCTGCAGAACTCTTCTGCCATCTCAAATGAGCTGATTTTCTTCGTATCAGCTTTTTTCAGTGTCCAATTTTTACAACCATACACAATAATGGGAAATACAATTACATGGACCAGCCTAACTTTAGTATTCAATGATATAGCTTGACATTTCAGGAACTTGTCTATGTCCTTGATTGCTATACTTCCAAACCCTTAGGACTTTTTCAGACAGGACTTACTGCGCAAGAAGTCTCAAGAACAGTTACAACACTGTCGTATGACAGGGGGGACTTTTGGACGACGCCGTCCCTGTCTTGGCATCATCCGTAACTGTTCCGGGTATGATTGAAGGCAGCCACACTATTTTTTACTCATGGACAATTTCCGTGAGTAAAAAATGGTGCAGCTGCCTTCAATCATAGCCGGAGCAGTCATGGATGCCGCTGAGAGAGGGATGGCATCATCCGAAATAGACCCCCTGCCACGCGACAGTGTCGTAACTGTTCCGGGGACTTCTTACACGGTAAGTCATGTCTGAAAAAGTCCATAGTCTTAATTGTCTACTTTAAAGTTATGCAACTAATCTGTGGTTATTATTTTTGTTTTCTTAATGTTCAACTGTAAACCCGCCTTTACACTTTTTGCCTTGACTTTCTTCCATAATCGTTCCAGGTCTTTGTTATTTTCTTCTTGTAGTAGGGTGTCATCTGCATATCTTAAACTGTTGATGTTCCTTTCTCCAATTTTCTTGCCTCCTTCCTCCAAATCTAATCCTGCTTTGCGTATGATATTTTTGGCATGCAAATTAAGCAACAGTGATAAAATACAGCCTTACTTGACTCCATTGCCTATTGGAAACCATTCTGTTTATAGACAGACACCGAGAAATAACAAAGCCATACACAGGAAATGGGTTGAAATAAAACGGTCTTTATTTTAACCCTACTTGTTTAAATTCCCTAAATCTTCAGCGGGGGAGGCAACCTAGTGTGGGAGCAGCTGGGGCGGATTGTCCCTCCTAGACCCATGCCCCCAGCTTTCTCTGGCGAACACCTGAGCCCGATTGAGTAACCCCAGCCCTGGGTTGCTCTCTAGCCAGCTCTTATCTGGAAGGCCAATCCGAAAGTCCCTCACCCAATCCATACAGATTAAGGTGAGGGAATTATCCTTCAGGCCAATCCCAAGGTAGGTCTCCTTCTGTTCTCCCAGGCCATATGACCTAAGACAACGCTTTCAGAGACCTTCCCTTCACCGAAATTGGTGCCATAGGTGTATACCGCAATTTACGCCTCCCCCCTTTCCTGCTCAGTTATTTTGAAATTTACCTAGTTACACACCACCCTGGCCAATCTTCCAAATGTCGCCTTCCTAGTATGGGGTAGGCGAAAAAAAAACCCTGAGAAAATGGGGTAAAAAATTCCTACCCGGCTCCGAAGCAACCAATAATGACACTATTCCAGAGGCGGGAGGTTAGGTTGACTCAAGTGAAAGAGGCTGAGTCAAGGGGTGGCAGGCCCTTAAATAGGTTTCTGGCCATGCCCCTTGCCTCACGTCACCAGCGCTTGCCGGTGACGTGAACATCCGGGCCTCTGATCTCGGCCCTTGCCTATAAATAGGCCTCCTTGGCCGAGCGGCTGGGCCGAAGGCAGGGAAGCCGGTTATAGACAGACGCTGAGAAATAATGAGGCCACACACAGGAAATGGGTTGAAGTAAAAGGGTCTTTATTTTAACCCTACCTATTTAAATCCCCTAACTCTTCAGCGGGGGAGGCAACCTAGTGTGGGAGCAGCTGGCATGGATCGTCCCTCCTGGATCTATGTCCCAGCTTTCCCTGGCAAACACCTGAGCCCTATTGAGTAACCCCAGTTACTCAATAGTCCTGGGGTTGCTCTCCAGCCAGCTCATATCTGGAAGGTCAACCTGAAAGTCCCTCACCCAATCCATACTGATTAAGGTGAGGGGATTATCCTTCAGGTGAACCACAAGGTAGGTCTCCTGTTCTCCCAGGCCGTACGGCCTAAGGCAATCCTTTCAGAGACTGTCCCTTCACCAAAACTGGTGGCATAGGTACACACCATAATTTACGCCTCCCATCTTTCCTGCCATAGATAAGGGTAAGCGTATGCTTAGTCCCTTACTCCCCACTAGTTTGTCCAACAAGACTCTCAACCCCTGCTGAAGATCACTCAGGAATATTAAGTTTCCTGCATCCGAGAGGTGAACCCCATCAGCTCTGTAGAGCTCGGGTGTCTTGAACACAATGGCCGGGTGCGGTAGATAAAAACCCCTACCGTTACTCAAAAATTTTAAAATTTGCCTATTGACCCAACATCGTGCTCAATCAATCAAATGGGGGTTCCCCTCCCCTCACCACAGCTGTCTGGGCAAAATGGTCGACCACAGGATGGTGACTGCAGGGCAGCTAGACCTGATCACCTCCATGCCGTGCGTCGCCTGGATAATCAAGGCCTTACCTTTGAGCAGGTCCAAATCACTCCCAGCAAGGTGGAGAACAAGAATATCTAGTGGAGGCCCCCCATGCTCCCCAAATAACAATGGCATGAGCCCATGCCAATGAAGTCCCCTCTTCCCCAACCACTCTACAACCACTCTGTCTCCCAGACTGAGGTGAGGTCCAAATGACTCAACTGGGCCTGCCGCACTGCCCAGTAGACCATACTGTAGCCACAGATCAGCACCCGGCATCTCACCATCAGCGATCTAAAACCTGGAAGACAAAAGGGGAAGAAAGAAGTTAAGGCCAGAGTGGGCGGACATAGCTCCAGTAGGAGGAGGACCTCCAGCATCCAATATGGTGAATCGCTGTGGGCAACATGCCCATTGCTGTGGCTGTAGAGGTCGCCCCTATCTGAAAAGAATGCAACCCAAAATGAATGCCCGCCAATCCCAACCTGTACAGTGTTTTGGTCATCACGGTCCAAAACTGATACCTAGTCAGGGGAGAAAAATCTGCATGAACAAAAAATGGACCAGGTCTGTTACCCTGAACCCTTAAGTACCCCTGTAAGGCCACCGGTGGACAAAGAGAAGTGTCGCTGCAACAGGACAAGTTACCTGTTTTTCCCCTGCCCAACTTGTCCGTCTTAGAAAATCGTACAATAAAGGAGACCTCATGGTCACACATGGAAACATCCCCGAGTTCCAGGGCCCTGCCTAACATGTCAGACTTTGATGCCCTAACCAACTTGATGACACGCAGTGCCCCCAAAAAACGCCATAAGGGCAGCTGCGTGAAAAAGTGATGCTTCATATGGGGATGAACAAATACCTACCCATAGGCCATGCAGGCCTTTTAAGATGTCAGTGGTGAGCGGGGCCCTAGTGTCTGCCTTCCTGTCCCATTCCCTGGCCCAATCCTTCTGGGCCTTCCGTATCTGGAAGTCCGCCGTATTATCTGCCACCCCTTGGGCCTTCATCCAAAAGGCTATGGCTGATAACCTACTCCTAATAGACTGCAGAGCAAGGCCCTTGCAGTATAAAAATTGCAAAAATGCATCAAGTATGTGACCTGAACCTGGACTCTCTGTTGCAAACTTTCCTGGTCTCTGAATTGAAAAAAATCCTTAAGGGCCCTAGCATAACCCTTTTTTTGTGCTGTGTGACATACCTAGGGCCCTCCAAAATTTGGACTCCCAAGTTGCCACAAGCTTGCCAGCATCCTGTTGCACTTGGGTGCCACATTTGGAGTCAGCTCTCTGAAGCGCTCCATCAGCATGAAAGAAAGAGCATCAGCAAAACCATTGTTAACACCTCCCACATGCCATGCCATGCCACAAATAATATATTGTGTTTAAAATACTGTAATGTAAAAGCCCTGACAAGCCTCATAACCTATGGGGACCTGGAAGTGAGGGTGTTTATCACCTGGACCATTGCTAAGTTGTCGCACTGAAAGTGTACTGATGAATTGGAGAACTCCGCCGCCCAAATGGTAGAGGCCACCAAAATCGGGAAAAAAATACAAAAAGGTGAGATCCATGGTGACAGATGAACCAGTCCAATTGGTAGGCCACCTGCTGGCACACCAGCATCCCCCAAAATAAACCCCAAACCCTGTGGACCCCTTGGCCTCGGAGGCTATCTGTAAGGCACCATGCAACTTGCATTCCTCATGCCAAAATGAAATGCCATTAAAGTGATCTAGAAAGTCCTGCCAGATCATCCTGTATTTCCAATGTGATCCAAATTTTATAATAAGGTAACTGAACACCTTTAATGGTATCACACATCTTGCGCAGGAAAGCCCTGCCCAGGGCCACCACTTTGCAGGCAAAGTTCAGGTGTCCAATAAGGACCTGAAACTCTTTCAGTGTGAACTTGTGTCTCTGTAAAAATGAATGAACCCGTTCCCTTAAATCTGTAACCTTGGCCCTAGACAGGTGACATTGTTGGTTGACTGAGTCAATTTCTATGCCCCCAAAAGCAAGACACTGTAAAGGGCCCTCTGTCTTTTCAGGGGCCAGGGGAACACCAAGCTCCCTTGACATCTGTTGAAATTGTTGCAGAAAGTGGCTGCACACCCTGAACCCATATTGCTCTGTGAACAGAAAATCATCTAAATAGTATACCACATCTCCTGACCCTGTCCTGGCCTTCAGGGCCCATTCTAAAAAGGTGCTGAACTGCATGAAACTGAACAGCCCACGGGTAGGGCACGGCCCATATAGAACCAGCCCTTGGAACAAAACCCTAGCAACTCAAAATTGTTGGGATGAACTGAGAAAAGGTGAAATGCTGACTTGATATCACACTTCACGAGCTCCGCCCCCAGCCCATGTTGGTGAACTTCCCTAATAGCCACATCAAAGGAAATGTAGCAAACCATGCAAAGTTCCAGTGGGATGGAGTCATTAACTGACTCGTCCTTCAGGTAGGATAGGTGATGGATAAGTCTAAATTCCCCAGGCTTCTTTTTAGGGACTATTCCTGATGAGGATACCCTAAGATTAGGTACGGGGTTGCAGGATGGGGCCAAGCACCCTCCCCTCGGCTACTTCCTTATGGATCTTATGCCTGATCAAGGAATCCTTACCCCTAACATACTGCAATTTTTTTGCCCTAAAGGGTGTCAGGCCCCTTGAAATGGAATGTGAAAACCACAACAAAATCCCTGTGATAGATAGACAGCCGCTTGTCGGTCAGGATATAGCTTAAGCCATCTATCCAAAATGTCTAATTTAACTGGGCTGGGGCCCTTTTTGGAGGCTGGGTGGCGGGGCTGCTGCCCCCTCTGATCCTTCAGCTGTCTTTCCCCCTCGAAACTGCCCTTTACCTTTTGAGTAGTTGTGAAATTAATGCGAAGCCCCGCAAATTGAGCACTCATAGCTGGATCTGCAAGGCTTATGATTACAAAAGCCATGGGAACTAAATTCCCAGCATAGCAGATGCTGTCTAGAACCTTGGATGGCTGGGGCCTTGGCAGAACCAGGAGAGGAATTCCTGAGCAGATAGCCGCTATGCGTGTGCTCCCTTGAATTGGACGTGCTGGGGTCATGAGTTGCAGCCACAGTTGTGGATGCATCATGTCCCAACACAGTGATGGATAAATCACCGCCCGCATGTGAAAGGCTTCATCATAAAGAAGCCAAGCCGGGCCAGCGAAATCCACATAAGCCCTGTGAATGATGTCCATGTATTGGAACAGGGCCACCACACTATGAGGTTGGGCTTTAGCCCAAACCCCAGCCAGAATCAAGAATCCCGACAGCCAGTCCTCTCAACCTTTTGCTTTTTAAATTTCTCTTTCTCTTTCTCATCGAGTTCCTCCTCCTCCTTCTTTTCCAGGTCACGATATAGAAAAGAGAATACTTCTATGTATTCACCCGTCAAAATCTTGTCCCTAGTGGACTGTAGAAGATGATCACCTAGGGGTAGAAACATCTCCCTAAATGGGATGGCTGAGTAGACAATAGCCTCATACCCAGTGGTGTGTGACGGCCCTGGCAAGGCCTGCTGTCCTGGCTGGGGTCCCCCAAAGGTCCCTTGTGCAAAGGGACCCCATGGGGCCTATTGTGGTGGAATCCAGTAAAGTGCTTGCTGTGCCACGGGCCAGCTCAAGTGTGCTCCAGGGGAACCCCCCTATGTGTGGGGGCATGTATGTAGGCGATGACCATACTCCCCAAGGCCATACTGGCCCAGTGGTAGGGGTCACTCTGCCAGCTGGAGACTCACATGCAGGTCCGGGGGCTATGACCCCCTCCAGCTGTGCATCTGGTGCTTCTGGCTGCACATCAGGTGTCTCCTGGGGAGCCAGGACTGTGTTGACATCACTCTCCGCAGGCAAGTAGCCCGAGGCATCATCCCCATTGATCTACTTCTCGAGAGCATCTAGGCTGGTAAGAATCTGGTTAGCAACACTGTTATTCTTGCCCTTGTGGTGTGGCCAGCAAACAGGGTCATCCCCCTCCAAACCTTGAACCCTTTCCAGTTGCTGGATCCTATCCAGGATAACCTGCCAGGGTATTTGTTCCTCCTCCTCAATGGAGGAAGGAGGATCATGAACAACAGGCCGCTTTGGCACTGACTCCCTACCCTTTGACCCTCGCTTTCCTTTCTTAGGTGGCATTGCTAGCAATAGTGTTGGCTGTAACAGCTAACAGGGCCTAATACAGGCACCCGGGTCAAGCCAATCTGGCATAATCCACCCCTTGGGATCAATCCACAACCCTCCTTGCAAAATCAAAACAAAAGAGGAGCTAAGCCCAAGAAACCCACACCACTATTTGTGCACTCAAGTATTATTATTATTGGTGGTGGTGTTGGTGTTGCTCCTGAATACCTGATATTATGGCTGGGTGGGAGGGGGCAAGCAGGCCGGGCACAGGCCCCGTCAGCCGGGCCCAGACAGGGCTCATCCTTCTATAGGCTGCAACCCCAGCTGAATATGCCCCAAGTAAATAGGCCTCTATCCCTCTGGCTGGGTAACCAAGGTAGGCCTATAGATAGGCTGCACCACGTGTTGGCCCAAGGGCTGAAAGGCCCTTTGCCTAAGCACCAGGGAGGCCTTTAGGTAGGCTGTGCCATGTGATGGCCCAGCGGCTGCAAAGCCCCTTGCCTGAGTGACTGGTGAGGCCTAGGTGTAGGCCGCACCATGTGTCGGCCCAGCAGCTGCCAGGCCCGGGCCTTTGAGTTGACCTCCACGCCCCCTTCTATCCTAGGCAGTATGCTGCCCGGAGGCCAGCCAAAACCCTCCCAGATCCTACTGGGGCTCGTGCTCCTGCCTCAGTGCCGGCCGTGGGTTGTGCAGCCATCACCAGTGTTCAACACCTGACCGTATACGTGAGCTGCCACTACTGAATGGCAGCTTGGCTGGAGACCCGAAAAATACCCATCCCCAAGGACCTGGGCTGAAAGAAGAAGAACCCAACCGTAAAGAAGGGCTGCAATTGGTAAGCAGCCCGCAGGCTGAACAGTCACCACCCATGAAGGTAGCCCCCCCCCAGGAATCTCCCTCCCCCAGGGACCAGCCTGAAGGCCGAACTTGCGGCAGGAACGGCTCCGGAGCTATTCTGCCCTGCTCTCACTTTCCGCCGCTGCTCCTCTGGCTCCTAAGGCTTTAACTTGAAGGCTCCAAAGAATTTTCCCCTTCACTCTTGCTGCTCTGCATCGCTCGGCTCAACTCAAGTGAAAGAGGCCGAGTCAAGGGGTAGCAGGCCCTTAAATAGGTTTCTGGCTCCGCCCCTTGCCTTGCATCGCCGGCACTTGCCAGTGATGTCAACATCCAGGCCTCTGATCTCGGCCCTTGCCTATAAATAGGCCTCCCTGGCCTAGTGGCTGGGCCGAAGGCGGGGAAGCCAGTTCTCTGTATTCTGTCCTATCAGTGAAACCACTGTCCTGAGTGCAGTTTACACATTAGGACAATCAAATGTTGTGGCATACCCATTTCTTTAAGAGTGATCCATAGCTTTTGTGATCTATACAATCAAAGGCTTTGCTATAGTCTATAAAGCACAGGCTGATTTTCTTTTGCAATCCTTTAGTGCACTCTGTTATCCAAAGAATGTTTTAAATATTATCCCTAATGCCTCTTCCCTTCCTGAACCCAGCTTGAATATCTGGCATTTCTTACTCCATATATGATAAAAGTCTTTCTTGTAGAATTTTGGGCATCACTTTGCTTGCATGGGAAATAATAATAATAATAATGATAATAATATCTTACCCGCACCTCCCTATGGACTGATGTGAGGAACAAAAACAAATTAACATATAACATATCACATTTGTTAAAAACACACATCTATTAAAATGCATAACAGTAGTTTAAAAGTAAATATTATAGAAATATTATAGAAACAAACCTTATTTAAAATCTATGACTTAACATCCACAATTTAAAAATCATCTGGATAGGCAATGGTCCTGTGGTTACTGCAATCCCTGGTATCCCTTTTCTTGGGTATTGGGACGTATATTGAGCATTTCCAATCTGTGGTTCATTCTTTTATTTTACATATTTGTTAACAGATTTTAGTTAGGACTAGAGTTGATTCTGTCTCTGTAAACTGAAGGCACTTTATTGGTATGCCATCTGTTCCTGTTGATTTATTTCTCCCAAGTGCTCTAGGTGAAGTTTCTACTTCTCTTTCTAAAAGTGGAGGTTTGTCTTCATATGACTCTTCTTTGAATGAATCTGTCATCCTTTCATCTCTTTTTTATAATTCTGTTTCCCTGGGAGGTGTGGGGTGCTTTAGAGATCCACCGGTGATATCAAAATCTAGATGGGTGAATTATTAACTCAAGCAGTATGCTTGTGAGAGGAGGGTAACTGTGGGGATCTTTTCACTTATGTATACCAATACTAACTGCAGAGAACTCCAGTTTAAGGTGAAATAAAGTATTCTTATTGGAAAAAACACAAGTTCCATTCACACATGCAACATCCTAAGAGCCACAAAAGGCTATTGAGGAGTAAGGCAGAAAGACTGGATACAGGAAGAGATTCAGGAAAATAAGGCGGTAGTTACCTGTCTGGAAGAGCAGAGTTCAGGTAGCAAACTATTCAGACAGAAGTCTGAAGGTGGCATTGGAGGTTCCAATCCAGAGGTACGCCAAGAAAACGAGTTTGTCCATAGTGGCGCATCTTTCTCTTGTTGGGGGACTAATATTTAAACCCTATTTGATATCCTGAAGGGGTACTCTGGCTAGGACAAAGCCTGGATGGCTTCCCCACTGGGTAGACAAAGGAAACCAAAATTTAACTGATTGTGTTAATGGCTGGGTGATAGGAATTGATGGGTTTACGATAACCTCACAATGCTGGGTAGGAGGGGGGTTCCCCGGTGAGATTTCCTTAGGACTGGAGTTGGGAAAGGTCACTTATTTGTTCGGTTGGATGACTCATTGCTGAGATGCCCAAGAAAGAATTAGCACATACCTGCTTAATGGCTTTGTTCTTCCTTTTTTTGTTTCATCTTCTGTTTCTCTGCATTGATTACTATAGTAGTTTTCCTTATCCCTGCACACAAATCACTGAACAGTTAGGACTTTTTCAGACTGGCTATATTCTCCATGGCAGGCACAGAACAGGGTTGCTGAAAGATTTCACTTTCAGACGATGTCACCCCCTTCCATGCTGTTCCCATGCTGCTCCCGTACTACTACAGTAATTTTTTATTCACAATGAAAATTCACGAATAGACCACCCATTCTGTGTCTGTCATGGAATCACGGGTGGTCCGAAAGGTGCTCCGTTCCTCTCCCATTATGCTGATGCGATGCCAGCCGTGGGGGGGGGGGAGGTCTGTGCCAGACACTTCCGGCAAAGATCGAGACGAGGAGGTGACACCTTTCCCCTCCCCCTCCCCAGGTTACTTGTTTTTTAAAATTTGTTTTAGGTCTTGGTTTTTTATTCCGATGTTTTGTTTTACTTTTATTTTCAAATTTCCCATGCGGGAGAACAAGCGGGATTTCATTTCCAGGTTGTAAATGCAGCCTTACGACAGCTGCATTTACTCCTGGCCAGTGAGGGAGGGAAAGATGTTCCTGTTGTGGGATCAAGGTAAGTGTCTGAAGATTTTCCTTGATTCTGTGGCAGGAACAGGAGTGGGGATAGCGACACAGGAATTGGGCATTTTGGCCCCGCCTGAAAAAGTCCTTACATTCCAGTTTCTGTCTCTATATATGTCTCCTTTTGCCTTTGCTTCTCTTTTGTCCTTGACTGTTTGAAAAATTTCATCTGTCATCCATTGAGGCTTATCTTTCTTTTGACTACAGAAAGTGTCTTTCTGCAGTCCTCCCTGACAATGTCTGTCCTGAATGTTTGCTTTTATAGCACTGTTTTAACATGTTTTGATAGTTATAGTGTTGGCTAAAGGTCCATTGTCTGTAATAAAGGCTGTTGTTGTTGTTGACAATTTCCTTGGCTTCAGTCCAGAGTTCATCTGGTTCCTGGTCGATCAGGTTTAATAGTAGCCGCCTTGAGTCTCTATATTGGGAGAAAGGTGGGATACTAAATAAATAAATAAATAAATGCACAAGTCTGTATTTCACATTATCTTTGGGCTTGCTACACTGGCTAAATACTCTGGCTTGTCCTTGTTCCAGAGTCCTACAGTCCAGATGACACAGGGCTTTTTCTCCGTTCTGCTCCCAGTCAGTCCTCACCACCCATGAGGCAGATACAGGGCTGGAATGGGGGCAAACTGGGATAGGGCCCTTTGCCACATTTTTTAAAAATACCCAGTTTAATGTGTCTCTGCCAGGAAGGGACAGACCAGGCCCCGCATGTCCATGGGAGCCTATACTAGCAGGCAGGCCCTCTCTGCTAGATTTGGGTATCAGTCCCACAGCATGTGACTAAGGCTGGTCACATGCAGAGGTCTTGTCACATGGTGCGGCCAGCTGCCCTGACTCGGCAGAGTGGGAAAATTGGAGGCAGTGGCAGTGACAGGGGCAGAGCAGGCCACCTCCGCAGCCAGGATACACTGGTGGGGAGCCAGCGTATCCTGGGTGATGTAGATAAGCCCTTTAAATTCTACAGGGATGTTCTTCAGTTTTACTCTAACTTCTTCTTTAGTTTTACTCTAACTTTTAGTATTAGTAGTTCATGGTCTGTGCCACAATCCATCCCTGGTCTTGTTTTTCCAGAGAGAATGTAGCTTCTCCATCTTCTGCTTGCAGTTATTAAGTCTATTTGATTCCCATACTGGCCATCTTGGCTTCTCTTACCTCTCAGCAACCCTACCTTACAAGGGGTTTGTGGGCTAAATAGGGAGAGTGTAACCACACAACATGGGTATACAGACTTCTAGTGCAGTACAAAAGGAAACTACAATTGCAGACAGTGAAAAAGAAGTGGGTATTAATTCCGCCATCGCTAGCATAATGACGTCTTCTTGTTTCTTTACTCCACAGATTGATTGCTGCTGCCTATGCCAATAGGCATAGTACTTACAAGAATTCTTGATAATAGTTCTCTGAAACAAAAACAAAAAATCTACCAGGTGATAAAATGATACGCAGTGGAATACTGGAAAATTACTACTACTATTATTTATTATTATTACTATTATTTATTACCAACCTTTCCCTATGGACTGAGGTGGGGAACAGCAAACTAACATATAAACACAATGTTAGTTTAAAAACACGTAGTTTAAAACATATATCAATTTAAAAGAACAGGTAAAACTGAGACATTTTATAACAATCAATACACACTTTAAAATTCACAATGAGAAGGTAATGGTACAAAGTAAGCAATGGCCCCTTAATCTACATAAAAATTTAGTTCTCAAGGGGTGGGGGGAAGCCATGCTTTCCAGGACCAAAGTTAAAATGTAGTAATTGCTCTTGGCTTCAGGAAAATAATTCTCTAGAACTGGGCAGCAACCAGTGAAATGACTGGATTTAATCCAGCATTAGTTTGTCAGAAGAGTCTAGATGTTGAAAGCCAGCATTTTCATACAGCCTGTTTCTGTGTGGGAGATACCTCTTCATGGAGCGACAAAGATTTTCTAGCCCCACAAGTATTATATGTCTAAATCCAAATAATTTTCTGGATTACAACTCCCAGAAATTTTGTCTAAATTATCTCATTCTGAATCCACAATTCCTTATGTAAAAAAGTACAATTTGCAATATCATAGGTTGTATAAAACGTGAATGGATGGTGTTCTACTCATATTAATTTTCCAAAGTTTTCCAGAAAGTACCAAAAAAATATCAAAATAAATTCACATGTTTATTATACAGTAATATGTAAAACACACCAGCTACGGAGTGGCCAAAGAGGTCTACCATTATAAAAATGTATCTTTTTCCTTAATCTATACAGTAAATCATAGGGAACTTACAAGTCCATCAACCTGACAGACTGTAAAATTTATAAAACATCATTTGTTTTCTCACACATTGTTGTTTCAGTACATGTTTATTAGCAAATGAATAAAATGGAATGATAGTCTGTTATTTTGGGTACATCCAGGAAGCTGGGGTGCTGTAGCAGAATGATGATCTAGTAGCAGTAGATATTCTGTGCTCTGAATGCTTCTATATGTTATTTATTTATTTAAAGTTATTATCTAGGCTGCCTTTAAGCGCAGAGCCATCCCAAGGTAGCATACAAGATAAAAACAAAAAGCACTATAATAAAAAAGCAATAAATGTTCAATAATAATCAATAAAACAGGAGTTTCCAATTAAATGAGTAGCTCAAGAACTAAAGAAAGGCCAATGAAAGTGGATGAGTTTGTCTTCAGAACTTTCCTGATGAGGTGCAAAGAAGGGGCTGTTACCTGCCATGACAACCTTTGCCCTCCTATTGTATAATAATTCACAATATCTAATAATTTGGCCAACTGTGGCCTTCCTAGAATGTGGCAAGTAAACTAGAGACTCCCAAGAATCAGGAATCCCAAAGACTATCACTGAGACTCAGTCAGGTATGCAATAGGGAGGGGCTAGCTGAAATTCCAAAGAAGGGTAACCACAGGGCAACTTCTTCCTTAACATACACATTAAGGATCATTAACATATCTGGATTGTCCATTGTCGTATCTTGAGAATCTCCAAGAAGCATTATTGTTCACTCTAAATCCCATCCCCTGAAGGGAATTACTGGATATAAAACTCCCTTCAAAACAGCACCAAATTGTCTACATCTCCCCCATCTACAGCTCCGCCTCCTACATTCATGCTGCCAGTTTGCTGATAGTCCCTCAGAGTGCAACTCTGAGACTCTGTTGCTGCAAGAGTCTCTGCTCTACAGGACAGTATCACCCGAAAACAACCCCCTTACTGTATCCTCTATCCCAGTCCTTCCTACTTTATTAGCTAGCCTTGCATGAATGCTTGGAGCCTGAGTGTGTGTGTGTAAACCTTGTCATCATTGCTTTCTCAAATAAAGATTAATTATACCATGTAGCTTAACATCTCCTCTTGAGTACCGGTATACATAGGTTAAAAGGCCCTGCTTTGTTGCCCTCCTTTCGCATTGCCAAGTTTATATTACTTCCCCAAATTAATATCGATATTCAGAGGGTCCTTAAGACCCCTGAATGTTTAGGGTAACAGGGCCTGGCATACTCTCAACGAGACCTGATTCCAGGGGTGCATGGAGGCATCAGACAAAACTTCCTAAAAGAGAGCCAGTATGTTGCGATTACAGTGCTGGGCTATCTCTGTTTGGGTGACTGTGGGCCAGTCACTGTCTCTTAGGTAAACCTATGTGAGGATAAAAAGAAGTGGGGGACAGTCAATGTATGACTCCCTGAGTTTCATGCAGGGAGAAAAGGATGGTGAGGATGACAACAGGAGCAGCAACAACAAAAACAACAACAACAACAACAACAACATTACAATATCAGCAAAGATGCAAAACATAATGTAGGAAACAAAGATGAGTATGCTCCAGTACCTTTAAAGAGGGTGGCACCTCATCTCTGCTCGAAGCCAGGATTTTATTTGGTCTAGGGGGACACCTATGTTCAGTTTCTGTTTCTCTTTTTAATGGCAAAGCATGTAAAAATTATTTCAAAGTGGTTCTGAACTCCCAGACAGTCCCCTCATCACTGAGCAGCCAATGATTTATCACCCTCTATTAGGCTTTGAGGAAAAGGCTTTCATGTAAGGGCAGATGGTTCCTAGCAAGTCTGACCCCTGACATTTCATACAACTAGATGAGTTTGAGTTGCTTTATTTATTTTATACCTCACCCTTCTACAAAGTTCAAAGTGGAAGAAGAAGAAACGCAACACAGATACAGATAAAACCAAATAAAATATAGATTAAAAACACAACAAAGTCACAACAGCACACTGAAACATGATTAAAGTATAAAAAAATGGGCCAGCAGAAACCAGAAGGATATAACCATTAAAACAGCACTGAAAGAAAACCTTTCAGCTGAAGGTCCTTAAAACTGAGTCCACTTACTCAATAGACAAAGGTCTTCCTTCAAGGGAATATATCTACATTGTTGTGAAAGACCATCTGGGAAAAGGCAAGGTAGATCTTTCTGAGAGGGAGGGAACTGAATAGAAAGTCATAGAATCATAGAGTTGGAAGAGACCACAGAAGCCATCCAGTCCAGCCCCCTGCCATGCAGGAATACACAATCAAAGCACCCCTGACAGATGACCATCCAGACTGTTTAAAAACCTCAGAAGAAGGAGACTTCACCACGCTCCAAGGCCATGTATTCCATTGTCGAACAGCTCTTATCATTAGGAAGTTCTTCTTAATATTAAGGTGGAATATTTTTCTTTTCCTATAATTTGAATTCCTTCCTCTCTGTCCTAGACTCTGGATCAGCAAAAGACAAGCTTGCTCCAACTTCAATATGATATCCTTTCAAATATTTAAACATGGCCATCATGTCACCTCTTAACCTTTTCTTCTCCAGGCTAAACATAGCAAGCTCCCTAAGCTGCTCCTCATAGGACATAGCTTCCAGTCATTTTACCATTTTGGTCACCCGCCTCTGGACACATTCAAGCTTGTCACCATAGTCCGGGTGTGACCACTGAAAAGGCCCTTTGTTCCCAGTCAACCACAATTCTGGTCAACGTAAGAGGGCCTAAACTGAATTCAAAACTTCAGTTTAAGCAATAACAGTCACTAAACTGATAACATACTCATCATGTACCTGGGCTTATCAATTTTTAATCTGACTGCAGACTACCTATTTGATATGATTACTAAACAGAACCTCATTCCATGCAAAATCTAAAATCCACAAGCAGTGATACCTTTATTGGGCCAACTCCAAAGCATTAAATACATTCCATTCAGAAACTGTCCAGCATGGTGTCAAATAGAAAAGTCCCTACTAAATTAAATCACATCAGATCTTACAGGATGGGAATGAACTGTAACTTGTAGAGAAGAACTTTGAAGTTGCTGTAGAATTACCATGTAATGACTCATGAAAAAGTGAGAACGCTTTGTCAAATAAGAATGGAACAGATTAATAGCTAATATTGTAATAACTACATATCATCTCAACAGCTCACTGTCCATTTTTATTCAGAACACTGGTATATAAATGCTTCCACATCTAGGGTTGCCAAGAGTTCACTGACTCAGACACATATCCAATTTCCTTTAGAAAAATTATTGGATTTTTAAAGTATAATTACAAAGAAAAGAAACAGAAAAAATACGAGAAAAAGAAAGAAAGGGAGGGAGGGAGGGCATGGGAAACACATGATATGAACAAGGACTAGACATATGCATTGCTATCAGCTAACCACATTTCCAAAATTACATGTTCTTGAAGTTGATGTCTATAAAATACATACCGGTATTCATATATAGCTAAAGTAGTAAAATCTCCTGACCATTGAACAATAGATGGTGAATATTTATCTTTCCAACCCTAAATATAAATCTTTTTGCAACAGTAAAAGCATCCAGGATCAAAAAAAGTTGACTCTCAGTTAAATTCCACATCACAGAAATATAATTTAAATGAACAGATAGATGCATCTACAAATGCCAAAGAATTTTCTAATACAAAGTAATTTGTTAAATCCAGGAAATTGTTGGCCATGCAACAAAACAGAATCCTGGAATTGAAGATACCCCATTTTGCTGCAACAAAGGGAATCCTAAACAAGAGGGAAATATGGACTTGGGCTAAATTTTCCAAGGTTTCTATTGCCAGCAAAGATAAAACTTCTCTTTTGGACTATAATTGGCTATTTTTACCTATACAGCACCTAAAAGTTGTTTCCAGATGCAGCAGTACAGAGACTTCTTGAAATGAAGCCTGCCTAACAAAGGGGCCCATGGCTTCACAAAGGAACTGAGACATCCTGGATGCCAGAGAGGTCACCTCACTGCTACAAATGGATTTAAATTTTACTATCCTTTGGGCCTGGCTATACGAGGGGGGGAAAATGTGGATTCATGTGAGCTCACGCATATTTGAAGCAGGATCGACCTGTCTTAACAAAATCGCAGGCACGCTAAGCTATCCATTTTTCCTGTCCCAAGAGAATGCCTGTGATTCAAGATAGCAGCTGTGACTTGTGTTTTTATTTTCGCGAGCCACCACCGCCAAACAGGATTTTTTTTTTAAAAAAAGGCATATTGAAGGTGTGAAAGTGCAATAGTGCGATATTCCGCCTAAATAAATGTTAAAAAGAAAAGAAAAAGACAGTTTCATCACATGATCGCTCCCCCACTAAAGTAAAAATCCAAGATGGTGGTTCTGGGATGCTTGCCTTCTAAGCAAGCCCCACCCCTGCTCCCATCCAGCTAATCAGCTTTTTATTTCTGTTTTTCTTGGACTATGTGGATGAATGAGATCACCTGTCCTAATGATCAACGATGCACATTGTCTACGGTGTTTTTCAAAAACTATGTGGAAAGCCCTGGAGACTTTCCCTGAAGAGTTTATGGTTGATTTGGACCCCCTGTTTCCGAATATGATAGAATTATGCCGGATCCCATTAGGACAGGTCACATTCTAATCGACTTCTATGAGGTTTATTTTCACTGTTAAGACAGGCCCTTTGGAGATTTTCAGACAGCGTTTTAGAGAGCCTACCGCGGGATGAGGTCCTGGGAGAGGAATGGTGGTCTTGCGCGGCAGGGGGTCGTTTTTGGACACCGCCGTCCCTCTTCCAAAATCATCAGTGTCACTTCCGTGAAGCTTCAGAAGCCGCAGAGCCATATTTTAAGCACAGGCAGCTTCCATTCAGGAGTCTGAATTAGGCCATGCTTGCCAGTTATTTGTATGAGCCAGGTGGTATGCCTTATGATGCAAAGTCAAATCTGGAAAATTAAATCCACCTTCTGAAAATGACAGTTGTATCCCTTTGAGAGATGCCATATTAATATAAATTTCCTAAAAATAGTGGCTGATATCCTGTTCAGTAGTTATGAGACTGTAAAATGGATTTATGATCTCGTAACTGCTGGGGATTCTTGTTTACAGCTGTTAAAAACTAAACATGACCACCAAAACTTTTCAGCCTGGAAGCACCCTCAACCAAAGGGATTATTTGCTGGATTATTTGCCATGGCTCCTTCCTATGTAATCCTGGGATTTGTAGTTTGGTGAGGCACCACAACGCTTTGGCAGACTAGGCTAAAGACCTTGTAAAACTATAGATCCCAGGAAGGAGCCATGACAAATTTTCCATTTTCAAACTGGATTATTTGTGTAGTGTGGATTAGGCCTGGGAGAGCACTGCAGACCTCATTTCCTAGCACCCTGATCTGCAGCACCTCATAAACCCTTCTGTTCAGGTGATGCACAGCTAAAAAGGTAGGATTTGGGAGGTTGCCAACATCAATGGAGCTCCATCATTGTTGTTGCATCTGATGATGCAGGATCTTCACAAGTTCCAATTTTCTGAAGGTACTGAAGGAACTGTATGTGTATGTGCCTTCAAGTCACCTGTCAATTTACGGAGGTCCTATGAATTTCATTGGGTTTTCTTAGGCAAGGAATAGTCACAGACGGTTTTGCCAATTCTTTCCTCCGTAATATAGCCTACAGCATCTAGTATTTATATGTAGATAATTTGCTTTAAAGCAAAAATCCATCAAAGGAACCATAAAATGTTGAATTTTGCTGAAAAACAGAAACTTTACATTGCATCATATATTGTCTGAACGTTAATTTACCTGGGATTACTGATTATTATTGCCTCAAGCTCTAGTCATCAGCTTCCATTTGCAGACCCTTAGTTATTGTCATGGATATTCTTTTAACAATTGAAAGTTTTCATGTAGAAAAAGATACTAATATAAGCCAAGACTCCCTTGATAGTTGATAATATTTGACATAATAAAGAATGTACCAGAGCAAGGATGCGTCAAGATGTTTTGCTGCCTGAGGAAAAGAACATCCACCATCCCTACTTCATGTGCAGAAGCTGATTGGACTTGCATGTTATTTCAGTTTACAAATTTTATTTCAACTCTGACAATGGAATAGAATTTGCTATCATATTTGAGGCAGCAGGCCAGTTTAGGGAGTCCAGGACAGGTTGTATGGCACAGACAGTTCTGTTCTCTATCAGAAGGGAGCATCTGGAGAGTTTATAAGCATGTAAAAAAAACGTATTTCTTCACAGCTTGACAGCAACAAGTCTCCACCTATAGTTGGGCTGCTGGTGGTTGTACTGCAGATGAAATGTAAGTTCTAGCAGCCTGAAACCAAGTACATCCCAATTTATAAACAACTATCAGTACAGATCAGGTAAAGAAATAAATGTCAGCTATCAAAGCCATCACCACCAGCTATAAGATTCAGTTAACTAATCTGGGGTCTCCATTACATGAATATGAAGAGTATAGTTCCCCTGCCTCTTGTGTCAAATGTGCTGTCTCTAGTGGGAAAAGAGTAATAATTACAAGTTAGTACTTGTTGGACAGGGCAGGAGGCTGCTTTTAAGTCATGGTTGGTAGGTCCCATGTCACTGGGCAGTGAATCCCTTCCAGTTTACTCTAAAGTTTAAAGGACTATACAAGGTAGTGAACCCTATACCTGTAATAGTTTCTGCATCTCAAATACTTCCTTTAACATTCACATTAAAACTCAGAGTGGATTCATCACCTCACTGACACAGGAGACACCATCTGCCATTATCGCATTGGGACCCTAGTACAATTTGTGGGACTTGAAGGTTTATACTTTAAAGCTTTCTGAAAATGAAACAGGCCAAGCCTATTTCTATAGACATTTTCCTCATAACACCAGAGTGAGTCAGCTAGCTGGTGATGTCAATATCGGTTGGTACAGATATACTCTTTCTCTCTCTCTCTCTGGCTTTTCTTCGCAAACGAAGATATAATGAAATAAAGTAATACAGTGCATTTCCTTTTAAAAGACTTCAGCTTTTTAGATAATAACCCAACAGGTTAAGAATTGTCCCCAGAATCAACATCTCCCTTGTACAATAAATATAAAGTTAGCTTCAAAACATTCTCATTGTTTGGAATTTAGAGTTTGGCTTTATGCATGTATGTATGTATTTAATTTATATGCTGCTTTCTTCCCGAGAGAGATCCAACATGACTCATAAAAGAAATCAATAAAACCCTACAATATATTAAAAAAAACAATTAAAATCTTTACATTAAACCATATAAAATTATTTTTAAATCATATAAAAGTTAAGAGAAAGAGAGAGAGAGAGAGAGAGAGAGAGGTATGAAGCACACACCCCAATAAGAAGATTCCTTGAGAGTGATTACATATTAAAAGCATGCTTAAACAAAAGGGGCTTTGCCTGCCAGCAAAAAGAAAGTAGGGAGGGGGCCAACCTATCCTTCTGTGGGAGGGAATTCCAGAGGGTGGGAGCAGACAGCGAGAAGATGCTCTCTCATGTCCTCACTAAGTGATCCTCCGCCAGTGACTGGAATGAGAGAAAGTTTTCCCGGTGGATCTTAAGATTCTGGCAGGTTTGTACAGGGAGATATGATCTTTCAGATAGTCTGGGCATAAGCCCTATAGGGCTTTATAGGTCATGACCAGGACTTTGAATTCTGGCCAGAAATGAACCAGTGACACTGTTTTAATAAGGACATCTTTAACACCAGGTAATTTCAGGGTTCTAGGTTTTAAGTTAAATAGAGAGAATGACAACTCCCCTTTTCACTGGCATCTAGGAGAGGTGGCAGTCTAAAAAATGAAGGCATTTCTACAGCTTACTGCCAATAGATTGCAACTTTTCTAATGCAACCACTAAGTGCTGAAAGGTTGACATCATCCAAAGACCAGTGAATGGTACAGACAAATAGAAAGGGCGGTGGGGGGGGGGTTGCCAAAAGTATCTGGAATAGCTACAGAAAACAACACCTGAGACCTCTGTAAAGTCTGTAATGTTTCTGATAACAGTACTTTATAGTTATAGTACTTTATAGAAATTTGTAAACATTTGTATTATGCAAACATATTTTCAAGGAGTTGTAACTTGGCAATAAAAACCCATTCAGGGTGGAACTTGGCAAGTAGCTTTCACCCTGGAACACTTAGCAATTTGCAGTTTCAGTTTTTTAAAGATCCAAGTTGCAATTAATCCAGCTATGATAAATCAGAAATCTGGCTTGCTCTAATAGAGTTTTTAATCTTACAATTAGATGCAAGATGCCACATAAATGACACTGTGAGTTCTTCAGCACATCTATAAAACCTACCAACTACTTCTGTTGGTGGATCAATAGCAGTTTTAGTGGTGAACTTTTGGTTGACGGCCACATATACTCCCATAAGTTATACACCATTCCACTGTCTCTTGTCACAATGCTTTGCAACAGATAATGCCAGAACCAGATAATGTGCTATCCAGAGCTTGGGAGGTCACTTTTAAAACTAACTTGTCCTCATTACTCATTGCAGTGTTTGAAAAGTAAAGCCACTACAGTACTGGTTGCAATATTGAAGAAGTAAACGGCTATATTTGAGAGGGAGGAACCAGCAAAACCACCTCTAAGTAATGCCTTGCATTACTACTACTACTACTACTGTAATCCTACTGTTTCCCCAAAATTGGGACTCAATTAAATCAACATGCAACTTGAAGGTACACACACACACACACACATATACACTATTAACCTTGCCTACTATGTTGCTCATTGTTTTTCTGTTTCTTTCTGCTCCTTTTTGGGCTAGAGAACACAGAATTGATAAAATAATAGCATCAGCAAAAAAATTCCTGTCCAAAGAGATTCCTAAAAAGTGACATTTGAAAGTTAACTAGAAACCATTGCCCATTATATCAATGAAAGCAGTTTCCCTTTTATTCATTTTGTTACTTTGGAAAAATGAATTCACTGGCCCCCATTACTCCCAAAGTAACTGGTAATAGTTAACTGCATTACTTGTAACTCATTATTTCCAAGCTCTGGTGCTACCCCACTGCTGTGTGGTTTATTACATTACCTGCCACTTCCGTTACTTTCTGTTTCGGAACACAGATTAACAAAAGGGCCTTCCAACTTTTATTTTAGGAGTCACCCCAACTTTAAGAATGCTTGCCCAGTCTTGAGGGAAGTATAGGATCCTAAACAGACCCATCTAGTTTATTCAGTGCTTGGAAAGTTGCTTTTCAAAGGTAATTCATTCCACTACAGTTTTTAAAAAGTAACCAGTTGTCACACTGTTACATTACTTGTTACACTGCGTCTTACTTCTTTGTTCTTGTTGTTAACTACCATCAAGTAGACTTCAACTTATTGCTACCTTATTAGTGAGAGACCTCCAAGTCACCCTATTGAAGTAGTCAGGTGGACCCTAATGTCTATGTGCCAAATGCTGTCACCTTGCAATCACTATTTGGGGGACAGGCTGGATAGCCTCATGGGTCTTTGCAAATTCTCTTTTCTCTCTCTTCAGCCAGGCTTAGTCAATGCTCCGCATTAATGAAACTTCCTGTTCCATAAACATACAAAATGCTGCTATCTTGTTCTGTAAACAATTTCTGTAAGTTCCTGTTATGAAAACAATTCTTGAGAGTAGAGAAGTTGCTGAATACTATAAAACTAAGTTAAACAATAAGCAATAAGGGGAGGGAGCAGCTCGTGGGGGCTGCTTGTGAGTATGTGGCTATATAAGAAGCTGTTCTTCTCTTATTGGGGGCTCAGCCCTTTGGAAACGATTCTGGCTGATGCCCACCGGTGTTAACTTTACAATAAAGAAAGCTCTTTTTCCAGTCCGTGGGTCTCCTGTTCCATGATTTCTGCTACACTATCATCAACAATTCTGCTGAGGTCTCAGAGAGTCAGGGACACGGCTTCCTTGATTGAGTCTTCCTCTTTTCCTACTGCCTTCCACCTTACCAAGTATTATTGTCTTTTTTAGTGAGTCATGTTTTATCATGATATGTCTCAGGAGATTTTCACACAGCGAATTTGTCCCGTTACAGGCACAGAACAGTTTTGCTGAAAGATTTTTCTTTCAGAGGACATTCACCCTGTTCCATGCCATAAGTGTTACTGTTCTATTTTCTCCCAGTGATATAGTATTCGCGGGGAGAAGTCGTTATTAAACACCCGGTTCCATTTCTGTAACGGATCACAGGTGTGTGAACAGGAGCACCATCCCTGTTCTGGAATGACAGGGACGGGGGAGGAGGTCTGTGCCAAGCACTTCCGGCCACAAACAGGACATCCAGGTAAATGGGACCCTTTCCCCTCCTCCCCGGGTTACTTGTTTTTTTTTTATTTATTTGTTTCTTTTTATTTCTTGATTTCACAGCTGGGGGAGGTATTTTGAATTTCCCTCCCACCTGTTCTCTCATGAGAATTAGCAGGATTTCAGCCGGCCAGTCATAAAGGCAGCCTTACGACGGCTGCATTTATGACCAGCTGGCAAGGAGGAAGGGAGCCCGTTCCTGCAGCAGAATGCAGGTAAGTGTGCGAACATTTACGTCCATTCTGTTGCAGGAACGGGAGAGGAGCTTGCGGAACAGAAACGGGGCTTTTGGCCCCGGTGTGAAAATCTCATAGGTTTAGTCATCTTGGCTTCTAGGGAGAGTTCAGGCTGGATTTGCTCTAGGAGCCATTTGTTGATTATTTTTTTTTTTAGCAGACCACAGAGGGTATCCATAGAACTCATCTCCAGCACCACATTTCAAATGAGATTATTTTCTTCCTGTCAGCTTTCTTCACTGTCCAGCTTTCACAACCATACATAGAAATTGGAAATACGATGTTGTGGACAATCCTACATTTAGTATTCAACAATATATCTTTATAGTTCAGGATCTTGCCTAGTCCCCTCATAGCTGCCCTTCAAAGTCCTAGCCTTCTTCTGATTTCTTGACTGAATGTATCCCTCACAGATCTGGAGACTGACCTGTAATGAGGTCTTCTCATTACCTTTCCCCAGAAAACCTTAGGTAGAACTACTCCAGAAAAGTAACTTTTTCAAGCTCTGGTCTTGGATAATTTCCAGGTTAATCCAAGATGGGTTTGGGAGAACTAACCACAGCTCTAATTGTGTACAGATCATTTCATTTCAGGCAGAAAAGCCTGAGGGTATAATACGTTGGCATTTTAAAGAAAAATACATTACATCTGTATGCTGCTTCTGTCATTTGTCTTCCCCTTGCCAATTCTTCTATGGTAATCTGCAGAGATAATAGGTAGCATCTAAAAAGCTTCAGTGGGTGCATCCAATGACTTTAGCGTGCCAAAGGGGATTTTAGAATTTGTCTCTTTGAACAGCAGAACTCAGTCCCATGCAAAACCACAAACTGTCTTTGAAACTCTTCTCTCTATCTAAGCAGATTTTCCACTTGGCTTGGCAATACCAAAATCTTCCTAAATAACAATAAGTGTAGATCACTCCTTTGAGGTCAATTGTCCATTAAATACCCAGGACAAAACACAAGTACTGAAATTACTTCCTGGTCCTGGGATTTCATTTTCAGTACAGTCACTGTCTTAGATAAGAAAATAGCCAATTGTTTTAAATTTGGGGATAAATGCCATGTTAATTCTAGGTGGAGTGTACCCATTGTTGCCAGTGAGTGTACTTTATGTAGGACTACTGTTGGTGAAACCATTTCTGAGTATTCCTTGCCTAAGAAACCCAATGAAATTCATGGAGTTGACATAAGTCAATAGACAACTTGAAGGTGCATGCGCCCCTACACACACACTGTTAGATTTCGCTCATGGTTTTAAAGATATAATTAATTAATCCATACTCCACCTTTCTGACAACAACAAAAACACGTTCAAGGCATGTAACAATACTAAAATTCCAAACAAAATCATGACAAAAATATAACATTAACACCAAAAAATTAGAAAAAAGTTAAAATGGATTTTAAACTGTGAAATGCTTATTATTAAAATCTAAAATGAAATGGTTTTTTAAAGTTCCTAATTTTCCATGAAATATTACCTCACAAACATATTGAATTTTTTCCAATAGAATGACTCAGTGTGAGGAAAGATGTTTTTGTAATTGAAAACAAGATAAATACTGCTAGTGAGATAAACAATGTAGAGTACAGTCAATTGGCAAAAAAGAAATAAACTATGTTGCCTCACTTTTTAAAATTGTTTTTGTGTGTATGTGGGTGTTCATTCATTTTTTGGCCTTATGTTACTGATTTCTATCAAGACTCAGCATCTTTTTGTGCCAATTATTCATGTATGATGCAAGTTGTTGTTACCTGCTATCAAGTTGACTGACATATGGCGACCCTATAAATGAGAGACCTCCAAGTTACCCTCAGGTCTAGCAGATTCAGGGCTGTGGCTTACTTGATTGAGTCTATCCTGCTTTTCTTACCACCTTCCACCTTGCCAAACATTATTGTCTTCCTAGTGAGTTATTTTTCTGTCATTCTCTTTTCTTTGCTTTTCCTTTTGGAATAGTTTATTGCAAGTTTTAGAATACATTGAAAGTTACAGAAATTAAGCAAAAGGATTTTAAAAGAAAGAAAAGAAGGAAAAGAATCACTTCCAATCTTCCTTTTCTGGTTATATATCCATATGGCATTCATACCTCACTCTCTAACAAATCGCTGCATGATCTCTTCTTTTAATGGCTTATTCTTTCTAAACCTCAAAACCAAAATGTCACTGAGGACCTATACAAGTCACAACAGCCATTCCTCCATGGTATGTAATGTTAGATTCTTCCATCCTATACATTTCAACCTCTTAGGCCTTTTTAGACGCCCTTTACTGCGCAAGAAGCCTCCGTAACAGCAACAAAGCTGCTGCGCGACAGGGGGTCCATTTCGGACGATGCCATCCCTCTCTCTCTTGGTATCGTCCATGACTGTTCCAGGTAGGATTGAGGGTGGCAGCACCATTTTTTTTTTACAGACAACTTTTAAGCAATTACTCAGTCATTATCTGTACACAATTACAACTGTGATTCTGACTTATTTTATTCAAACCCAATAATCCTTTTATCCATTTTAAGTCTTTCAAATAAATATAAATAAGAAAACCATTGAAATCTATATCCCTCTATTATTAACTACTCTCTTGATTTAATTTTATATTCCTCTTAACAAGCCTCCGCGAGGTTTTGATACCTTAACCATCTTTCTTTAAGATCCAAACCAAACAGCAGATTTCAGAAAAGCCCAATCCTCCTCTTCCCTTTGCATCTTGTAGTACTTTGTATTCACCTTGTAGTTTCTTACAACATTTCATACAGACTTAAAAGTATCTTTTTCACCATTGCTCAAATGGTACATAAGTTGTCAAAACAGACATTGTCTAAAATAAAAACGCCATTCTAAGCAAAACATTCATTTTTATCACTGAAATTCTCCCCAACAATAACAAATTTAGTTTCTCTCATCTTAACACATCCTTTTAAAAATATTTAACTTTCTTCTCAATGTTAAACCGGGCTTCATTCATCTATATCATCTCCATCTCCAACCTGTCTAATACCATGATCAGGGTCTTCCAAAATCACTCCGAATCCCAAATAAAATTCTCCCCCTCTCAATTCCAACAATGGTCAATTGTCTGGAACTTTTCCATCTCTTTAACTAGGACCTCAGTTTTACTCTCCAGAATCTGCACTCCATCATCAACCTGTTTCACATCTCCAACCAGCTGCATCTCCAGTTTGTTCAGATTTTTTTTTCATTTATTCCTTCAACACTTCCTTAATTTTTTCCAAATCTTCAATTTTTACCATACCATTTCTCATAAATGTGATCTCTTCAAACAACTTCTGTAGCATTTCTGACTCAGTCACTTTTGTCATTTTTCTGGTGGATGGTATATTCAGTAAGTTCAAAGTAAAAAACCAGCAATTACAGGGTTAAGGATGAAAAGCAAACCTCTCCTTTAAAAAAAAAAATAACAATTTAGTCCCAACACAGTCTCCATAGTTTCAGTACCACCATCTGGCTGTTCTCAGTCTTATCTTCTTTTAAAGTAAACAATCCACATCCCCATGGAGGTTTGCTCTCTTTGCCCAATCAATTGCAATATCCACAAAGCACATTCATATAAAAGACATTTTTTTAAAAAAATTACTGTCCCCTTTATTCATTTGTAACATTGTTGAGCCATACTCTTGCTAAGCTTTTTGTTTTAAAACTAAAATCTTGTCTTTATTTTATTTCTTCTTATTTACAGAAAGAAGGCAACTCACCAAGGTTTTGATTTCATTGCCTTTTGAAAGATATCGCCAATTAGAAATTAGGTAGTTAAAAGGAAATTAAGAAAAGTGTGTGGGGCGGTGTTGCAGGTTCCATGTCCATTAAAGGGTCACTTAGCAGCTTCAGCTGGATATTAATTCTGAGACACCACCACCACTCAGCTCTTTTTCTGACCACTGAAATTTCCACTGTCTCCTAGTGAGGAGTAATAGTTTGGAGCACATGTGGGTGATCTCATGCTCTCTCATTGTCTGGAGAGATTTTTCACTAGCTGGAATTTGCCTCCTATCTGGTGAATTTGCTGCCTAGGCTTTCCCTGCCATGTTGACATCAATACACCATCAGTCCTCACCCAAAAGTCCTAGTGACTCATAGATTCATAGAATCATAAAGTCAGAAGAGACCACAAGGGCCATCCCGTCCCACCGACTGCCATGCAGGAATAAACAATGAAAGCATTCCTGACAGATAGCCATCCAGCCTCTGCTTTAAAACCTCCAAAGACGTAGAGTCCACCACACTCCAAGGCAGTGTATTCCACTGCTGAACAGCTCTTACTGTCAGGAAGTTTTTCCTAATGTTTAGGTGGAATAGTTTTTTTTGTGGTTTTTTTCTGGGCTGTGAGGCCATGTTCTGGAAGAGTTTATTCCTGATGTTTCGCCTACATCTGTGACTGGCATCTTCAGAGAATGGTGGTGTAGGGTGTGTGTGGAGTTTATATACTGTGAGTCCCCGTTGGAGAAGATATGTACTTTTGTGTATTTGGATGGCTAATTCCTGGGGAGAGATATGCAAGGAGGATTAGTGTCTATTTAGCTAATGGTCCATTGTCTGCTGGGAATTCCCCTGTCCCTGGGTGGAGTTCATTTGCATGTGTTGAGTTTTTATTTTGGTGTTTTTCAGGACTGGTAGCCAAATTTTGTTTATTTTTATGGTTTCTTCTTTCTTGTTGAAGTTGTCCAGGTGTTTGAGGATTTTAATAGCTTCTCTGTGCATTCTGACATGATAGTTGTTCTGGTCCAGAATTTCAGTGTTTTGAAATAACATTTTGTGTTCAGGTTGGTTTATCACATATTCTGCTGCTACTGATTTTTCTGGCTGTTCCAGTCTGCAGTGTCTGTCATGTTCCTTGATTCGTGATTGCACACTGCATTTAGTGGTCCCTCTGTAAATTTGTCCACAGCTGCATGGTATGCGGTAAACGTCTGCGGCTGTGAGAGGGTTTCTTTTATCCTTCACTGGGCATAGCATTTCTTGGATTTTCTTGGTTGGCCTGTAGATCGTTGGGAGGTAGTGTTTCCTCATCAGTTTCCCTATTCTGTCTGTGACTCCTTTGATGTATGGTAAAAATACCTTCCCTTTGGGTGGCTGTCTTTCTTCTTCATTCCCGTGGTTTTTTATGGGTCTGGCTGCTCTTGTGATGTCTGAGCTGGAGTAACAATTAGCCTGTAGAGTCCAGTTTAGGTGCTTCAGCTTGTCATCCAGTTAGTGGGGTTCTCAGATCCTTCTTGCGCAGTCTACTACTGTTTTTATTGTGCTTCTTTTTTGTCCTGGGTGATGACTGGAGTTCTTGTGTAGGTATCTGTCCATGTATGTGGGTTTTCTGTATACATTGTGGCCTAACCGTTGGTTTGGTTTGTGGATGACTAGGACATCCAAGCATGGTAATGTTCCTTCCTTTTCTTTTTCCATTGTGAATTGGATATTCAGGTGGATGCTGTTCAGGTGGTTCAGAAATGCAGCCAAATCTTCTTCCTCATGGCTCCAAATGGTGAAAGTGTCATCCGCATATACCATGTTATGGGCTTTTTTGGTGCTGTTTCCAGGGCTTGCTTTTCAAAAGGTTCCATGTAAACGTTTGCTATCATGAGGCTCAGAGGGCTGCCCATGGCTACCCCATCTATCTGTTCATAGAATTCATTATCCCACGGGAAGTAGCTTGTGGTGAGGCAATGTTTGAAAAGGGCTGGGATGTCTTCTGGAAATTAAAAAAACCATGAAAAACTATGGATTCCAGCTGTGAAAGCCTTTGACTTCACATTTAGGTAGAATCTCTTTTCCTGTAGTTTGAGTCCATTGCTCTGTGTCCTAGTCTCTGGAGCAATAATAATAATAATAATAATAATAATAAGATTTATTTATATTCCGCCCTTTTGTAACCCAATCAGGGCAGTTAACAACATTAAAACACCATACAAAGTAAAACAGTATACTCCCCTCCCCCGTTAAAAAGTTATTAAATCAATTTACAAATTAAAGCAACAATTAAAACACTTAGTAAAACACACACCTACATTTAACAATAACAGTAGATCCCCAGTGATATTCAGTTCCATTAACAAAGGAGGCTATGGGGACTCTCCTGAAGGAGGGGGGGTGTTCCCGAGGCCAGAATAATCTATTCTGGAAAGGCCTGCTGGAAGAGATCCGTCTTGACAGCCTTTTTGAAGCTGTCCAAAGATGTCAATTGGTGGATCTCATCCGGCAGGCCGTTCCATAGTCTGGGGGCAACAACAGAAAAACAAGCTTGTTCCATCCTCAGTATGACATCCCTTCAAATATTTAAGCATGGCTATCATGTCACCTCTTAACCTTCTCTTCCCCAGGCTAAAAATACCCATCTCCCTAAGCCACTCCAAATGATATGTCCAAAATATGACAGTCTCAGCTTCATCATCTTGGCTTCTTGGGAGAGTTGGGCTTGATTTCCTCTAGGGCACATTAATTTGACTTTTGGCAGTCCATGGTATCCACAGAACTCTCCTCCAGCACCACATCTCAAATGAGAAGATTCCTTTCTTTTTTTCACTGTCCAGCTTTCACAACCATACATAGAAATCAAAAATACAATGGCATGGATAATCCTGACTTTTGTATTCAATGATATATGATACTAGAGGGGTGTGTTAATCTTTCTAAGGACAAAGATTTAATTCTTTCAATTGCAAAGAAAGTAGTTGTGTTGTATGACACAGACTCTCCCACAATGTTATGATACTGACCTGAAACTGTTCCAGCTTAGTGTTGCTGTTCTCCGATACTCTAAAAGGCAGGAACCATTACTCTTTTTACAGTTTCACAATTGCTGCAGATCTCTGTTTCTTCTTATTAATTTAAAAGACTTATAGGTCTCCTTTTAGGACAAAACCATTACAAGGCAACTTTCAACATACAGTAGGACGCCTGTATCCACTGATGATTACTTCTGGGTCTGTGTGTGTGGCTACCGAAAACCATGGATAATAGTGAATGCCATTGAAAATAATAGGATTTCCAGTTTAAAATACCATAGAGTTGCCTTGGAGGACCTAGAAAATGGCTAGAGAGGACACACTTTCTAGGAAGACTCTATGGTAGGTGTGCTGTTTTGTGTCCCATGGATTATTGAATTAGCAGATAATAAATCAGTGGATATGGATAATCAGTGGATTAGCAGATAATAAATCAGTGGATATGGGTGTATAGCTTTACAAAATATCAGTGCCAATAAATCTGAAACCATAAGATCATGAATAGATAAGTATCACCAGTATCCCCATACAAATGACATTCTGCCTAGCAAGGATGCTTAAAAACAGATTAATAATTAAAACTAAAACAGCACTATATATACAGCAATCCAATAAAAGCCTTAAGGCGTTTATTTATTCATCTATTTATCTATCTATTTATTTCAATAATATCCCACTTTTCGTCTAGTGTGGGATCCAATAATTAATCATTAGTCCCTTCAGGCCCACTTACAAATTGTAAATATGCAAAGTCATCATACTTTAATTGAAAGAAAGATCCAGAGGGGCCACTGTCAAAAAGCCCCTGTCCTACCCACATCCTTTTTACCGCTATTTGTCTGTTGTATGTTTTCTAATCCCACATGTATACTGCTTACAAATTATAGAACATCTAGTTACACATATCACATGGTGATAGATACGATGACAAGAGACAGTGAAAATGGTAAACTGCAATCAAGAAAGTGGTATCGGGTAGTGGGATAAGAAGACAGGGAAATATGAACTGAGGTGGGGAAAGGAAAAACTTTTATTTTAAAAATATATCTTTTTCAGTCTGTTGTTACATTTCTCCTATTTATACTCCCATGGGAGTCAACAATGTTGAACACTGCTTCCTCCAGCACCACACTCTGGATGTCACCAGGGGTGGGCAACTGTACGGGGGGGGGGGCAAGGGTCAATTCCTCCTGGCTACACTCCCACAGTAAGCCCAAAGCAAGCCTCCATTTTTCTCTACAATTCTTCTAAAAATGGGAACAGAAAGGCTCTTCCTGTCATTTCCTGTCACCATTTTGAGAAGCACTGCAGAACAAAATGGAAGTATTTGGGGATAGTATCAGGTTCTATTGTGTTTGTGAGATGGGGTGGGGGGTATTTTTGTACCTTTTCATATGTTTGGTGGGTTTTCTGAAAAGCATGCTGATTTTTTAAAAAATTGGGGATTGGGCTAATGAGCTATGGGGGCCACAAAAAGAGGTTGTGTGTACACACTTTGCCCTGGTGGCACAGGGGTTAAATGCCAGTACTGCAAGCCACAACATTATGAGTTCAATCCCAGAGGGCTTCAAGGTTGACTCAGCCTTCCATCCTTCTGTAAGTCGGTAAAATGAGTACCTAGCGTCTTGGGGGTAATTAGCTAACACATTGTAAACTGCTTAGGGAGTGCTTTGGCACTGATAAGCGGTATATAAATATCAATGCTTTGCTACCACCTATGCCTAATATAACCTGGCACGAAAGACCAGAACTATTGCAAGACAGTGTCCTCAGGTGTCATATGATCCAGAAATCTACCAAGGTCAATGGTTTCAAAAGCCATAACGAGGTCCAGGAAAACTAATTGGAAGGCATTTCTCAGATCCAGTCCCCAGCATGGGCCAACTATCAAGACAACCAAAGCAGTCTTAGTTGTGTTTGAAAGTCTAGTCCAAAGTGAGTCCAGATAATCAACGTTATGCAGAAATGTACAAAGTTGCATGAGTGCCACCACTCATACCAGCAGGATTCACTGTGACAGAGCCATTCAATGTCAATTTAGAGGAAACTCCCATTGAATTCTGTGGGGCTTATTCCTAGGTGCTTGTCTATACTATAAACCATAGTGTTTTCTTATAAAAGATTTATTTCTCTTAGGGGAAGAAAAGCATAGCAACTTAGTAATACTGGAATAGTAATTCATCTTCCAGTTAACAACACTCATAAACGTCTAATCCCTTGCTGGCTCATGGTAATAGAGACCTGTAGGGAGGCTGTTGGAAGGAAAGGAGGATTTGATTCCATCTTCCTTATTCTATTTGCAAAACCAGCTGAATCGAGGAGTGCATTTCCATAGGATACTGCTACATCCATCAGTGGAATCACAATTTTTTGTCATGTCCTCTTCTATCTGTCCACTTCATCACATTGAAAACCTGCTGTAGGGGGACTGCTGGAAGGAAAGGAGGATTTGATTCCATCTTCCTTATTCTATTTGCGAAAGCAGCTGAATCAATCCAAAACAGTGCTACTCAAAGTGCTGGTCTCTAGATCAGTTTCAATTCCCAACACATTGTATGACAGTCTCTGGGGAATTTCCAGGAAAGAAAGAAAAAATTGCAGCTAATTAACACAAATATGGTGCCAGTTCTGGGCATATTGGGGAAAAATAATTGCTGGTCCCCCACATCAGATAGCCAAAGAAGCACTAATCCAAAGTGTGCCATTTGAAAATAAGGCAGCAATCCTATTTTCCAGCCTTACTTCCCCATATGATGAGATCCAGTATAATACCAGACATGTGTGACTATTCTTCCAATGAGCAGAGCCTTGTCTTGAAACATTGCTTTCTTGCCTGTTCTTTTACAGATCATTGCACTTTATAGTTCCAAAGTAATAACAAAATGGTTTTAAGGTGCTACCACTTCAGGCAATACAGTGCAGTCAGTTGCACAGAGATCTGGTTGGTGCCAGTCTGTGACAGAAATTCCTCTTGGCTTACTTGGAAGAATTGTTCTCTTTGGACCACAGTGTGATTAAGTCATGGTATCCATGGGCTACAAGTCTACAACAAGGTTTCTTCTGCCAGAAAATCTGATGGCAACAGCAGAGTCCAGCATTTTGGGTCCAACCTATACATTTATGCCAAGTGATTATTGATGTTGTTTTCCATAGTCAGCCAGAATATATTTTGAAATGGATATTCAACATTTGGGATAAAACATAGGGCTTGTCTAAATGGTGAAAATACTCCTCATAGAATTCAAGAATACCTTTTGTCCAAGGGGTTCCTGCGGCAATTTGACATATTCAGAAGGAGGGGGCCCAAAGACTCCAAGTCTTCTGCAGGAAAAGCCTTTGCAGCTTTTCCCAAAGTTTTTTAAAAAACTGCAAGGAAAATGCACATTCCTGTTCTTTGGGATGACGAATTGAATTATTGCACAGTCCGCAGAGGGCGGAACTGGAGATCTGATTGGTCGGACATGCGCAGAGACAGGCTTGCCGTCAAGTGCCCGGAAGTGCTTTTCATGCTAGCTATCGTACGCTTTTTTGAACTGTCAATTCTTCATGACAGCTGCTGTGAGGAACAGGAGGAGAGACCAAGCAGCCAGCCCTTCACCCATCCCGGTGGCATCGGCATCCAAATCTGGCTGCAATTAAAGGGGCAGAAGGAGCTGCCTGGCCAGCCTCTGGTTACAGAGAAGGAAGAGGACGGCGGCTCTTTGATGCTCCAGCTTCATCTCGCCTTCTTGGGCTGGGCTGTGCCTTCTCTCATGCCTGTCCTGTACCCACCAAGCTTGATGCCAGCAAGCTTTGGAGGGTGCAAGACAGGAATGAGAGAAGGAACAGCCCAGCCCAGGAAGGTAAGATGAAGCTGGAGCATTGAAGAGCCACCCTCCTCTTCCTTCTCCATAACCAGTTGCTGGCCAGGTGGTTTAATTGCAGCCAGATTCAGAGGTCACCACGCTGCCAGGATTGGTTAAGGGCTGGTGGCTGAGTCTCTGCTCCTGTTCCTCATGGTGGCTGCCCTCCTTTTCATCTCCAGGCATTGCTAAGTTCCTTTCAGTCCCCCAATCACTCCCAACTACAAAGAAATAATACAGCCACCATCTTGATTTGCAGCCATGTGAACATCAGATGCAGAGAGCTTCGCAGCCTATCATTTTTGTGAAAGACACCATTGAAACAAAACGATACTGCTATGAATTTGCTATAACGTTTTGCTATAATTGTTGTTCCTTTTTTTGTACAGCACCATGTACGTTGATGGCACTATAGAAATAAAATATAATAATAATAAAATATAATAATAAAAGATATGAGCAGTATTTTTTCTCATCTAGGCAAGCCCATAGAGTTGTAGGGCATTAGACAGGGAAGATGGTGCCACCAATGTTTGTGGTGTGGTGAATCTACTATGGTTTTAGCCCACAGCTGCCCATGTTTCTGAACCTATTTGGAAGATAAGGCTCAGCACCATGAATAATTCTTTGAACATTTGGATGCAAAGCCTACTGAAATTGGTCTCCAACCTCCATTGGCATTTGTTCTTCCTTTGTTATTCACAGTTTTATCTTGTGGACTAGTTCCCCCATTATTGCTCATGGCAACAAGATTATTGAGTGATGTGGAAAAGCACATTGCGTACATCTCAGTCTTATATAGGTTAGAATTGCAGAGCGGTGGGGCTTATGGGTCATAGGTTTAAGACAAGAAATCCAAAGTTTTGAACTGGGAATTAAGCTTTAGTGACAAAAGGACAAACTAAAGCCTTGTCTATACGGGCGGGGGGGGGGGGGGGGAGAATACGAACATGTCCAAAAAAGCAGGCATTCACAACTATGTGACCTGTCTAAACTCTGCATGACCAATATGGCAGCTGTGAGTGATTTACTCGTGATTTTATAACTGCCACTGCTATTAAAAAAAAAAAAAGCTTCCCATGGTGCACACAAGCGATAGTTCATATTTACAAAAAAAGAAAGAAAAAAAGAGTATAAGATTACCATGCTATCAACTTACTGGATCCTCGCTTAGCCAAAAATTAGCCGCAGGTACTTTCCCTCTTTGCTAGCCCTGCCCCCATGCTCAACCAGCCAATCAGATTACACTGCCTGTTTGTATCTTCGAATGTGAGTGTTCAAACGATCGCACATTGGCATGTCGTACAGAGCTTTTTTAAAAATCCAGATGAAGCCCCAGATGCGATGCACAAAGACTTTGCAGTAGATTTGGCTGCCCCCCTTCTGAATGACACGTATTTATGTGCCTGTCCATATGAACAGATCGCCGTACATTTGCATCCCGTTTGTATTATTTTGACCATATACACAAGACTATGAATACTTTCAAAGAAATACACACAACTTCTCCTTCATAAAAGAGCATCTGTCTCCTCTTTGTGTCTCAGAACCAAACAACAGAGGATATTGAGGGCCCAGTGTATTAGGAGACTACTAATGTGAAGTCGAAGGCTTTCACAGCTGGCATCTATAGGTTTTTTGTGGGGGTTTTCCGGCTGTGAGGCTGTGTTCTAAAAGAGTTTATTCCTGACATTTCGCCTGCATCTGTGGCTGGCATCTTCAGAGAATGGTGGTGTGTGGGCGTGTGGGGTTTATATACTGTGAGCCCCTGCTGAAGAGGATTAGCGTGTAAATTTGTGTATTCAGTTGTTGGATGTTCAGTTCTTAGGGTGGAAGGATATGTGAGGAGGATTAATGTCTATTTAGCTCATGGTCCATTGTCTGCTGGGAATCCCCCTGTCCCTGGGTGAAGTTCATTTGCATGTGTTGAGTTTTTATTTTGGTGTTTTTCAGGACTGGTAGCCAAATTTTGTTTACTTTTAGGATTTCCTCTTTCCCGTTAAAGTTGTCCAGGTGTTTGTGGATTTCAATATACATTCTGACCTTATAGTTGTTAGTCTGGTCCAGAAAGGCTCATTAGTGTCTGTTTGGCTAATGGTTAGTTGAGGGGCCATTATCTGCTGGGAATCCCCCTGTCCCTGGGTGGAATTATTTGTAAATGTTGAGTTTTGATTCTATTGTATTTCAAAAATGGGAGCCAGATTTTGTTTACTTTCAAGGTTTCTTCTTTCCTGTTGAAGTTGTCCAGGTGTTTGTGGATTTCAATAGCTTCTCTGTGCATTCTGACATGATAGTTGTTGGCCTGCTCTAGAATTTCTGTGTTTTCAAATAGCATTTTGTGTTCAGGTTGGTTTATAACATGTTCTGTTACTGCTGATTTTTCTGGCTGACCCAGTCTGCAGTGTCTCTCATTTTCCTTGATTCGTGTTTGCATACTGCGTTTTGTGGTCCCTATGTAGACTTGTCCGCAGCTGCATGGTATGCAGTAAACTCCTGCAGCTATGAGAGGGTTCCTCTCACTGCTGACTGGGCCAGCCAGAGAAATCAGCAGTAGCAGAACTCATCATAAACCAACCTGGGCACAAAATGCTATTTGAAAACACCAAAATTCTGGACCAGGTTAACAACTATCAGGTCAGAATGCATATGGAAGCTGTTGAAATCCACAAACACCTGGACAACTTCAACATGAAAGAGGAAACCCTAAAAGTAAACAAAATCTGGCTGCCAGTCCTGAAGAACACTAAAATAAAAACTCAACACATGCAAATGAATTTCACCCTGGGGCAGGGGGATTCCCAGCAGACAATGGACCATGAGCTAAATAGACACTAATCCCCCTCGCATATCCTCCCACCCTAAGAACTGAACATTCAACAACTGAATACACAAATTTACATGCTAATCCTCTTCAACAGGGACTCACAGTATATAAACCCCACACGCCCACACGCCACCATTCTCTGAAGATGCCAGCCACAGATACAGGCGAAACATCTGGAATAAACTCTTTTAGAACACGGCCTCACAGCCCAGAAAAAAAACAAACACAAAAAACCTATAGACTACTAATGCTTTTCATCTAGCAGAACATTTTAGTAATCTCCTGTTTTTCCACATATGTGAATATGCTGGCATAGTTGAGCAATCTATTCCAAGCTATTTTTCTAATGCTAGCGACTGGACAGTTGTTTTTAATTACTTTCTGTCAACACTTATCTGGCTCAGAATTTCCCAATTATGTCTCACTCCCTAGAACAAATTTAGTCCAGTTTAGCTGATACAAAATGCAATCTTATATTGAACACGTGAGAAGTATTTTCAATAAAGGCAAAATCTAATAAACACTTACTTGACAGAAAGCCCCTGCTGAAAATAGTGAGGCTGCATAGGTTTATCAACATGCACAGAATTGTACTGTCAAATGTTTGTTTCTGAAAAGTATGTGTTACTGACTAAATGAAAAGGGCTTTATATCCAATTGTGACTTTGTACCAACAGAAAGCACTCTGCTCTTCCAAGGAAGAGAAATTCCTTGTCTCCATTGTTCCCTATCAACTGCAATCTTCCCGAAGAGCGTATGAAACAGTACAGAATATGGTAAATAGGGCCCTGTGTTTTGTGAGGCAGGGGGATCAGCAGAAATAAGATACCCTGTCTTGCCTGAGAAGTACAGAGCCTACTGTTATATACACAACCCAGAAATATTCCAGTTTGCACAAATAATTTTATCCTGCCTCTGTTCTATCCTTTTCCCATCCATAATTGGGTCAGTATTTGATTCAGGTGGGTGGAAAGGGCTGCAAGTTTGTCATTGTCCATAAAGGAAGAGGAGAGATTTGCAAAGTGTGTGTGTGCAATTACATTTCCTGCTAACCCAGTTGAGATGAATGATGGTGAAAAAAGAAAAAAATATTTAAGATCTGGCTGTTTGAAGGATGTCCTCATTCTCCTCCATTGACAATCAGCAGGAGAGTCTCTGTTGCATATTCTCTGCCCATAGCTTAGAAACATTACTTGTTTTGGACTATAGCAATCATAGTGGTTGGAGGACTATAGTAGCTATTGTCCAAAGTAGTAACTTTAACAAACTCTTTCCCTCCCTGTTCATATTTCAGAATTTATTGATCCTCTTCACACATTGTAGACATCCACAGTGTTGCCTGTAGAAATCTGGTGTGTTGTGCCACATAACAAATTGTAGTTTGTTAACCAGCCACAAAACACAATCTAAACCCACTAGCTGGACCCGGCGTACCATACACCATTAACCCCCCCCAATGCCCATCAGACCTCATTACAACCCTGTAAGGTAGGCTGGCCACCAAACTTGCCCCTCCCATCGCTTGCCCCCCACCGCTTGCCCTCCCGCCTCCAAACTGCCCCCCGCTGCCAAACTCACCCCCCGCCATGGCCAAATTCACCCCGCCTCCAAACTCACCCTTCCACTGCTGAACTCCCCCTGCCGCTCGCCTTCACCCCCCGCCTCTCACCTTCCCGCCTCCAAACTCACTCCCACCGCCAAATTTGTCCCCTTGCCGGTCATCCTCCCACCTCCAAACTCACCCCTGCCTCCAAATTCACCCCCGCCTCCAAACTCACACTCCCGCTGCTGAACTTCACTCGCCCTTGCCCCCTGTGGCTCGCCCTCCCGTCTCCAAACTCCCCCCTGCCCCCAAACTTCCTCCCTGCCGATTTCACCCAGCCTCCAAACTCAGCCCCTGCTGCCAAACTCACTCCCCCTGCCACTGAACTCAGCCCCCCATGCCGCCACCTGCGCTCTGGCACATGCCATGCTACACACACACACATCCCCCCCCGCTACTCACACTCCATATGCAGCCACCATGTTTACAAAGGATTTTGATTTCTGCATGGTCCCGCCCCCAGTGTGCTGATCGGCTGCCCAAGAGAGCTTTGATTGGTTGGTCAGTTCCCTAAGCAGCCAATCAGAACACAGGAAATGGCAACATACCTAAGAGAATTATATATATAGATGGGTGTTTTTCTTCTTGACTTACAAACACTGGCTTGTTTAAACCATGGCTTGTTGTGACATTTAAATCCATAACTATGGCTTGCCCATGGGCAAAAGGGACAGTAGGGAGACAAGCCAGAAACAGGAAGGTCAAGCCATTATTTGTTTTGTCATCTATTACCTAATTTCTGGCATTGTTATCCTAAGAGGTGAAGGTGCTATAGAGCCCCACCCATGATGCCAAAATCTATATTTTTATCTGGGAAAATTATTAGCTGAAATGGAAACCTGCAAGAGGAAGGTAACTTTGGGGATCTTTTCACCTATGTATACCAGTACTAACTGTAGACAGCAATCCAGTTAAAGTAAAATAAAGTATTTTATTAGAATAACACAAAATGAACTCACACATGCAACACATGTGCCTAAGAACCATACAAGACTATAGCAGAGTAAAACAGAAAGATGAGAGAGGGAGAAAGAGAGAGAGATTTGGGACTACTGGGTGATAGTTACCAGTCTTGAAGAGAAGGGTTCCATTCAGTAAAGATACTCAGACATTTGAGGGTGGCACAGGAGATTCTGATCTGGGGCGTGCCAAGAAAGAGAGTGGCCAGGTTCTTCCACTGTGACACACTTTACTCTTGTCAGGGGACTAATATTTATACCCTATTTCATATCTTGAAGGGGTACTCTGGTTATGACAAAGCCTGGATGGCTTTCCCACAGGATATACAAAGGAAACTGAAACTCAACTGATTGCATTAATGGCTGGGAGATAAAAATTGATGGGTTTGCCACAACCTTGCAAGGTTGGGCAGGAGGGGGGTATAGCGAGATTTCTGTAGGAATAGATTCGGGAATTGTCACTTAATTGTTTGGGTGAATGAATCATTGCTGAGATGTCCAGGGCTAGAAGAAAGGATTAGTACAACTGTGTTTATTAAGGGGCATCCACACAATCCTAATTTGGGCTTTCTTGCCATAATATTTCTAAGACACATTCCAGGTCATTGTGACCTCCAACTGACCTTTGGTTTCCTCCAGCCAACCTGACCCCAAAAAGAGTCCAATATTTCCAATTATGAGATATCGTGGGGAGGGGGTAGTAGGGCATACTAACAGCATAAGCAACAAACCATGGTTAAACTAACCACAATTTTCTGTTCCATGAAGATGCACCCAGTGCTTTGGGAGATTTGTGTCTTTGTCTCACTGGGCAAATTCAGACAGCAGGTTAGAATTATCTTCTTTGAATTAGAGTTTTAAGATGCTTTTTACAGATGTTTTCATACTGCTATTCAAAGATGTTCTAGGACCCTGTTTAAGTTGAAAATGTAAGACAGAAAGCTAAAACTAAAATAAAATGCAGAAAGGAGATGTAGACATCATAGAGAAGATGGAAAGGAATGAAGAGCAGAACATATAATAATGCTTCTCATTTACTAGCGTTCATTACTAGGTAATTACAGTGGGGCCTTGATATCTGCTGCAGTTTGGTTCCAGGATCCCCCATGGATACCAAAATCCATGGATGCTCAAGTCCCATTATATACAATGGCACAGTAAAATGGTGTCCCTTATATAAAATAGTGATTATATAAAATAAAAAGGGTTGCTTTTTTGACCCCCCCCCCATATTTTCAAGCTATGGTTGATTGAATCTGTGGATGCAGAACCTGTGTATATGGAGGGCTGACTGAATTTATCTGCCAAGAAACCTTCATGTTGTGCTGTCATGCCACATAATTAATAAGATGTTGCTGTTGCTGCTGCTATTACCTGTACATTTAAAACCACTAGTCTGTCTGAAGAGTGAGAATCTAAATGGCATTTTCTGCATACACGACCATAAAAATACAGGTATGCCTTGCCTAGGTAGAGCTAATAAAAATAATATCTTCATTACCATTCCTCTTCAAATCTTTTCAACACCCATAGTGAAAAAAGAAGTCACAACTACTGTTTAACCTAGCTAAGACAGAGCATGCTTAAAAACAAGAAAAACAGAGAATTGTGAAAGTTCAAATTATGGGAGTTTCACAGTCCAAAAAAGGACATTTTGGAAGTTCTGCCTCATCTCAACAGCACAGGCGTGCTATTTTCCTTCTGTAAATTATCAGTCAAGGCTGGTTTGGCTGCTGTGGGAGGAAACAACAAAAGAGGCCCTTGCATTAACCTCACTGAAAGAAACCACTATAAAAGAAACCCATGGCTTTCAAAAATGCCAAAGATGTTTTGTTTTCAGTTATCATCTCCTGTCAGCTCGGCTGAAAATGGCATGGTACATGTGATAACCAGCTCTTCCCCCACACAGATCGTTCTAAAAGTGAATTTGACAATATTGAACTGAAACACTTGGGAATTCAGATGGTCAGCTACAGTGTTTTTGACTAGAGGTTCTGCTCCACCAAAATAACATATTTGGGCCCTAATCCAAATGAAAATGAAACAGCAGGGGGAAAAATTAGAACGATGTGCAGTATTTAGGAAATGTACTTCTCCTTAGTCAACACATCTGGGCAGACGTTGTGGTTTCTCCTACTGCGGCTTTTAAAAGTGTTTTAAGAGGTTGGATGTGATGTATGCCTCTGTTTAAAAATAAAAGAAAATCATTAGTCACTCAGTACTGAGTAAAGGATTTTATCTTATGTTTAAGGCCTCACTGTAACATTTCAGTAAAAGGAAAAATAATGTTAACTTTTGCATCCTTCAAGGCACTCTGTGTTGCATAGATTAGGATTTTAGGTCTGTTAAGTATCAGCATCAGTTTAGAAGGAGAACAGTACTCACACATGCCACTTTTTAATTCCCGCACCTTACTTCAGCAGACACTGACTGCATCCCCATTACATAGTTACAGCTCTTTGACATCACTTTGATGATCATATCGAGCCATACTATGGAATCCTGGGATTTTGAGTATTGTATAGTGGATCCTCTGCTAAAGACCTAGTGGTGTAATTCATGGGGAATGCAGGAGAGCAGTCTGTCAGAGAATTCAAGCTCCTTCACCAATCCATAAATGCCCAGATTCCATAGGATGGAGCCATGACAGTTAAATTAGACTTGTTACCGGAATTACTGGGGGTTTATGGGAACCCCACTCACATCAGATATTAATATGGGGAATTTTAATTAGCTCAACTTGGCAGCGAGAAGCTGGGTAACTATGGGATCTTTTGACTGATGTATACGGGTACTAACTCATAGCCAGGAAATAAAATAAAATAAGGTTTTGTATTGAAAAATACTCTCAGAAGCATTCACACCAACACTCAGGCTTCAAGCAGTCATATACAGTTGTCCCTTCATATTCTCTGGGGTTTGGTTCCAGGACCTCCCGTGGATACCAAAATCCTTGAATACTCAAGTCCCATTATATGCAATGGCATAGCAAAATGGTGTCCCTTATATAATATGGCAAAATCAACAGTTGCTTTTTGGATTATTATTTTTTAAGAATATTTTCAAGCTGTGAATACTTAAATTCATGGATATCAAATCCCTGGATATGGAGGGACAACTGTAATACTAGCAAAGAATAGGAGGAAGTATTGGGATACAGGAATAGAGTTTGGGATAATGGGCAATACTATACCTGTCCGAAGAGCAGAGATTTGTGCAGAGAAGAAGTACAGCTATGCACGGCAGGTGACACACCAAACCAACAGAGTGACAGCCTCTGGAAACTAAGCACACTTATTGGCTGTGTTTGGTGATATTTATATTCGATATTCCCCCTGAAGGGGTGTTATGAGTGAAATACAATGTTAGATGGAGTTTTCCACAGTTAGACAATGGAGGCTCCGGCTATGTTAACAATTGCTAATGGCTGAGACATTTAGATTGATGGGCATCAGGCAACCTTCTGTTGTTGAGAAGAGAGGTGTGAAGGACAACAAGTTGGCAGAGTAATGAGTTTTCTGGCCACTTGATTGAATTAGTGAATGACTCACTTCCAGGTATATCCAGGAGAATTAGCACATTTCCACCCGAACTCACTGTCCAAGGAGGTCCGCATACCAAAGAGGTGTGTTTCTTGGGGATTTGAAAAGACCTCTTCGTTAGGTTTTGAGCAAAACCTTTGCTCGGTCTGTTTCTGGGAAAGTCCAAGACTACTTCTAACTTCATGAAATGTTAATAAATAAGCCAATTGATGAAATATAGCCAATTGATGAATTATTGAAAGGGTGAGCTGTCAGGGCAGGTACCAGAACCAAAATGTATAGTGTAGATACATTCATTGTCACTTGTGCAAGCCATGGCAAATTGTAAAACTGTATTATACACATGTCATGCCATGCACTAGCATGTAGCCTTATCAAACAAATATTAAAATTGGTCATATTTTGAAAGTGAACATGCAAATATGAATTAGAGTTAGACAGAAACATACAGACTAGGGTTAGACAGGCAATGGTGACATTGTAGCCTTGAAAAGAATCTATTCTACAGACATTTGTAATATCTCTTATCTTAGGACTTTTTCAGATGCATGAAATATACCGCAAGCAGCCTCGTCGCATTGCGAGGCTGCTGCGCTGCAGAGCGTCCATTTCGTATGACGCTCGCCCCTGGCTGTATTGTTGTGGTACCGCGAGGAGAGTTGAGTGTCATATTTCTTCGATTTTTAAGAACGATCAACTAGTAGATTGCATGTCGTCCTCTAGGAGTTTAGGCACCACATAAATATGGTAACTTCCTGGTTTGTTCACACCCACACTCTTCCTGCATCAGGTAGCCTTTCCTTTGATCTCTGGGGTCTCATCTGCTCTTACACCTCTTTCCACCCACCCCGCCTGTCGTCCATGAAGCATATGTGATGAGCGCTATCTCTGGGTGAGATGCTTCAGCTTTCCTGATACCATGTAGTACCCGTTCTTTTCTTACCTTTCTCAAGAAGATAAACTTGTGTTCATTATGCACAGGTATCCATGAGTAAAATTACTTTTATATATCTAAGCTTTTATATACCTTATATATAAGACACTGTGCAGATCTGGGTGATCTTAGAGGATTTTATGAAGATCTTAAAGCAGTGTTTGGACCTACTTATCAGGTCCAAAGCTTCTTATACAGTACAGATGGTCAAACATTAATTACTGATAAAGCCTCCATCCTGGATCAATGGGCTGAACATTTTCAAAGTCTCTTTAGTGCCAACTGAGTAGCCCAAGGCTCAGCTATCCAACATATGACACAAAAACCAATGAAAAATGAATTGGACATAGCTCTGACTTTGGAAGAGACCCTTAAGGCCATACAGTAGATGAAAAACAGCAAGGCAGCTGGGATTGATGGAATCCCACCAGACGTTTGGAACCACAGAGGTCATGCATTCCACGATAAATTCCACAAACTCCTTGTGAATTGCTGGGGAAAAGGGGAACTGCTATCAGATCTCCAAGATGCAGTCATCATCACCCTGTACAAGAAAAAAGGAGCAAAATCCGATTGCTCAAACTATCGAGGCAAAACACTGCTCTCTATTGCTGGAAAAATCCTTGCAAGGATACTCCTGAACAGATTAGTTCCTGCTATTGCAGAAGAACTTCTCCCTGAAAGCCAATGTGGCTTCAGAGCCGAAAGGAGTACTACAGAGATGGTATTTGCCCTTAGACAACTGCAAGAAAAATGTAGGGAGCAGAACAAGGGTCTCTATGTAACATTTGTTGACCTCACCGAAGCCTTCGACACTGTGAGTAGAAAACGTCTGTGGCAGATCCTGGGAAGACTGGGATGTCCCCCCAAATTCCTTAAAATGATTATCTTGCTACACAAGGGCCAGCGCGGTCAAGTCAGATACGGCAATGCTCTTTCAGAGCCCTTTCTAATAACTAATGGAGTGAAGCAAGGTTGTGTTCTTGCTCCAACTTTATTTACAATCTTCTTCAGCATGATGCCCCAAAGGGCTATGGTAGAGTTTGAAGAAGATGACAGCATCTATATATGGTACTGTACTGATGGTAGCTTGTTTAACTTAAGCCGCCTGAGGGCTTGCACCAAGACTCTAAACTATCTAGTCCTTGAGCTACTCTTTGCTGATGATGCTGCCCTTGTTGCCCACACAGCAGTTTTGCAGTGCCTAACATCCTGTTTTGCAACAGCTGCAGAGCTGTTTGGGCTGGAAGTCAACCTGAAGAAAACGGAGGTTCTTTACCAGCTTGCACCACAGGATGAACACCATCATCCCCACATTGCCGTCGGCAAATCTGTGCTCAAGTCCATTCAGCAGTTCACCTACCTGGGAAGCATCATCTCCTCAGATGCCAAGATTGACAAAGAGATCAATCACAGATTAGCAAAGGCATATATCACATTTGGAAGACTTTACAAAAGAATCTGGAGTAATAAACACCTGAGGCGAAGCACAAAAATCAATGTGTATAGAGCCATTGTACTGTTTATTCTTTATGGATCCAAAACATGGGTCACCTATCGCCACCACCTACGACTCCTCAAACGCTTTTATCAGAGCTGTATACATACAATCCTAAATATACACTGGACTGACTATGTGATGAATGTTGCTGTCCTTGAGCAAGCAGGGATCACCAGCATTGAGGCCATGATATTGAGAACACAGCTGCGCTGGGCAGGGCACATTTCTTGGATGGAGGACCATCGCCTCCCCAAAATAGTACTCTACGGTGAACTCGCCACGGGTCAGCATAAGAGCGGCACTCCAAAAAAGCGATACAAGGACTCCCTGAAACAACATCTCAGGCTCGGCCAAATTGATCACCAACAATGGTCCGCCCTGGCCTCACATCGGGAGGCATGGAGATGCACTATCCACAATGCCGCAGCCTTATTTGAGAACTCGCGCTGAACAAGTCTTGAAGAGAAACGACAACGCAGGAAGAATCACAACCCGGAAACATCACCCAAGGAGACCTTCCGCTGTGCTTTCTGCAACCAGACTTGTTTATCGTGGATTGGCCTTTTTAGTCATCAGTGCGCTTGCAGAAAGTGTGGGATGAGTCCTTCCTGAATCTTCGTTTGAGAAGAAAAGCCAGAGAGAGAGAGAGAGAGAGAAAGAGAGAGAGAGAGAGAGAGAGAAGACTAAGCTTGATTTCTTTCTCTGCTCAATATTGGAGGTTATCAGACTAGGCCCTTTAAAATGTTCTTTTGCCTGCATTTAAAAAAAAACACCCTTTTTATGCCAGCAAAAGAACACTCCCTACTACACTTACCTTCCTTCCCATACAAAGGCTTCCATGGCAATGAAGAGGAAGTGAATGGAGCTCTGTTCACTTCCTCCTTTGAAGTCCCACGGATTCTTACGAGACTTCATCACACAGGAAATTCAAAAAAGAAAAAGAAAAAGAAGACATAAAAAGTTACACAAAGCACATACACACACTTTAAAAGTCCCAAGTAACCTGGGGAGGGTCATGAAAAGATCAAAACTTACCTGGATGTCCGGATCTCACCTGAAAGTGTTCACGCCGGACTGGCCATTCTCACTGCAGTGACAGGATTTAAATGGCCCAAGGTTTTGCATGCCGGTAATGCCGGCACCAAAACAGAACTGGGGGCTCTATTGACGGCTTCAGCCATCAATAAGAAGAAATGCCACCATAACGCTATAACAGAACATAGAAGTACGATGTCGTCTGATATTGGCATCCTTTTGTATTCTGCTGTTGCTCTGCTGGCACCACATTTGCTGCATCTGATAATCTCCATTGTGTGTGGGGTGGAGTGGGGTGGTGAACTTTTGCCTAGCACATCAGATGCTTTGCTTGAGAGATCCACTATAGTTCTAGAAGTATAGTTCTATTTCCCTTTGTTTTGATTAATAATGTTGGTTTGTTTTGTTTCTGGAACATGGTCTTCTTCTTCCTTTTTGGGAAGTTTAATAGTTTCTTTCAAGTGACTGAAAGAAACACAAAGAGAGTTTGCTGAAGTGTACCAACACATGCTAATAGGATTAAATTCAAGCACAGAAGAGAGGGTAGTGAATTCCGGTTACCATCCTAATCTTGGTAGCAGATGGTTCTGATCTTCTCTTTGTTCCTTTGTTATGAGATTATCAGAAGCAAAGGAATCTTTCAAATTAAAGATTTGTTTTGAGTTCCATTTGTACCTATATTTCATAGTTTTAGAATGGAAAATAGTACATGAATATTCCTCCGCACATACCCTTCGACTGTCTTGATTTGGTAGGGACAATCCTCTGTCATCTACTTTTTCAGCTGCTTTTCCATTGTCCCAATTTCTCTCTTCTCCTCCCACTTCCCTCCTTTGTTCCCAGTTTACTTCAATTGCTGCAAACTGAATTCAAAGTAGAAAAGTAATTTGCACTCAGTTAACTCAGCTGGGGAGAAGTGGAGAAGAGGGAATGGAATCTTACCCTTCCCCATAAGCCCAAGTAGAAGCAAACTGCTACAACCTCTCCTAGTTTGTCTGTTCTTCCTCATTAATAACCTTTGCCATCTTGACCACACTCTGATGTTGCTTAGAATCACAGAGCTGGAAGAGACCACAGAAGCCATCCAGTCCATCCCCTGCCATGCAGGAACACACAATCAAAGCACTCCTGACAGATGGCCATCCAGCTTCTGTGTAGGTCACATGTGTTCTGGGTTTTCATCTGTGAAATGCTGTAAGGTATGTATTCAGCTACTTGTGAATTGACGGGAAAGCTTAAAAGCAATTAGGAGCAAAGATTCACATATAAACTCTGTCCCCACCTCTCCATCTGTGGGTGTACCGCCTCATTCAGTCACAAAGAGGCTAGTATGCTGGTTCAGACAAATGCATTTAGAAACCCTCTTTGAAAGAATCATAGACTCATAGAGTTGGAAGAGACCACTAGGGCCATCCAGTCCAACCCCTTGCCATGCAGGAATACCCAATCAAAGTATTCCCAACAGATGGCCATCCAGCCTCTGTTTAAAAACCTCCAAAGAAGGAGACTCCACCACACTATGAAGCAGCAGTGTATTCCATTGCTGAACAGCTCTTACTGTCAAGGCGTTCTTCCTAATGTTTAGGTGGGATCTCTCTTCCTGTAGTTTGAACCCATTGTGCCATGTCCCAGTCTCTGGAGTAACAGAAAACAAGCTTGTTCCATCCTCAGTATAACATCCCTTCAAATATTTAAACATGGCTATCATGTCACCTCTTAATCTTCTCTTCTCCAGGCTAAACATACCCAGCTCCCTAAGCCGCTCCTCATAGGGCATGGCTTCCAGACCTTCCACCATTTTGGTTGCCCTCCTCTGGACATGCTCCAGCTTGTCAATATCCTTCTTTAATTGTTGAACTCTTCTAGCTCATGTGTTCTTCTTTGTGAATAACTTTTGCTATCTTCACATTACTCTGATGTTGCTTGGCCACGTTTGTTCATCGTGATATGTAAGAAGGTATGGAATTGTAATGTGAAGCCACATGTGAGTGGCTACAACAGATCTGTTTATGATGTATTCTCTCTCTGGCTTTTCTTCGCAAATGAAGATTCAGGAAGGACACATCCCGCGCTTTCTGCAAGCGCGCTGATGACTAAAAAGGCCAATCTGAGATAAACAAGTCCGGTTGCAAAAAGCACAGCGTTGTCGTTTCTCTTCAAGACTTGTTCGGTGTGAGTTCTCAAATAAGGCTGCAGCATTGTGGATAGTACGTCTCCATGCCTCCCGATGTGAGGCCAGGGTGGACCACTGTTGGTGATCAATTTGGCCGAGCCTGAGATGTTGTTTCAGGGAGTCTTTGTATCGCTTTTTTGGAGCGCCCCTCTTACGCTGACCCACGGCGAGTTCACCGTAGAGTACTATTTTTGGGAGGCGATTATATAGATTAACTGGGTGTATAGGATGGAAATGTTCTCTACTACTCCTTGAGGTAATTGATTAAAGTGATTGAAGTGATTTTTTAACTGTAAAATTATGGATTAACTACACTGAATAATGTATAAATGACCAGTTAGTCACATGCAATAAAACACAATTTCTATTTTTTTCTGGAGAATACTATAAGCTGCAGAAATGGAATGCTTTTTAAAAGCCATCAAGCTAATTCACTATTTAACAAACAAAGAGAAATAGTTCAGTTTGCTGCAATACTAACAGCAGTATCTCATATCTCCACCAGATTCTGTATAGTCATGTTTGGGTGTTGCTCGTTCTGTCTGAACTTTTTGCTAATGTCAATTACATAAGCAGAATTCCAAGGCATTGATGGATGCAGGTGTTAAACCCTCATTCATATGAGGAAACTTCAGAAAATGTGTAATCTGTGGTTAAGGTTAGCTATAAATTCTGATGTGACATTGTCTAGGGACTTTTTAAAAAAAAATCTTAAGAACAAAAGCAGCAACAAAACACCATAGGACTTCATGCATCTGTAAATATAATTTCAAGCTAAATCAAAACCTTGTACAAATCTTGTTAAAATGTTGGTTCATTGAATTTCAGATCTTGATGCAGTGAGATATATATCAGTGGCAGTATATCAACCAGACATGTTTATCATAGATTGGCCTTTGCAGTCATCAGCGCACTTGCAGAAAGTGCGGGATGAGTCCTTCCTGAATCTTTGTTTGTGAAGAAAAGCCAGAGAGAGAGAGAGATCTTGAAAATAAACAAACCAAAATTCTAAGGAAGCTCTGCAAGCTTTCTGCAAGAAGCACACAAACACAAACACCAGCCAATACTGTTTTATAATTTATATGGATTATAAGTCTAACAGAATGCAAAGGTATGAACAGCAGATATCTAACAGAGCAAGTCAACCCTTTCCAGAAAAGTGGGGAGAGGGGATAGATGAAGTGGAGTTACCTATCTGCTGGCAGAGGAGTGTTATGCCAGCAGGAAGTAGTATATTTCTCAGAGCTTGGGGATTTCTTTTTTTAAAAAATCACTCACAGAATCCCCCTACCTGCATTGCCTGTTGTCCAAATTCCAGTTACATCCATGGAATGATTTGAGGGTGTATCTACACTGCCAACAATGTTTTTTAATGGAGTATTGAAGAGGTAAGAAGGAGGCAGTCTTGCAGCTTATTTACACAATTAAAAACCTTGAATCCGCCCCCAAATTCCTCCAAATCTGCAGTGATCACGCCACATGACACACATCCTTTCCACCAAATCTGGGGCAATCAGACCACACAACGCACAGCCCACATTCAGGGCATTTCAGGGTATTTTGCCTTGATGAGTTTTGGGATTTAGGGTTTTCTCTGGCTTTTTGTCCACTGGTACTGCCACCGCCACTGCCACCATGACCATTTTAAAGCTCAGGAGGCAAGTTCTCAGCTGAAGGGAGAGGTTTTCTCCCTTGGCTCAGCAGCGCTGCTCTCTACTCACCCATCACTTGCTTCAAGCACCTTTTCCTGCAACAGGTGAGCAGGAGAGCAAGTGGAGGCAGCTCTTCTGCGACAGAGGAAGGGAGAAAATCTCTCCCTTCTGCTGCAAACTTGCCTCCTGAGCTTTAAAGTGGTTGCACCTGACAGGATCTGACCACTTGTGGCAGCGGTGGTGGTGTGCAGCAAGTGGTGGACAAAACTCCACAGGGACAGAAAGGACAAGTAAACAATGTCCCTGCAGAGAATACATTCTGCACAGGGCTTCAGGGCGAATGCAGGGGCACGAGGGACAGCACTCCATTTGGATTTTTGGTTCCACATGTAGACAAACCCTTGGTTCCACTGAATGCAAATCCTGTTTGTTCATATGTGAGTTCCTAGGATGCCACTCCCAGTGCTAGCCAGCAGCTAGAATAACCAGTTCCAGTTGGGTTGGAAAAGATGAGGAGAAAAGAGTGAAAGATTACATGGGGAGTGAGGTTGGAAAGAGTGTGAAAGGAAAGCAAGGGGCTGGAGCATATAGAAGCATAGGGATGCCTCCCTTACAGAGTACCTTACCCTGGTTGCAACAGCCTTTTTTCTTGTCAAAGGTCTATGCTTGAGTAAGACCACAATTACAATTCCATACCGGCTTACCTGAAAGTTTACCCACTGAATGTAATGACACTTACTCCTGAGTATAGGATTGCTCTACTGAAGCTATGCATATATTTGGGATCACATTGAATTACTCCACAGAGGAAAATGCACTTTATCTATATTCCACCAAAGTTCCTTGTGTATTATTTTTGTATTGATCAATCAATTGATAAATATACTGCATAACACACTGTTTAAGAATGGATGGGATGTATATTTTTCTGTTCAAAAATACAGCAGAGAAAACTCAGTCACTCAATAAAATCTTAGGGCTTGTCTACATGTGAGCCAAAAACTCTGAATGGAGTTTTCCCTACATTCTCCTGCATTCCCCCAAAGCCCTGCACTTTATTATTCTCTGCAGAGATGTGGGGTACCTTGCCTTCATTGTCCCTGAGGAGTTTCATCCAGCTGCTCCAGAGGCAGTTGCTGGCTAAAGAGAGAGATTTTCTCCGTTCCCCTGGCTTGGAGGTGCTGCCTCTGCCTACTGTCCTGCTTGCCTGTCACAGAAAGAGGCACTTGAAGAAAGTAATGGAAGCACTTGAAGGAAGCGACAGGTGAACAGAGAGCAGGTGGAGACAGAGCTGCTAAGCCAGGGGAAGGGAGAAATCCTCTCCCTTCAGCCAGGAACTGCCTCCAGAAATTTAAATGGTGGTAATATCGGTGGTGGTGATGGTGGCAGTTGCGGCAGCAGAAAACTTCAAAACCCACACATGCCACATCTAGGTAAGATACCCCCAAATGTTGTGAATCTGGGCCATGAAACATATGGCCGGATCACCCCAGATTCAGGGAAAAGGCCATGCCACATATGGGCTAATTGCCACAGATTCAGGGGCATACACATGGGGATTCGGGGGTTTTGACAGTGTAGACAAGTCCTTGATTTGTTAATGCTGAGTTTTATTTGACAAGGAAATTGGGGATTTATACCTGTTCCTGTTAATGCTTGTAAAAAAATATTTATTCTGCTCCTTCCTTATATTAATCTATTACTAACATGTTCATGTGATTTCGGACCACTGAAGTGGTTGTCACTTATTAATGTAAATACTCTTAAAAACATAAGGATTCTATTTAAATTGCACACACAGAGCATCTGCATTTTTTTTCATCAGTATACATGCTGTCCTAGAATTTAGCTGGGCAAGAGGAATACTGGTCTCCCTGGCAGCACTCTTTACTAATTAATGAACTATTGGTTCCCAGGATATATCAGTCCAGAGTAAATTTCAGTAGTAACTTAGCCCGTTTCCTTCTTGATGGGTAGATTGGTGGCAGACAGGCTGGAAACTTACAAGAAATAATGATGATGGTGGTGGACTGAAACTTCAGCCATCTTTGACAACTGAAAATGCTGGCTGGGGGAGAAGGGAGCTAGAGTGTAGCAATCCTTGAGGGACAGAAAGGCTTTTCTTAATGGCTAATTTAAACAGGAAGGATGTACAAGTCTGCCATATGCATCCCATGATATGCTTTCCATTTCCCCAAGTGTTAAGAAGCTCCATAGGCAGCACAAACCAAATTGGTGAGGGATGGGGAAATAGTGCTGGGGTGCATTTACACGGACAAATATTCCTCTAAATATACTGCAAAGATAGCTCATCGTTCACACGGGTCGAGGCACAGCATCGCCTCATTCAGAAGGGGGGAAGGTAAAACACCCAAATATAGCATGGCAAGGGATGTCACTACTTTTGCCGGTATATTTTCAATGTAGCGCATTATTGGCAGTGTAAACAACCATTCCGTTAAGGGCTACAGCAGAGCTGCATTGTGATTGGTTGCTATGATGCAGGAGTGGGTTTAAAAGAGGGGGAGTGAGGAAGGGAGAGTCAGTAGTGATTAGAAGAAATTTTGAAAAATCCTCTCTGCTATTTTGCAAGCCAGTTTGCAAACAAAAAGGATTCCCAACAATTTTCAGTCACGGAGCATTCCTGCTCCTCCTCTCTGTTATTTTGCAAGTATGCAAAGCTCGTCTCATCAGCTGTGATCCTGTGCTTGGGGGAGGGAGAGAAACCATTTCACTAAGGGCTGCAGCAGAGCTGCACTGCTGTTTTGACAGTCTGTTTATTTGGCTAGAAAATGCTGTTAAGCAAGGAGAAAAAAACCTTCCATTTGATTTGTGGGCAGGGAGCTCGGGGGGGGGGGAGAAGCAAAGAGTGACTGCCTCTACGCTGTTAAGCACACGGAGTTGGGGCCAGGGCAGACATTCCTATGGCATTCCTTTGTCTCCTCTCCAATGCTTGGCCATGCCCCCAGCACATTTGGCTGTGTGAATCTCAAAGTGGAAAAAATCAAAGAGCCACAAAATATAGCTGTGTAAACATATACCGTGTAAACTACCCACCACTAACTGCAGCTAGAAAATCTCAGTGTCAAACTACACATGATGCTAAATCCATTGTTGGAAACTACATTAGCGATTATTGTTGTTGTTTGTCTTCAAGTCATTTCTGACTTAAGGCAAACCTACCATGGAGTTTTCTTGGCAACATTTGTTGAGAGGGAGTTTGCTGTGCCTTTCTCTGAGGCTGAGAGAGTGTGACTTGCTTAAGGTCACCCAGTAGGTTTCCATGGCTGAGTGGGGATTTGAATAACAAACAGATAAGGCCTAAATATCCTGAAGGCATCAGATCCCATCTGATCTTGGAAGCTAAGCTTGGTTAGTACTTGGATGGCAAACTGTCAAAGAATACCATGTGCTCTGATTAAAGTTCAGAGGAAAGCTATGGCAAACCACCTCTGAGTTTTCCTTGCCTTAAAAACCCCTATGAAATTCATGATTTCAGCATAAGTCAACAGATGGCTTGAAGTCACGTACACACACAGAAAGGCACAATTCAAATGTGTGGGAAGTATATGAGGAAAGGTGATATTTCCTTCCCCTGTCATAAAAATCAATTTTTTTAAAAAATCCCTTCAGCTGCTGTTAGTCTCCTTTTGATGCAAAATGGAGTCCTACAAATAACAGTATTGGAGAGCTGTTGCCCCTCAAGATCATAGCTACAGAAGGAGAGTTATACCTCCTTTCCCTTCATATCACAGTACTGATAACATTCAGGTCTCCAGTACATACTATTAATTATAGAAGCCAGAAATCATTTATAATTATGCCTTTAGCCTCCAGTGGAGTGTGGCTCTCAGTTCTCACCACATCTCTTCAAGACAGCCAGAGCCAACTGCTGTTAAACCACTCTCTCTTGTTCTCTCTCTCTTTCACACCCACAACACACAAGCATGTCCTCTCCCTTAAACCTGGGTGTGGGGCACGTTTCTAGGATGGAGGACCATCACCTCCCCAAAATAGTATTCTACGGTGAACTTGCCGCAGGTCAGCGTAAGAGGGGTGCTCCAAAAAAGCAATAGAAGGACTCCCTGAAGCAACCTCAGGCTCGGCCAAATTGATCACCAACAATGGTCTGCCCTGGCCTCACATCGGGAGGCATGGAGACGCACTATCCACAATGCTGCAGCCTTATTTGAGAACTCATGCCGAACAAGTCTTGAAGAGAAACGACAATGCAGAAAGAATCACAACCCAGAAACATCACCCAAGGAGACCTTCTGCTGTGCTTTCTGCAACCGGACTTGTTTATCTCGGATTGGCCTTTTTAGTCATCAATGCGCTTGCAGAAAGTACGGGATGAGTCCTTCCTGAATCTTCGTTTGCAAAGAAAAGCCAGAGAGAGAGAGAGAGAGAGAGAGAGAGAGAGAGAGAGAGAGAGAGAGTCTGTCACATTCTATAACTGCTTAAGGGGAATATCATTCAAACAGACAAATTCCCTACTTAACAGAAAATAATCACAATTAGCTCCTATTGATAAGACATCAGCACAACATTAAGTACAAATTTGCCTAACAAGAAGCAGTTGGCAATAATCATAATTGAAACTGGCTATTAAACAGCTCAATAGAGTTGCATGGTCTCTAACGTTTCACAGATGGAAAACAGGACATCTGTGGCCAGGCAAAGTCAGGGCATGGTCAACATGACAAAAGTTATAAATGAGGAAGAACAACCATGCTAAGAGAGGCTGATACAGTTTGCTTTTGCCTGAGCCTACTGGGAAGGGCAAGATTCTACCCCTTCCTCTCCCACCTGCTCAGTTAATTGAGCACAAACTACTTTTGCACTTTGAACTCAATTTGCATTGAAGTAAGCGGAGGACAAAGTGGGGGGTGAAGAAAAACTGGGACATTTTAAAAGCAGGTTTAAAAGTGGGACAACAGAGGATTAATTGGGTCTGTCTCTATCAAACTGAGAAAATTGGAAGGTATGCGGATGTGTTGTGAACAGGAGTAGACAGAAGGAAGATCTCTGGGGGTTTTGCAATACACCTCCAAGGATTTGTGACTCCCAGTTACTTAATGGTAGCAGCAATAAAATTTCCTTTCTCCATCTAAATTACAGTTACAGTAAAAAAAAAATTGGGATAAGGAGGAATAGGTTTTCTGTACCATAGGAATGTGAGTACTGTTTAGTTTCAGTATCCAAGGACAAAACAAATTCCTGTGCTCCTAATAGTCAGAATTATAAAAAGGAAAAAGAACTTCCCCAAAGCTGGAGGAATATTATGCAAAAAAGATAAAATCATATTTTTTCATGCCCATGAATAATTCCCATCACTATTTCATAGAATCATAGAATTATAGAATTGTAGAGTTGGAAGAGACCACAAGGGCCATCCAGTCCAACCCCCTGCCACACAGGAAATCACGATCAAAGCATCCCCGACAGATGGCAATCCAGCATCTGTTTAAAGACCTCCAAGGGAGGAGACCCCACCACGCTCCGAGGGAGTGTGTTCCACTGCCGAACAGCTCTTACTGTCAAAAAGTTCCTCCTAATGTTGAGGTGGAATCTCTGTTCCTGGAGCTTGCACCCATTGCTCCGTGTTCCAGTCTCTGGAGCAGCAGAAAACAAGCCTGCTCCATCCTCAGCATGACACCCCTTCAAATACTTAAACAGGGCTATCATATCGCCTCTTAACCGTCTTTTTTCCAGGCTAAACATACCCAGCTCCTTAAGTCTCTCCTCATAAGGCATGGTTTCCAGACCTTTCACCATTTTAGTTTGCCCTCCTCTAGTCTGCTGGGACTTCTCCTGTTCTCCAGGAGTTCTCAAAGATTATTGCCAATGGCTCTGAGATTACCTTTGCCAGCTCTTTTAATACTCTTGGATGTAGTTCATCTGGTCCTTGATTTGATTTGTACACATGCTTCATGCACATCTGGGGGGATTTTATTAAATAAAGATTTTTAAAAATCAAACTGTATTCCAAACATAATTTGTTTTAGATGCATTAGATTTCCTCCTCTAATATAAGTGATAAATAAGAACTATGCTTCAGAGAATACTGAAGATGAATATTGGCCAGTACTCCAGGAGGAAGTTGTAGCAGCTTGAGCATTGGACTAGGGACTTTATCAGGCTAGCGGCTAAAAAATGCTGTAATTCCACTATTGAGGAAAGTGGAAACATAGTGGCATTATTACATTTATTATTGTACGTCACAGTAACTGCATGATACAATCACCATGGAATTATTACACAACCACCACTAGCACTTTAAGAATGGGATTTTATTTCCATGTGTCAGGAAACCTGTTTGGACTAGGGCTTACTTAGCCTAATTCCAGCCAGGTTCCTGTTGTACGCAGTAGGTCAGGGAATTGCTTATGTTGGGGGAGGGGTCTGGAATGTGAGTACCTTGAGCTTCCCAGGGTTGGAGCGTGAACTCTTACCTCCAAGGTCACACATCTGCTGAGGGCTTGGGAACGAAGGGGAGGAGGATGCTGGTGAGGGGGGTTGAGTCAAGTCTCTGATTTTAAACTCTACACTTTCTTTCTGTGAACCAGTTCTGCCAATATTCCTGGACCTGTTCACTTCTTTATCTCTGTAATAAAATGCTTTCACTAGTGATTGTTGTCTGAGTGAATTGAAGTCTGACTGGATCCTTACAGATTGGCAGAACTCCCTTTGCCTGTAGATGACTCCTGGTGCACCATGTCCCAGGAGCAGATCTCGCAGGAGATGGAAGAGTGTTCTGTTCATACCTCCCAGCACAAACAGGGCAAGCACCCTGGAGAAGGCAGCTTGGCTGAGGGTTCTGAGGAAACCGCCCAAGCCAGAAGGCCAGGGAGAGGCATGCAGACCCGCTTGGATGTGGCCAAGGGGTTGGAGGCAGCTACAGCACGGAGAGAGACCAGGGCCATGTCAAAGGAGAGATGGCCTTGGTGCCCTGACCCAGAGGAGTATGTCTGCGCTATGACCTGATGGTCCCAGTGCTGGGATGCCAGACCCAGTGGAGCTTACAGTATGGCCAGACCCAGGGGAGACTGGGAATCTGAACTGCAGGACATGCGCGAGGACATACAAGAGCTGAAATCTGTCTACAGAAGATCCTGGATAAGCTCAGTGTGATGGAGGCTGGAGCCCAGTGGAGGGGACCAGCTCAGGAAGCAGCAGTGGAAGCTGTAGAGGAAAAGCCAGAAGGGGGCCCGGGACTGGATTTAGCTTGGGCAAGATATCAGTGGTTCTCACAAGAAGATGCAAGTACACTTAAAAACTCCAAAAACCCCTGCATTAACAAATTAAGTGAACATTTAAACCTAAAAACATGCAAACAAAACAGGACAGTGCATAAAAAAAGGCATCCTGTGGATAGTTTTCACGTTCTCACCTGGAGGTTTTCTTGCTGGGAGTGGGGAGGGGGGAAAGAGGCCCACTCATTCCCGTGATTACAGCAGGACATGGTTTTGCACGCTCTTCAATACTGTGAAAAAAGTGATAATGAGAGCTATTGATGGGTTGTCACATCAATGAAAAGCGATGCCTTATTTGCAGCTGGAGCAGATTGACCACCCAAGGATGACAATGTTGTGCGATAGCAGGACCTGTTCATGCTACCATGATGTCGTAATTGTGCAATTTTTGCCATGTCTGATAAAGTCCTTAGATTTCTTCCTATAAAATAAATGATAAATAGGAACTATGCTGTCAGTTTTGTTTCAGAAAATACCGAAGATGAATATTGGTCAGTACTCCAGATGAAGGTGTGGTGGCTTAAGTGTTGGACTAGGACTCTGAAGAACTTGTTTTAAATCCCCACTCGGACATGGATACCCACTGGGTGACCTTAGACAAGCCACACTCTCTCAGCCTTAGTGGAAGAGAAAGGCAAACCCCCTCTGTACAAAATATGCCAAGAAAACTGTAATCGGTTTGCCTCAGGGTCATCATCAGTTGGAAACAACTTGAAGGAACACAACAACAACAACAACCCTAGAATGAAAACTGAAACAGATTTACTACTGACTTATGATCATGCTTCCTGTATTTGCACTGACAACAATTGCCCTTCTGTCCTTAATTTTACAGTTGAATGATGGAAATGATGTACAATGGTAGTATCTCCAGCCTGTATTCCCTCTGGTCCTGTCATCCATACCCTTGCTTCCTATAAAGAGCAGGATATCAGATATATCTCAAAGCAGAAGCATGGGAATAGGCAGAACTTCCAGGCAAAGCCTAGATCCTGGATTTAAGGACTTTTTCAAATGGGAGAAAAAACCCTGAGGAAGTTGGGAGAAGAACGGGGCTGTCGCACTTTCAGAGCCCTGTTTCAGACGATGCCATCCTCCTCCATCCTCCTCTGACCTCCTTCCAACCTTCCCCATGCTGCAGGGGAAGGTTTTCCATCAATAAAAAGCGGTGCCCATAGCACAGAGGAAGCATGGGGGAAGGTCAGGAGGAGGACGGAGGAGGACTTCATTGTCTGAAACGGGGCTTTGTAAGCGTGATAGCCCCGTTCTTCTCCTGACCTCCTCTGGGTTTTTTTACCCAGTCTGAAAAAGTCTTGACATAAAATTAAAGACATGGAAGCAATCTCTTCACCTGCAACATGACAAATTTAACATTTTTCTTGATTGCTAAATATATGCTATTAGTTTGATAGATAAAGTTTTGAGGACAAAACCTTTTTTTAAAAAACTGTGAGAAATCTATACAGGTTGACCTCTGTATCCATGGATTTGATATCCATGGTGTCACTTATCCATGTCCGGAAAAAAAAAATATGTTCATCTAGTCATTTCTAGGTTCTCCAATGTTATTATATAGTCAACATCTGGTGGTAATCTCATTGAAAATAATAGGGTTCCCTATTATCCATGGTTTCAGGAGTTCGCAGGGGTCTTAGAACGTATTCCCTATTGATACAGGGGTCAACCTGTAATAAGAAATAATAAATGTTACCTACTGTTTCACACATTTTAAGACAAATATTAACCAATATTTCATAATCTCTGATACATCACTAAAAATTAATTTTGATTTATCTCATCTTCAATCTTGCCATTCCAATAGTATATAAATAATAGACAACTGTTCTGTAAAAGAATTGTCTTTTTCTGACTCTACCATATATTCTCTATTTACAGCCTATTTTCACTGAAGAATACCCCACCCTTACTGGAAATGTACATTCAGGCAGTTGCTAATAAGTATACAATTACTTTTATATCTTCTGATTCCAATATTTCTCTTTTCACAGCAAAATCATACAATTAATGGATTGTACAGCAAAATATAATCTGAAATATTTTCAATTTAATATAAAACAGAAAGCCAAAACTTTTCTTAATAAATATGAAAAAAAGATGTATAAAATAGCCAAACTTGCTACTCTACATCTTAGGTAATTGGTAATATTATTCAGCTTGGGTAATCTTTAAAGAATCTGAGCAATTGGGTTGTATTTTTGTAAGGAATTATCAAATAGGAACAATGAGTTGTTTGTCTAAATTGTTAGGGAAATATTAAAAGAAGAATTTTAGATAAAGGTTCAGTTTGCAATATGGTTTGTGAATGTCTTTCAGCATAGAGGCTGTTGTTTTAAGAAAAAGCATTGGACATGGGTTAAGATTTCCCTTTCCCACCTTCCCAGCTATTTTATCAGAAATAAACATTTCAGGCAGCATAGGTGTGGACAGATGTAACTTGTTAATTTTAAACATGCAAGTATACTTTCCCCAGGGCTGTTTTTGTCCTTTGCAGTTATCCACCCCTACCTAATTGTGTTCATGAAGAAAATGAACAGGCAAGAAGACCTTACAGAAAATTAATATCTGTATTTGTTTAGTGAGTGATGAATGGCCATCTCACAGGCTCATCCTTGGGACTTTATCAGATGATCCTCTTAAAATGTTCTTTTGTCAGCATAAAACAATCAATTTCTATGCTGGCAAAAGAACGCCCCCCACAGCACTTATTTTCTCTCCTGGCAGAAGGCTTCCTTGGCAATGAAGGAAAAAGTGAATGAAGCCCCGTTCACTTCCTCTTTTGAAATCCCACGAGACTTTGTCACACGGGAAATTCAAACTTAAAACAAAAAAATAAAACATTAAAAGTGAAAAAAGCACATACACACACTTTAAAACATCCATGTAAACCAGGGAAGATTTAAAAAGTGCATCACTTACCTGGATGTTGCGATCTTACTCAGAAGTGTTCATGCTGGACCAGCCATTGATGCTGCATTCACGTGAGTTAAATGGCCCAAGGTTTCACACACCGGTAATGCCAGCACCAAAACAGGACAGGCAATCTATTCACGGCTTGTCCTGTCAATAAAAAGAAATGCCACAAGAATGACAGCAGAACGCAAAAGGATGATGTCATGTGATATTGGCATCCTTTTGCATTTCGCTGTCATTATTCTGGTGCCACATTAGCTGTATCTGATAATCTCCTTAGTGACAGTACAACGTGTGATAAAGTGATATCTGTAGCTCTGTATATTGTTTATCAGTTGTACTTTCATAGAATAAAGTAAATTTTATTGTGTGAACAACAAACTCTAATTGTATAGAAAAGTTATTAGATTCACCAATGGCTTGATATGATGAACAGAGGTCTGGCATTCAGAAATCAGGAGTTAAAGCTTGTAGTGTCATGGAGCTAAATGTTATCTGCTGCTAATTGATTGAGCCCATCTGATCTTGGAAGCTAAGCAGGCTCAGCCCTAAGTAATACTTGGATGGGAGACTGCCAACAAATACCAGGTGCTGTAGGCTATATTTCAGAGGGAGGAACCAGCAAAACTACCTCTGAGTATTCTTTGCCTAAGAAAACCCTATGAAATTCATGTGGCCACTAAAAGAACTGACAAATGATTAGAAGTCACATAGAAACAAACTAATCGCTTCAGATTTAACAGCTTTTGTTTAACCTACAGTCAACAGGGTACAGTTCAAAAGATTTTTTTTTTAATGTAACCAGTACAGGTTCCAAAAACCAAACACATTAAAATATAGCAAAATAAACTTCACACACAATGTACTTACCATTTAAACACTTTTTTCCTAAAGGAAATGTTGTTGTTGTTGTTGCTGTTTACCTTCAAGTAATTTCTGACTTCCGGTGACCCTAAAGCAAACCCATCACAGGATTTTCTTGGCAAGATTTGTTCAGAGAGGGTTTGCCATTACCCTCCTCTGAGGCTGAGAGTGTGACTTGACTAAGGTCACCCGGTGGATTTCCATGGCCAAGTGGGGATTTGAACCCCTGGTTTCCAGAGTTGTAGTCCAATGCTCCAACCACTATGGCCTTGTATAGATGGCCTATTTATCATCTTGGCTCTGCCTTTGAGCTCTGCAGTCATAACAACGCAGGACTTTTCCCCATTTTGTACCCAGGCAGTCCTCACAATGGCTGGGGCAAAGATGGGGCTAAGATGGGGTAAAGCCCCCCCCCCCCACAAAGACATACTAAAAAAAGTTTCTCTTCAGAAGAAACAGATTGTGTCCCAAAGGACCACAGAAGGCCCTATCGCCATGCTGGCCTGTCGCTGCAGCTGCCATCCATGTTGCACTCTCCGGATCCAGGAAGCAGGCCTGCAGCACATGTCTAGACTGGTCACATGCAGGAGGCCTAGCTCACCTGCTGCAGGCTTCCTGCCTGAATCGAGAAAGTGTGATGCAGATGGCAGTGGAGGCAACTGCAGAGACAAGATGGTGTGCCCGTCTGGACTCCATCAAGTTCTGTGCAGGTAACAGGGGAACAAGGGCCTGATCCGGTGCTGTAATATGCAGCATGGAGCTGGTGTATTCTGCCTGTGTAGATGAGGCCTACATCACACTGGCTATAAAGGAAATAATACTTAATTGGAAAATTGTACATTGTACACAGTACAATAGAAAACCATGTAGCTACAGGATATGTTGTGCCTAGTGTATCATGTATCTACTAGGTGCATAGGCAAAATATGAGGAAACAATGTCTCTTCCTCTTCTGGAGAGACTTCTGCCAACATTCCCATGAAAGACAGTGTGAGTCTTGATCTTATTATAGGACCTTTAGTCCTCTAGGTGTTTTGGCCTACACATTCCAAAATTTCTTATCATTTGTTGGAGCTTCTGGTAATTATGAGTCCAAAACATTTGAAGGACCAAAGAATCCCCAGACCTATTGTTGTTACTTAGGTAGAAGGAGTAATTTCAACAGCCACAAGTTTTTCTCCTCATTCGCATACCCAAAATTCCATAACCTACAGGAGATCATCCTATTTATTGAAGCCAATCAGTATTTGATCTTTAAGCCTCTCATTTGTACCCTGGTTATTTAAAGAAGCATGTTCCCAGGATCTTTGTTTTGTTTTGTTTTGTTTTGTTTCTAAAAGCAGAAGTTCTCATTAGCATTTGCAATGACTTCTGGAAAGGCTGGCTTGTCCATTATCTTTATTTATGATGTTTTTAAAAACTAGATGCAAACTGCCCTGCTAAAATACTGAATTGGTAACATTTATAAGGCAACTGGGAAAACCTGATAAACACTAAGGGGCTGCTGCATGCATTGTCAGAAATACATAATCTCCCATTTTGTCAATAGTTGGTGCTCCTTAGCTTTGGCGATAGCAGCACCTCTTAAATCAATACCTCCTGTTAAATTTTTAATGTCCTCCTGCCATTAGCTCATTCTCATGTCCCCTTGTTATTGCTTATCAAAGCAATTGGCCAGGCTGTGACCTTGACATTTTTCTCTCTCCTGCTGCCTTCCCTGGTTTTTCAGCAAAGCGCATGTTTCACTCAGATGAACAAGCACCAAAATCTCTTTCCAATGGCCTCACAATCTTCTTCCTGTTTCATGCCTTCAGGTGAATGCAGTGCATTGTTTAGTTAAAAGCAGAGCTACGAAAAGCTGCTTTTTTGGACTAAAGGTCCCAAAGCCTTGGGATTCAGGGAGCTGTAGTCCAAAAGAAACTTTTCTAACCCCTGGCTATATAAAATGCATCTCATGAGGGTCTACACATTTCCCTGCGTACATAAAGAGTCAATAGTGCTTATTGTGATACTTTGGGCCTGTCTACACTGGCCAGAATATGCCACCTTCCAGCCAGTGTATTCTGACAATGGAGCTGGCCCAGATCCCCCCGATACTGTGACAAAACAGGCAGAAATCCACACATCCATGCTGGCTGGTATCGGTGGGCACCTCCAATGCTGGTGCACGTCACACTCTCTGAAGCCAGGAAGGAGGCCCTCAGCCTGCAGTCAAGGCTGGTCGCATGCAGGGGGCCTCAATCATGTGCTGGGGCCTTCTTCCTGGCTTCAGAGCAACATCAGTGGCATCAGCGCCCAGCAATGCAATCCAGAGTGCAGGTATGGACTCTTGCATTCCTGCCCAGGACCTGGCCCGGTTTTCCCGCATGACACAGGTTTTCCTGTGGGTTATTTTCAAACATTTTAGAAGTGTCTACCCCAGCCGCTGCCCCGCCAGCTTTGCCTTGGATGTCATCAAGACTGTCTGGAGGTGATTCAGGGCAAGAACCCTGCATCATTTGGACTGCAAGGCTCCAACACAGGAAGGGGGGGGGGACTGGGTAAATTGCCCATCTAGACAAGCCCTTTGTGTTCTTGTTAAGGTTCCCAGATCTCAGGGTCTTACACTAACTCTTAGGGCTTGGACCCACTTTTAGAGGTCTCAGGATGAGGAGATGAATTTAAGGGCAAGAACACTGCCCTGAAAAGAAAGGTGTTTGGTTTTTTGTTTTTTGTTTAAGCTGTTGCTGCTGGCTGCCATTGCTGCAGGCTGCTTTGTAGTGGCTTCTATAGACTCTCCAAAGACCTCCTGTCTTCGTATCCTCCCTTTGCTTCATTTGTTAGATGTGTGTTTTTTATTTGAATGGAATGCTCTAAGCAATTGTAGTAGATACTGTACTTAATATATAATGATTAATGACAGCATTAGGTTTCAGGTTTTGGCTATGAAATGCCATGGACTCCCTTTAGAGGCATGGCTAGAAAGGACAATGGTGATGAATGTCTCCAAAATTTACTCTCATACCACTTGGTGTAAGGAAGCCAAGAATGTGCAAAACCAGCATGACATTTCCCCACACACTACAGAAACAATGCAGTTTGACACCGCTTTAACTCCCATGGTGCAATGCTGTGGAATTCTGGGATTTGCAGTTTTGTGAGACATTTAGCCTTTTCTGTCAGAGAGCTCTGATGCCACAACTACACATTCCTGGATTCCATAGGATGGAGCTATGATAGTAACAGTGGTGTCAAACTGCACTATTTCTGCAGTGTGTCAGCACCCCCAATTATCTTTTTAATGCTAAAGAAAACTAACTCTGGATGATTTCCCCTGGTTTTTTTTCTGGGCTGTGAGGCCGTGTTCTGGAAGAGTTTCTTTCTGACGTTTCTCCTGCATCTGTGGCTGGCATCTTCAGGGAATGGTTGTGTAGGAATGTGTGGGAGGGAGGTTATATACTGTGAACCCCTGTTGGGGAGGATATGTGAATTTGTGTATTTGGATGGCTAGTTTCCAGGTGGAGATATGCAAGGAGGATTAGTGGCTGTTTGGCTAATGGTTGGTTAATGGTTCATCATCTGCTGGAAATCCCCCTGTCCCTGGGTGGAGTTCACTTGCAAGTGCTGAGTTTTGATTTTAGTGTTCTTCAGGACTGGCAGCTAGATTTTGTTTACTTTTAGGGTTTCTTCTTTTCTGTTGAAGTTGTCCAGTTGTTTGTGGATTTCAATACCTTCCCTGTGCGTTCTGACATGATAGTTGTTGGCCTGGTCCAGAATTTCTATGTTTTTAAATAACATTTTGTGTCCAGGTTGGTTTATAACATGTTCTGCTACTGCTGATTTTTCTGGCTGGCCCAGTCTGCAGTGTCTCTCATTTTCCTTGATTCTTGTTTGCACACTGCTTTTAGTGGTCCCTGTGTAAACCTGTCCAACAGGGGTTCACAGTATATAAACACACACTCCTACCCAACCATTCTCTGAAGATGCCAGCCACAGATGCAGGCGAAACGTCATAAAGAAACTCTTCCAGAACATGGCCTCACAGCCCGGAAAAAAACCAAGGAAAATCTATGGAAACTCTTCCAGAACACGGCCTCACAGCCCGGAAAAAAGCCAAGGAAAATCTATGGATGCTGGCCGTGAAAGCCTTCGACTTCACATTAACTCTGGATGCAAAAAATTCTTCTCCAGGCACCTGCTTAGTTTACCGTGTGATTAAATAAATGCTAGGGTGAGGTTAACTAAAGAACAAATGATAGTAGTTTGAAAATGTGGCAAACATGCACTGCATTCTGTGCTCTGGGGCAGGAGAAGACTGCAAAATGGCTTGCAATTCATTTGTCAGTAATATTCATGCACGTCCAAGCAACACCCTAATTTCAAGACCAACCAGTCTATGTTGCAAATCAGCTGACATTCATTTCAGACTCCCTTTCATGTCATCCTATTCTATCCCCATTTTGATGATACTTTTTTTTGTTAATTGGTTTGTTTCACTGCTCATTCAGAAAACACTCATATGACTGCAAGTCATACTCAACTCTGTCTCCAATTCCTAAACAACAACAACTGTTTGCATATAGCTGACTCACAGAGAAGGCCTTTATTGAAGAATGTTTGAACAAATAAAAATTTCAAACAGGTTTGCCATCTGTTCATAATGTTTAGAGACTGTTTTTTCAGCAGCAATGTCCACATATAAATGGATATGAACAGACTTTGTCTACATTTATAATGTTGCCTTCAAAATGTATGTGTATGTATTTCTATTTTTGTGTGTGTATATAAATATATGTGGTGAAATTAAAATTACTTAGCTTTGCAGATATTTTCAAAAATGATGTTTGAGCAAAAATGAATTCATGAAACAGCAAAGAATAAAAACATGTATGCTATCCAAATGTTATGACCCTCATATAGGTAAACTGCTTTGATGATATTTAATGGAAACTGCTATTTCTATTATACAGTATATGCACTCTAAACTAAATTGCTACATGGCAAAATAAAAGCACTATAATGACATTTGAGGAGTAGTTACTAGTATTGCAGTTTGCAAGTTAATAATTAAAATCATCTGACTACAAGCCCATGATTATACTGCATTCACAATAAGCTCTTTGATGTTCTCCATTTTACTGATGCTAGGATGGAGCAAACTATCCATAGTGTATTAGGCTAAAAGGTGGAAACCATAGTTCAAGGCATATGTTCTGGTCATGCTGAATGATAATACATCAAGGGGCTGGAAAAACTACTTTCTTGGACTGAATCTTCCAGAATACACTAGTCAGTATGGCCACTGCCCATGGTGGCTAGGGCATTCTGGAAGTTCTGGTCCAAAAAAGTAACTTTTCCAAGTTGTGCATAAATCTGTCTTTGAACTGTGTGTACTGGTGGCTGCTCTACAAACACAGGTGTTGCAACTATAACAGGGTGCCTGTTTCTTCCTCATGAAGGTGAAGACATTTTTTGCAGGGAGAGAGCTTCCATCTTCCCCAATCTTTGTGGCATATTCTTCCCAAGATACTCTACAAATTCAAAGGATGCCCAAATGTCCTCCTTCCACCCACTGAATGAGGGGCAAGTCAGCTGGGCTGGGGGGTGACAGTAGGCTGGAAGTTTGTAAAAGTATTTCCCAGCCACAGCCCTACTTGTTTTGGCTTCTGCTTTCCCCTGGCTTGGATCAAGTGACATGGAGTTGAGAGCAGAAGGATCGAGAAAACCATGTGGACCAAGAGCAGCTAAATAGCTGGTGAAAAAGAAGACTGGATGAGGCTGAGAACCCTAAGTGGACCCGATGTTGTCACAGAGGGCAAAACAGAGCAGTGGACTGGAGGTGTCTAGAAGGGATTCCTGGTATCCTCGGGAAATTAGCACCACACTTTTATCCAGAGCCCTTTTGAGCTAGCTCCACAGCTTTTAAAAAAGTTATTTTTCAACTATTCCTAGCTGAAGCCTCCTGTACTCACATTTCCTCTTTGAGATCTATGTCAGTGCTAGTACCTTTTTTCCCTAGTGAGTGAGGGCTGTACTCAATGAGCAGCACAGAAGATAGAATGTTCCTGCTGCACTGTTGCTTTTCTTTGGAGTGCAGCAAGCCCCTAAGAGACAGCCTTCACTCTGGCCTCCTTTGGGTGAGGGGGGCTAAAGGTTTATCTTGTACTTGCTTACCTGTAGGTTAAAGACCAGTCAATGGTGGTGTGGGGCTGAGATTTGCCTACAAGCATGTATGGCCAACACCCTCCTTTGCCCAGTTTGTGCTATCAATAGCTTCCTCTCTGTTCATCCCTGCCAGTCTTCTAAACAACACCAATCAATTTCTCTCATGTCAGATGGTTTTGTGAGGCCTGTCTTATGGTCATAGCAAATTGGAGGGGGTTTCCTTTAGGATTAGGGCTGTCACCACAACTCAGAGCTTGGGATGCCTGCCTCACATATCAATGCCATTGACAAAATTGCCTGTCTTGGTCTTTAACTTGCCCTAGGCTTGGATGTACGCTGTAATTTCCTGTCTTTCACATTAACATCCACTTAAAGTTCATATGGATCTGCACCCAGAACTTCTAAGCCATACAGTATGCAGTTTTGACTGGTTAGGAGCCAGAGTAACTGCCTGTCCTGCTTTAATCTCATTTAATCAGATATTATGTAGTCAGTGTCAGGCATTATGAAGAAGTCTACTTGTTACTGTAAATAAGTTACTGTCTATTGTGATTTGCTGATATCTTTCTTTTTCAAACTATTGTGTCCTATGATTATTTGTGAAACATGTTTTTACAGTTCCAAAGTATAATCTGAAAGGAAATTCTGGACTTTAAGTGAAAGTACATTGTAGCAACCAAGAAGGAAAATGTTCATCATGCTCTCATGAGACAAGTTTTGGCTCAGAAGACTAGCTATGGAGGGAACTCTGAGCACAGAAGTGTGTTTGGCTGGAAATGTGTCTTGGATGAGTAATAACTCTAGCTTGGAAAACCTCTGGCTTCACAGACAAAAGAAAAGGGGAAAGAAAATTTAACTGGAGAATAGGCAGTCAGGAGGGAAAAAATCTTGTATCCTCTTTCCAACACTGAGCACCATCTCAGTTTTCCTCTTTATCCATTGAAAAGTGAGGAAGATGACATGCTCTCTCGACCCTTGCCCATCACGGCTGGTTGTCCAGGGGGGTGATGCATTGATGGCCTTTCTTAAGGAGACCATCAATGCGTCCCTTAGGGAAGGAGTTACACCATCTTGTTTAAAGGAAGCGGTTGTGAGACCACTTCTAAAGAAATCTTCCCTGGACCCGCTGGACTTGAAAAACTATAGACCGGTTTCCCATCTGCCATTTTTGAGCAAGGTGATCGAGCGGGCTGTTGCTTCTCAGCTCCAAGGGATCTTGGATGAAACCAATTTTCTAGATCCATTTCAAACTGACTTCAGACTGGGATTTGGGGTGGAGACTGCCATGGTTGCTCTGGTAGATGACCTTTGCCAAAACATTAACAGGGGAAACGTGACCCAGTTGGTACTGTTGGATCTCTCAGCAGCTTTTGATACAATAGATCACAGCATCCTTTTGGAACGCCTGGGAGAGTTGGGGATTGGAGGCATTGTACTTCAGTGGTTCCGTTCCTTCCTCTCAGGTAGATTCCAGAGGGTGATGATCGGGGACAGTTGCTCATCAAAAATAGAGCTTAATTGTGGCATCCCTCAGGGTGCCATCCTGTCCCCGATGCTCTTTAATATCTATATGAAACTGCTGGGAGAAATCATCCAGAGACATGGGGCAAGGTGTTATCAGTACACTGATGACACCCAAATATATTTCTCCATGTCTCGGTCATCAGCCATGATGACAGATGGCATTTCTCCCCTCAGTCACTGTCTTGTAGTGGTAATGGACTGCATGAGGAAAAATCAACTCAGACTGAATAATAATAATAATAATAATAATAATATTTATTTATACTCCTCCCCTCTGTTAAAACAATCAGGGCAGCTTACAAAAATTAAAATACAATACAGATAAAAATCCCTAAACACCCCCCAACCCCACCCTCCCCCATAAAAAAAATTAAACAAATATAAATTAAAAAGCAACTGATCTAAAATCACAGTTAAAAACAATAAATACAATAAATAGCCAGCGGACTAAAAGAGGCCAGGATCCCCTGAGGCCGGGATCTAATTAGGAAAGGCCTGCTGAAAGAGATCCATCTTTAGTGCTTTTTTAAAGCTACTCAGGCTTATCATCTGATGGATCTCGTTCGGCAGGTCATTCCATAATTTGGGGGCGATTACCGAAAAGGCCCTCTGGGAGGTTGCAGACAGCCTAGATTTTTGTGGCTGAAGCAAATTCCTCCCAGAGGACCGGAGTGCGCGGGGAGGATTGTATGGGAGGAGGTGGTTCCGGAGATAAGTTGGACCCAAGCCATTTAGGGCTTTAAAGGTAATAACCAACACCTTATACTGGGCCCAGAAACTGATAGGCAGCCAGTGGAGAGATCTTAATACCGGAGTTATATGGTCTCTCCGAGATGTTCCCGAGACCACTCTGGCTGCCATATTTTGTACCAACTGAAGTTTCTGGACCAAACATGAGGGCAGCCCCATGTAGAGCGCATTGCAGAAATCTAGACGAGAGGTTACCAGCGCGTGCACCACAGTCTCGAGGTCCCTTATTTCCAGGAAATGGCACAGCTGGCGTATCAGCTGAAGCTGATAACAGGTGCTCCTTATTGTTGCATTCACTTGACTAGTCATCTGAAGTGATGAATCAAGGAGCACCCCCAAACTGCGAACACAGTCCTTAACGGAGAGCGTGACCCCGTTCAGGACTGGAGGTTGCAACCCAACTCCTGGTTTTGGGGCCGCTACCGTGAGCACCTCCGTTTTGTCTGGATTTAATCTCAATCTGTTTTTCCTCATCCAGCCCATTACTGCTTTAAGACAATCATTAAGAGGAGAGATGCCATCGGAATTCGAGGCCGACGCTTGGGACAAGGAGAAATAGATCTGGGTGTCATCAGCGTACTGATAACACCCAGCCCCATAACTCTGAATAATCTCACCCAGAGGCTTCATATAGATGTTAAACAGCATCGGGGACAGGATGGCGCCCTGCGAAACACCACAAGTAAGCTCCTTTCTGCTGGAGCAGCTGTCCACGAGCAACACCCTCTGGGACCTGCCCGAGAGGAAGGACCGGAACCACTGGAGCGCAGTGCCTCCAATTCCTAACCCACTCAAGCAATCCAAGAGGATGCTATGATCTATCGTATTGAAAGCCGCTGAGATGTCTAAAAGCACCAACAGGGACACATTACCCCTGTCGATGCTTAGATGCAGGTCATCGGTCAAGGCAACCATGGCAGTTTCAACTCCAAATCCCATCCTAAAGCCAGTTTGAAATGGGTCTAGATAATCGGTTTCATCCAAGCCCACTTGGAGTTGAAGCGCAACTGCCCTCTTGATCACTTTGCTCAAGAAGGGTAACATAGAAACCGGCCTATAGTTGTTCATGTCCAGGGGGTCAAGGGAAGATTTTTTCAGGAGCGGCCTAACAGCTGCTTCCTTTAAACAAGATGGAACACACTCTTCTCTGAGGGATGCATTGATGATGTCCTTAAGGAACACCATCAAGGCAGTCCCCCCCTGGATGGCCAGCCATGAAGGGCAAGGATCGAGAGGGCAGGTCGTCTTCCTCACCCTACCAAGTAGCTTGTCCACGTCCTCGGTACTCATGGATTGAAATTCATCCAGTAAACTTACATCAATGGAGTTGCTGGACACCTCGTCAATTGTTCTTATAAACCAGAGCCACTCCGCCCCCCCCGCCCACTTCCCCTCACCTGCTCACTGACAGAATACCCGGCTGGGAGGGCCTGCGTCCACGTGACAGCGCTATCCTCTCCCAGCCAGGTTTCTGTGAAGCAAGCCAGGTCGGCATCCTCATCCAAGAGAAGATCGTAAATAATGTGAGTTTTATTCTTAACCGACCTGGCATTGCAGAAGAGCAAAGTAAGGTTCTGTGGAATGGTTGGTACACTCTCCAATCCATTCTGGGAAACAGGGTGAACTGAAGGTGGGATAGCTAACAAACAGCGATCCCGCCTTCTTTCGTAACATCTGTTCACTCTGTTCCGACCATACCTCCCTTTCCCCAGCACAACTCCAATTTCCGCCCCCATTCCATTCCCAGCCTCAGCTGACTCCAATTGCAGGCTTAGAGTCCTTCTGGCTGCTGGCTGGTGTTCCTGAGGGTATGGGAGTGGCTTAAGACGCCAACCACTCCTGGGCACACCCCCTCTCACTGCTGCTCTGTTGCCAAAAGTCTTCAAGGCCCACTACAGCCTTCTGGCCTGGTGGAGTGGGGTGAAAGGCTGCTGCAGGCTTGGAGAACCTCTGGCTTGCTGGCTCAAGAGAAAACGGAGGTGCTTACAGTAGGGGCCCCTAAACCTCGTATCGGATTGCAACCGCCAGACCTGGGCATGGTCATGCTCTCCACTAAGGACTGTGTTCATAGTTTGGGGGTGCACCTAGACTTGTCGCTTCACATGACTGCTCAGGTGAATGCGACAGTCAGGAGCACCTGTTATCAGCTTCGGCAGATAGGCCAACTGCACCCTTACCTTGAAACAAAGGACCTAGAAACTGTAGTGCATGCACTGGTAACCTTACGACTCAATTTCTGCAATGCTCTCTACATGGGGCTGCCCTTATACCTAGTTCGGAAACTACAACTGGTGCAAAATATGGTGGCCAGGTTAGTCACTGGGAAATCAAGATGGGAGCATATTACTCCAATCTTGAAATTACTTCACTGGCTGCCTATCAGTTTCCGAGCACAGTATAAGGTGTTGGTAATGACCTATAAAGCCCTACATGGCCTAGGTCCAACCTACCTAAGGGATCGCCTCCTCCCATATAATCTGCCCCATACCCTTAGATCTTATGGGAGGGGTTTATTGCAACCAATGAGATCTGATTAACAATAACCTCCCAGAGATCTTTTTCTGTTGCTGCTCCCAGACTATGGAATGCCTTGCTGGAAGAGATCCGTCAAGCAACCAGCATGGAGAATTTCAAAAAAAGCCATCAAAACGGCAGACCTTTTTTGAACAGAATAGACCATCTTAATGGATGCTTCTCTCTCTTTTTATGTTTTAATGTTTTATGCTTATGTTTTTATGTTTTTATGCGGGTAGTATTTTATATTACTAGTGAATTCGCCAATTATTTTTAAATATATGTACTATTATATGTAATTTTCAGAGGGTAAACTGCTTTAAGTTATTACTGTTGCTGTGGATGTCTTTGTTTTATATCCAATTGTTGTGAGCCGCTTTGATTGCCTAATAGGCAAAAGGCTGGGTACAAAAATAAAGTTATATTATTATTATTATTATTATTAAATTGCAAATATGATATTTTCAAATATTATTAACTAGGGAAAAATAGCTGAAGTAAAGTTCAAAAAGCTATTACTATTAAATGAGGAAACAAAGAATCACCCATTATAGACTCTGGAAATAAACTAATATGGTTTCTTTTTGGTTGTGGCCTTGTATAGAATTTAAGATTTTCAGAAAATGTTGACACTTTCTGGCACTGAATTTTAAAAGTTATACTGTGTGTTGTTGTTTTTATTATGTGCTTTCAAGTCATTTCCGACTTATGGTGACCCTAAGGTGAAACTATCATGGGGTTTGCTTGGCATGATTTGTTCAGAGGATGTTTGCCATTGCCTTCCTCTGATACGGTGTACTTACAATAAAACTTAAGTGCTGTACTGTTACCTACCCTGATAGCCCCCCATCTTGGAATATCTAATAATTGTCTATAGTTAATAATTTGGCTCAGTGTGACTATCCACGTGGTTGCAGGTAAACCAGAAACCCACAACTACCAAAGCAGGATTCATGTAAGACCAAGGGAGGGGTCTTTGAAAATTCCCTTGAAACCAAATACTCAGATCAGAACTTAACACCTGGGGGTGAGGTCATTCGCCAATACTCTCAATGTTAGCAGAGACCTTATTGCGTCCATCCTTCCTTCCCTCATCCCTTTCCAACAAAAAAACCTCACCTGTTCCTATTCAATTCAAAATCCATTGCCCATTAATGATCATTAACTCATCTGGAGAACCCTTTGTTCAATCCTGGGAAACTCCAAGAGACATTGTATTCCACTCAAAATCCTATCCCTTCAGGGGAATCATCAGATATAAATATAATCCTAAAACACCACCAAAAAGTCCACAGTTCCTCCTCCTACATCCATGCTGCCAGTTTGCTGTGAGATCCCCAGAACACATCTCTGGGAATCTTCTGCTGCATGCATCTCTGCTCCTCTGAGAGGTGTTGTATCACCCATCATCTCGTCACTCTATTCCTCTATCCAAATACTTCCTATTTTCTTCATTAGCCTTGTGTAATTGCTTGAAGCCTGAGTGTTTGCATGAATACTGTTGATATTAATTTCCAATAAAGATCATGTATTTGTACCTGTTCACTTAGAGTCTCCTCTGTTATTACCGGTATACATAGGTTTAAAAATCCCGCCATTGCCTAGCCTCTTGCATGCTAAGTTGAGTTAGTTAATTTCCCCAAATTAATATTAGGACAGTAGAGGGTCCCCACAGACCCCAAGCAATTTGCGTAACAGTGCATTAAAAATCCTTTAAAATAAAGGGATGGCATTCAATATTGGACTTATGTCTATGCAAGTGGATTTATGTCTGCGGAAAATAGAATTTATCTGTTTTGCAATGAGACTGATACAATAACCCATCTTTATTTATATGTATTACAATTCTAATGCTTGTCCTCTTCAATATAGTCCCCATTCACACTCACACACTGATGCAGTCTTGTTTTCCACTGCAGTCGAAGGCATGGAGCAGATCGGTTTCTGTCAGCTGTGTCAACACATCTGCAGTTTTCTTCTTTAATGCATCAATTGACACAAAACATGTTCCTTTAAGTATGGATTTCAAATTAGGGAAAAGAAAAAAGCTGCATCGTGCCAAATCTGGTGAATATGGAGGATGTTCAAGTGTAGGAATGCATTTATCGGCCAAAAACTGCTTCACAGAAAGTGCTGTGTGAGCAAGCGCATTGTCTCGATGAAGAATGAAACCATTTTTTCACAGTTCTGGCCTTTTTTGCTGACTCTTTCTCTCAGCTTTGTCAAAACTTCCTTATAATAATGCTAGTTCACTGACCTGCCTTCTGGAACCCATTCTGCCAAAATTATGCCCTTAATGTCAAAAAACCAAATAAACCAATGAGCATGGCTATGGATGTGGACTTGCTTTGACGTGTTTTTTTTTTCTTTCTTGGTGATGCTGATGTTTTCCAGTGCATTGACTGTTTTGTCTCAGGGTCGTACTGGAAGATCCAGGTTTCATCACAAGTGATGATCTTTTGAAAAGGTTTGGGACCACCTCAAGTTGCTGCAGATTGTCATGTTGCTCAGCTTTTAAACTTAGCATTTATCTGGCAAGCAACAAACAACACAGCTGCTTTAAATGACGACTGACAATTAACTGAACAGACGAGAGTGTTGATGTTTGTCATGAAAGTTCAGACACGTTCAAGGTAACCATGATTATCAGACATGTCAAAAGCAGCATTATAACTACGCCATGAGATTGCAAAAGGGCTTCCTTATCAGACAACATTGTACCTCAGCGTTCTGCAAGCATTCTGCTGCCGTTATGAGGGAGTTATTTTTTGTTGTCAGGAAGAAGTCAAAAATTGATCTCCCGTAGCATTTGTTTTCTGGATTTTCATGTGTGCAAGAAGGTGACCCATTCTGCTGCCATGATTCCAGCGTCAATGGGCAGTCCTGCCAGAACACTTCCGAGTGCGAATGGGAAATCTTGGTACTGTACGCTCTTTTTATGAACCTCCCCATCTTGCTAGCAAGTTTCAAAACATGTATCTGCTTTTCTGAATGTTTTCTGTTTTAATTTTGGTGTTTGGGGGCTTTTTAGTGTGTTCGCATCTTCTTGTGAGACGTGCCAAAATCTCATTCATGGAGTAACACAGAAGTACGTGGAACTAGGAGATTCATTTACCCATGTCCAAAGTTTTGAGTACAAAACTATTAAACGTCTGAGCTTTAATCCCTGTGTATTTGATTATGTTCATGCTGATTTAGAGTTGCCACTTTTTAAACGAGTGTCTTCATCTTTAATACCTATACATATTTAATACCTATATACAACATGATACATTCTCCATTATGCAATCTGGTGAATTTGGCTGGTATAAATGAGTGAAATTTTTATTTTAGGTCTTTACTGAAGAATTTACGCCCCCAAAATCACAAATCTTTATATTCTGAACACAAAGAAGCAGCCACATTTCCCCATCCCTACTTTTAATCAGTGCTGAGACCTTATGAAAGGAAAGAGGTGGGACTCACCATGCTTGTAATCTCCTGATTTTCAAGCATCTGCATTCAAATTTATTTGAACTTTAGACAACAAATATATTGGCATGGAAAATGCTGATCTGGCATTTCCAGGCCTGGGAAACCACATGGCAGGTCTGTTGATCAGCCCACGTGTTTGACTGAAATAACCTAAAATGATGATCTTCTTTCAGACTGGCAACACATCAGCTCTTCCAGGACTTGGCAACAGGGAAGCAATTCCTATTTAATTTCTATTTTATTGTTCTTTGTTGTTTTTATGATTGGGGGGAGAGATAGGATATGGGTTTGTTTTATTAACTTTGAGCTTTTATTGTTATAATTATGTTGTGCTCCGCCTTGATTCCTTAGGGAAAAGGCAGAATTATTATTATTATTATTATTAGTAGTAGTAGTAGTAGTAGTATTTTCTCCCACTCTAAATCCAGAAGTGTTCGTTGCTTATATGGGAATAACTTCTATGACTCTACAATTTGATGCATTTATGATTAGTATCTATGATTTATTTAAAAGATTTTACACATTTTGTGCAAATGTTATGATTCTGCTTCAGCACTGCTGGAGTCCATGAAGATGACATGGGCTGCATCTGCACTGCGGAAATAATGCACTTTGATACTGCTTTAACTGTCATGGCTCTACACTATGGAATTCTGGGATTTGTAGTTTTGTGAAATATTTAGCCTTCTCTGTCCAAGAGCTCTGGTGCCACAACAAAATACAAATCCCAGGATTCCACAGGATGGAGCCATGATAGTTAAGTGGTATCAAGCTGCATTATTTCTGTAGTGTAACAGCAGCAAAAGTAACAAAACTTAAATCTGGGTATGCAAATGACATCTTCTAATAAACATGGCTGATATTACAAGATGATGTTGCATTTTCTGTATTTCTTTCAGTTGTACCTTTACTAGGTATTTGTCTTATTTGTTCTTTTAAATTGATGTTATGCATTTTAACTGATGTTGTATGTTGGTCTGCTGTAGTTCCCTGCCTTGATCCATGGGGAAAGGCAGGTAAGAAATAAGAATAAGAGTAATGGTGGCTCCTCCTTATTATAGCAATAGCAATCGCATTTATATTTCTATACTTCTTATCAGTGCAAAGCACTTCCTAAGTGGTTTACAATGTGTTAGCTAATTGCCCCCAACAAGCTGGGTACTCATTTTACTGACCTATGGAGGGTTGAGTCAAACTTGGAGCTCTGTAGGCTCTAACTCACAACGTTGCAACAGCAGTACCAGCATTTAACCACTGTGCCACCAGGGCTCCTAATTATACCCCCTTCTCCTTATTCTCCTCCTTTTCTTCCTCTGAAAAGCTCAAAACACCTCGCCTATGATTTTCAGGTGATTTCCTACCACCTGTAGTTTACTGGGCTACAGTCAGACCTGCTTAGCTAGAATAACATATAGATGTGTATGACTGAGAAACAAGTAACAGAAAGTATATTCCAAGGTAATCCAATAAACATCCAAATAAACAATTTGGGAAAGCTATTCATTCCCCCACTCTGTCCCTTTTTTAAAAATAGTACTCCTTCCTCCCAGAGCACTGAATAATAAGCATGATAAAATTTCACTTGCCATATGTCCTTTAAACAAATGAAACTTGTAGATTGTTACAAGGTTCTCATCTCAAGATTCAAGCTCCTGCAAACTTTTAGAATGCTTCTTTACCCCTCTCTTATAAAATGATAGAATCCAAGAAAAATGTATGATGTCTTCAGAAATGAGTTGCACTAAAAAAAGGATGTCACTTGCACTTTTACAACATATAAAGTGTGTTCTGGCCAGAGTGGCCTTTGTGCTGAAACCTCATTGTTCCTGTATGCTACTCCACAACATGCAAAGCTTCATCTTCACATCTGGCATCTTACTAAAGTTGTCCCTTCATATTCGCTGAGGTTTGCTTCCAGGACTCCCCATGGATACCAAAATCCATGAATACTCAAGTCCCATTATATGCAATGGCATAGCAAAATGGTGTCCCTTATATAAGATGGCAAAATCAAGGTTTGCTTTTTGAATTATTATTTTTTTAAGAATATTTTCAAGCTATGAATAGTTAAATCCATGAATACCAAATCCATGAATACGGAGGGACAACTGTAGTGGTATACATATACAGGTGTAAGTCCACCTTACACAGACATATTCTTTTTTGGTCATTATAGAGGTTGGCATTCTCTTCCACCATCTTCCATGACCAAAGGCACCCCAACTTATTGTTCAGATGCTGCAGCTCCCTTCCCCAGTTACTCAGTGGTTAATGGAAGGGGGGAGATAAGTAAAACATCTGGATATGTTCCTGTAGCCAGACACAGAATAATTACATCATGCACTGAGTTCTATGGAGAACTGATCTCAGTGAAAGATGTCATCAGTCTGTGTCTAGCTATGGAGACATAGCCAGACACTTCTTTGCCACTACCGCAACTTCTCCACCAACCAATGAGTGGCCATGGGGGAGGCTGCAGAGGCTGGATAGTTGAGAGGAGATATGTAACATAATTTCACCAATGGAACTATTACGCTATCCTGTGCCATAGAGGATCTCAGACAAATTGTGAGAACCTCAGGGAAAGGGACATTAGTACGCACTTCCAATGTCCCCCTTGGCTCTCCGATCCCTGCTCAGTCAAATGACACAAAATCACTGAGGAGATGATGGGAAAATATGGCTCTGTGGACCATGTGTATATCCATGGGGCCCTGTGTGGAGCAGGAGTTTGCTTCCTACTAGATTCAGAAGATCCATATGTTGCTTTATTTCATAAAACCATAATGATGGTCCATTTAGATTAGTGCAGTGCACATAATGTGACAAATGAAGCACCTCCACCAAGTGAAAGTGTAGTTGTTATGAGCTTAGAGGAACCTTAGCAGAAGATCAAAGAAATATTTATCTTAAAACTGAAGTGGTTGCAATAGAAGCAGTTGTTTTAATTAAATCACTTTAAATTGTAGTATCTAGAAGCTGCTATTTCTAAAAAAATAACTGAAATATGTCATGCAATAATTCTTTTATTAGCCCAGACTAGATCAGGAGTACATGAAATGAAATTCTTCACCTTGTTTCTTGAAAATGCTCCTTAAAATACTTGCTACACTCTGTTATAATATTTATATCTAATTAAATACAAACAGTGCTAATTTAACATGGGGCTGTTAAGAAAAAAATACTGCTAAGGAATACACTTTCAGCAGTTCAGTTCATCTGAAATAACTTCTTTTTACTGTAGGTACTCAAAAATATTTTATGCACAAAATACCACAAAAACATATTTGCTCTTATACTCTATTGTACAGATTGTATCCACGGATTCGGTATCCACATTTTCACTTATTCAGATCCAAAAAAGTATGTTCTCTCTAGGCATTTCTAAGTCATCCAATGTGATTCTATGGTCAACTTTCAGCATTCATCTCATTGAAAATAATAAAGTTCCCTATTATCCATGGTTTCAGGTATCCATGTGGGTTATGGGAGTCTTAGAAAGTATTCCCCGTGGATACAGGGATCAACCTGTGATAGGTATACAGCAGAGAGAGATTAAAACTGAATATAGTGGTGTTTATTTAGTTATGATAGCCTGCCCTTCTTCATAGAAGCCACCGTGACTTCAAAGACTATGGAGATTATCATACACAGCGAAAAGTACAAGAGCAAAATGTCAGTACAATGTTTCTGCAACGGGACCCAGTTTCAGACAACGTCGTCCTCATCATGTTCTGCTCCTGTGCTGCAGCCATTAGTAAGACATCACTTTTCATTGATGGGGCCTCCCCATCAATGAAAAGTGATGCCTTACTAATGGCTGTGGCATAGGAGCAGGAGGAGGACGAGGACAACTGAAACCGGGTTCTGTTCGCAGGACAGAAATGTTTTCCTGGCATTCTGCTTTTGTACTTTTTGGATGCATCTGATAATCTCCTATATAAAAACCATTAGTGCAAATCACAAATATGTATAATCTTGACTTACACATGTCTGTTAAAAGACAATAGAGCAATACAGAGAAAAAAACATACATGAAACATTTTGTTGTCTTCTGAAAGTTCCCACATGAAAGAACTCAGTGTGATAGATAAGCAAAACTTTAATATACTGTACTATTGAGACTGAGGAGATTATCAGAGGTGTCCAAAAAGTACAAGAGCAGAACACCAGGATGACGTTTCTGTCCCATCAATGAAAAGTGATGCCTTACTAATGGCTGCAGCACAGGAACAGAACACAATGAGGACGATGTTATCTGAAACAGGGTGCTGTTAGCGGGACAGAAACATCCTGGTGTTTTGCTCTTGTACTTTTTGCTGTGTCTGATAGTCTTCAGAGAGAAATAAATTTGTAGCATAAGCTTTCATAGACATTTATCCCAACTCCAGTTTTAGACCTCTCCAACACTTCAAACAGCAGTGAAATGTAAGGTATGCCTTGTTTTTGTTGTTGTGTGTATCTTCAATTAATTTCCAATTTATGGTGACCCTAAGATGTTTCCAGAGAATCAAAGTGTGTGATTTCCCCAAGTGAGTTTTCATGGCTGAACAGGGATTTGAACCCTGGTCTCCAGAGTCATAATCCAACACTCAAACCACTATACCACCTCTCTTTAAGTTCCTAATGAGGAGGTGGAGAATTTTTAGCCCATAGAGCAAATTAGGATTCCTAATCTGGCCCATGATCTTTTCCTACAAGACACATCCTTTTCCCCTCCAGCTGTGTACTTAGTTTAGATTACTAATTGGAGCTCACAGCTGGGATTTCCCAGCAAAATAATTTTTTTCCTTTGTCACAGCCAAGGAAAACTGCTCTTATCTTTGACTAGCAATCAGTGATTAGCAGATTTAAGGGAATTTCAAGTTCAATTACCTTGCTTATTTAAATAGCAGCACATCTAAACTTCAGATGCCATCTGAATAGGAATGGTGCTTTTCATGCCAAGCATTTTATTTCACTGGAGTTTACATCAATGCGGACATATAGAGAACGGGTAGTTATACAGGTCAAACCCCATATCCATGGGTTCTGTGTTCACATTTTCACTTATCCACGCCAAAAATATATGTTCTCTTTACGCATTTCTAGGTTCTCCAAAGTGATTCTATGGTCAACTTCCAGAGTTCTTCTCATTGAAAATAATAGGGTTCTCTATTGTCCACAGTTTCAAGATCCACGAGGGTGGGGGGGTCTTGGAACCTATCCCCCATGGATAGGGGGTCAACCTGTAGTTGATTTTTGAGTGAAGATTTTATTTCTTCAGTGGAGACCCTGTTGTGTATCCCAACACCTCACAAGGCTCAGTTGGTATGCACACTTGACAGGGATTTCTCTGTAGCTCCCACCCCACATGGAATTCCCCACCCAGGGAAGTTAGGCTTGCTCCAGGAGCTAAAACATTGTTCTGCATGGTCTTTGGTGTTTAAAACTGTTCCGTCTGTTTTAATTGTTTGTTTTTAAATCATTTTAAAGGAATATTTTTTAAAGTTCTTAAAGTGCATTTTAAATGTGCTCTTAAACTTTTAAATTTGTCTTTAAATTCTTAAAGTGAATAAATACATTTTAAAAATTGCCCCTCACCAACATGGCACCCTTACTAAAACCATTAAAAGCCATCCTCACACAGCAGTCCACCAAGGCATGGAGGCACATGTCACAGCTGCTATAGCCCCTTCCCATTCTCCTGGGGCCATTTCACACTACACAGTTATAGCACTATGATTCCACTTTAACTGCCATAGTGCTGTCCTACGGAATATCATACCCTCTAACATTTCACTGATGAAAACAGGGATATGCCATAGCACAGAGGAAGATGGCAAACATTATTAATGGTCAAGATGGAAAACGTTATTAATAGGGAAGAACAGACAAGCTGGGAGAAATTGCAGTTGTCTACTTTTGCCTGAGCCTACTGGCAAAGGACAAGATTTTGCCCTCTCTTCCCCCTCTTACTCAGTTAACTTAGTGCAAACTACTCTTCCACTTTGAACTCAATTTGCCACAATTAAAGTAAGCAGAGGACAAAGGAGGAAAAGTAGAGTATATGCATGGGCACATACATTTTACTTACTTACTTACTGTATATTTATAGCACACTCTATTATATATTTATAGCCAAAAAGGCTCCTAAATCTTTAAACGGAGAGTTCCCTCCCTTCAGGCTTACAGTCAAATGTGGGGTAATTTTGGATTTTTTTTAAAATGGAAAGTAATATATAAACTTTTCATGAGGAAATAATGTTCCACAAATACAGCAGTACTGTGCTCTAGTTTAAGCACTCGTTTGCCAGTGTGTTCAGCATTCTGAACACCAGTTCACTGGTTGCTGGGGAAGTCAGAGGATGTGGCTCCATAGCTAAATATTTTACTTTTGAGCTGTATTCATATTTGAAGAGACTGATGCTTCTGTTCTGGATTATGAAGTCTGTATACAGAATTTTCAGTTATTTCTTATGTACTGGTGATTTCTCAAATTGCTGCCCAAAGGACATATGATAAAATGAAGAAGAAAGATGACACTGAATTTAGAGAACATCTGGAGTCTCAAATGGCATTTTTTTACAGTTATCAGTCATGGAGCTACAAGCTAGAAATGGAAAACCCGATTAGGTCAACTACTCCATTTCTTGCCAGTTCCACATTTTGTCCTTACAATAATATAAATTTGAGCAGATTGTCCAGAGTAGTTCTGAATTACTCAGTAACTGGACTTCCACAGTTTTCCCCAGAAGAAACTGGTTCACACAGTCCAATTCATTGCTATAAATCTAAAATGAAGAAGAGGGATAAAAACCTGCTTTGGTCAGTACAACTAAAAATGTTCCAGAAACGTTGCAAATGTTATAGATGTGATAGGAATCCTAGAAGAGGGGTGGAGCCAGTGCAACCCACAGGTTGCACGTGACCCCTGAACCCAATTTTTGCAGCACATGAAGCCCTCCACCTATCCCCCAAATCCTCCAACATTGCTCCCTGCCCAAATTTCTGGCAAGATTTTTGGGCAATTTTTGCACAAGCCTTCCCACCCATCCCCATCCCCTCAGAATTCCTCACCACCACCAAATACCTCTGTTTTTATTGATGCCCCTCTCAAAATGGCAACAGAAAGTGATGTGATATCACTTACAATTGCCATTTTGCGAAGGGTTGAAGAAAAACAGAGGTATTTGGGTGTGTTGGGTTTATATGATCAGCAGAGGATTTACAGGGGATTGACCCCTGCACAGTTGCCCAGCCTAGAGGATGGGAGTATCAGCAGCTTGGAGGAGTGACTGGAGACAGAAGGTGCAGTAGTAAAAGAATCATAGAACTGTAGAGTTGGAAGAGACCACGAGGACCATCCAGTCCAACCCCCTGCCATGCAGGAAATCTTGACCAAAGCATCCCCGACAGATGGCCATCCAGCCTCTGTTTAAAGACCTCCAAGGAAGGAGCACGCAAGTAAAATGCCCCCCTCAGATCTATTCTCCAAGCATAATTTCTCCTTTCCAAAACTCCCTTCCCTTTGTTTAGGAGATTATCAGATGCGGCAAAAACTGGGTCAAACGGTCACAATGAGAACAGGAAGGGGCGAGATTACCAGAGGACATCATCCTCCAGCATTCAGGGGGCGTAGTGCTGACATGAGTAAAGCTTCCCTTTTTATTAGTGGCTTGTCACCATCAATAGAAAAGTGAAGCCTCATTTGTGGCAGAGCTATGCTCCGAAATAGTAGAAGGACTGAGCGTCTGGTAAGATCACCCTTTCTGTTTTCGTAGCGATCTTCTGGTGTGGTTGGGAATGCAATTTTTTGGTGCGTTCCCCCGCATCTGATAATCTCTTCTGTAAACAAAATTTGTTTATTAAAACCAGGCTTTGGAATAATGGTATACATATTGATGTGTACCATGCAGTTTGTCCCCAAATCACATTGAATTCTTAAAACTTCCTTCCACGTGAACTTATATAGGATGGTAAGCCAAAAATCCTATTGGTCATCACACTAAGGACTTTATCAGATGGGGCTATAATCGCACAATTACGACATGACATTAGCGGGAATGGGTTCCCACTATCGCATGATGTCATCCTGCACCTGGGGCCAGTCTGTGCTCCAGCCATGAACAAGGCATTGCTTTTAATTGACAAGTTCAGCCATCAATAGATCTTCAATATTGCTGTTTTCACGGTATTGAAGGTGTACAAAACCACGTCCCATTGTAATCATGAAATTACAGCATGAATGGAAGGTCCTCTTTCCCCTATCTCCGCTACCCGTGAGAAAACGTTCAGGTGATAACACGAAGATGATCGAAAGGACACTCTTTTTATGAATGTTGCTGTTTTGCTGGCAAGTTTTTATGTTTGTTTCAGTGCTTGTCTGTGTATTTCATTTGCTTTTTAAAGTTTTTTCATTGTTTTTACATGGACTTCCGTCTTCTCATGAGAACTGCCAAGATCTCCTGCCCCAGCTAACATGGAAGTAAGTGGACATTACAGTGTAATTAGAAGGCAATGCAAAGACAAGTGCTATTATAGCGGGACTTTTAATCCCATTCTTAAAGCGTGAGTGGTGGTCATTTGATGATTTCAGTTCTAATGCCATGATGGTTCTGCCTTCTGTACTCGCAGAATTACAGCGTTTTAAGATGGTAGCCTGATAAAGTCCTTAGAGTACACCCATTGAATCAACTGCTATATAGTAGGTAAACACATTTGTAAATCTCATTCATTCTTCTAGTTGCAACTACCTATAACATCCAGGGCTCTATCTAGGGTTGCCAAATGTCCCTTATTATAAAGGTTGTCCCTTATTTGAAGGTTGGAAAGTTTGTCCCTTATAGGGCTGGCATGTGTCCCTTATTATAAGAGAAATCCCTTTGAAAGTTAGAAAGCTTTTCATTTTATATAGATGGAACAAGAGGCCTCAAATGTCTGTATTTTGCAGTATGAGCCCTTCATAAAGACAGAATTGTGTGCATTATGTAATTTATGAATATGGACAGTATGCTAATGTTACAGAGAAATACATGACTAGGTTAACTGAAATGAATACAGTTGTCCCTTCATATTCGCTTGTTTGGTTCCAGAACCCCCGTGGATACCAAAATCTGTGAATACTCAAATCCCATTATATGCAATAGCATAGCAAAATGGTGTCCCTTATATAAGATGGCAAAATCAAGGTTTGCTTTTTGGGTTTTTTTTTTTAAAGAATATTTTCAAGCCATGAATACTTAAATCCATGGATACCAAATCCATGGATACGGAGGGACAACTGTACAGTACTTTCATTTAGTATTTAGACAGAACACAAAGTTGTTGATAGCTACTTCCTGGTGGTCAACGCTGTGTGTCATTAATTTCAACTGTCCTTATTGCTGTTTTAAAAGCCTGGCTATTCTACCTCTATCTGGTCTTAAAAGGATATCTTTATCTGTTTATTATTTCCTGCCCTCAGATCCTGGAACGTGAATGGCATATTAGAGGTTTAAATAAAGTAATTAGGAAAACATAAGACTCAATTATGAAAATGTAACATTTCAGATCTCCCATTTAATGATTATATATGGACTAGAGAAGGAAGTTCCTTCCTCAAGTCTGGTTGGCAAGTCCAGGCCCCACCCAGACCAACCAAAAACCTGACCTGCCAGGCCAGCAGGAATATCCCAGCAGCCAGCACCAGGCATATCTTCAGAACTGGAAGAATACCACCTGTTTGTGGGTGGAATGCCACTCCACTCCATTCTGTGTCCCACTCCCTGAGAAGGACACAAATGGGGGAACCAGCTCAATAGGGACCTCTGTCCAACAGATTTCCAGTAATTTATTATCTAATTTATGTTCATTATAGACTAGTGTGGCTTGGCTTTGTGAAATTTTAGCGTGTGTATGTGCACATGTGCATGTGAAAAAATGGTGAACTAAACATGGACTCTATAAAAGTACAAACAATTTGCTTCTTTTATGTAAAGGGTATTGTATTTCTGATAAAAATACAAGATAATTCCTATGAGCCAAGTTAATTGGCAACTCTGTAAGTATGTACTTTTACAAGTACCACTTGTTCCTTAGAGGAAGGGAGTTGTTTTCTTTCAGACTAAAGTGAATTAAACTCTAAGGGTCCAATCTTTGAAGCAACAATGCCAGACAACTTGTATTTAAAATAGCTGAGAGTGAAATGGAAGCATTTTAAAAACATCCCTTCTATTTCACAGAAATATATTCTATACCAGAGCTTGGAAATAACTGATCAATTAAATGGTTATATTACTAATTTGTTACATGTTCTTGTAACAAAGGTTGACTCATTAGATTTCCTGAATAACCACAGATAATCCTATACTTTAACAAATTAATTATGTTTGAGTTGTTAGAATTCAATAGGGTTGAGGGAGTGCTCTCTCCCTCAGATTCAGTAAAATGGGGGAGGGGATCCCAGAAGACGAAGAATTAGGGTTAAAGGAAGTGCATCACATCAACCTGTACTAGTTGTCTCTAATTAGAAGCAGTTCTAATCTGCTTGCTGCCTAAAAACAAGGAAATTTTGCCTGGAATGGAATGTGTATGAATGGGGAGGTGATTTGTTTACTAGTGGAAGGTTTATGGGCAGTCAGGGACCTTTCAGAATGTCAGTGTTAGTGGTGGCAAATTAATCTCCCAATTTTTCATCTTTAGCATTTCTAAATTGCTTTCCAAATATAACATTCCAAGCTCTGTTCCACACAAAGGGATCTTTGAGACTAACTGAGAGAAAGAAGTTGGTAGCATAAGCTTTTGTAGACTTTTCACACACAGGCAAATCCATAATGGAAACACCACAGGAGATCAATTGCCGGCTTCTCCCCAACAATAAAAAAGAATGCCTCCATAACAGCAGCAAAATGCTTGGGAACTATGGGGGATGACATCATCTGATAAGGAAGCCCATTTGCGATCTCATGGCATTTTCATGATGCCATTTTTTATGTGACTGATAATCTCCTTAGTCTCAAAGGTGCTTACAAAATCACTTTCTGTTAGTTTTAAGTCACATCTGCATTCAATGTGAAATGATTCTCCAGAGTCAGCAGGTGGATGGTTACCTCATTCTACTCTGTTTATGTAAACCTGCCACTTTGCCCACCCATACCAAAGGCAGCTGTAGGTATACAACTGGCACTGGATTGACATATAAACCATTAGGAATCATAGCAGATAATGTTGTGTTCTCTCTCTTTGCAATGCAGGCAAGAAGGCCCAGCAGGAGCTATCTGTGTGAGTTCTTTTGGAGAAAGGGTGTAGTATTTGTAGCAGAAGCCTGTGTGAGTGGTTGGGCCTGCATAACATCTTCCAGGAGCAGAATCATCTTATACCTAAACTGATAATGTACTGAGCAATGATTGGCTAATTTTCATTTCTTTGCACCTGCAAAGACATCACAATCTGCTGTTCATTCTCTTGAGATCCTGGCCAATATCTTAGATGTACTCAAGTCCATTCAGCAGTTCACCTACCTGGGAAGCATCATCTCCTCAGATGCCAAGATTGACAAAGAGATCGATCACAGATTATCAAAGGCACATAGCGCATTTGGAAGACTTCACAAAAGAGTCTGGAGCAATAAACACCTGAGGCAAAGCACAAAAATCAGTGTGTATAGAGCCATTGTACTGCCTATCCTCCTTTATGGATCTGAAACATGGGTCACCTATCGCCACCACCTACGACTCCTCGAACACTTTCATCAGCGCTGTGTACGCACAATCCTAAATATACGCTGGACTGACTATGTGACGAATGTTGCTGTCCTTGAGCAAGCAGGGATCACCATCATTGAGGCCATGATATTGAGAACACAGCTGCGCTGGGCAGGGCACGTTTCTAGGATGGAGGACCATCACCTCCCCAAAATACTACTCTACGGTGAACTCGCCACGGGTCAGCATAAGAGGGGCGCTCCAAAAAAGTGATACAAGGACTCCCTGAAACAACATCTCAGGCTCGGCCAAATTGATCACCAACAATGGTCCGCCCTGGCCTCACATCGGGAGGCATGGAGACACACTATCCACAATGCTGCAGCCTTATTTAAGAACTCTCGCCGAATAAGTCTTGAAGAGAAACGACAACGCAGAAAGAATCACAACCCAGAAACATCACCCAAGGAAACCTTCTGCTGTGCTTTCTGCAACTGGCCTTGTTTATCTTGGATTGGCCTTTTTAGTCATCAGCGCGCTTGCAGAAAGTGCGGGATGAGTCCTTCCTGAATCTTCGTTTGTGAAGAAAGCCAGAGAGCAGAATGTAACCTCTCTGTATATGCAGCTCTCCCACCTCCAGCAGCAGCAAAATCCTTGTTGGACTGCTGTTACACTCATTAAATGGCCAAGGGCAGCGGGGATGGAACAACATCGTAATTGTGCTATTGGGAAAATATGAGAGATTTACTGTATCTCTCTAGCAGAGCAACTGATGCACTGGCAGAAGTTGGAAACCATAACCAGCCCACCTCCGCCACAGAAAGTATCTAGAAGAGAAAGAAATCAAGCTTAGTCTTCTTCATATGCATATATAAAATCAGTTTTACTCACAATACTTGTGCATAATCACACAGATTCAGCTTCTTGAGGAAAGGCAGGAGAAACAGGGAGTTCTACATAGTATCAGAAAGCTGGAGCATCTCATGCAGGGAGAGCCCATTTCACCATGTGCTTCATGGAGGTAAGCAGGAAGAGAGAGAACAAGTAAGCACATGCGACCCCAGAGAACAATAGGAATACCTGTGTGACCCAGGAAGAGAGTGGATGTGAACAAACAACAAAGAGGAAGTTACCATAAACATGCTTTTGCCTAAACCACTAGAGAGACACATGCAATCCAACTACCCGTGAGTACAACAAGCAAAGTTTGCATACTCTGCCTCAATTTGTAGCAAACTGCAGCGAGATGAGAAGCCTGTCTCTGTTGCTCAGATGCTGCTCTTCCTTCCACCCTCCCTCCCTCCCTCACTCCACTTTAGCAGTGGATCCATGCAACTTGGCAAGTGCCTGGGAGGTGGTTTTGAATGGGCCGCAAGAGGCTAGAGAAAACAGTGTGTACGTCTCTAACAGGATTCTAGCCCCTGTGAGATGGGGTATCAATACAAGTGGATAGACTCAATTAAGGAAACCACAGTCCTGAGTTTGCAGGTCTTAAGTAGGGTTGTTTATGACAGGTGTGTTGAAGGTCTCTCATTTATAGGGTTGCCATAAGTCAAAGCAGACTTGATGGCCATTAGCAACATATCATATCCATTAACTTGTCAATCCGTCTATCAACCAATATTTTTCTCTTTACCTTGGTTTATCATGGTAAACTGAAAAAACAAATAGCTGAGTTGTAGGAATGGGTCAGAGTGTGGTGCTATTCTCAGATATAATAGACACCTACTAAGCTCACCTCTACTCAGGGCTGGCTTAACCATTGGGCCAAGTGGCAAACAGGTAGCCCTCCAGATGTTGTTGGGCTGGATCTCCCAGCCTTGCCTATGCTGGTTATCTGGATGGCTGCATGATTCCTACACCTGCACAAGGCAAAGTGAGGAATGTGCTTCACACATCTTTGGCAATAAGTTTGTTGTTTACAGTGTACTTGTGTATAAGACTACAGTTGTCCCTTCATATTCGCTGGGGCTAGGGGTGGAGCACCACCGCAAAGTGAAGAAAAACGCAAATAAGTTAAGCCCCACCCCAACATGCATACTACACTACAGTATGAGAGGCTTGTGTGTGTTCATGTTTCCTAAGAAGAAGCTGTTGTAGTCAGATGGGAAATCCCCTTGGATAAGATCCCATTAATTACATAAATAAGAATGAAAATTTCTTGCTTTCATTATTGGTGGTGTTTGCAGAAAATGGCTATTTATCACACATTTACCTAAAAACAGGAGCATATTCCTTTTCTAAGACTAGAAGTAAAATCTCCCTGTGGCCTTAAGAAGTATTAATTAATAATTGGAGGGTATAATTTAAAAAAAATTACAACAAGAAGTTATGGAAGCACACTGTACTAATCCATTCTCTCTGAGTCTCAGCCCAGTCTCCAACTTCACCAGTATCTTCAGTAGTACTACTGGTTATTCAGTTCCCCCACCCAATCTGGGGCTTGTATAGATGGCAATTTACCCTGACTTCCCCCAGTCTTGGAGCCCTGCAGTCCAAATGAGACAGAGCTCCTACTCCTATTCGCTACCAGGCAGTCCTTGCAATGCCCAAAGCAAAGTTGGGGGAAGCCAGGGTAAAGCCATTTAAAATGTTTTAAATTCTGGAGTTTATCACACTACACTGCTATAGTGCTATTATTCCACTTTAACTTCTGTGGCTGCCTCCTGTGGAATTCTGGGGTCTGTACTGTAGTTTAGTGAAGCCTAAGAGCTCTCTGACTGAGAATTCTAAATGCTCCTCCCTAAACTGCAAGTCCCAGGATTCCTCAGGAGGCAACCATAGAGGTTAAAGTGGAATAATAGCACTATAACAGTGTAGTGTGACATTTTCCTTAACACCCAGGAAAACCTGCATTATGCGGGAAAACCAGGATGGGTCCGGCATGGGAACCCAGGGTCTGTACCTGCACACCACCCTGTGCAGCCGGCTGCTTCCACTACTGCTGGAGTCACTCTGCAGCTGGCAACGAGCCCCCAGCATATGATCAAGCCCCCCCCCCGCATGTGACCAGCCTTGATCACATTCTGAGACCCTCCTTCCTGGCTTCAGAGAGTGTGGGGGCCAGTGGGGGAGGCACCCGCCGATACCAACCTGTGTGTGCATGTGGACTTCTGTCCATTTTGTCTCAGCAATGCGTGGGGTGGGAATGGAACAGCTCTGGGGCCAGAATATGCCGCCCAGAAGACAGTATATTCTGGCTGGTCTAGACAAACCCCTGGTGCCCTCCAGATGCATTTAAATCCAATTATCCTCAATAAAGCACGGCTGATGGAAGCTGTAGTCTAGTTTATCTAGAGGGTGTCAAGTAGGGGAGATACTGCACTGATTTCTCAACTGCATGCTATTTTTCATAATATATTTCAAGTTCAGACTACACAGGAATAGTTCAGATGTTCTTCCAGAACACAAACAAGGACAAAAATGAATATTTTTTTGTAGACATGTTTTAGAAGGCCAAATAAAGAATATCCAGATTCAGTGCAAATTAAAAATTAATTTCTCATGTAGAGAAATAAGGCCATCAAACATTTAGTGCCACCTACTTGTATTAATTCAGTTTATTAATTTGTAATTTACTGTATGTCCTCAAAGAGATTTTTAGAGAACAGTGGGTTCAAACCATGTTTGTTTGAATTATATATGTTGGATACCTGGTATGTATTTATTTATTGAATTTCCAAACTATGGTCCAAACTACAGCCCAGCAAAGTTTACAAAGATTAAAAACTACATAATAAAAATTCCAAACAGAAAAAAAACCCAAAATAATGGAGTAGCAAGAATTATACCAGTCTTAAAATAATCGACAGCACAGGAGAATAAAAATGTCCTGATAAATATCTGTTTTCTTAAATACATAGTGAGCTTTAAAAATAAGATTCAGCTAGGTGGTACTGCATGTTGACAGATAAATTAGGAGGAAGTATAACCACACACTTAAAATACTCCAAATATACTTTACAGCAAGATCTTCTATAGAACTGGAATTAGATAGGATGCAAAATGTTAATGTGCCTTTGCAACAACAAGGAATTTTGTTTCTTGGGTGTTGTGACAGTGTTGCAGATTGGGCAGGCATCATTCTTCTTGTAATACACAAACAATGGTTATATATTGTGCAAAAATACCGCACACAAAAATGGGATGAGATGGGTTGTGGCTGAGATAGGATTAATCATCTAGAAACTCACCTAAAGGCATTTTATAAAGCCATCTATTCCAGTGCACAACTACACCCTTGCTTAATGATAATTTATATAAGATCAGTTAATGTCATCAGAATGGAATTCAGAAAGGTAGCAAAGCAGGAAGACTTGTCTATTCATCTGGATGCCACTGGTGGATGCTGTTCTTTATAATATCTCTGTACAGGTGACTACTAGAAACAGAAGCATAGCATAGCGTACTGCATAAGAGATTGTTCTATGAACTCAGAAGTCCCCATATCAACTATGGAGTCAGCTAGATGGGAGAATTAGTTGCAATAAATAGAGACTTACCTCCTTATCTCTGCAGAGTCCATTTGTGTCCACGACTCATCCTCAAACTTGCTGGAAGGGAAAGTTTGCGATTTTGCAGTTCACATGGAGCACAGCAAAAATAATGGTGGCCATGAGTGAGTTGCATCCCTAAAATCTCTCCCCCCCCATTTTTTAAAAAATGGAAATGGAGCAGCTATTTTCTGCTGAAATATCCCTTTGTTATACTTTTACTCTGCCTCTTGACCAACTGTGCCCGCAAAAACAAAACAATAATGGCGGCTCTGGCATTGCAAGCCCTCTCTTGCAAGTCTGCCCCCTCTGAGGACCGACCAATCACATTTCAGCCCCTTTTCAAAATGATTGTGCAGACCAACTATTGTGTGCATTTTTGCACACTTTTTAAAAAAGATCGTAGGTCATATACGAAAACTATATGGGAAAAACTATAGACATTTTACTACCTGAGGCAAAGGACAAAATACACCCCATTCTCTCCTTTCCAGCTATAGAAACCAAATACTAGACCATTGGTCTCACTTCAGCACTAGTGATGGGGCAACTTCCTTTTCCACACCTAAGAGCAGCAAGCTAATTTAAGGGGCACAGGACTGGGCCCATGATGAGATGAGAATAGGGATCTGCTGCTCTTGTTACTATTTATTTATTGAATTTATAACCCTCCTTTATCCCAGGGTGGGATCCAAGGCAGCTTCCAGAAGTTTAAAACAAGATTAAATTAAAATCTTATTTTATTTAACTTATTTACAAAAGTTTTAAAAAAGAATTAAATAACAATATTATTAAAAACTGTGGTTAAAACAGACAAAAACACATTTAAAATGGAATTACTGTACTAATAAAAGATTAAAAGGCACTTCACATACACTCTGTTGTGTGCCTTCAAGTAGTTTCCGACTTATGGCAACCCTATGGCAAATCTAGCATAGGATTTCTTAGCAAGATTTGTTCAGAGGGGTTTGGTTTGTTTTTGCCTTCCTCTGAGGCTGAGAAAATGTGACTTGCCCAAGGTCACCCAGTGGGTTTCCATGACCGAGAAGGGATTTGAACCCTGGCCTCCAGAGTCATAATCCAGCGCTCAACCATTACACCACTGTCTTCTCACACACTACTGCTATATAATTTAAAATTCAAAGGCCTACCTAAATAAAAAGGCCTTCACCTATGGGTGAAAAGAAAGTTTCTGAGGAAGGGTGTTCCACAGCCAGGGAGCAAGCTGTGGGCTACTTCACTCTACATAACACCCTCAGAGGCAGCTGCTTCCCGTTGAATAATCGTAAGGCCAGGCTTTCAGAGATTTCATTGATGCTGTTGTTTACTGTTGTCAAGTCAGCTACAATTTATGGTGACCCTAAGAATAAGAGTCTTCCAAGACACCTTGTCATCAACAGCCCTGTTCAGGTCCTCAGAGCTGTTGCTTCCTTGATAGAGTCTATCCACTCTACTGCAGCCTTCCTGTTTTCCTACTGTCTTCCACTTTACCAACCATTATCATATTTTCTAATAAGTCATCATGACCTCTCACAATATGGCCAAAGTATGACAGCTTCAGTTTAGTCATTTTGGCTTCTAGGGAGAGTTCAGGCTTGATTTGCTCTAGGCCCTATTTAATTGTTTTTAGCAGTCCACAATATCTGTAAAACTCTCTTCCAGCAGCACGTTCCAGATGAGTGTATTCTCTTCCTGTCAGCTTTCTTCAAGGTCTGTATTACTGATCCTGAAGAACAATTATCAAATTATCTGATCACTGTCTGTGCTGGAAAGGGCAATACTTTCCTCTGTAAAGAGTACCATTGACCCAAGGTCTTGTATGCACTGGACGGAATACTCCACATTCTGGACAGCGTATTCCAGCCCCAGCCCCATGGTGTTTCCCCCCATTACCTGCCCTTCTGTTATGGCAATGGAGGGGTGTCCACAGAGCCACGGACTGCGTGTGAACTGGCACTTCTCTTCCCCATGCTAGTTGCATCTTCTGAGGCCAAGAATGAGGCGCCTGGCTGTGGTCACATGGCTGTACTGGGCACCACGTAGGCCATGTGTGTGGACACCACCACCCCATTGTGTTAACGGAACTCACTGTTTTCTCCAGAAGAACTGCAGCAGACTGTGAGGTTGTTTTGTTTTGTTTGTTTTTTACCATATGTCCATTTTAAGGGGTATTTGCCCCGGATTCTTGTTGGAACTGCCAACACATCATCTGGACAATTATGACTAGAAATGGGGCCAAAACCCTGCATCATCTGGACAGCCGGATGTGGGAACTGGGGGGGGGGCTGTTACACTTCATCCTTGCAGACATGGCCTCAGTCATGCATATCATGAGGAACTTGGATTTAAATTACTGTATTGTTGTTTCACACAGACTTACATAGCCATCAATTGAAAACTGAGTAATATTTGTGCCACACACTAATCTCTGCGATTTCCCCAAAATACAAAGAGGAAGGAAGGGTGTGGGAGTTTTTTTCCCCCTGCTTACTAAAGAGCTTCATGCCTTCGTGGTTGAGGGTGGGGTGAAATCAAAACAGGTTGCATATGCTCTTGAGCTGGGTATGGCAAATGAAAGTGCTCTGACTTGTCTTGAAAAAGTTCCTGCTCTGTGTGTGTGTGTGTGTGTGTGTGTTGGCTACAGTCACCATGGTAACTAACTGGTTCTACATAAAGCTATGGTGCAAGCCAGCAGAGCTGTAATGGAATACATTCCTTAGGATGAGTCAATATTCTTTCACTGAAACTGAAACACACTCTTGGAGGAACATATTCTAAGATAGTTTGACTTTGGGTAGCAATTAAAAATTGTTCAATGTGCATTTGTTCCTTTGGGCAAGATTACAAATCTTACTAACTTTGGGTGCTTTCATAGTTCTCCTCTTCCAATTTGCTTCACTATTATATGTATTATATGTAATATTATATGTAATAGTCTAACGCACACACTGTATTAAATATAAATAATATTTGAAGGTAAACTGCTAAATTTCATCTATGCAATGCATTCTAACATAACCAAGGAACAAAAGCTAGAGGTCACTCAACAGATAAAAGGGATAAAGATTTTTGGATCAGAGTGCAGTTGGTTCTCAATGGCTTCTAATGAGTTCTGTGGGGGGAATGAAATGAGCTATAATGTGTCAGAAACTGCTGGGGACAGGGCACTTTGAAATTTAATCTACAAGTTTTTCCTTTCTTCTCAAAAGTTTAATCTTCATAGACATTTCAGAAAGAATGTGTTGTTTCACCATTATCATATTTAGAAAAGAATGGAGCAATTTGCAAACCACCTCTACTCCTTTTTAAGAGAACTGGCTTTTGATTGATTTATTTGCAACAACTTAACTCCTAAGTGCTCTAATTGCTCTACCAGTTTTGGATCTTAACAAATGTTTTGAATTGTGAGTTGCTAGCTTAAAATATAAAATGTTTTTGGTAATTCAGTTTTTAATAAACTGAAGGCAAAGTTAGAAAAATTCAAGCTTTCAATACATAACACCTAATGACTTGCAAACGTATGTCCCTGGTAGTACCAATACAGAATAACTTAGGTTTAAAGCAAAGCTATCTGTTAATTTTTAAGGAGCCAGGCTGAAGTTTGAGATCCTCAAGGGAAGGCTTTCTTTTGATCTCACCACCATCACAGGCACATTCGATGAGATCACAGAAGAGAGCTTTCTCCGTGATTGTTCCCAGGCTGTGGAATCCCCTCCCCCAAGAAATTAGATTGGCCCCATCTCTGTTCTCTTTCAGGCAGGCAAAGATGTTTCTGCGGGCCTTTGAGTGTTAACTGTAGGTTGCAAAAGGTCTTTTAATTGGGGTATGTTTTGTCAGGGGATGATAGGACACTCAATCCCTGGCAGAAGCCAAAAACTATCTCAGCAGACTTAGTAGCAACCTGTTCCCAAGAATACTCACACACAGAGTGTTTGACGTCCAAATAAGCAGGAGGCACTTTTATCTTCAAAGTCAAACAGTTGCAATATATATACAAATATTTACAGTTGAAGGAGAAACTGCTTCAACAGGCATCAGCATTCACAAGAAGAAAGTGAGCTTTGGACTAGCTCACATATCTATATATATAATTCTCTTGGGTATGTTGCCATTTCCAGTGTGCTGATTGGCTGCTTAGGAAACTAACCAACCAATCAAAGCTTGGTTGGGCAGCCAATCAGCACACTGGGGGTGGGAACATGTGGACATTTAAGATGGAGTTTAAACATGGAGGAGGTGTGAGTAGTATTAGGGGAATGTGGCATGGTGTGTGTGCATGGGGGTGGTGGCGGTGAGGGGCAGTGGGGTGTGGGCCACGAGGTGGGAGGGGGCAAGGAGCACAGCAGGTGTGGGTGGGGAGGGCAGTGAGGGGTGCGGCGGGGAGTGGGGAGGGTGGCAAAGGGCACGCGGCAGGGTGTGAGGAGGGTGGTGAGGAGTGCAGCGGGTGTGGGGGTGGGAGGCCGCTGAGGAGTGCGGGGGGTGGCGAGGGTGGTGAGGAGTGCGGGGGGGGCTGAGGAGTGCACGGCGGGGGGAGGGCGCTCAGGAGGGTGGTGGAGGGTAAGAAGGGTGGCGAAGAGTGCAGTGGGTGTGGGTGGAGAGGGTGGCGAAGAGCACGATGGGGTGGGGAAGGTGGCGAGGGTCGTGTGGCGGGGGAGGGCACTGAGGGTGGTGAGGGTCATGAGGAGCATGCAGTTGGGGGGAGGGTGGTGAGGAGTGTGGCAGGGGTGAGGTGAGGAGGGCGCCGAGGAGCACGATGGGAGTGGGTGGGAAGGGTGCCAAGGAGCAAGGTGCTGCAGGGGGCACCAGTGGGGGGCAGGGAGGACAGTGGAGACCGTGGGGAGAGTGGTGCAGTGGCGGTGTGTGTGTGTGTGTGTGTGTGTGTAGCACACACCATGGGTGCATATGTATGGGGGGAAGGGTGTATGCTACACTGGGTATAGCGTGTGTGTGTGTGTGTGTATACAGTATATATACATACATATATATATATATATATATATATATATATATACACACTGTATATATATAGGCCTCGTCTACACGATGAAACATGACATGTATTTATTTGAAAAATTGGTGATCTGTACAGACCACTGTTCAAATAAATACGTGTCATTCAGAGGGGGGGGGGTTTGGCAAAACTCACCCTAAAGTCCATGCCCTCCAGATCCAGGTCTTCCTCCGGATCACTGGGATAAATCCATGTGGCTTCCGAATGACTGGCTGTTTGTATACTCCTGTTCGCACACATACAAACAGGAGTGCAATCTGATTGGCTGTTCGAGTAGAGGGGGTGGGACTATCAGGGAAGGAGATCGGCTGCAGTCGCCATGTTTTTCAAGCCAGAAGCAGCAGAAGCCAGGGCTCAGGGGAGCACAGCAGCAAAGAGCCTAAACTCTAAAGGCTTGAAAAAGAGTTCTAGGCTTGACAGATCTGTGAGGCATTCATCCAAAGTCACAGCCTCATAGTCAAAGCCCTCTGCAAAGCTCAGCAGCAGAGGAACCAGAGACTGCTGCTGGACAAGGAGCTCTAGCAGGCAGTCCCAGCCTTCATAGAGAAGAAAGAGCGTTTTTAAATATCTAAATTCTCAAACAGTTCCCTTCTTTTTGGCTAGCTCACCCCCGGCAAAGGAGCCTCCCATTCCTCCCCTTCCGGAAGAGAAGGGAAAGGAGGACCTGAAGGGAGAAGGAGGCTCAATGCTGGGCTGGGGAGACTTGTGCCTCGACTATGCTCTCTTTTGCCTCCCTTCAAAAAAGAGTCCAAAATACGAGGCTGTGGGTGTGTGTGACAATCTCCCACTTGCACCTGATGAATGAAAGGAGGGAGAAATCAGGAGTGGGGGGTGGCACGAGTTTTTAATCAGAAAAAGCCCCTTCTTCTCTATGGAGGCTGGGGCTGCCTGCTTGAGCTTTGGTTCCTCTGCTGCTGAGATTTGCAGGGGGCTTTGACTCAGCAGACTCTTCCTTAAAAAAGCCAGCATCTCCCCACCGACACCTTTTCGACCTTGAAAACCTCCCCCCTCTCCAGCCAGATCCTCACACTCCGAGTTCAAACTTTGGGTGAGTGCCTCGCATATCTGTCCAGCCTGGAACTCTTTTTCTAGCCTTGAGAGTTTAGACTTTGTTGCTTTGTGTCCCCCCTTCTTCTTTTTTTCCCTCCTCCTCTATGGAGACCTCCGTTTCTTTCCCCCTCCCAACCCCCCTTAGCCTGCGGCCAGCTGGTTAGGGATTAAGCAAAGTTTAGGAGGGGACTCCAAATCGTGCAGGCAGTTCATATGCTTACAAACACCTACCTTTTTGAAGTACAGACATCCCTTCACATTCACAGCGGTTAGGTTCCCCAGACCCCCGTGAATGTGAAAATTCCGCAAATAAAAACTGCCCTCCCCCACCAAAATGGCCACGGGGCTCCGGAGGACTGATAGTTGCTTCCCCTCGCCTCCCGCTTCCCCTTCAAGGCCTTCACGGGGCCTGTGGAGCATCTCCGAAGGCCCCGTGGTCGCCTCCCCAGCCCTCCCTCCCAAGGCCTTCACGGGGCCTCTGAAGCATCTTTGGAGGCCCCGTAGTTGCCTCCCCAGCCCTCCCCCTCCTTCCCAAGGCCTTCACGGGGGGCCTCCGGAGCATCTCCAAAGGCCCCATGGTCGCCTCCCCAGCCCTCCCCCCTCCCTCCCAAGGCCACCACGGGGCCTCCGGAGCATCTCCAAAGGCCCCGTGGTCGCCTCCCTCCCAAGGCCACCACGGGGCCTCTGGAGCATCTCCAAAGGCTCCGTGGTTGCCTCCCCATACCTTCCCCCTCCCTCCCAAGGCCACCACGGGGTCTCCGGAGCATCTCCGAAGGCCCCGTGGTCGCCTCCCCAGCCCTCTCCCTCCCTCCCAAGGCCTTCACGGGGCCTCCGGAGCATCTCCAAAGGCCCCGTGGTCGCCTCCCTCCCAGGGCCACCACGGGGCCTCTGGAGCATCTCCAAAGGCACCGTGGTCTCCTCCCTCCCAAAGCCACCACAGGGCCTCCGGAGCATCTCCAAAGGCCCCGTGGATGCCTCCCCAGCCCTCCCCCTCCCTCTCAAGGCCACCACAGGGCCTCTGGAGCATCTCCGAAGGCCCCGTGGATGCCTCCCCAGCCCTCCCCCTTCCCTCCCAAGGCCATCACGGGGCCTCTGGAGCATCTCTGGAGGCCCCGTGGATGCCTCCCCAGCCCTCCCCCTCCTTCCCAAGGCCACCACGGAGCCTCCGGAGGCCCCGTGTCAGTGCTTTTGGGAGGGCCAGGGGCCCTCCCAAAACCACGAATATTCAAAACTGCGAATGCTAAGTTCACAAATGTGGAGGGGCAACTGTATATTTACCCTGTACTGATTTTTTTAACCCTTGTGTAGACGAGGCCACACACACACATATACACAGAGGACATTGCCCTCTAGTGGCCTGATAAGGCATGACTTGGTAGTTCATGGAGTCAGCTATTATGACTCAGTATGATTCTGCAGTTGTTCAGCCATTTTATAGTGGAGTTCAGTCTATAACTCCTGACATGTTTTACTATATTTTTATCATTATTTTTCTATTTTTGCAGTCTTTTAAAAGCTGTTTGAAATTAATATTTTTAATATAATTGTTGGTTGAACTGTTTTTAAACTTTTGTATCATCCACTGTTTTAATTGTATTTTGTTTTAACTCATATTGTGAGTTGTCTTGGGCTCCATCCGTGAATACTCAAGTCCCATTATATGCAATGGCATAGCAAAATGGTGTCCCTTATATAAGATGGCAAAATCAAGGTTTGCTTTTTGGATTATTATTTTTTAAGAATATTTTCAAGCCATGAATATTTAAATCCGTGGATACGGAGAGAAAACTGTACATTTTTAAAATTTTTACCACATCCACATCCACACACACAGAGAGAGCACTGCAGATCAAGAGTGCTCAGAACATCCCTATAAGGACAGAGTGAAGAATGGCTCTAAATTTCCCTTTTCTGGGAGCTCATCTACACTGACAGGAAAATCCAGCTTATATTTGGGCTACCCTGGTCCTCAGTGACCACGGACTTGTCCACAGGATCGCCACACATATCAAGATGAATTCAGAAGCACTGTCAACACAGTTCTCCTTTATGAACTCACCCCAGTCTGATAAATTGCAGCATGTATGTCCACATGGTCATGGGTGCTCCAGGTTTTTCCCCCTCCTCCCCCAAACATACAAATATACATATGTCGACATCACCTCTGCCTCTTTTCCCACAGCTCAAAGGGGCTCAGACATCCTATTAAGCAGAAGTACACACAGTTAACGATGCTGGTATGCACTTCTCTGAACAACTGCCACATATGCAAAATCAATGGTGACAAAGGAACCACTAAAAAAATGAAATTGGAACAGGGAAAGAGGCATTTCCTGGTGGGAAAGGTCAGTTGATCCCTGGCCCTGGGAGCCTCCTCCAGAACTGAAACACCTCCCCCTGGGCCCACACCGACATCACTATGGAATGCAGTCCACACATTTTCCACTCAAATCCAGATTTTCCAGAGTAAATCCCAACTCTTTTGGTCTGGATTAAAGCCCTAAGGTGCTGAAAAGACCTGGATTCAACCCGTACATCATCTAGATGGCTCACTGTGAAAACAAGGTGAGATCCTTTTATTTGGCTCATGTAGACAAGTCCTGGGTTTTGAAAAGTTGAAACAGAGCTTAGAAAAGTTACTTTTTGATTTAAAACAACTGGAATTCCCTGCCCATCATGGCTAGTGGATGTCAGGTGTTGGGAGCTGTCCCAAAAAAAACCCACAGCTTTTCCAAGGTATGCCATGGGTAGCTGATGTTTTAAAGTCTTGTGTAATCAAATGTAAGCCTTGATTGTTTGATTTCCCAAGTCACCAAGGCACTGACCCCAGTACTGCATTGTTGCTCTTGGTTAGTACTATAAACAAGGACAACCTGCAAGCAAAATGAGATTGCTTGATAGTTATATGGAAAATGTATTCAGTACATGGTACAAATTTGTTGTCAAATTAGTTCTCAGCTTCATTGCATTGCTGCATGCTATTTAAACTCTGATTGTATGCTGAATCGTTACTGGGTGAAGTATTAAAGTTTACTTTCCCTCACATTTTCCTTTGTAAAAACTAAGCAGTAACACTTCAAAAACAAAACCAGATGGCAAAGTGCATTTGCTTTTAAACTAGTCAAAGGCAAAGCAGGCTTAATTAGACTTAAATTAGGAGTTTAATAGGAAGACATAAAATAGGCAGCAAGTGTTCTATTTCTGTCTGTGTTTATAAGCCCCTGGCAGTTTTTATTTTTTTTTCTTTTGGTTATGATAATAACACTTACATTTCCAAATATAACTCACAGAGCACTGGCAAGTCTGAAAACTTATTTTCTTTCCATTACTAATGGGGTTGATATGCATTGCTTTATTTTTACAGAGGTTTTAAAAAGAGTGTTAATAGATTTTCCCATGGAGCCTGTATCTCTGTTGATATTTTAAGGTTAAACAATCAATTAGCAAACTAATTTACCTTTTTAATGAGGCAACTCAATCATTTCTGTAACCAAGACTCAGCAGGGGAACATTAAATTGGAGCCTGGAAGGGCAAACTTTTCATGCATGGAAAGAGACAGATTAAGGGCACAGTCTTGTACTAAACATAATACCAGCACAAGGGCTATAGGCAGAGTTTGGGAATTTCACCTTTTTGGACTACAGTTCCCAGAACCCCCCATTTAGCATTGAATCAGAATGCTGGCTAAAGGATTCCTGAAGCTGCTGTACATAAAGAAAAAGAAGTAACTTTGCAGAAATCTGGCTTGGTGGAAGCTAACAAGCATGTTGTCATCCACCATGTTGGGAGACCCAGCAGCATGTAGTGGTCTGCATCTTGGACTAGGACTATGGAAGAACAGGGTTGAAATCTCCACTCACCCAAGGAAATCCACTGGGTGACCATAGGGAAGTCCCATTCTTCCAGGCTTAAAGGAAGGCAATTGCAATCTTCCTCTGAATAAAGAAAATCCTAGAATAGGATCACCATAACTTGGAGTCAACTTGAAGGCACATAACAACAAACAACTATAACAGTGGAACCCCTTATACTGTGAGAAAATTTTACCAGAAGGGCACACAGCTGGCAAAGATATGCTGAAAGGTTGTAATAGGACAGATCTATGGAGGATAAGGAGAAAGGAGAAAGGCGTACTTATACCATATCTCAGTGGTTCTTAACCTGTGGTCTGCGGACCCCCAGGGAGCCAGAATGTCCTCACAGGTGGTCCGGGAAAGCTTGAACGTTGCTCAGCGCAGCTCCTCCTCACAGGTGGAGAGGCCACATGACAGGAGCCAAGGCAAAAGCTGGCTGGCTAGCTGGCTGGCTTGGCCTGCGCATTGCCGTCAATCTGCTCCAGCCACAAACTTGCAGGAAGAAGCAGAAGAAAAGTCTTCCCTCCCCCTCCAGTGCCTCTGAGGGAAGGTTTAATGGATGGTGTAATTCTATTATTATTATTATTATTATTATTACTATTACTGTTACCATTATTATTATTATTATTTGTTGTTGTTGTTTTAAATCTTGAGTTAAGTCTTGGGGGTCCACAGCAACAAAAGATATTTAAAGGGGGTCCCTGGTAAAGAAAAGGTTAAGAGCCACTGCCATATCTTATATGCTGTAACTCCAAAGCTACATCCCTACTCGTGGCACAACTTTACCTCACCCCAAAATGAAGCACAAGGGATCTCCCTTTACTGACTTCAGTAGGAAGGGAAAAATACAAAGATAGTCTTCTTCACATTGATTCCTGCCCAACCTACTTTGCTATGACTAGGAGATATATTTTGCTAGACTCTGAGATCTGGCACCTGATCTCAGCACACCACCACAAACATGTAAACACTGTACAAGAGAACCGTAACTTAGGCTTTAGCCACACTGCAGAATTAAAGCAGTTTGACACTACTTTAACTGTCGTGGCTCAATGCTATGGAATTCTGGGATGTGTAGTTTTGTGAGATATTTAGCCTTCTCTGGAGATTATCAGATGTGGGGGAATGCATCAAAAAATTGTGTTCCCAACCACACCAGAAGAAAGGGGAAGAGAATAGAAAGTACAGCCTTACCAGATGCCCACATTCGTCCACCGTTCCGAAGGCGTAGCACTGCCGTGGACAAGGCTCCATTTTCCTATTGACGGGGACAAGCCGCTAATAGAAAGGAACGCTTTACTAACGGCTGTGCCACACCCCTGGGATGCTGGAGGATGACATCATCTGATAATCTTGCCCCTTCCTGTTCGTCTAGTGATCTTTTGACACATTTTTTGCCACGTCTGCTAATCTCCTCTGTCAGAGGGCTCTGGTGCCATAACATACTACAAATCCAATGATTCCATAGGATGGAGCCAAGGCAATTAAAGTGGTGTCAAACTGCTTTAATTCTGCAGTGTGACTACAGCCTTTGTGTATGAGGCTACTTCTGTCTCCTTTCATCTGCTGCATGTTAAGAACTCACAAAAAAACCCCACTATTTTTGAAACCATCTCTGAAAATAAATGAGAAAGGATTACTTTTTATCTCAAAATTATACAGTTATTCCCATGTATTACATTACTTTTGCAATATGATTTTATTTTACCCTTGACCAAAGGAAGTTTGTTTGGTTGACTGATTGGTTGACTGACTGATTTATATCCCACCTTTCTCCCTATGCAGAATCCAAGGCAGCCTACAGTATTTTAAAAACAGAGGGTACAGTTAGAACATTCTTTATACAAAAGTTTTAAAAGAATTAAATAGCAGTTCAACTAAAAGCAGAAAATTAAAACAATATAAAACACACACATCTTACTTAAAACATTAAAAAACACAAGTCCACCATGAACACTTTCTGTTACATAGATTTTAAACCCAAGGCCTGCCTGAATAAGAAGGTCTTAGCCTGCCGGCAAAAGGAAAGAGGCAATAACTACAGGCATTTCATGTCCAGCAGGTTATTAAATTCTCATTCGCTTCCAAGGAACAGAGAATTGACTAAAACCTTTGATGAGGTAGAACATAGTAGAAGCTTCTGTCTATCCTTAATATTGGCTTTTTGTAGACTCATTTTCCAGAACTGGCTGAAAATGAAGCCAGAATTCAGTGATGTTTTCTTGCTTAATAAAACAGTGTCACCATCTGTATGCTAAGTAAGCCAGCTCTCATACATCTTTCAATTCTGTTTAGCAGTTGCCTTTTTAAGCAAATGAGCATTAGCTCTTAAAAAAAAATATTCTGACTCTTACATTTTGTAGAGCTTAGAAGTTACATGGCAAGAGGATTCTGAGAGCTGTAGTCCAAGGAAAATTGGAAAATTTCCAATCTTTTAAATTTTGGAGGGAAAAATCCCCTGAAAATTCCTGGATTCAGTATGAATTAATTATTTAGATAGACCAGAAGGAGGAAGAACAAGAAAAAGTCAGAGTCAAGCTAGCTAATATTTATTTAGAAGGGGGCTCACTTAAGTGATAAAAATTATGGCTGGCTATCCTAGCATGTGCTTTTCCTCAGCTCCACATCTTGCAAAGGTAGGTGTTTGGGCTTGTCTACACAGGTCAAATAAAACAATCTCACACCATTTTTACAGCAAGCTGTCCAGATGACATACAGCTCAAATCTGGGTCTTTTCAGTGCCTCCAAGCTTTAATTTAGATCAATAGAGTTAGGATTTACTCAGAGCCAAAAATCTCAATATTTGTATATGTGTGTATTTTGTGTTCCATAGTGATGTTGATGTGGGACCAGAGGTAGAGTTTGGCAGATGGGCAGAAGAGGTTGGGAGGCAGCTCCCTGGCACAGACGATAACCTGACCTTTCCCACCAGGAAATGCCTCTTTCCCTCTCTCACTTTAACTTTCTAGAGGTTCCTTTTTTCTTTCTTTCTATTTTTTTTATACACAGCAGTTGTTCAGAGAAGCTCATACCAGCATCTCCATATCATTGGCTTCACATACTTTCACTTAATACGGTGTCAGAAGCCCCTCCAATCTGTGAGAAAAGAGTTATGTTCATTCACATGCATGGAGGAAGGGGAAAATATCAGAGCGGCCATGGACATGCAGCCTCACATACCATAATTCTTGGACCAGGGTGAGTTTGGAAGGGAAAATTGTGTGGACAATCCTCCCCAACCCGTCTCAGTGTGTGTGATGATTGTTTTGACAAGGCCCAGATCACTGTGGACTAGGATACCCCAAAGGTAAACTGGATTTTCCTGTTAGTGTGGAAAGTAAACACAGATTTAACTTGCAAGTTGGTTTGCCGAGGTATTCTGCTCTAAGGAAAGTTTATTGTCATAGGCAAAGACAGCTATTATCAGGGAATATATGTTTCATCTAGGAGATTTTCATGGAATCATAGTATCATAGAACTGTAGAGTTGGAAGAGACCACAAGGGCCATCCAGTCCAACCCCTGCCATGCAGGAATACACAATTAAAGCATCCCTGACAGATGGCGATCCAGCCTCTGTTTAAAGACCTCCAAGGAAGGAGACCCCACCACGCTCCGAGGGAGTGTGTTCCACTGCCGAACAGCTCTTCCTGTCAAAAAGTTCCTCCTAATGTTGAGGTGGAATCTCTGTTCCTGGAGCTTGCACCCATTGCTCCGTGTTCTAGTCTCTGGAGCAGCAGAAAACAAGCTTGCTCCATCCTCAATGTGACATCCCTTCAAATACTTAAACAGGGCTATCGTATCGCCCCTGAACCGTCTTTTTTCCAGGCTAAACATACCCAGTAAACACAGATTTAACTTGCAAGTTGGTTTGCTGAGGTATTCTGCTCTAAGGAAAGTTTATTGTCATAGGCAAAGACAGCTATTATCAGGGAATATATGTTTCATTTAGGAGATTTTCAGATGAGGACAAAAAATATATATCCTTGTCTTGCAATCTCTTCTCCCACCCCTGTCCCACCATGAAAACTAAAAATTTCAGACCTACCTTGTTCATGCAAGACAAACTGCGTCCCCTCCTCCCAGAAGCCCAGGAGTGAAGGGAGCTCTCACGGAGCTGTATTCACTTCCTGGTTTGAAATCCTGGGCCGTTCTCACAAGAGGACACGCGCACGGGAAATTCAAAAAATAAAAGCCAAAAAATACATCCAAAAGTGACAGCAGGCACAAAACACACTAAGAAAAAAAAACCAAGTAACCCAGGGAGGGTACAAAAAAGTGTGTCACCGTGATCTCCTGATCACACCGGAAGTGTTCTGGCACAGACCTCCAGTGATGCTGGCATCGCACCAGCATAATGGGGTACCTTTTCACAAGCCTGACATTCCCTCATAGAAACAGAATAGGGGATCTATTCATAGCTTAGCCTGTGAATTAAAAGGAGCAGTGGTGAAATGGAACGAGCATGGGAGCATAACGACATGGGGATGCATCATGTGAAAAACAAGCCCTTTGGTAATCTCTTGGTGCTGTTGTCATGCCATATTTACAGCATCTGATAATGTCCCAAATGTCTTATTTGATCCTGACAGCATATCAGAGTGTTGATAAAATATTACTGTGGATGTCAGTTATGGTACAGGATGAAATACAATATTCATTTGGCTGATATACACGTGTACTTGGTTGAATTCATAAAAGCAATTTCAACATTCAACAGAATAAGATACATGAACAGGATACATGAAATCCTTTAAGAAGTAAGTTACCTTTTGCAACACACAGTCACAACTTCAGAGCCTAGTTCAACATTTTTGTATGCATGCAAACCTTCACTTGGGCCAAAAAGAAATCAAGGAATTCAGCAGTTGGAGTCCTTGACTAATGCAGGAGTAGACTATATAATGGCAGTGGAGGCATATAATAGATGTTAGGATCTGATAGTAGCTCTGATGAGACATTTTCAAATCATGTTGTATCAACACACATAGCTCTCTATACGTGGACAGCAACAGATGTCACTCTTGGAAGCTCTCCATTTGAAAAATCTGTGTTCCTTCTCTTGGAGAGAGCTTCCACAGACAGTGGACAGTCTCCAGTTCACACTGCCATCCTTCATTCATAAGGGGTTATGGAAATTGGACATGGAGGGACAAGACTAGCATACTCCCCATCCTCATGTGTGAATACTACACATTAAAAAAAACCTGAAGCAAAAAGAAGTCACCATTCACAATTCCCTTATCTAATGGTGCGTGGAAAAATATATATGGTGTTGAGCCTCTAATTTTCAGGGTCAAGAAGTTCAGTGGGCATGTTATCACACTGATGGTCAAAAGTCTGCAGTTAAACAGCAGACATAGATATAGGATTTTTTTCCTTTATGGAATATTTAATATAGATATAGATAATTTTTAAATGATTTCCCTACTTAGAGCAGCATAGAAATTGAAACTCCCATGTTTTGTATTCCCTTTGAAAATGTGGCAGTGTGATGAAAACAATCACATGACAATTATCTATTTTTATACTACCCTGAAAGCTAGAGGAAGCCTATAGTAACTGCACTAGGCAAAGCAGTATAGCAGAATATTTATTAGCACCCTTGGTATGAAATTCTGTTGATGTAACACAGCCAGGCTCTTTGCTGTTAATAATCACTTCTGTGGGCAAGAGCTAGGTTTTCCTATCTGCATGTCTTTTGGGTTAGTCCTCATGGCCATGTTTCAAAAGGGGCAAGACTTGGCTAGAAATTGTCCCTTATTTTAACCAAATGAACAATTTATTCCTAGTATAACATCTGGGGGAAATGGAGGATCTGGAGGTAATTTGTTGAGTAATATATTCCAGATCTTTGCCAGAATAATTTATACTCATGAATTTTCTCAGTTGTATATCCAACTGGAAGCTGTTTGGCCATGTGCATTTTTATAAATCTTTCAACTTTAGTGGAGTCTAAATAGTAAAATTAGGGGCATTATCCAGATTGTCCTTGAAGGTCTTGGCACCAAATAACAAATTAGTACATAATTCAGGGCAGCAATGAAAGCAACCCTGGCCTAAACCATAGGATAGGAAACAGCTTTGAACTTGACAGCTAACCATTTCTGTGAACATAAAAATATTTTTACTCACTGTTCCCACATAAATCAATATTTGTCTCAGGTCTGTCAGAGTAATTCTTAACATGCTATACCAACCCTCTCCCAGAGTCTCACACACACTAAAAGAAGGAGAGAGGGCACTTTATCTATAATGTGATAATAATATTTTTTTCCTGCTTTAGAATTACTGTGAAATAATAAATCTTACATTTAAGATCTCCCTAGCTGTATATCAACTGATACCAGATTAATCTGTATTTTCATAAAAGGCTGTATTTCCTTTCATAAAAACATCCATATTTACATATTAATTGAAGAGATGGTTCTGCCATTAGATAGGATGAGGCATCTCCCTCAGGCAACAAATTGGTAGTCATTTTATATTGTTGTTTTCGTTGCATTTTTACTCCCAGGTGAGGGGCTTGTGGAATTTTCTGTTTCAAGGGCCGGAATAACTTGGCCAGCTTTGAGTTCTATAACTGGTGAAGGATATTACTTTCTGTTCTTCCTCATGCAGCAAAATGCCATGATCCTGCCATCATCATCATCAACAACAACAACAATTTATTTATATCCTACCTCCCAATATAGGGACTCAAGGCAGCTAATTCATGGGTGGATGATGGAGGAATGGATGGATTATCTCAAAACTCTCATATAGTGATGAATTCTTGATTATTTTCTGCTTCATAATTGAGTTTCGTGTCCTCCAACTGCCCCAGTTTGGCAGACAGTCCTGATGAATCCTCTGTCATCCCACTTTTTCAGCTGTTTTAAAAACAGTTCTCTCTCCGCTTCACACTTCACTCCCCCCTTGGTCCTCAGTTTACTTCAGTTGCTGCAAATTGAGTTCAAAGAGCAAAGGTAGTTTGCACTCAACTCAAGGGGGGGAGAGAGGAAAGGAGGAGGTAGAGTCTAGTCCTTCCCAGTAAGCTCTGGCAAAAAGCTGTGGCATCACTAAGGCTGGTGTCACTCCTCCTCCCCCCCCCCCCATGGTGCCACCTGGTGCATTTCGGCCTCTCTGCACCCCCGCTACTGCCATCACTGGGCAAAGTGCTGCAGCCTCTCCTAGCTGTGGGTTCTTTCTCATTAATAACTTTTGCCATCTTGACCGCTCTCTGATGTTGCTTGGCTATATGTCCCAGTTATCATTGGTGAAATGTTGGAGGGTATGCAATCTCACCCCATCACAGATTTTAGACTGAAACCTGAGCACTGTCAGAAATATTGTTAGTGGTATTTTGGCTGGGCTGCAGTGAGCAGAGGATCATAATTAAATACTGAAAATATGGAGGAAATGTAATTAATTATCAATTTGGATAAAATCTTATTCCATACCTTCCAATGTTTGACAGCTCAAAAAGGAGGTAGATTTGTAACAATTCCGTATTCACACCAAAGATTTTTCATATTCACATTATTCAGTGTTCATAAGGATATACATATCAAGGATTCATTTCAAGGACTTAACTCATACCTGTTGCTAAACGTTCAGCCCTCTATGTTAATGTTTGTTTACTTTGCAATGGCTCTCTCACACTGTTTTAAAAGTCATTTAAGTGTTTTGAATCAGTTATCCACAGTTAGCAATAGCATTGATATTTATATACCGTTTATCAATGCCAAAGCACTCCCTAAGCAGTTTGCAATTATTTTTAGCTAATTGCCCCAATGAGCTGAGTACTCTTTACTGACCTACAGAAGGATGGAAAGCTGAGTCAAGCTTGGAGCCCTTTGGGATCAAACTCATAACCTTGTGGCTTGCAGTACTGGCATTTAACCACTGCGCCACCAGGGCTCCCTCAACAGTTCAGGTATTCACTTTCCCTAGATGAAATGAGAAAGTTGGTTGAGAGCCAGTGTGGTGTAATGGTATGAATATTGGACTACAACTGGACACCAGGGTTCAAATCCCCACTTGGCCATTGAAACTCACTGGGTGACCTTGGGCAAGTCACCACTCTCTCAGCCTCAGAGAAAGGCAAAGCCAACCCTCCTCTTAACAAATCTTTTCAAGAAAGCCCTGTGATAGGATCATCATAAGTGAGAAACAACTTGAAGGCACACCACCATCACCACCACCACAAGAAGAAATGGGGAGATGTCCACTCAAGGGACACTCAGTCTAGCAATTTACACTAAGAATACATTATTAAAACATCTCCAAAAGGCAAAAATTGAGGCAACTATTTATCAATGTAATTACTAGAAAATAGGAACTGTCCTAGTAAATAAGGACACTTGAAGTGAACATGATTTATTTTGCTGACTTCCATTTTTGTTTACCTCCCCTGAGCCTTCAGGGTGGGTGGAGAAGTTTCAGTCTAAATCATTTGACCAATAACATCTTGATCTAATCTTATTATGTAGACTAGTCATTCCATTGTTTATAGTTTCTTGTGTCCTTTCAAGCCTATGCTGAATTTTAGGATTTTTTTTCCCCAAAAGAACTCCACCGACCAAACTACATCACAAATCTGCATTTCAGTTTGTTTGTCAGCATTAAAATGTGAAGTGTTCTCTTATCCATGCTATAAATCAGGATTGTTTCCTCAAAGGTTAGCTCTTATGATGATATATAACCCCAAATTTTATTTTGATCTTCCCAGTTTCTGCTTAAAGTTCTAACTGCATTTTCCTGTAGGGCATATTTAGCCCTTGTGTTTATAGTGGTCCCAAAACTCAGCTTATTGTGTTAAGGTTTGTAAAGGGGCTACGCTGAAATGCTTTACCTCAGGGGTGGGCAAAGTACGGGGATTTCTCAAGATGTTGCTAGACTGTAACTCCCATGAGTCCTAACCAACATAGGAGATTTTCAGACAGCGTTTAACAGTGCCTACTGCGGGATTAGGTCCCGGGAGAGGAACGGTGCTCTGGCGCAGCGGGGGTCATTTTTGGATGCCGCCGTCCCTCTTCCGGGATCCTTTGTGGCACGTCCGTGAAGCTTTGGAAGCGGCCACACCATATTTTAAGCATGGAAGTTGCCCGTGCTTAAATATGGCACGGCCGCTTCCAAAGCTTCACGGACATGCCACGAAGGATCCTGGAAGAGGGACGGCAGCGTCCGAAAATGACCCCCTGCCGCGCAAGAGTGCCGTTCCTCTCCCGGGACCTAATCCCATGGTTGGCACTGTTAAACACTGTCTGAAAATCTCCATAGTCAGTGGTGAGGCATACTGAGAGCTGCAGTCCAGTAGCATTTGGATGACTGCATTTTGCCTGTACTCCTGCTTTATATGAAATTTTTGATAGTTATTCAGTGGTGTACCTAGCATATTTGATATGCAGAGCGGATCATATTTTAACACCTCCCCAACAAGATTATTTTCAGTAATAGTCATGAAATGAAACAAGTAATAATAATGGCCAGAAAAGATACAGACTGCGGAAATTCTCTTTTATTGAACATTGTAAATATAATCATGTCAGTAAAATTCAATTAGTTAAATAATCAAGAAATAAATATTATGGCACAAAAAATAAAACAACAGATTAACGCATTTAAGCTACATTAATGTATGTTTTGCAAAGGGGGGGGGAACCTACCCAATGTCTGTTTGAGATACATTTGCAATAATGCCTCTTCCTTGTCTGGACCCAGCTTGGTTAACTGCCATTTCTCACGTAATATATGGTGAAATTCTTTGTTGTAAAATTCTGATCATCACTTTGCTCGCATAGGAAATTAAGCCAATGGTGATTACAATTACTAGTGTCCTGTTTTCAGGGGATTATTGAACATTTCCAATATGTAGCCCAATTTTGTTTTCCATATTTGTTAGCATATTCTTATTAGAATTTGAGTGGATTTTAGCTGAGTAGCTTGAAACAGCTCTATTGGTATGCTATCTGTTCCTGGTGATCTATTTCTCGCAAGTGGTTTGAGTGTAGCTTCCATCTACATCACCATCTAAAATTCCATCACCATCTAAAACTGCGGACTCATCTTCAAATCGTTCTTCCTTGAATGAATCTGTCATCCTTTCATCTCCTGTATTACAGTTCTTCAGTGTATTGTTTCCATCACATTTTTATTTCTTCTTGATCATTTAGTGGGTTCTTCTGCTGGTCATGTAGCATCCCTGCTCTTGATTTAAATTTCACATTGATTTCTTGGAACTTGCAGATGAAGCCTCTTGTCCTGGTTTTTTGTTGTTGTCATCATCTATTTCTTTACATTAATTGTTATAGTAATACTCTTTGTCCCTCCTCTCCATTGACATTGCCGTCGGTAAATCTGTGCTTAAGTCTGTTCAGCAGTTCATCTACCTGGGAAGCATCATCTCCTCAGATGCCAAGATTGACAAAGAGATCGATCACAGATTAGCAAAGGCATATAGTGCATTTGGAAGACTTTACAAAAGAGTCTGGAGTAATAAACACCTGAGGCAAAGCACAAAAATCAATGTGTATAGAGCCATTGTACTGTCTATTCTCCTTTACGGGTCTGAAACATGGGTCACCTATCGCCAACACTTATGACTCCTCGAACGCTTTAATCAGTGCTGTATATGCCCAATCCTAAATATACACTGGATTGATTATGTGACGAATATGGCTGTCTTTGAGCAAGCAGGGATCACCAGCATTGAGGCCATGATATTGAGAACACAGCTGCGCTGGGCAGGGCACGTTTCTAGGATGGAGGACCATCGCCTCCCAAAAATAGTACTCTATGGTGAATTTGCCACCGGTCAGCATAAGAGGGGCGCTCCAAAAAAGCGATACAAGGATTCCCTGAAACAACATCTCAGGCTTGGCCAAATTGATCACCAACAATGGTCCGCCTTGGCCTCACATCGGGAGGCATGGAGATGCACTATCCACAATGCTGCAGCCTTATTTGAGCCTTATTTGAGAACTCACATCGAACAAGTCTTGAAGAGAAACAACAACGCAGAAAGAATCACAACCCGGAAACATCACCCAAGGAGACCTTCTGCTGTGCTTTCTGCAACCGGATTTGTTTATCTTGGATTTGCCTTTTTAGTAATCAGTGCGCTTGCAGAAAGCTCGGGATGAGTCCTTCCTGAATCTTCGTTTGCAAAGAAAAGCCAGAGAGAGAGAGAGACTCTTTGTCCTGAGTACAGTTGCTGAACAGTACAGTACAGATTCAGGATTCTGACCCTATTTCTGTCACATTTTTCTTGTGCTTCTTGTCTGTCTTTAACTGTTAGAAGAGTTTCCTCTGTCATCCACTGAGGCTTCTTTTTCGTTCGGGCTGCAGATAGTGTCTTTCTGTATTCTTCCCTGATACTGTCCCTAGCTTCAGTCCAGAGTACTTCTGGCATTTGGTCAGTTAGGTTTTACTGTGCAAACCTATTTGTACATGCTGTTTAAATTCTACAGGGATATTCTTCATGTTGCATTTCGAAAGAGTAAATGACTGAGTGTTCTTTAGCTTTATGCTAATGTTTGAGAGACACGGTTCATGGTCTATGCCAATGGTTCCCAAACTTTGGTCCTCCAAAAGTTTTGGTCTTCAACTTCCAGAAGCCCCAGCCAGCTTGGCCAACAGTTAGAAATTCTGGGAAGTCCAAAATACCTAGAGGGTCAAACTTGGGAACCGCTGGCCTGTGCCATAATTTGCTTCTGGTCTTGTTTTTGCAGAGAGAGTGGAGCTCCTCCAGCTTCTGCTTCCAGTGATGTAGAATAGTTGTAATTCTTGTTACATTGCATTATATTACCATATCAGTTTAATTTGTACACAAACATATTCTTTAAAAGATGGGAGAGATGTAACAAGTGACACCTACCAATGCACAGATACCCACAACTTTAGGTGGTTGTGATACAAAAAGCCACAAAAATTCCACAGGGATTGAATATGAAGTAACTGTAGTCAGAGAAGCATGGGAAGTCAAGTGGGGAGGGGGAATACATTTGTTGTGTGAGTTATGCTTGTTATTTTTCATCTTTTCTTTTCTGTTTGTTTATATCAACTATATGATCTTATAATCTTGCATCACTCCCATTTATTCTTCCATCACTGGTAAATTTGGTAAGCATAGGTATCTGAAATGTCAATGTTGTGAGCAGTTTTCCAGAACACAGATATTTTGCCTGGAATGGATAGTACAAAGTGATTTCTGAGCAATTTCTGTGATGTGTAGCATCATTCCCATTTAGTCTTGTGCATCTGCTGGATATGGTGTCCTTGGCTTCCTGAAAAGTTGGCACCCCTGGCCATTTTTCTTGATGTTTTGCCTCTTGTGGGTTGAAAAAGATAGTTTCCATGGAATTTTTGTGGTTTTTGGCATCTCTCCCACCTAGTCTTGTATGGCTGGTGAATTCGCTGGGCATGGGACAACTGGGAACACTGTCATCAATGCCAAATAATGCCAAATAAAATGTGTTAAAATTTAAGCTACCACAAGACTCTTCCATCCTTTTGTGGGTCAGTAAATTGAGTACTCAGCTTGTGGGGGCAATTAGCTAACACACATTGGAAGCTGCTTATCACAGTGTAGATGTGTAAATTGCTATTGCTTAAAACAAATTGTAAGCCGCTCTGATAGCCTTGTGGCTGAAGAGTGGGGTATAAATAAATAAATAAAATAAAAAAATTGTCATTTTTCCTGCATGAAATTAACAGTTAGTTAGTTAGTTAGTTATACCCCACTCTTCAGCCACAAGGCTATCAGAGCAGCTTACAAATTGTTTTTAAGCAATAGCTATTTACACATCTACACTGCATTAAGCAGTATCCAATGTGTGTTAGCTAATTGCCCCCCACAAGCTGGGTACTCAATTTACTGACCTACGAAAGGATGGAAGGCTGAGTGAACCTTGGAGCCCGCTGGAATCCAACTTGCAACATGGTGGCTTGCAGTACTGGCATTTAACCACTGCACCACCAGGGCTCATTGATTTAAGTTTCTGAAAAGTCTGTTTACCTTTTTGCAAGAATACACACACATGTGCATGCAGGCACACACATTCAAAGCAATAACAATCTAGTGTGGCACACCTTTCCCATTAACACGACCCTCCCCAGTTTTTAAAATAAGTCCCTCCAGTCCTATACCCCTTATAGCTTTCATTTTGTTTCCCTGCTATGGAATGCATTGCAATAGGGAATGGAATGCTATCCTGATAAATACAAATATATAACTCTTATTTACTTCAAATACCTATTTAACTTACTGGTTAATATGTCTGAGACTATACCATACACGAACAATAAGGAAATGTGGAATTAGCCCTTCCCAAAGAATTTCATTTATTATTTGAAACTACTAACAAGAAATGTAAAACAGTAAACATCTACCCTTCCTTAGTTATCATCTATCTATGGATCCATCTATGCTCTATCAGGCTTTCTCTCACCTCCTTTCCATCTGGCAGTGATGTAGACTCAAGTCGATTGAATCGGGCTCAAGTCAGACTTAAGTCACTTCAATGACTTGACTTGGACTCAACTTGCAACTTGTAAATTTTTAGCAACCAACTTGAAGGCCTTGGTACATTCACATAATGTATTCATCCAGAAACATTATGGAACAGAAAACACTTTTCCTCCTTTGAACAATGCTTCCATGATCTCACTGTTTTTGCCTACTGTTCACGTGACAGAAGTGGTAACAGCAAAAGCCTTTTCCTAAGAGCAGCAAGCAAGACGCAGACCACGGGACACATTTCTCAGAGGGAAACACAGCAAACACATTAGACAATGGGCTTGAGTGGAGGTTGAAGTCTGCTTGGCAGCCCGTCCCTACTGCACATTGGAGGAGCCTTCTAAAGCAGGCTTAGAAGGCTTCTCTGATGTGCAGCGGGGACAGGCTGCCAAGCAGACCTCAACACCCCACCTCAAACCCACTGTCTAAAGTGTTTGCTGTTAATTTATTTATCTTTTTACCTAACTTTGTGCACATTGTGCAACTTTGTGCTGCTCCAGAGACTGGAACATGGAGCAATGGATGCAAGCTCCAGGAACAGAGATTCCACCTCAACATTAGGAGGAACTTTCTGACAGTAAGAGCTGTTTGGCAGTGGAACACACTCCCTCGGAGCGTGGTGGGGTCTCCTTCCTTGGAGGTCTTTAAACAGAGGCTGGATGGCCATCTGTCAGGGATGCTTTGATCGTGATTTCCTGCGTGGCAGGGGGTTAGACTGGATGGCCCTCGTGGTCTCTTCCAACTCTGCAATTCTATGATTCTATGATTCTATGATTCTACGTCTTCTTCATTTTCTTGTTATTGAAACTCCACCCCCAACCCACCACCTCCTTTTTTTTCTGTTAAAGTTGGTTCCAAGACTTAAGACTGGACTTGAGACTCAATTTGAAAGTATCTTTCAAGGACTTGAGATTTGACTTAAGACTTGAAGGTAGAGACTTGAAACTTGAGATTTGGACTGCTGCTACACTGCAGAAATAATGCAGTTTGATACCACTTTAACTGCCATAGCTCAATCCTGTGGAATTCTGGGATTTGAAGTTTTGTGAGATATTTAGCTTCCTCTGTCAGAGAGCTCTGATACCACAACAAACTACAAATCCCAGGATTCCATAGGATGGAGCCATGATAGTTAAAACAATGTCAAACTGCATTATTTCTACAGTGTGACAGCAGTCTTGGAATAAAAGACTGCCATCTGGGAGCATCCGATTCAGCTCTCAAGAAGCCTGGGGAAAATACAAGAGAGCTTACATTTTTCAGGATACCCTGTAATGATTGCCATGTTTGTACCATATGCTGGTATGCTTATAGTTCTATAACCAAGTTGGGAGTGGGGGAGAAAGAAAACAGCTCTGCTCTTTGGGCAGATCACAGACCACAATGTTGCAACATTCACATGGGAAACTTTGGATAACAAAATCAAGCTCTTTCCTCCAAGACTAGATGGACCATAGTTTCTGCAGTCTATCTGTACTTTCAGATGTGATAGAGACTTTAAAACAAATGAAAGACTGATTTATATTTTAACATGAGCTTTTGTGCAATCTCCTTCCTCAGTCATTGCCCCTGCGAAAGTGGATTGATATCCACAAAAGCTCACGCTAAATTATAAATCAGGTAGGACTTTTTCGGACAGAAGAAAAGTAACAGAAGCAGCGTCGAACGACGCTCTTCCCAGCGGTACTGTTGCAGTACCGCTGGGACATTTGAGCGTGATATTTTTCCTTCCCAGCGTCATATTTTACTCGTGATCAGTGAGTACTGGGAAGGAAAAATATCATGCTCAAATGTCCCAGCGGTACTGCAACAGTACCGCTGGGAAGAGCGTCATTCGAAACTGACGCCCTCTTGCGCTGCAGCGTCGCAACCTGGTGACGCTGCTTCCGTTACTTTTCTTCTGTCCGAAAAAGTCCTTAGTCTTAAAGGGTTTGCTGGATTCTGGCTTTTCTCCTGGGGGTTGTTTAGACAATGAAAAAAAATCCTCAAGGAATGCAGGCAGAATACCATTTGTCCAGATGAGCTTCCGCTGGGATTCGCCATATTGAAAAGAGGAGGGCTGAAAACTCCAAGTACTCCATAATAACAGCTTTCGCTATTTCTTGTAATCTCTTTTTTTAAAATACATGAAAATGCACATAACAGCCCATCTGAACAACCAATTTGAATTAGGGCACATCCAGGAAGTCAAAACGTGATTGGTCAGATTTGTGCAGGAGAGGGCTTGCCAGCGACGAAGTGGCTGAAGCCACCATTGTTGTTTTTTTGCTGACATGATTAAGTGCTATTTTTGAGTGGCAGAGCAAAAAAAAAGTTTTTTAAGTAGAAGATCGCTCTTCTGCATCTCTCATTTAACAAGGCAAAAAAAAGGGGGGGATGAATGAAGCCTTGGGGGGATAATAAGGCAGATAATTCACTGGTGGCACCATCTTTTCTTGCAGGCATGCTCCATGTGAACCTCAGACTTGGATAGCTTTCCATGCCAGTGATCTTGCGAATGAACCATGGGGACAAATAAACACTGCTGCAATAGTGAGGTAATGCACAATTTCCACAATTAATTCTCCCGTCTGACTGAGCCCCTGGTTTCACCTTCTAAAGGAAGGTGCAGCTACCTTCATTCCACCCCCATCTCCTCTCTCCTTTTCTGCCTTACTTGAGGAAATCCCAAGGGGAGGGGAAGAGACAGGCTTGATTTGATGCAGATTGTGAGTGTCTCCTGCCTGGCTCACATTCCCGGCAGCTGATCTCTGCTTCCTGCTTCTGGGGCCTCCATGAGGGAAGGGGGGAGGAGCCATTGTTGCACCCCCTTATTTTGTGCACTCACTCCCACCTATAACATTCTCTTTCCCAAGTGGAGCGCCTCCACCCACCCACCCATCCCCATTAGGATGCCACTGTATTTATTATATATTTTAAATTTATATGGTTTTGAATGTCTAATTAAAAATTGACTAAGCTTCTAATTCATAATTGACTAAGCTTCTATTAACTTTTTGTAAAAATCTGAGATGCATAATTAGTAACACATTAAACAGATTACTTAGGGCACAATACACTAGGAACTGTTCACGTACAAGCCCTTCATTACACTTAATAAGAAGTTTCCAGCAGATTGTGCCTCTGGCCATCTGTTTGAATCATTCAGAATTTTTTAAAAGTCTCAATTTCTTTCCATGTTTCATTTTTCCTCATCAAGAGAGTTTGCTACACCACAGATGCAAAGACCTGGCCTGGTACATGGAAGCTTCCCACTCAACTATTTCTTTTTGATTTCACTGGTAGGAAACCTAAATGAAAATAACCTGTACTTCTCTAAGTGGATGCAGTTCTGCTCCTCATTTGCAGAAAATACATTAGCAGTCCACAAGGGGTTTTAATATCAGAATTCCTTATAGAAGAAACATAATATAGAAAATGGATTTTCCAATGAAATTAAAAGTGAGTGAAAGAGGATCTCTTTCACACACACACTCTTTCTCTCTCATGCACACACACACATACACACAATCACTAACATCAAGATTCTCTTAGTGCAGTGATTCTACTGAAATTTTTAAAAGCAGACATGCTGGAACAGATAATGCAAAAATCATATTTGCAAGACGTAATTTCTGATTTATGCATTGGCAGATTCCCTTTTTTCCATCCTCTCAGCATTTAATAAACTCCTTTCATCTCATTATGTAGAAATCTCAGAAACAAATTCTGCCAAACATACAATCTTTGGCCTACCCTTAATAAATATTTAACAGTGGAAAAAGAATGGGGTATGTGAACTTTCTTGCTGCTATCTCTCTCCAATAGATTCAGAACGCCGTTGCTTAACTTGCTTTCCATTTCTGGCTCTCTGAGCATGCCACCCTTGTAAAAATTTTACAATACCATAGACTTTTAAGTTTCCAGCCCTCACTTTTAAAGCTCCCAATATTTCCAGGTCTATACTGCCAAGAAAAGCCCATGATAGGTTTGCCTTAGGGTCATCATATGTCAGAAATGACTTGGAGGCACACAACAAAAAAATGTCTTTCTCATCCTTTCATCCTAAGTGACACATCTGCCAGTAACATTCTTTTCCAAGCATGTTTAAAAAATAATCACAGAGCGCAAACACTGTACTTAGTTCAGTCTCTAATTTGTTTACCTGTTTTAAAAGCTAGAAGACAGTAAATGAGATCCACAGTCGAAGGCTTTTAATTTTCAGCAAAGGTAGCTAATGCAAGCAATCTCATCTGTTATTTCCAATGGATTGAGTTTGCCATTCTTCTGACAAAGAGTAAACACACTCTGTATAATTCAGGACTGTCAGCGTGGATGTACAGCTGTAATACGCTGGAATCCCCTGTTCCTTCAATAGGATTTGTTGTTTTAAAATACCAACCCTGCATCAAATGTTGGATGAAATTCAAAATAACCATCTTATCAAACATAATGATTCCATTTCATTTTACTTATTTACTTATAAGTAACAAGTTCCAAGACACTTCTTAAAGAAGCATATTGCCTGGAGGAAGAAGAAAACAACCAACAAAGAACACATTTCAGTTACAATCCTATACACACTTCTTGTGAGTCAGTCCCACTATAAATGGGCTTACATCTAAGTAGTTAAAAATTAACTGTATGACTAATCTGCATGTCTGGCGCTGTAGGTTTGCACACTACTAGAACTGGACTTACATTGCCCCTGAAAGTTCTCATAAAGTTGTTGTTTACTTGTGATATATATTTATTAGTCATGCAAAAGGTTGTAGTTAATACCTTGTCCCAGAGCTAGAGCTCCCAAATCCATGCTGATTAGTAGTGCCATTACACTGGCTGGCAGGATTTGATCAGAAAGTGATATTCTGAGTTGTGGTATTTGAGGCTGGGCTAGGAGGATGCAAGAAAAAACTGAATGAGCTAAAAGAAGAGTTCAATGAGGAAAATGTAAAGTCAAAAACCAGTACTGTGTCACACTCTTTTTAAAAATAATAACATAATACTAGGAATATTTTGAGCAAAATATTATGAATATTCTTTGCAGCACTCTTGAAAGCACTCTTCAGGTCAAGCAAACAGTAAGTTGTCATGATCATTAACCTACTTTCCTTTTTTGAGGCATTACGAGAAAATTTAAGGTAGCTTTCCCTAATTTGGCACCTTCTAGATGTGGTGGACTTCAGCTCCCACCATTCTGACCTAGTTGACTTGGGATGATGGGAGTTGTAGTACAACACATCTGGATGGTGCTAGCATGTGGGAGCAGCAGGTGGCTTTAGCTGTAGGATGAACAATGCCCCCTGCTCTGTGAACGCTCACCCATCTAGGATTTAAACAATGCCTTTAAAAATGTCAATATTTATAGATTCTATTAGAATTCTCAAGAATGGAATATGTTAAAATGAAAACCACATCATCTTTCATGTGTACAAAACTATGTACAGCACAGAGACAATATGTATTTTCCAGCACACTTGTGTATCAGGGAACATAATGGCAAAATAAGTGTGTCTGAGGCAAGCTATCATATAATTAAATTTATTACCACAAGTGACTCATTACCCAAGAGAGGCTACATCTGGAGCAATTTATGATAGTCAGCTCCTCCTATTTGCAAATAAAACAAGTTTGTTATATTTTGAATATTTTAGATACTTTTTTCTTTTATTATGTAAACTGAATTTTAGATTCCCCTCCTCTTCAGCGAAACTTTAATGGATATTTTTAAAAGTATGAAAATCATGATGCTGCACACCGGTTTATATCCTCCCCTTCTAATTTCTCTTGTGCTCGTCCATGTTTATGACATTGCTCAGGCATCTTTATGGCATTTTTGAACAACAGACTCTTTTCTTTCTCTGCATATTCAAAAAGTATTCATATAAACAAGTTACTCAATACTAATACTAATACTAATAATAAGGTCTTAGTACCAAGCTTCTCCTGCTCCCACCCAACTCGCTGGGTTGTCTAAGGAAAGGTTCTTTATATCTTGACTTGCAGAATATTGAAGAGGAGACACAATCCCAGATCTTTTTGTCCCTCTCTGATAGTGTTAAAGATATCAAGATATTGAGTGAAAGACAGGTGTTGATGAGAGTTCAGAGCTCATGCCACTCCCCAAGCCTTTGGGGTTTCTCAGTCCTCCCAAGCAGCTGGACAATTTGGCACATTGCTGTTTGATTACTCCCTACTTCTGCATGTCCCTCCTCCCTTGGCCCACCCTGTCTTCACCCTACACCAGTGCTAATAATTTACACAACAGTGACATAGAAAAAGGGTGGGGGGCTATCAATTGGGTCTTTGTGTGCAAAGTGCATGCCTAGACAGTAGTTGGAATCCAAGGACCACACCAAGTGAACGAGGCAATCTGTGGGTGAAGTCTTAACACTTCCCTCTGTCATATCAGTGCAGACTTCTGTCCTGCAGCACGTTTTCTCAGTACCTATTTCAGTCTATGAATCTGCCATTTTACATAATTCAGGACCACACATGTCAGTGAGGAAGAATTTCCTTAGTTTTGTTTATTATGAGTGATTTGTGAAAGCAAGAGAACTATTTATGCCAGCAAGTACTGCTTTCTTGGAAACTAACAATTCTCACTGGATAGCAGAAATTGCTTTATCTCAAGCCTTGGCTACACTAGCTTTTTGTAACTACTAGCTATACCCGGCATAACATACATGGTTATCTACATATATAAAACACTTCGGTATGATTCCGTTCCCACTCTGCTGATTGGCTACTTAGGAAACATGTCAAGAGTACAATACTTGATGCATTAATATATAAACTTTCAAATCAACTATAATAACTAGTTTCATGCCAAGAAGCCCTCCACCACCATGAATCACATGTACACACAGACACATGCACGATGCTAGACACACACACACTACGCATGCCACGATGCATGAGCCCTTCTACCACCATAGAACTGTATGTACACACACACAACACACGTGCCAGGACGTGAGAGTGCCACCACAATGCAACCATACATACGCACATACCATGCTACAAACACAGAGACACAAAGACACACACACTACACACACACCATGTGCCCCAGAAGATGAGAGCCCCCTTGCTGCTTCCATGCAACAGCAAGTACACACCCATCATGCTACAACCACACCCATCACACTACAACCACACACACCACATGCACCGGTATGCAAGGGCCCCTCCATGGCCATGTTTAGAAAGGACTTGAAGTTTTCCATGTTTCCACCCAAAGGCCCAGCTGCAGACAGCACAGAAGATCCAAGGCCCCAACCCAAACGCAAGGAGCAGCTACAGACAACACAGAAAACCATGTTGTAGCGACCAAGGAGATTTTCAGACAACACTGTTACAGTGTTACTATTCCACTTTATTTGCTATGGCTGCCTCCTGTTGAATCCTGGGATTTGCAGTTTAGGGAGGGGCATTTACATCTCTCGGCCAGAGAGATATTAGGCCTCACTAAACTACAAACCCCAAAATTCCACAGGAGGAAGCCAGAGCAGTTAAAGTGGAATAGTAACACTATGGACTTTTTCAGATGTCTCAAATACACCGCAAGCAGCCTCCTCGCGTTGCGAGGCTGCTGCGCTGCAGGGCGTCACTTTCGGATGATGCTCTCCCCTGCCGGTACTGTTGCGGTACCATGGGGACATTTGAGCGTTATATTTCACCAGTTTTTAAGCACGAAAGTTGATCGTGATTAAAAACCGGTGAAATATAACGCTCAAATGTCCCAGCGGTACCGCAACAGTACCGGCAGGGGAGAGCGTCATCCGAAAGTGACGCCCTGCAGCGCAGCAGCTTCGCAACACGAGGAGGCTGCTTGCAGTGTATTTGAGACGTCCGAAAAAGTCCTATAACAGCGTAGTCTGAAAATCTCCCAAGACTGAGGGCTGAATGCCACTCCTAAATAGCAGTTCCCCTGTCTGCTTTAGGTGTGCTGTGTGATTGCAGTGTCTGATATCTTGGCCCTGGTTTTTCCAAGACTCCCTACTATGCTGGCTGCTGCAGCCAGAAGCTGTGCCCGATGCTGCATCCAGGGGCCTAATCCTGCGAGGTGAGGCAGATCCTGACACCTAAGCAACCAGTCAGCACACTGAAAACAGCAACATACCCAAGAGAATTATATAGAGAGATACAGATATAGAGTTCTGCTTTGAGACATATATACTGTAGCATTAGACATTCACTGATCAGAGTTTACGTGTTACAAGAATGGTATGGTTTGTTGATTCTGGCTTGTTGCTCTCTCTCTCTCTCTCTCTGGCTTTTCTTCGCAAACGAAGATTCAGGAAGGACTCATCCCGCGCCTTCTGCAAGCGCGCTGATGACTAAAAAGGCCAATCCGAGATAAACAAGTCCGGTTGCAAAAAGCGCAGCAGAAGGTCTCCTTGGGTGATGTTTTTGGGTTGTGATTCTTTCTGCGTTGTCGTTTCTCTTCAAGACTTGTTCGTCGTGAGTTCTCAAATAAGGCTGCAGCATTGTGGATATTGCGTCTCCATGCCTCCCGATGTGAGGCCAGGGCGGACCACTGTTGGTGATCAATTTGGCCAAGCCTGAGATGTTGTTTCAGGGAGTCTTTGTATCGCTTTTTTGGAGCGCCCCTCTTACGCTGACCCGTGGCGAGTTCACCGTAAAATTACTATTGCTAACAAGCCATGGTTTGTTAAGGAGCCACACACCACAATCTGAACCCATGGTTTGTTATTAACTTATGAATTCTGATCTATTTAAACAATGGCTTGTTGTGATGTCTCAATTCACAACTGTGGTTTGTTCATTTTTTGTTTCCTCAGTTGCTTGCACTAAAAAAGAAGTTAACAACAAGAGGTGAAATAGGAGAATGTGAGAAAAACAAGCCAAAAATGGGAAAACAAGATCCATAGTTTGTTTAGTTGTTTGCTGTACAGTTCTCAATCAACAAACCATAGCTAGCATAGTAGTTGTTCTTGTGTGCCTTTATGTCATTTCTGACTTATGGCAACCGTAAGGCCACCTATCACTGGGTTTTCTTGGCAAGATTTGTTTAGAGGGGGATTGTCTTTGGCATCCTCTGAGGCTAAGAGGGTTTTCCATGGCCAAGCAGGGATTCAAACCCTGATCTCCAGAGTGGTAGTCCAGTGCTCAAAACACTACACTGTACTGGCTGTGATAATTTACATACAAAATGACTTATTGCAACATGTGAATATGCCCATTGTCTGTTTTGCAGATATAAAGGAATATGTGCAGAAGCAGCAGTAACAGGAATTGCTTAAACACCCTATCCATGCCTTCACAACTTCTAGATTATCTAGAGTGATATGTTGTGTGGAGGGAGGCTGTGCTATTGAAAATATTGGAACCAGGAAATGAAAACATGCCTATGCCTAAACAGATGTGTTGGTTATGGTCAGTCTCCTAGGCACATTTCAAAGTACTATTGTTTACTGTTTTAACCCTTCCATGATCTGGTAGGAATTCCTGTGCCCATGTTTTGAGATCTTCAAAAGTCCTTTGCTGAGTATTCCCATTATATGGTGTGAAGTGGATAGCAACTGAAGGAAATGTGATCAAAGCCAGTGATTCTCATCCTTTGGTACTCCAGATGTATTGGACCAACTAAGAGTTAAAGTTCTAAATATTTGAAGGACAAAAATTTGAGAACCACTATTTCATATGATATTCTGGGTGCTGTTTGTGGAATGTTCTCCATAGGTTCTTTTGATCATTTTATTTTTAACACTGCTTTTATCCGCTGTTCTTTTGTCCATTATTTTATTGTTGCTCATGTACAGGATTTTATTATTTGAATGTAGGTCAATACATTTATAAATATTAATACTAGAGATTTATGTTTAAATCACTAAAACAAATGCCTAGAGAGGTGTCATTTTGTAGGCCCTCCAAGTCAACACTGGTATTTAAAACCAAGAGTCCCATTATTTTTAATGGTATTCGCTGTTATCTGCGGTTTCTAGTATCCATGGCAAGTCCAGGAACCAAACTCCTGCACATATGGGGTCCTACTGTAATTTAAAACGAGCCCTGTGACGTCTTGAAGACTGGCACACATTTATTATAGCAATGACTTGGATGGCCTGTAATCCAGTGCTTCTCAGGCTGTCTGATATAGGATGCTGGCAATTATTTCCCCTCCCCCCAGTGTGCCAGGAACTGTCTACTGTACTGTATATTCCTATTAATTACAACTGTTTATTTCTTTCCTGGAAACTCACTAGAGACTGGCAGCCAGTGGCTGGGGGACTGGCACTGGTCCAGAGGCCACCACTTTTGAGTAGCACTGCTATAGTCCACTCTATCAAATACATGAAGCGTTACCCAGAATTTCGTAGTTACGCATAGACATAATTGGGGGTGGAATTAAACATACCTACTGCACATAGGTCTGACATAATAGCACTAAAGGCATCTGATTTAGCTCTGTTTTAAGTATTTGAAGGGGTGTCACATTGAGGATGGAGCAAGTTTGTTTCCTGCTGCTCCAGAGACTAGAACACGGAACAATCGATGCAAGCTCCAGGAACAGAGATTCCACCTCAACATTAGGAGGAACTTTTTGACAGGAAGAGCTGTTCGGCAGTGGAACACACTCCCTCGGAGTGTGGTGGGGTCTCCTCCCTTGGAGGTCTTTAAACAGAGGCTGGATGGCCATCTGTCAGGGATGCTTTGATCAAGATTTCCTGCGTGGCAGGGGGTTGGACTGGATGGCCCTCGTGGTCTCTTCCAACTCTACAATTCTATGATTCTATGAAATTGCAGCCTGCAAACTGGAAAGCCTTCAACAGCTCCAAGCCTTGCCAGTGAAACTTGCTGTATAATCAACATAGGCCCAAATATCCATCCTGACAGTTGGACATTGCAGTTGGCGCTTCTTGACAGGAATAAAATGCAAATCTACTTGGAGACACTGGATCTCCAGGAAAGAAAAATAAAACTGGTTTTACTATTTAACTATATTCCTTTTTGCCAAAAGAAAATAATGCACACAACAGTAAATGGTCACTTCAGCTAAACAGCCACACCCTTTGTACTGAAACAAGTTTATTTTCTTATGGTCTCATTAATAATCCTGTAATAGAACTTTTTCTAGTAACTAAGCAACGTCTAGCACATGAAGCACTGCTTTTAATATTATCTGGTCTTGAAGAGAAATTCAGAACGGAGGAAGGAAAGCAGTATTCTTTAAATCATAGCTCCCCCTTATGGTGTACTTGATAATGTTGTATTCTATATATGGACAGGGACTTTGTTTTTTTTTTAAAGAAGAAAGATAAAAGATGTAGCATCTGAAGAATTTTCAGAACTCAGGAAAGTTACTTTTTGGACTAGAAAATGCCACAGCCGTCATGAGCAAAAAGTAATATTCTCAAGCGCCAATAATTTATTCTGTGCAATTGTGTATGTCACCACAACCTCTTCCTAATGTTGATGTGTGAATGAATGACACATTTTTGCAATGAGTGTTTTTTTCCTCCCAACAAACTATTCACCAGACAGGACAATCACTACATCCTGGGCTTGAAAAACAAGCCCATGGCCACACACAAAAGTCATATGATTTGACGTTTGGTTAGAACAGGACAGAAGCTAAAGCATTTTAAGGCGCTTCGTTTTTGAACATCTGATGCAACTATTTCTATGGATGTGCCAAGATCTTTAGCAGTCCTTTTTAAAAAAAAAGACAGATTGTTTTATAATGAGGGCCGAGGGAAATCTGAACCTTTTAAAAAAAAGAATGAGGAATGGGTTTTATGTTACTTTGTGACAGGCAAAATTAGGAGTCATAAGGCCATCCAAAACATGATGGTATTTTAAGTTCCCACCCAGGATTATTGAAAACAATGAACTTTTTTACCTCATACAGTCCTTTGGGTGTATTAATACCAAACTGACACATTGCAGAGCTTATTGCTCAATAATTAGATAATACATACAGCAATAACTTTAATTTGGGAGAATCACGGATGCTTTTTTAAAAAAATTATACTGATAGTTTTTATTTCTCATTGACGTTATTTTACTAATTATTAGCAGTTAATGTATATTTTTCAGTGTTTTGTTAAATGTTATGTTAGTAATGACTGAATTACAATATGTATATATATTTACCTTTTCCTGGCTGCTTCAGTCATTTGAAGTGCCAGGTTATGAACTAATACATTAATCCAACACATGTTTATTATAAGGCTAATTCTGGACTCACTCCCTAATCTTGGACTTTTTCAAATGGGGTAAAAAAAAAACACGAGGAGGTCAGGAGAAGAACGGGGCTGTTGCGCTTACAGTGCCCCATTTCAGACACCACCGTTCTCTTCCTGACCTTCCCCCATGCTTCCTCTGTGCTGCAGGCACTGCTTTTTATTGACGGAGGTTTTCTCTATGTCATCTCAAACTGTTCTTTCCAACTGCACATCTAAACCTGGATTTGAAAAGAAGCTTTCCGTAGTCTTACAAATAGGGAGCAAACATGATTATTTAAATAGGATAGTCCTGGTAATTTTGAGTTGTAGTGTATTTTATTTGCAAATTTTGTTTCTTATAACCAGTTTTCTTATATTAAAATTCAATTCTAACAACATTTTCAAAATATAAGCGATTTCATAGGGGTAGCCATGTTAGTCTGTTTCAGCAAAAAACGAATACAGGCTGAGTCTCCTTATCCAGAATTCCAAAATCACCTGAATCCCGTCAATGAAAAGTAATGCCTTATTAATGGCTGCAGTGCATTAGAATGTGATAAGGATGACGTCGTCTGAAACCAGGTCCCATTCGTGGGACAAAAATGTCATCCTGGCATTCTGCTCTTGTATTTTTTGCTGCATCTGAGAATCTCCCAAGAGTGGGGATGTTATATGATCAGCAGAGGAATACATTACAGGACCAAGTGTGGAGAGAGGAGAGAGACAATGGAAACAATTTACTGAAGAACTATATAAAAGGGATGAAAGGATGACAGATTCATTCAAGAAAGGACCCTTTGAAGATGAACCTACAATTTTAGAAAGTGAAGTGAAAGCTGCACTCAGAGCACTTGGGAGAAATAAATAACCAGGAACAGGTGGCATACCAATAGAGCTGCTTCACGCTACAGAGAGAGAACCTACTCTAATTCTAACTAAAACCTGTCAACAAATACGGAAAACAACACAGTGGCCCACAGATTGGAAACACTCAATAGTCATTCCAATGCCCAAGAAAGGGGACATTAGGAATTGCAATAACCACAAGACCATTGCATTAGTTTCCCTTGCAAGCAAAGGGATGTTCAAAATTCTACAACAAAAACTTTAACAACATATGGCATGAGAAATGCCAGGAAAGGAGGAGGTGCTAGGGATCTATTGCAAACATATGTTGGATAAAAGAGTGCACCAAGGAATTTCAGAAGAAAATCAGCCTGGGCTTTATAGATTATAGCAAAGCCTTTGATTGTGTAGATCAGTGTTTCTCAACCAGGGTTTCTCCAGAGATTGCCAGGGGTTCCATGAGAAAATAGTAATACATCATGGAGAAGTGGTGAGCTGAAACGGCTTATCTCTCCCCTGCACAACAGAGAAAGCTGGGAAGGAATGAGTCTGTATGTGAATGTTTTCACACCAACAGAGCTTGCCAAGGGGCCTCTTATGGGTCAAGGGGGGAAAGGATGTTTATGTGCCAAATACATTGCTCTCCTTCCCACCTTTTGAATTGCCTTAGATGTGCTAATGAAGCTCCTCATGTCACCCTGACAGCTAAAGGGGAGAAGGCAAGGAATGAATGTGTATGATTCCCTTATCGTTTGTCAGAACTGAGGACAAAAGAGGACTCTGGTTTGCATAAAACTGATTTAAAGGTACAAATGCAAAAGGAGGGGTTTTTTTAAAATTCAAAACAATGGAAAGAGAATTGCAATACTGTACAGTTCTTAGCCAATTGGGGGAAACTGACCAAGTAATCCAAGTAACCCCTGGTCAGTCAGCTACTCAGGCACCAGCTGTGGATGGGATAAAAGTGATTTAGGGCTTATTATTTTTAAACCAGATTTGGAGAAGACAGAGCCATTACAGTAGAGGAGTCATTATAGAGAAAAGGTTCTTAAACTGTGGGTCTGGTAACTGAATCAGAGCTCAGTCTTTGGTTCAGAGTCAGTGAGGATGGAGCAAGCTTATTTTCTGCTGCCCAAGATCCTAGGACACAGAGCAATGGGTTCAAACTACAGGAAAAGAGATTCCACCTAAACTTTAGAAGGAACTTCCTGACAGTAAGAGCTGTTCAGACTTGGAATACACTGCCTTAGTGTGGTGGAGTCTCCTTCTTTGGAGGTTTTTAAACAGAGGCTGGATGGCCATCTGTTGGGAATGATTTGATTGTGTATTCCTGCAGGGCAGGGGGTTGGACTGGATGGACTTTATGGTCTCTTCCATTTATGATTCTATGTTGCTGCTGAACTCTTCCTAGAAGCCAAGATGATTAAACTGAGACTGTCTTACTTCGGAGAGAGATATTTATATTTATATTATATTTTATATTATATTTATATTATAGAAATATCTGACCTTGCAAGTATCAAATATGTATTGCTAGCAATGTGGAATATAATAAGCATCCATTTTTTTCACTGTTTCTGTAATTTAAAAAAATGGGGGAGCTCTAGGTATAATTTTTATGTAGCGGTTCCCTGAAACCTGAAAATTATTTCAAGGTTTCCTCCAGGGTAAAAAGGCTGAGAAAGCCTGGTATAGATCATAAAAAAATATGGGTTCTTCTTAAAGAATGAGTGTGCTGCAACATTTAATTGTCCTCATACATAACCTGTACTCAGGACAAGAGGCTACTGTAAGGAGACAATCTCTGGCTTTTCTTCGCAAACGAAGATTCAGGAATTACTCATCCTCCGCTTTCTGCAAGCACGCTGATGACTGAAAACACCAATCCAAGATAAACAAGTCCAGTTACAGAAAGCACAGCAGAAGGTCTCCTTGGGTGATGTTTCTGGGTTGTGATTCTTTCTGCATTGTTGTTTCTCTTCAAGACTTGTTCGGCGTGAGTTCTCAAATAAGGCTGCAGCATTGTGGATAGTGCGTCTCCATGCCTCCCAATGTGAGGCCAGGACTGACGATTGTTGGTGATCAATTTGGCCAAGCCTGAGATGTTGTTTCAAGGAATCCTTGTATCGCTTTTTTGGAGCGCCCCTCTTACGCTGACCCGTGGCGAGTTCACCGTAGAGTACTATTTTGGGGAGGCGATGATCCTCCATCCAAGAAATGTGCCCTGCCTAGCACAGCTGTGTTCTCAATATCATGGCCTCAATGCTGGTGATCCCTGCTTGCTAAAGGACAGCAACATTCATCACATAGTCAGTCCAGTGTATATTTAGGATTATGCACTGAGGAAAGCGCTGAGCAAAGCATTCGAGGAGTTGTAAGTGTTAGCGATAGGTAACCCATGTTTCAGACCCGTAAAGGAGAATAGACAGTACAATGGCTCTACACACACTGATTTTTGTACTTCGCCTCAGGTGTTTGTTACTCAGACTCTTTTGTAAAGTCTTCCAAATGCCCTATATACTTTTGCTAATCTGTGATCGATCTCTTTGTCAATCTTGGCATCTGAGGAGATCATGCTTCCCAGGTAGGTAAACTGCTGAATGGACTTAAGCACAGATTTGCCTATGGCAATGTAGGGATGGTGGTATTCATCCTGTGGTGCAGGCTGGTAGAGAACTTCCATTTTCTTCAGGTTAACTTCCAGCCCAAACAGCTCAGCAGCTGTTGTGAAGCAGGATGATAGGCGCTGCAGAGCTGCTTCTGTGTGGGCAACAAGGGCACCAGCATCAGTGAAGAGCAGCTCACAGACTAGATAGTTTAGAGTTTTAGTGCGAGCCCTCAGGCGGCTTAAGTTAAACAAGCCACCATCAATACGGTAACATATATAGATGCCGTCTTCTTCAAGTTCTGCCGTAGCCCTTTGGAGCATCATGCTGAAGAAGATTGTAAATAAAGTTGGAGCAAGAACACAACCTTGCTTCAATCCATTAATTATTAGAAAGGGCTCTGAAAGAGCATCACTATAACTGACTTGACCGTGCTGGCCCTCATGTAGCAAGATAATCATTTTAAGGAATTTGGGGACATCCTAGTCTTTCCAGTGTTAAAAGCTCTCCACTGGCTGCCTATTAGTTTCCGGGCACAGTACAAGGTGTTGGTTATAATCTTTAAAGCCCTACATGGCTTGGGTCCAACTTACCTCTGGGACCGCCTCCTTCCGTACAACCCTCCCCGCACACTTCGGTCCTCTGGGAGGAATCTGTTACAACCTATGAAAACAAGGCTGTCGGTGGCCTCCCAGAGGCCCTTCTCTGCTACCGCTCCCAGATTATTGAATGGCCTGCCCGACTAAATCCGTCTTATTACACCTTAGACAGCTTCAAAAAAGCTGTCAAGAGAGATTTTTTTCTGGCAGGCCTTTCCTGAATACCTATCCCAGCCCAAAGATTCAGCTGCTTTTTCCCTTGAGCTGCCATTGAATCATTCCATTTCCCCCCTCTCCTTTCAATTATTGTATGTTTTTAATCCTTTCTAATTTAATATTGTTTTAAGGGGTGGGTGGGTTAGGGTACTGATATAATTATGGAGTTTTTATGCTGTAAGCCGCACCGATTGCATTGCAGAGGGGCGGGATAGAAATAAATATTATTATTATTATTATTATACACAATAAGTTCACACATCAATTTACGTGTCAGTATGAAATGCAGGAAATTCCATTTTTGGACGTATTGGTTTATGTTAATAAGAATAAAATCGATGTACGTAATTATAAGAAACCAACTGACAGGAATTCCTTATAGCATTACATGAGTTGCCATCCAAGAAGACTCAAAGATAACCTCCCATTCTCACAATTTCTCCATCTTAAAAGAAATGCTACAATTACCTTAGAATATAAAAAATCAGCAAATCAATATGAAAAAAGCCCTTCTTGAGAGAAGCTACCCCCTAGATGTTATTCAGAGAGCTAGATTTAAAGCTGATCAAAGGGATTGCTCTTCTTTATTTATTCCAAAAATGAAAACAGTAGATACCAGGATTATCAGCCCTTTAGATTTCAATCATGCAGCAAATAAAATCAAGAAGATTATTTACTGCCATTGCCATTTGGTTAGTAGTATTCCAGGCTGTGCATCTTTACCTTTAATCACATTTAGAAGGACAAAAAATATTAAAGATATTTTGGTGCATGTTGATTTTCAATTAACAAAACATAAAGGACCGATTTTAAAAGGTAATTTCAAACATGAACATTGTCAGTTCTGTCCTCAGTCCCTAACTTTGAAGACATTTATTCATCCAACCACACAAGAACAATTTACATTAAAGCATTTTTCCAATTGTAGCACAAAAAACTCAGTGTATATTATCATGTGACCATGTAATAAGATTTACATGGGGAAAAGTTTGAGAATGGCTTACCAGAGAGTGGCAGAACATAAAAGCTGCATCACAAAATTATTTCAAAGGGAATCCTACTGGATTAACAGATTTAAATCTTTAAAACCATTAGGGCTAAATGATCATTTAGACCTACAGGTTTTTCTTTAAATGTAGCTTGTACCATAACTCTTAGGGTTCCTTTAAATGAGGAGAACATATGGTCTTAATTAAACTTACAAGGCATAACAAGCACATGGTGAGTTACCTGTCCAAAAAAAACTCTGTGAAAAAGGACACAGTAGAGAAGGTAAGCCTTTATATCTAATGGAAATTCCATAAACCTTTTAATATAATGTTGAGAAATATATATATATATATATATATAATATTTTGCAGTGAGAAAATAAACCTTGATTGTTGGCATATAGAAGCCTTTAAAAATCCTTGTTAACAATATATATCAAACAAGGGAAGCTGCTTTGTAATATTACAATTAATGTAGTTAACTTTAAATGAGGTATTAATTATAATTTCAACACCTTAGATTTACTGAAGAAGGCACAGCCAAAAATAAGCATGGAGCCTAAACGACATTTTGAAAGCTCCAGAGGAGTCATCTAAAAACATCATTAGTGCCTCCCAGCTTCTTACAGAAGATTCTTGGGTGATTTATAACTGTAGCAGACTTAACATCCTTAGCTGACAAAAAGAGTTGATTTATACATTGTAAACCTGGAAATTTATCTTGGTTAATAGCTTTCATGATCCATTGAGATTGGGCTTACAAAAGTATCTATGTACAGTTGTCCTTTCACATTTGCTGGGGTTTGGTTCTAGGACCCCCCGTGAATACCCAAATCCGTGTATACTCAAGTTCCATTATATGCAGTGGCATAGCAAAATGGTCTCTCTTATATAAGATGGCAAAATCAAGGCTTGCTTTTTGGATTATTATTTTTTAAAGAATGTTTTCTAGCTGTGAATACTTAAAACCGTGAATACCAAATCCGTGAATGTAGAGGGACAACTGTAACTGCTTTATAGAAAAAGAAATCCATATAATTGTATGTATGACGCATTGAGATTTTTATTTACTAAAAAAACTGTCTGTAATATTTTGAATTATTCTGTATGACCTAATTGAGGTACAATGTTCTTTATTATAACTCTTTGAATAATAGAGACAATTATATCCATATAAATAATTGGTAAGCCATATAGTTGTTTAATATTTTTATTAATATCATTACAGAAAATATTGTCATAGAAGAATATCTCCCTGCCAGTTTGTGTAGTTCCATAGGAAGGAGCCATGGCAAATAATCCAATTTCAAACTAGATTATTTGTGTAATGTGGATTTGGCCTAGGATTTGGAAGGGCAGCCATGAAGGAACTAGGCAAGATCCTGAAGTGTAAAGATAAATCATTGAATGCTAAAGTTAGGCTTGTCCAGGACCAGTTGGGGGGCCCTGCAATGCTTTATTATGGGGCCCCCATATGTTTATCTCAGGTCAATGTAACCTAACCTATTCACAGTATAGGATATTTAGATTATTACATAATTTGCCACCAATAATTTGGTTTAAAAAAGAGAGCTGTTTTCCAGAGAGGAAAGGAGGCCTCGATTCCTCCCTGCCCAAAGCACTGTTTCCTGCTCAGCTGCTCTGCTAGGTCCAGCCGAGAAAAACCAGCATGATGGCCGAGGAGAAAGATTTGATGAGCAGGAAATTGGCACGCATGCTCGTGAGAGAGACAGACCCATGTGGTGTCATTACGTGCCTCAGTCCAAGTAGGTGCCATGCAGGGGAGAAAAGGGGAGGAGTCTCTCAAGTTAAGTGTCTCTCAAGGTGTACTTACAGAGGGTTACGATGGGCCCCCACAGCTGAGGGACCCCCCCACATCTGTGCATGCTGTGGGGCCCTTAAACCAGCTCTGGGCTTGTCCTTGCCCTATTTCCCATTTCTATGTATGGTTGTGAAAGCTGACACGGAAGAAAGATGATAGGAAAAAAATCAACTCCTTTGAAAGGGGGTGCTGGAGAAGATTTCTATGGATACTGTGGACTGATTTAAAAAAAAAACAATAAATGGGTCCTAGAGCAAATCAAGCCTGAACTCTCCCTAGCAAGGTGGCTAAACTGGTGGGTTGTCTAGATGGTGAAAAACTCCTCATAGAATTTGAGGAGAATACCTTTTGTCCTAATGAAATCCTGTGGTCATTTGCCGGATTTGGAAGGAGGGCGGTCCAAAACTCCAAAAACTATGCTGGTAAAGCCTTTGTGGCTTTCCAGAGGTTTTTTTTTAATGTATGCAGAAAAGTGCATTACCACTCGTTTGGACAACCAATTTGCATCGCTGTGCAGGATGGAAGTGGAAAGCTGATTGGTTGGACGTGCGAGGGGGCAGGCTTGCTGGCAATGAAGGGGCTGCAAGTGCCATTTTGGAGTTTTGCATTGCCGATCGTGAGCTTTGTTTCTATGGTGAGGCGACCAAGCAGCTTTTTTAAGCGGAAGATCACACTTGCGCACCTTAGATTTACAGATTAAAAGAATAACTGTGCAGGGGAAACAACTTGTGGAAAATAATAACTTGAGTGATTCACTCCCAGCCACCATCTTGATTTGCAGGTATGGCTGTGTGGGAACTTCAAACATGGTGTCATGATAGCAGTTCCCATCATTCTGCAAAGGTGATGGCACTCCTATCATTCTGTAATTACCACATGTCCCATTATCTGCAAACTGCAATAGTCTTGCCAGCAGGACATCAGGTAAACAAAGGATTAAAGGTTAAAGGAACCAAAGGTGGGAGGTGAAGGGCATCTCCTGATTCAGCATCATCATGACTTCAGATCACCTGAGGGAACTGAACAGTCAAGACTTTGAGTCTGCTAACTTCAAATAAAGTATAAATGCTTTGTGTGAACACATGGCAGTGTGAGAGACAAAAGGGACACCTTGGGACAACACCTCATGTCTCATGGAAAGATGAGAGGACAAAGGAAGATGCTGTTGAACCAGTCTGAAATATCTAACTGGCTCCAGCCTTCCATCTGAATCTAACAGAAGACTCCATCCTTGTGAGTAGAGATTAGGAATGTGTGTAGTGGTTGCGATTAGGGAATTTTATGTTATTATCTTAACTTTGGCTGAATGTAGCTGAATGTAATTGAAAGCTTGGACTTTAATATTCTGTAACTCTAAGCCTTTGACCTGAAGAAAGAAGTGCTTTCTTCATGAAGTGATTTACCTCTTAAGTTTGCTTCAATAAAAAGCTTTGTAATTTCCCTATAGCTGATGCCTTCATGTGCCTATCCTTGGTAATTGCTACATTTCTATCTCTCTCTGGGGTAGGACGGAAGAGTTTTGGTTATATAGTGGCAAGTAGTTCCACTGGTTAATTAGAGACCATACACAGCTTCTCGCTGCACTGTGTGGAAAGGGAGGAAACTCAGTGATTGTTGGCAGCTTCTCTTTTTTTAATTTTTATTTAAGAGATTTAGACAACAGAAACTTTATCAAACATAATCACACATTTATATATCATTACTCACCTTAATTTCATACTATTTCCATGTCTTATAAAATAATTTAACCACCCATCCTTACTTTCTATCTCTTTCATTTCCTTTACCATCCTTTCCTCTCTTTCCTTCTTTTCATATACATCCTTTCTTTACTCCATCCATTCTTCCCTTCACTCTTCCTCTCATTTATCCTTTTACTTTCTCACACCCTCTGCACTTACAACTTTCCCTCTTCATTTTATCTTCTCATACATTTCCACACTTTCCATTGACTTCCTGCCCAACCTTCCCTGTGTGTTCCTTGTTCTCCTATTGTCAACCTCTTTATCAGTCTTAACATATTTTCTACATCCATATACAATTCCATCACTCAGTTTCCATAGACCTTTATCTATTATTTATCCTATAATTTCTCTCTTAGTCAAGTTATCATTTGTGTCTTTCTCCTATTTACTATAGATCAAATATCTCTTAAAACCTATATCCCTTATAAGTACTGTTTCCAAAATAGTATTAGAGGGCGAGAGGAGATATCCGAATCTAACAGAAGACTGTATCCTTGTGAGTAGAGATTAGGAATGTGCGGAGTGGTTGCGATTAGGGAATTTTATGTTATTATCTTAACTTTGGCTGAATGTAGCTGAATGTAACTGAATGCTTGGACTTTAATATTCTGTAACTCTAAGCCATTGACCTGAAGAAAGAAGTGCTTTCTTCATGAAGTGATTTACCTCTTCAGTTTGCTTGAATAAAAAGCTTTGTAATTTTCCTATAGTTGATGCCTTCATGTGCCTTAACCTTGGTCCTTGCTACATTTCTATCTCTCTCTGGGGTAGGAGGGAAGAGTTGGGTGCCAGTTACACGACAGAAATTTTCACGGTGCTTACCGTGATTTTGTGATCATGAATCCACCCCTCACTGTTTATACGATTTATGTCACTGATCTGGATATCCCAGGTGGTCCTGTGACTGATATTTACACGTCCAAAGTACCGTGTTTTTTTTTTAGGTTATAGTTTTTTGGGGTTTTTTGGCTGTCAATCAAGTATGCGATTACTCATGTTTTCACAACCTCGGTGACGCACTTCCTTTAAAGTTCCGTGCCACGAGCGCTGCTATTGGCTGGCCGGTGGGGGGAGACAGGGGGGAAGAGGTTTGGTATTCCCCTCGCTTCTTTAAAAAGTTAACCCTTGAAACAGAGGCAGAAGGCACTTTTCAAAGACCTCAGACGGAGGAACCATTAAACCATCTCCTTTCCTTTTGAAAGCAAGCCGAGTAGAGGCTAGGCATTTTGAAAGACCCAGACTGAGATCTTTCGCTCAGAAGCAGGGAGATCAAGCCAAGTGAGGTTGGGGGGGGGTTGGGTTTCCCCTTTAAAATGTTAACCCTTACAGCAAACCAGCTACAGACAGACAATGTGAAAGGCACAGGCACAGAGGGGGAATTAAAGGGTGTTCATTCGCTCAGAGGCTGGAATACCATGGAGGTGATCAAGGCAGGGGATGAATGGGTGACCATCTCTCTGTAACATGCAGTTGAGGAAGAGATTAAAGCTGAATGGTTTGCAGTGTAGAAATCCATTTAAAAAGGTGATTGAGTACATACGCGCACGCACACACACATCAACCTTCGTGCAGCTGGATGGGATGCCTTTATTTTCGGCTGGTGAGGCTGAATCTGTAGAACGGGTGACTGACCCCTCCTTTTCTGGTCCCTGAGCTCTAAGCCCGCCCCCAGTCACCATTTCCGGTCATCCCAGTACCGAGACATTTTGTCTCCGGCTGTTTACATTTCCGATTTTCCGAATCCTCCCGTGACTTTTTTAAAAACCGGCACAAACCGCAGGACTGGAAGTCCCACAGGTTGAGGGATAAAAGGTGGCCCCCCCTTCCTAAAATCACATACCCGACCTGATGTATGTGTAAACTGCCAGGGATCGACACGAATTCTTCCCAGGACATTTTCATCGTGTAAACGGCCCCCTGGTTGGTTATATAGCAGCAAGTAGTTCCACTGGTTAATCAGAGACCCTACACAGCTTCTCGCTGCACTGTGTGGAAAGGGAGGGAACTCAGTGAGTGCTGGCAGCTTCTGAAGGAGAGACATAGTTCGGAGGAATCTTAAGCTAGAAGAATCCTAAGAGTGTGTCTTGGGAGGATCATTACAGGAGTTCTCAGCAAGAGTACTCCTGGGGCCGATTGCAAACACACACAAGCCTCACCTCTCAAGTCTGTGCCTGTGTGCACGCACAGAGTGAGGGGCTGAGCTAGCGTAACATGGTGGCAGCAGGTTGTTGAATCATGGCGTCAGTTTGGGAACTTAGATAAATAGCGTCTTTCTGGAGTCACCCTGTCATCTCCCAGAGAAGGGGAGCAGTGGGGTTTGGGGGGAGCTGCGCTTTGTATTGTTCAAATGAGGAAGGGGAGGGGGAGCGCATCTTTTTCTCTCCTAAATTGGGGTGAGGGAGACTAAGGTCTCTCTGCTCAGTCCCTTGTTGCTGCTGGGAGTGTTGGAAACCCCAGCAACTGAGTCAAAAACTTCCCTGGAGGGGAGGTGTGTTCCTTTTGCTTGGTTGAACTGGCAAGGGTGTCCCTCATGCCAGTGATTTTGCCAAAGGACCATGGAGACCAAAGAATGCTGCTGTGATTTTGTGTTAATGCACAGCAATCAGGATTATATCGTCTTGCCTAGGCAAGCCCTGAGAATGTTGTACTTTGGCCACATCATGAGAAGCAGGGGCCGGTTTAACCAGTCTGCCAAATCCGCATTGGCAGTGGGGGGGGGCAAGGTCAATGGGCCAAAGGGGGGGGGGGCTAACCTCCTGCTGTCTCCTATCTCCTTGTCTGACCAAGGAGACAGCCAGGAGGAGACACTGCTTTGCAAGCCCCCCCACTCCCTCCTCAGGCGGGGCCTGGCAGTAGCACTGAGCTGGAGACTGTTGGAGACGGAGAGGGAGCAGCTCTTCCTACTGACTAAGTTGGAATTTGGAGACGGCCCCTGCATTGCTGTGAGGATGGGGGTATCTTGGGGGGGGGCTGCCATGCACAGTGGGGGTGGTTATTTAACTTGTTGCTGGAGTCAGAGACTGAGTGGCTGCTGGACTTCTCTCCCTGCAGTGTTGCTTGCAGAGAGAGGCTTGGTACTGACTAAGTTGGGGGAGCACTGAGAAGGTGCCTGACTAATAATGATGCTGCAGTTTGGAGACGGTCCCTGCATGAGCTGGGAGGAGGAAAAGAGGGAGAGAGAGCACATGCACTTTCTCTGAGACACAGAGAATGAGAGATGGGGGTTAAAACTCACTGGGATTTGTGTATGTGTGCACATGTGCTTTCAAGTTGCCTTTTGACTTACGGCAACCCCATGTTCTCCAAAAATAAAAATGAGTTGTGGGTATTTATTCAGGACACTAAATTCATTGAGAAGTAGTGGTGATATAATTCCTCCATAAGTGGTATGTTCCTCTGCTTAATTAGCCAGTGGCTAGTTTGCTTCATGAGCTACCTTATGTATTGTTACTTGCACATAAACTTAAAGCAAAATAAGCTGCACTATATAGCACTGTAGCACGAAGTGGACATGTTCTAAACTGTTTTGCAAAGTTGAAAAATGAACACAGAACTCACACACATGAGTCTTTAGGTAAAGGCTGTAAATGTTTCAGTTTCTCTTACCATGTCAGCACCTTTTCATTGCATCAGACTCAGTTAGTGCATTTTGATTATATTTCTCATTTAATATATGTTCAGATAATCAGAAACACATGGAGATGTAATTATTACAGTGGCAAAACACTCTCATGTTGTGGTTACTTAATTTTTGTCCTCCTCTGAAGTACTTCTTACCTCTTGAAAATAATTTAGCAGCAATTTATTTTTTAAAAAAATGCAGAGTGGCTGATGGGGAGGGGGTCTGGTATATAGCTTTCTCGGACACTGGGATAAACATAGGGGGGCCCAAAACAAACCATTGCAGGGGGGCCCCAAATTCCTTAAACCGGTCCTGATGAGAAGACATGATTTACTAGAAAACACAATAATGCTTGTTATTGTAGAAGGCAGGAGGAAAAGAGGAAGACCACATTCCAGATAGATAGACTCAATTCAGAAAACCACAGCCCTAGTCTTCAAGACCTGAGCAAGGCTTTTAATGATAGTGTGACTCGGAGGTCTCTCATTCGTAGGGCTGCTATAAGTCACACTACACTGTTTTAGCGCTGTGATCCCACTTTAACTGCTATGGCTGCCGCCTCCTGTGGATTTTTGGGGTTTGTAGTTTAGTGAGGTCTAAGAGCCCTCTGGCTGAGAATGCTAAATGCTCATCCCTAAACTGCAAATCCCAGGATTACACAGAGGCAGCCAGAGCAGTTAAAGTGGAATCACAGCGCTGTAGCAGTACAGTGTGCTCATCACACTACACTGACTTAATGGCAGTTTAACAACAGCGAAAATAGTCAAAGTTAGCCTGAAAACGATGGGAGAAAGAAACATCACCCTAGATTCAGACACCTTAAATGACGCTTCTGGGTGACTATTTGGAAGAAATTCATGAAAATTGGTGGTGGTGGGGGGAATAATTCAAAAATAAAAGCAGAAAGTCCCGTCTACAGGGCCTCTCATCCCTAAAACGTCGTTGGCGGAGGACTCCGCCAGGGGGCAGGCGAGCCGCCCTCCTCAACGGTCACTCTGGGCAAGTCGTTCGTCGGCCGTGAAGGAGGAGGAGGAGGAGGAGGAGAAGGGCGGGACGCTGAAGGAGACTTGCCGGCCTTCCTGACTGCGGGCGCGGTGGGCTAGAAAGCTTGGTACCCGAGCCCAAGGCCTGCGTGTGTCTGGGTGACCCCCCTCGCCACTCTATGCGCAAGATGCTGGCCGCACTTTCCCGGTTGCTGCAGGGCCCGGCGGCTGCTCACAAAGCGGTGAGCGAGGCGAGGAGGCGGAAAGGTCGAGGAGGAGGAGGACGGCGGTGGTGGCTGCAGCTGTCGCCCCCTCCCCCCGCCTTGCCGGCCTTTGGAGTGACCGTTTCTGGCGGGAGGGGGGCGCGCGCAGGGGAGCTGCACCTGGCGACCGTTATAGCGCGAGCCAACAGCTGGGTCCGCGCGCACGCTGGGGGGGGGCGGTGTGTGGAGGGACGGTGTAGTCAGCCTGTGTGGTCCTGGGGGCGGGGGCTTTCCCCAACGGTATTCCACTCCAGTCAACGAATTCCCCACAGTTTGTGAAGGTGAAGGCTTTCACGGGCGGCATCCATAGATTTTCCTTGGGTTTTTTTCCGGGCTGTGAGGCCGTATTCTGGAAGAGCAAATGCAGGCGAAACGTCAGAAAGAAACTCTTCCAGAACACTGCCTCACAGCCCGGAAAAAAACCCCAAGGAAAATCCCCACAGCTTTTTTGGCGCCTTGTCTTTTAAGTGGAATGTCCTTAAAAGCCACCAGAGCCTGGCTCTTTCTTTTGAATAAAGGAATAAAAAAACTAGGGCCCAGGTTTTTCCCAAGTGAGGATTTTTTTTCTCTCTCTCTCCTGGAGAAAACTTAAAACACGGGTGGCCTTCCAGATAGTAATTAAACTCCAGTTCCCCTCAGCCCCTATCTAAGATAGCCAGTGGTGAGGGATGGGAGTCACAGTATCTAGAGAGGGTCAGAAATTGTCCACCTTTACCATTAAAAAAACACCCAAACACCACTATTTTGAGTATATGCCGTCACATTCCCTGCATTGTAAATTCAATGAAATGTATCAGGCTGTTTACCCAATACCCTAAAGGCACCAGATCTGGTCTGATTTCGGATGCTAAGCAGTTGTTGAATGGGAGACTGCCAACAAATTGCAGGTGCTGTCAGCTGAATTTCAGGGGACGGAACTGGCAAAACCACCCTCTGAGTATTCCTTGCCTAAGAAAACCCTATGAAATTCATGGGGTTGCCATAAAGTCAGCAGGTTACTTGAAGACACAGATGCACAAAGGTGGCCAGGTGCAAGAAGAGGGCAGGCTTCCTCTGGCTCCTTTCCAGAGCTGTGGAGAGAAAGGACTCGCATCAGATGGTGTGTCTTTGCTCAGATCAAATCCACACTACACAAATAATCTAGTTTGAAACTGGCATGACTCCTTCCTATTAACTCCTGGGAGTTGTAGTTTTACAAGGCTTTTTGGCCAAAGAGTGCTGGTGCCTCACCAAACTACAAATCCCAGGGTTTCATAGGATGGAGCCATGGCAAATAATCCAGTTACAAACTGGATTATTTGTGTAGTGTGGATGCACAGCTACAGAAAGATGTGTTCTCTCTCCTCTTGCACCTCTGCTGACCCTGCTTGGGTGTAGGGTCACTGTGTTTCTGACTCCGAGCTCATTGCCTGTAATAATACATTTTTTAGATGAAATGATGCTCTCTGTTCTTTTTGTATGTGTAACCTAAGCCAATAGGGTAAAAAAACCCAACCCCCCCTACCAACCTAGCACCAGAACCTAACAGTAAGGGATTTACACACTTACAGAGCATATTCACTCTGATGGGAGCATGGCCTTCCATGAAAACCCAAGAGCAGAACTAACATTCAGTTGTCCTTGCATCTTATGGGGAAAACATACCTTTTCCTTATGAAGACTAAATTGATTCTGCCCTTGGGTTTTCATGGAATTCTGTGCTTCTCCTCAAGTGAGTATTCTCTGTGAATGTGTAAACACCTTACAGTTAGATGGCATTGACTTTATTGTAGAGCCTGACCAAGAAGAGCTTTGCCCGTGTGGCACACTGACATTTCTGACCCTTGACAGAATAACCTCTCAGACACAGATCTTAGCCAGCCTCAATCCAATTAATAAGTGTGGCCTTTGTATCGTATGCAAACCTATCTTTGTTGCAGAACTATACAGAGTCATGTCTTGTTTTCTTGAAGCAGTACTAAAAACAAATACGTTTGAGACCTGATAGAAGTAGTAATTCTGGAGGTTTCAAAGGGTTGTGAACTGCTTCAGTTGCTGTATTTTGCTGGTGCTAATGCCTGGGAAATACTATAGGTTCATAGGATAGCACTTACTGTCTCCATCACTTATATATGTTATGTATATTACAGTATTTTATAGAGAGAAAGAATTAAAAAGATTTAATAGCTTGATATATACCTGTCTGTCCATTGACTTCAGTGGGATTTAAACCCAGATTTAAATAGGCATAAGGGTAGAATTTAAGTGAATTGATCAGTAACAGGGAGCGAGAGAGGGAAAGGCAAGTTTTCCATTTAATTTTCTGAGAAATTGGATTGATTGACCAGTAATCTGCTCCAGAGTTTATGACCTGTTCTGTCTTTCTCTGCCTTTTGTCTGATCCTTTGCCTGGGTAATTATTTTCTTACTGTTATGTAATCTTCACATGTACAACAGTCTTGAAAACAGATATTAAAATAATACAAAGCTTTTCATACATTGACATATTTGAAGTTGTCTTTAACAATTGTTTATATTCTTAGTGAGAATTTTTTTAGCAATGCATATGCTAGATATGAACCTCTGTAGTTTGAGATAGTCAGTTTTACAATATCAAGGTTATCATGAATATTTAGGTTCCTTTCTCATCTAGTATCGCCAAATGTTGAGTTTTAAGATACAAAGGAGATATTTCTGAGCTTACTACTTGTATATAGACTGTTACAATTACAGAAATGTGGAGAATTATAGTTGTCCCTTCATATTCGCTGGGGTTTGGTTCCAGGACCCCCCGTCGATACCAAACTCCGTGAATACTCAAGTCCCATTATATACAATGGCATAGCAAACTGGTGTCCCTTATATAAGATGGCAAAATCAAGGTTTGCTTTTTGGATGATTATTTTAAGAACATTTTCAAGCCGTGAATACTTAAATCATGAATACCAAATCCGTGGATACGGAGGGACAACTGTATTGTAGATCCTGCTAATTTGTTTTGAAGGTATTAGTCACTGCCCTCTGCTCTGTTCTGTTGCATGAAAATACTACAAAATTAGATTAATATTTTAAAACTCATTACCATTTCTCATGAACTGAGAAGGTTCATGTTTTCTATTTCAAAGATTTCAAGAGTCATAAGTTATTACCTTGCAAATTATAATTAGTAATTAAATTCAGTTTACACTATTTAAGAGGAATTGTTTTTTTTAAATTTACATGACAGTAGCTGATCTTCCTTTCTATCTTTTCCTCCCAATTTGCCTGCTGTAGGGAGCTATTAGTGAGGTAAGGCCCTTGTTTATATATTACCTGAATAATCTTCCCTCACTGTAATATATAATTTGATAAAGAGATGTGCCCTTCTGATTTGTTTTCTTCTTCTTATTAGTCACTTCATTTAGTTTTGGAAAACATCTGGTATGTGGTTTCTTTGAATAAAATAAACTGTGGGGTATCTTAAATTGCACAAATCCCTGTTTATATGAAAAAAAGCTGTTTTAAATACAGTATGACTTTATGGAAATAATTAAGGCTTGTTAAAATAGAAACTGAGAGAAGAGTTTCTGTGACTAGAGAGAAAGCTTGAATAAGTTATTTTTGGACTGCAACTCCCAGAATTCCCAAACCAGCACAGCTACTGGCTATATGGGCTGTTGGATTCTGGAAATTGTGGTCCAAAAGAGTACCGTAGCTTTTCCAGAATTTGACAGAGATTACCCTTTTGAATTCCACTTAGCCAGAAAACTCGGCTTTAGATAGCATGAAACGCATGGGCCAATGAGTATTTCTCTGTTTTGTGTGTGATATAAAGCAATGCATCTCATGCTATCTGATGTGGTGGACCAACAGTTTCCCTTCCCCGATACAACTGGTACCATATTTGTGTCCATTGGCTGCAATTGCTTCTTTTCTCCAGAAATTGGCAGTTGATTACTTGGGGATGGACACCAAACCATTCTGAGTAGCACTGATCTAAAGTACAGTACAACTTGGGAAAACCTGAAGCACATAATCCTAATAATTTATCAGTGTAACATCATCCATTTATTTCCCAATGTGTCCTCTTATTACCTGCTTTGCTGCCATTTAATTCTGCTGATGTAACTGAGTGTAAAATACTCTTATTCTTTGCTTACCTTGTGTGCATAGCACATGGTTTGAGGATGTTCAGTAACAACTGTTTGCTTCTGTATGTTGCAACACAACCATAACTGATGGGAGCAGTGGCAGTACCCAGAATGTGGCTCTAAACTTTGTACAAGATTTAAAGTGATGCAGGAGTGGGAAGAACCTTGCTCATTCTAGCATGTATACCTTTGCTTCCTAATGCTTTCTGTATTAACTATTCAAGTGGAACAGTGATATCTTTATTAGCATGTTAAAAACATATCAAATGATACTGAGTAGATACTGTGATGAGAGCCAGTGTGGTGTAGTGATTTGATGGTTGGACTAGGACTCTGGAAGACAAGGTTTTGAATTCATGTTCAGCCTTAGGCAGGTCACACTATCTCAGCCTCAGAAGAGGGCAATGGCAAACCCCCTCTGAATAAATCTTGCCAAGAAAACACCATGATAGGTTTTCTTTAGGGTGACAGTAAGTTGGAAATGACTTGAAAGCACATAGTAAACAGATACTGTGATATGCTTGTATCACTTTAAATTTATCTGGATCACATTTTTCCTTTTCGCCTAAGTTTTTCAAGTCTAGATTTTTCTTCATACCCTTTTCAGACGATCTGCTGTTCTTTTTTCTGTTCAACTTCTATCCCTCCTATCACTCCTGTACATAGAAAATTGTACTGGATGTTAAAAAAGAATGCTTCTCTGTAATTTTGTATTTACAGTCACATAAAATTCTCTGCACTTTAAAGCAGAAAATGAGCATATGAATTTTTAAAGTACAAACACCACTTTTAGCCTACTATTCTTCCAAGGAGCTCAGAGTGGTTTACTCCCCTTCCATTGAATCTGTATGATACCCTTGTCTGGAAAGTCAGGTTGAAAGACAGGTATTTTCATGTCTGAGGAAAGAGCTGAAATTAGGTATAATCTAATCTGTGAACTACTACACCATCCTGGCACATTTTTTTCCTAACCTGTGAGCTCCAACAATTAGTTGGAGGTATATTAAGAAATTGCCAGTGTTAAGTATTCTTCAGTATGTACCTTATTCCATGAAGATTTTCATGATTGGGTTAGTACCTTCTTCTTCCTAATCTGCCCCATGACCATGTACGGTACAGTACTGAATTTGTCCTGCCAAACCATAACAGGCCTGTCACTTTTTTTCTCTAATGATATTACACATGTTGGTCATCTCCTTCCTTTACTTAGAGTTTCTAAGTTAGAATTTCTAAAATTAAGTCACTGGAACAGATGGTATTTGAAAGGGATAATAGCCATTTTTACAGAAGTAGGTTGGTCTGAAATAATGTTCTGTCTTCACAGGCATAACAAGGTCTAAAACTTTGGGTAGAATCATAAGAAGCCATGGTTATGAGAATCAGTGTGGTACAGTAGTTCAGATGTTGAACTTGGAATTGGGTTATCCAGGTTCAGTTCCCCATTGGGCCTAAAACTGAGGCCACTTACTTTCTCTCAGCCTGACCTACTTCACAAGGTGGTTGTTAAAATAAAGTGAAATAGCAAACACCATTTAAAATACCATAAAGTTGTCTTGGAGGACCTATAAAATGGTTAGATAGGACACATTCTCTAGGAATACTCTATGGTAGGTGTGCTGTTTTGTGTCCCATGGATAATTGAATCAGAGGATACGGGGGTCCTACTGTACTACAGTGTTTTCTTACCATTTTGCCTTATTTTTCTATTAAAAATTATTAAGAAGGGTAAAATGCTTGTACAGGTTGCCCCCTGTCTCCACGGCAGATACGTTCCTGGACTTACCATTTACCTTACGTTCCTGGACTTACCATTAGTGAAACCGCAGATAATAGCAATGCCTATTAAAATAGAGGACTTCTGATGCAAACATATGACAGTTATGTTAGAGGACTAGTGATTCCTAGAGAGAACATCTCTAGGCATTTTCCAGCACGACTCTATGGCACATGTTCTTGTTTTTTCAGCCATGGATAACTGCAACTGTGGACATTGCTTCTGTAGCTGTGGGGAGACAATGACAACCTGTACTTCTTTTTGAGTGTTAGTGGTGGAAGCACCTTTGGAGTGAACAGCAAAATTAGGAAGATTTTCTTGGCTTTTGCATACTCTGTCTATTTATCCTTATATATCGGACACTAGGCCCACTTGTTGAATTCTGTCCACATGCGTTTTAGACTCATAAAGCAGTATGAGTGACCCTATACTGGTAAAAACTGAAAGCATATAAATATTTACAACAAATATAGTCCCACTATATTTTCTGGCATATTAACATACCCCTCCCCAACATCTGCTTGCCCTAGTAGCTTCATGGATACCATTCAAATTTTCTGTGTCTTTAATAGTATGACAAGTTAATTCAGGATGGTTCTTAATGTTTAACTACTTTGAATATAGAATTACTTTTGTTTATGGATAAATAGTATTGTATAATACATGCTGCAGTCTTCAGTAGTTTTAAATTTTTGGACTGAAGGTGGAATTCCCCTCTTTTTATCAAAAGGTCGGTCGTGTGGTTGTTGCTGCTCGTAATTATGCAGATTTTGCAACTGAGGCTACATTTGATATTAAGGTAAGCATCGTGATTTCTTTCAGAAAGCTAATGTTTGTTTATAGTGCATCTTGATGCTATACTTTTCAAATAGTGCAAAAGTATTGTCTCTAGTATGCTGAGCCAAGATCTCAAACATGTACATTTCAATATATATATATATATATATACACATACCTCTGATTGGAATATTCTGAAGATGCAGTATAGAGATAGATACTCACTCCCACAGCTTAATTTGGTACTTATTTTACTTTTTGCATTTTCTTTTTGTGGGTAGGGCCTTCAGTAGTTCTGTGCCACCAAGTTCACAGAAGGATTCAGCTTGCTGTTTGATTAGTTTACACATTGGAATTCCTTTGAACATAAAGGTTCCATTCACCTATTCATTTATTTAGATCATAGCTTATATTTTTTTGATGAGCTGGACTCAAGGGGGCTTTCAATAGTATAATACAAATACATACTGTAGCCAATGTTGTGGTGCCTATTTAGCTAATAGATAGGTCTGTCTGTGAATATTAAATATTTTTAAAGAAAACTAAACGAGTAGCTATATTGTGACAATCAATTATTTGAATTAAATGTGTTTTGTGAAGAAGACTTTTTTTCCTCTGTGCTGCATTTACTGTGGTTCAGTTCATTTGGTGGTACTGTATTCACTTGTTAGAGATGCTTGTACATAGTATCACTTGCTGCATGCCATGTCATGCCGATTTTATAAACCTCTTTTATTTCCCTCATTAGTCTCCCCCACATACAAGATAATAGAACTTAAATTGTTGGCCTTTCTTTGTAATGAAGGTGCTCCAATCCCAAGAGGTTGTTCGCCTCCATATGCACAATAACTGGAAGTACCAGCCAAGGCAACTGTCAACTAGATTGGTATAGCCTGGACTCCATAAGCACAGTGGCACGGAGTGGATAGAGCAGCATTAGCAGAAACTTTCTTCAGAATTATTGGAATGCATTCAAGTTTAAAGAGCCATCTTGGAATAAAAAAATACATAACTGTGTAACTTTGTTTCTTCAGAAACATGATCTCCACCGTTTGGAGGAGGGTCCACCCACAACAGCTGTGATGACTCGAGAGCAAGGTCTGCAGTACTACAAGACTATGCAGACAATTCGGCGCATGGAGTTGAAAGCAGACCAGTTGTATAAACAGAAGATTATTCGAGGTTTCTGTCATTTATATGATGGCCAGGTGTGTGGCTATGCTGAGAGACTGTGTCCTGAATACTTTAAAGCTTTTGTTGTCTGTTTTGTTTTAATTAAGTCTTTTAAAGTTAGGCCCCCATATCCACAGTTTCAGTTATCTGCGGCACACAAAGCAAAGGGGACAGATACGATAGAGTCATACTGGAAAATGTCTAGAGAGGTGTCCTCTCTAGGCATCTTCTAGGTCCTCCAACACAACTCTGTGGTATGTTTTTACCAGAAGTCCTTTGTTTTAATAGGGTTTACTGTTATCTGTGGTTTCCGGTATCGATGGTAAGTCTGGGAACCAGACCCCCACGCATACAGGGGTTTGTATTTGAAAGCACATCTCTGAAAAATTCATATCCCTACTCTGCATATATAGATCAATAAATCATTTCCTAAGAGAATGGGTGATGTATCACTGCAGTGGGCAACTGCAGGGGGTCTGAAGGACAATTTTTGTGCACCTAGGAGTTTCAGAGGGCCACAGTGACTACCAAAAAGGCAAAACACATGCACATACAAGTTGCCGGATGTTTTTGTTGTTATCGTTAACTATATGTACTCTGCCTTTCCCCCCAAACGGGGATTCAAAGTGGCTTGCAAATTAGAATAAAATTAAAATTAAGAAATTAAATGAGGTGAAAATACAAAAATAAAACGAAAAAAAATGTGGTTTTGAAAAACAGGTTTTTAAAATGTTAAACAAGGTGAGGGACTGAATTTTATTTAAAAGAGGGAGCTCTCCCCATTTTCTTAGCCAAAAAAATGGCTGTCCAGAGGGTCTGGAGAGGTGAAGGATTGCAAAACTAGCCTTGGATAACCTCCCTTTGCTCACCATTGGTTTAGCATTTCCAAAATGACAATTGTATTTATAGTTCCTCCCATGCTAGAATTTTCTGAACCATGTGGCATTGATTCTTTAGAAAGTAAGTGTAATGGATTCCTAGATTTCATGAGAAATCTACTATAACTTCTTTTACTGCTGTTTCTCCTGCCTTTCTCTTCCTGAATCTTTACTGGGTAGGGGAGATATTAAAGAACTAGACAAGGTCATAAAATACAGAGATATGGGGGTCTGTCTATTAAATAATGAGACTGATACAATAATCCATCTTTATTTATATGTATTACAATTCTAATGCTTGTCCCCTTCAATATACTCCCCATTCACACACACCTATGCAGTCTTGTTTTCCACTGGTCGAAGGCATGGAGCAGATCAGTTTCTGTCAGCTGTGTCAATACATCTGCCATTTTCTTCTTTACTGCATCAGTTAACTCAAAACGTGTTCCTTTAAGCACCAATTTCATTTTAGGGAAAAGAAAAAAGTCACATGGTGCCAAATCTGGTGAATATAGAGGATGTTCAAGTGTAGGAATGTGTTTATCAGCCAAAAACTGCTTCATAGAAAGTGCAGTGTGAGCAGGCACATAGTCTTGATGAAGAATGAAACCATTTTTCCACAGTTCTGGCCTTTTTTTCCTTGACTCTTTCTCTCATCTTTGTCAGAACTTCATTATAAGAATGCTTGGTTCACTGTTCTGCCTTCTGGAACCCATTCTGCCAAAATTATGCCCTTGGTGTCAAAAACAAACAAACAATGAGCATGGTTTTGAATGTGGACTTGCTTTGATGTGTTTTTTTCATTCTTGGTGATGATGGTGTTTTCCAGTACATTGCCTGTTGTTTTGTCACAGGATCATACTGGAAGATCCAGGTTTCATCATAAGTAATGATTTTTTGAAAAAGTTTGGATCCACCTCAAGTTGCTGCAGAATGTCCCGTTGCTTGACTTTTAAACTTAGCATTTATCTGGCACACAACAGACAACACAGCTGCTTTAAATGACAACTGACAATTAACTGAATGGCTGAGAGGTTGATGTTTGTCATGTAAGTTCAGACATGTTCAAGGTCACCACTCAGGCATTCACAATCAGTTCTCCCTGATTTGTCTAAAAGGTAGAAACACAGTCTCGTTATTTAATAGACAGACCATGTATAATATTGAGCACTAAAGTCAGGATCATTCAAGCCATCGTGTTTCCCATCACCATGTACGGATGTGAGAAGTGAAGAAAGGTGATAGAAATAGAATCAACTCATTCGAGATGTGGAGAAGAGTGCTGAGGATACCATGGATGGCCAAAATACAAACAAATGGGTCTTAGAACGGATCAAGCCGGAACTCTCACTATATGCGAAGATGACTAAATTGAAGCTGTCATACTTCGGTCACATCATGACTAAAGACGCAACTCACTGGAAAGTCAATAATGCTAAAAAAAAATGGAGGGAAAAAGAAAGGAAGGAAGCCACACACCAAATGGATAGACTCAGCCAGAGAAGCCGTAGGCATTCCACCTGATTTCACCATATTGTGAAGGAGGGGGGCCAAAATCAGCAAAAACCTCGCCAGAAAAGTCTTTGTGGTCTTTCCCGTCTTTAAAAAAAAAGCAATGCGAGGGTGTGCATTTCCGCTCATTGCCCAAACGAGAGGAAATGCAGACTGGTCGGCTGGATGAGCACAGGGGGCGGTGCTGGGTTACGGAGCAAGCACCCTCAGCTGTCATTTTTTTCTTTCTTTAGCGAGTGATCACCATCCCGCAGAGACTGAGGAAGTGAGGAGGGCAACTGCTACCCTCTCCCGCTTCCCTGGCTCCCTGCCATCCCCCTGCCACTGACAACGATGTCCTGTGGAGACTGAGGAAGGGAGGAGGGTGACTGCCACCCTCTCCCCCTTCCCTGTCTCCCTGCCACCCCCGTGCCCCTCCCGCCCCTCTTCTCCCTTCCTCAGCTGTCTCCTAGTATGTGAACCTTATGGGGGCTGCAGGGCAAAACCACCATTAAGATAAGTCACAGCTGCTGTGACTTGCTCTTTCTGTGGGGTACTTTTTTGGGGGGGCTCATATAGACAAGCCCCTAGTGTAACAGTGAGAATGTAATTTGTTTTTATCCCTATTTGCCTTAGCACATTGTTCTGCAGCTCTCAATGGCACATATGCAAAAGAAAAGATAATCAAGGGAGTTACGATTTATTTTAAAAAAAATATATTCCTAAAACTTTGTTCTGTATTACTTGGTTTTCTCTGTATGGTAAAAGTTGTTCCAGTGGCTTAAATCATACAGATCTCCCTCAGGTTATATTCTCCCTATTAGTGCTCTTTATGCTCTCCATATCCATGGGTTCTACATCTGTGGATTGAACAAACCACAGCTTGAAAATATTCTGAGGGGAAAAAATTACACAAAGCAAACCTTGTTGTTCACTGTTTTATATATGAGACAGTATTTTACTGTGCCATTGTATATAATAGGACTTGAGTTATCTGTGGATTTTGGTACCCACGGGGGATCCTGTAATCAAATCCCAGGGAATACTGAGGACTCACTGTGTTCTTATACAGATCCTATAACATTCCAAAAATTTGACAAAGGCAGCCATTTGTTGTCTATAATATTAGTAAGATGGTCAATATACAGATCTTCTATTGCTAGCATTTAGCTTTGTAGTCATATAATGTATTATATAGTGACTGTGGTCTTCCCTGTGCAGATAACTTTTCCATTTCCTTTGTTGGATATTGGATATTCAGATTTTGTAAATTTTTTCTTTACTGCATACTATAGGAAGCTTGCTGCGTTGGACTTGAGGCAGCTATAAATCGAACAGACCATTTGATCACTGCTTACCGGGCTCATGGCTTTACATACACTCGTGGTGTTTCAGTTCGTGAAATTCTTGCTGAGCTGACAGGTTTGTGCTCCATAAAAATAATATGTATGACATTAGTAGAAATAAGAATATAGTGGATAGGTATAGGAGGGTCAAGTTCAAATTTCCTCCTAACCATGAAATCGCAAGCTAATTTATCTATTAGATTTCCACTGAATTTGTTACATATGTATTCTGCCTTTATTCTGAGGAAGCAAAGGCTTGTTTGTTTTATACACAGTAGTTTCTCTATACCTCTATGCGCAGGCACAGAGCTGCTTCCTAAGGAGGATTCTTGGATTAGATAAAAACACGCCAGCTCAAGCAGTGAGAGCAGAACTTGGAGCTCATTCAATTCAATGTCAGGTTACGATAAAAGCCTTCAACTACTGGCTAAAGATTCTCAAAATGGAGTTAGGGAGACTCCCTAGACTTTGCTTAGAAGAACAGTTGGTTATAGGGAGTTCAGATTTCTGGATATGCCAGCGGTCCACACTATTGTACCAGTTAGGTTTTCCCCCTCTTTACTTTCTTTATTCTGGTCACAAGGCTCAGGAAGCTGTAAAACAAAGGGTTTGGGACATTAGTGCTCAATCTGACATAGCCTCTGTTGGCTGGTTGTAAATCGTTGCTCTGGTTAGCTAAAAACAAAACTGTTTGGCCTAGAAAAATATCTTAGGTTACACCTAACTCAGAAGTTGAGAACTGCTTTCACTAGAGCTAGATTTGAGCAATTGAATTCCATGGTAAGAATACAACAATTTCAAAAAATACCCTTTCACGAAAGAACATGTATTTGTGGTGCTCCCGCTGTAGAGGATATTACACATATCTTGTTGGATTGTTGTATTTGATGATAACGAGAGGTCCCATTTTTTACAACCATTTTTAGTTAGAATGAACAACTGGGATCTCGCTGTTAAATTGTCCCATTTCCTTGTTGGAGAGAATCTACAACTAGTGCGATGTAGTGCGATGTAGTGCAAATCATAAAAGCTGCCCACCTAAGAGATCAGTTTATAACACAAAATGGGGTTCCGTGCCAGGGTGATGAGTTTATTTAAATCTTCCTATAGAGCTCCTTTAACCCGCTCGTTTTAGCTTGTTCTATTTCACATGACATTTTATTTTATCTTGTACTTTATTTTATCTAATTTATTTTATCTAACTTTTATGTGTTTCTTCATATCCCCAATTATAGGGTTTAATTTCCTAGTTAACTTTATATGTGAGTTTCATTTTTGTATGTACTTTGATATTCAGGTACTTTGTATTCTATTGTATTCTACTGTTGATATGGTCAGTTGACTAATCAATAAATTTGTTGTTGTTGTAACTATACCTCTATGCCATGGTTTAAAACATTTGTGTTTAAACCAGTGATACTAGTATGAAGTCATGTTTGTACTGTATGTCCCCTCTTAAGTAATTTTGTTGTCAAAATTGGTTTAAAAAATATTGTACATCATCCTAGAAACTTCTTAAAATTCATGCTTTTGATTAGTGGATTACAGGCAGAGCAGAGCCTTGTCATACACATACTGTCTTTAGTATATACTGCATAGATATAAAAGATCAATTTTTAACCATTTCAGGTCGGATAGGTGGATGTGCTAAAGGCAAAGGAGGCTCAATGCACATGTATGCTAAAAACTTCTATGGTGGTAATGGTATTGTTGGTGCTCAGGTAAGAAAGACCTGCAAATGAAAGTAGTCTTTTCATAGTGAAAAGTGTAAATATATCCTTTAATCTAGACAACAAACACATGGTGCTCAGTGTATATGCATATATCCATAGTTTTTGATGAATGCTAGTTTGAGGCCCTAGTATCTTAGTATTTTTACCATTTAACCCCAATATACAAGTTGAATATAGCCAACCAACTACATGTGCTCCTTAATAAAACTAGTTATCTAGACACATTTCAATAAGGCTTTTGCCCTGGATTTGGGGCTGAAAAATCTTAGTAGCCATGGAGCATTGATGAGAGGCTGGTGAATATGATCTTGTTGCTTCTTCTAGACCTCTGAGCATCTTTCAGTACCATTTACTTTGTTATCTTTCTGGACTGTTTTTCTGGGATGGTGTTTGGGAGTTTATATTCTCTAAGAAGACCCATCTGAGTGCTAACTAAAGTCAATAGTTTATTCTTGCCAACTGCCTGTTATTTTTCATAAAATGGTCCTGCTTAACTTGCTTTTTTTACAATTCATTGTAGGTTCCTTTGGGAGCCGGTATTGCTTTGGCATGCAAATACTTCGGCAAAGATGAGATCTGTGTGACGTTGTATGGTGATGGAGCTGCCAATCAGGTAAGCATTCAAGATTTATTCTGTATAGTCTAGAAAATATATTTAATTAGAGTCAAAGAAACTACAGGAAAAAAACATAATATTCTTTGTATCCACTCTATTTTAGAATTGAGATAATGACAATTCATAGACTGACCTGACAATATGCCATGTTTCTTTTCCATGTGAAAAAGAAACACAGCTATGTTGTCCATGAGTAAAATCCAAAAAGCCCAAGGTTTTGAAAGACTTTTATTGTTACACTCGAATACTGTGAAAGGGAAAGCTTTTGAGTCCTTCAGGATTCTTTATCTGGTTGGATAAGGGGGGTAAGGGGGGGCGGGGGAGAGAAATAAAATAACCCCAAATCATCCTAGCTAGGTGTTGAAGTGTCAGGTTCTGTAGTTAGGTTAAAATCCTAAAATGGAGTCCTGCAAATTTGAAGAATTAATTTGAGCTGTGTTGATAGCAGTTTTCACCTTGTGATGTGGAAACAATTGGCTTTTTGCATTTTTCTAGAGAAAGGGATGCCAGTCATTCGATGAACTCTCCATTGCCCTTATTCGAAGTGCATGGCTCCTGTACTGATTGGGGAGGAGAAGCACCAAGAAGCATGGCAATCTTCATATCAAAACAGCTGGAGACTAAATTTAGGTGGGGCAGTAGACAATAACAGTCTATTAAACCATAATTACGATTATTACCTAATGGTTGGAGGAAGGTGGAGTTTTAACTATGGATACTTAATGTTCTACATCTAGCCAAGATGATTTTTGGATTTCCCTGTTCTTCCTCATGCCTGATGAAGTATTTTGGAGGACTCAAAAGCTCACCTTTTAATGATATTTTAGTTGCACAATAAAAGTACCATCACATCCTGTTTTTGGACATTCCTGTATAAAAACCCATTAATGTGCAAGTATGGTAGACAGTTGTCTAATATGCTGCTTCTATAGTTATGTGCTTCTTACTTGAATGACTCTGAGACCCTTCTAGCAGGAGGAAGGTTGACATTGGGGTGACAGGAATAGAAACTGTCTTTGCTTTCCCCTGAATACAGGGGTTTACATCCTCTTTGTGTTTTGCTCTATCATGTGTGACAGCAGTGGGCAAGAGGGAAGACTGAAGGTTTCCAGGCCCACAGTCCTTCTTTTGCCTTTCCCCCCCCCCTCCCTGCTTTTTATGATAGTGGTAGTATTTTCAGCCTGATAGGTAAGACATTGCTAGGAGGAACAAATACACAGTTGTTGAAGAAACAGGAACCACAGCAACATCCCTTCATCTAAGTATGTATGTACCCTGTTTGTTTTCTTGTACTCCCAGATGTATGCATGGAGCTGCTGAGCCAACTCAGATGGCTCTTGGAAGGTAAAGTTATGGGCCAATATGCACAGATGCCTTTGTGTTAAGGAATGTAAAGAAGCTGGCAAATGTATATTTATTCCCTTACTCATTTATGAACAAAGCAACTTGGACTGGGATTCCAGGTCATGTCACAGATTGGACTGTAGCAGTTTGATCATACTAATCTATTAATCCATATTGGTATTTTCAGAACAGAAATGACAATAACTAGAGTATGGTGGCCTTGAGGGGGAAATCTTATGGTAAGGCAATGATTGTAATCAAGGCTGTAAAGGATATGTTCTGAGCTATAACTTGCTTTACATTAGCTAAATGCACCAACTGAAAGTGTATCTATGTATGCAATGCAAGTTATATAGTCAGATTAGAGAACTGAAAACTTGCTAATCCTTTATTGTTCTAGGGTCAAATATTTGAAACATTTAACATGGCAGCCTTGTGGAAGTTGCCTTGTGTTTTCATCTGTGAGAACAACCGATATGGAATGGGTACTTCTGTAGAGAGAGCTGCAGCAAGTACAGACTACTATAAAAGGGGAGATTTTATTCCAGGGCTTAGGGTAAGAATAATTTGATTTTCCATCTTTTAAAAAATAACACAGAAGTGATGATACATTTGAAACAAGCCCCCCCCTTTTTTTGCCAACAGGTTGATGGTATGGATGTTCTTGCTGTCAGAGAAGCAGCAAAATTTGCTGCTGACCACTGCAGATCAGGAAAAGTAAGTTGTTATTTGTGTGCATGTATTTTGGATTTGTCTCATATAACAAAGCAGATTAAGTACAATCGAGAGGTTTTTAGTTGGAGAGTTTTTTTAAAAAAAATATTGAATGTGTCTACCTGCACAAAGTATATAAGTGGTGCTTCTGTTTTTGTAGCTATGTGTGAATTGCAAAATTAGCTTCCAGTATGCCAGTTTATTGGAATAGTAATAAATTATGGAAAAGCCATAAGTCAGAAATGATTTGAAAGGCACACAACAACAAAAATAATTTAATAGTACAGTTGTCCCTCTGTATCCATGGATTTGGTATTCATGGATTTAAGCATTCACGGCTTGAAAAAAAAATATTTTACAAAATATTTTATAAAAATAATATGTTATATTCTTAATAATAATTCAAAAAGCAAACTTCGATTTTGCCATCTTATATAAGGGACACCATTTTGCTATGCCATTGCATATAATGGTACTTGAGTATTCATGGATTTTGGTATCCATGGGGGGGTCCTGGAACCAAAGCCCAGTGAATATGAAGGGACAACTGTATATATAAATGCAATACTGCCATTAATCATTTAGTCAAATTCACTTGATGCTTCCTTAGGCAATGATTTCAGTCCAGTAGCTTTGTGATTGCTTGATCTTTCTGCTCCTTTCTTCTTTTTTCTTGCACTTTTATCACAATCCTTCCAAGGTTTATTAATTCACAGTTTTCCATTACATCTGTAGTGAGAACCTTCGTAAGAAATACTAACTTGCAAGCTAGTATTTGATTGAAATACTAGCTTGCAAGTTAGGATTGTGTTAGACCTTTAAGCACCAATTAATACATAATGGGAAACAGTAATTAGCTAACCTAAGTAGTACAGTCCTCCCTCAACATTCGCGGCCTCCACACTCGCGGTTCCGCATATTCGCAATTTGCCGCAAGGGGAGGCTGAGGAAAGTGGCGACGGGGCCTAAGAGTTGCCACTTTCAGGAGGGCATGGGGAGGCGACCGCGAGGCCTCCGGAGGCCCCGTGGTGACCTGGGGAGGGAGGAGGGAGGTGACTTTGGGGGCTCCGGAGGGCTTCCGGAGGCCCTGTGGTGGCCTGGGGAGGGAGGGGAGAGGCGGGTTGAAGCCGCCACGGGGCCTCTGGAAGGCCTCCAGAGGCCCCATGGTGGCCTGGGGAGGGGGAGAGGTGACTTCGGGGGCTCCGGAGGGCCTCCAGAGGCCCCGTGGTGGCCTGGGGAGGACGGGGGGAGGCGACTACGAGGCTTCCGGAGGCCCCGTGGGACGGAGGGGGAGGGCAGTCTTTATTTGTGGAATTTTCACATTCATGGAGTCTGTGGAACCTAATCCTCGCAAATGTGAAGGGACGACTGTACTACATTTGAATATTCAGAAACAATTAATGGGAAGGACAAGAAAGGAATATGCAGTCACAAAGCATTCTTACATTACTTTAATCCATGGCTTATATATGAACTTGACAAGAGTGGGCCCTGAACTGAGTAGGAAAGGGACTGTTAAAGGAACCCTAGTTGCAGACAGAGAACTTGTCTCTCTTTTAAATATTTCCTATTGTCACACAAGTGTATATAAAAACAAGTGTGTTATCATATTCAAAATTATTTTCCTCATATGAAAACTTGTGCAGATATTATTAGTTGATCAATTGTATCACAAAGATTTATTTAATGAAGAGTTCTTGTAGCCACCAGATTGCCCTATTTCTTGTTTTGTAATAAAATTACTGCAAAAATTTTAAGTGACTGAAGACAGGTACAGATGGGTCTATAGAGCAACATTCACAAGGAAGGCCAGAGCTGCTTTAATCTGGTTAGAAGTACGTTAACCCCACTGAAATGTATGATATGCATTGCATTAAATGAGGCTTTATGTAAATGAAGAACAAATGTCATTTCTCAGATATGACTATTTACACTGTATTGTAGGGTAGATTAGAGCAATTTATTTTCACAAGGAGAGAAGAGACTATAAATATTCATATCCAAAAAACAACCAAATTTGTGAAAAGAAAGTGCTCCTATCTGCCTGGTAACTATCAGAATTTGCTTCTCCTTATTAGTCATGGACATCACAATTGTTTGCTACATTGTTTTTGTTAGGGCTGAATCAAGACAAAATAATGCAGGAAGAAGATTAAAAACTGTCCAGTATGCAGGTTCCAGTATTCCTATAACTGCATCACTTCTACCTCTGTTAAAGAAGTAAATAGGGATAAGTTCCTACACCACAAAAAAGAACAGTTCAATATGTTTCAGAAAATGCTTTATTGAGAATTAATAATATGCACATGTGAAATAAAATAACCAGGTCAGGTAAGCCTGATATAAGCAGACAAAAACATTCTTCTTCATGGTCTCTGTGAATCCACACATTAAGGGTTAATCCTGCGCATGTGCAGAGCACTTCGGAAAGTCGTTAGAGCCTCATTCAAATTCTGGCAGTAGCCCCGAACACCATCCCTCAGGCTATCATGACAAACAAGTCAATGACCCTATCTTTGAAGATCTCCAACACCATTCACCATCTGTTCCTTCACTGGCTATATCACCATACTTGTTGCAGGTACTTAAGAGCGCATGGGTGACACCATCATTGGTTCCACCTACCTCGAGGTGCCTGGATCATTTGTACTGGGTCTGTACTGAGTCTGCACCCTGGCTGTCTTACCACCCCAAGCCCAACTCAGTGGTAGTCGAGGCAGCCCAAATGAAATCCTCAAAGAGGCGACAGTCTACCCCAATAGACAAGGAGGGCAAGAAGCTGGATGTGGTAGGCTGAAAATTCTATTCCTCGGCCTGTCTCCTCACCAAGATGACTACATACACAGCATGCATGGGTGCCTACCAGAAGTTTCTTTGGGATTCCCTTGCTTCCCACATTGCCAAACTCTCTGAGCAGGTCTAGAGGATTGTCAACTCCTTCAGAGAGGTAGGTCTCTCCCTAGCGGGGTAACAAAGACAAGTGGCAAAACGCATGGTAGAATGCATAGGCAAAATTGTGGCCAATTCCATCGCCGTCCGCCGTCATGCATGGCTCCGATCATCCGGCTTGTCATATATAGCGCGCTCCATGATAGAAGACCTGCCCTTTTTGATGAGCTTGGCCTTTTCCATAATGATACAGACACTAAATTAGAACACAATCAGAAGATGAGGATGACGGCGAAGAAGTACGGCCTCCCCGGTCCTTACCAACCATCATGACCCCGGTTTCCTTTGCGACGCTATGGTTCATCCTACAGGAGAAGATATAGCCCCACCTCCACTTGCATGAAGCCCTCCACCTCTGGCTACCAGGCGCAAAAGAAATTCCACTCTTTTCGAGCTAAACCTCAGTTTGGTAAAAAGAAGGAAGACTCAACGAAGCAGTGAGTTTGGCTGCGAACAACCACCTCCGCTCACCATCCCCACCACATCTCCAGCCTACCGCACCGCATCCCCTGCTGACCGCCTATCCGCTGCAATCGATCATTGGCAGCATATTACATCAGATCGGTGGGTCCTCAGCATCATAAAGAAAGGCTATTTTATAGAATTCGAACAGCTTCCCCCCCCCACAGGGACCCACAGATTGACATCTCCTCCCCTGATCATGGAAAAAGTCAACAACCTCATGCGGAAAGGCGCAATAGAACCGACCCCGAAGTCTCAAAGGGGAGACGTCTTCCTCTCCAGGTATTTTCTGGTGGACAAGAAAGACAGAGGACTCCGCCCCATCTTAGATCTTTGGGATGTCAATTCCTTTGTACGTCCGAGGAAGTTCAGGATGGTCTCGCTCTCATCCATCCTCCTCTTCTTAAGAAAAGGGGATTGGTTTGCCACCCTGGACCTCAAAGATGCATATTTTCATATCCCCATTGCGGAGCCGCACAGACGCTTCCTTGCCTTCGCTGTGAGTCCTTTAACTTTTCGATTCAAAGTCCTCCCATTCGGACTCTGCACGGCGCCAAGAGTTTTTACCAAGTGTGTAGTGGTGATGGTTGCTTGGCTCAGACAAAGAGGGGTCGTCGTTTTTCCCTATTTAGACGATTGGCTCTTCACTGCCCATTTGGCAGACGAACTTGCCCAAGACTTGCATATGACTTTACTCTTACTAGAAGAATTAGGGTTTGTGATAAACCACGAAAAGTCCCACCTGCAACCCTCTTGAGTCACTCACTTCATCGGGGCGACCATAGATTCCACCACAGGAGAGGCCTACTTGATGGACAACAGCTTCAACACGCTGTGTGCGACCGTCAATCGATGCACAAGGAGACGAATAGTCACGGCACGAACAATACAACAAACACTAGGGTACATGGCATCCACTACTGCCGTGACACCGTTTGCAAGACTACGGATGTGGCCCCTGCAAAGCTGGTTCATTTTGAAATTCTGCCCCTTCAGGGACGGACAGAACAAATTTTTGTCAATTCCGCAACCAATACAAAAATCGCTTCAGTGGTGGACGGACCTGCAAAGAGTACAATGGGGAACCCGCTTTGTGCAGCTAAGTCCCACGAGATCGATCATGACAGACGCCTCACTGACAGGATGGGGAGTCCACTCCCAAGGCCTGGCTGTCAAGGGGCACTGGTCAGTAACCGAGAGGAAATTCCACATCAACGTTCTGGAACTTCTGGTGGTCTACAAGGCCCTGAAGGTGGTCGAGCCCTCATTGAGGGGACACCTGGTACAGGTAGCCTCGGACAACACCACAGCGGTGTTTTGCATCAACAAGCAGGGGACACCCACTCCAGGACACTTCTGGAATTGACTCTACAGATTTGGAATTGGTGCATAGCATGCAACATCTCTCTCACGGCCATCCATGTTCCGGGGGACCAGAACACGGTAGTGGACACCCTCAGCAGGACGACCTCCAGCAACCACGAATGGTCCCTGTCACAGAATGTACTGTGCGATTTCTTCCTGACATGGGGGGCTCCCTTGGTAGACCTCTTCATAACCAGGTAAAATACCAAATGCCACTACTTCTGTGCCAGGGAACCGCAGACGCCGGGGAATCTGGGAGATGCCTTCCTGCTGGAATGGAGAGGCTCTCTCTACGCCTTTCCCCCCTTCCCTCTGATACCCAGAGTAGTCTCCAAGATACAACACAAGTTGAAATGCATACTGATAACACTGTGGTGGCTCCACCAGGCATGGTTCGCCCCCTTTTCAGACTAGCGAATGGCCGTTACAAGCACCTGCCGTTGTTCCCGGACCTCCTATCCATGCAAGCCGGTCAGATCAACCACCCAACCTGCCTTCCCTTCAACTGACAGCATGGCTAATAACCCCCTAGCGCGGCTGTCAGCCTGCCCAGGTCACCCTAGAAGCGGCGCAACAACCTTCAACTTTGAAAGCCTACAGCTACAAATAGCGAAGATTCTGCACTTTCCTGGATGATAAAGGTATTGCACACATCGACGCCAGTGTACCGCTGCTACTGGACTTTCTTGCTTCTCTCTCGTCCCAGGAGTTCTCGGCCTCATCAGTCAAGGGTTACGTGGCGGCTGTGTCTTGGCATTTTCAATATCGTGGCAAATCCTCCTGCTTCAGGGACCCCCTCATCCAAAACTTCATAAAGGGGTATACAAACCTTCACCCACCAACAGTATGGCTGACCCTAGCATGGAGTTTGAACTAGTCTTAGCAGCCTTACCAAGACCACCCATTGAACAAAAGGCCACGTGTGACTTATGGCTTCTATCTCTGAAAACAGCGTTTTTGGTGGCAATCACATCAGCGCGTAGAGCGAGTGAATTATGTGCTCTCCGTATGGACCTGCTGTACATCCGATTTCACCAGGACAAGGTGGTCCTCCGTCCAGACGTTGCTTTTCTGCCAAAGGTCCTTTCGTCATTCCACCTCAACCAGGATGTTGTCCTACCTTGCTTCTTCCGGAACCCATCCTCTGACCTAGAAAGGACGCTTCATACCCTGGATGTAAGGAGGGCCTTGGCCTTTTATGTGGATAGAACAGCATCGTTCTGCAAGTCCACTCGACTCTTTGTCTGCTATGCGGGCCACCGTAAAGGTGAGCCACTCTCATCCCACTCTCATCAAAATGGGTGGCCACGACCATTCGGATGGCATACCAGCTGTTAGGAAAACAACTTCTGCAGCCTGTCCGCAGCCACTCAACCAGATCGACCTCTGCCTCGACAGTATTCCTCAGTGGAGTCCCCATCCAAGACATTTGTAGAGCTGCAGTATGGTCGACACCACTGACCTTTGTGAATGTGTACAAGGTGGACTCAAATTTCCCAGGCGGACACGGCACTGGGATGGGCTGTGCTTTTCTCCTGCATCGCACAGCGGCCCACCTGACTTTCTTCCTGTTCCAAGTTAATAAAGGTATTTCCATGTTTTAAAAAATGCTAGTCTTCTTTGTTATCTAGGACACCTCCCACCACCAGGTGGTGAATTTGCTAGTCTACCCTTAATGTGTGGATTCACAGAGACCACGAAGAAGAAGGACAGGTTGTTTACCTGTAACTGTAGTTCTTCAAGTGGTCATCTGTGAATTCACACAATCCCACCCATCCTTCCCTCGGGTGCCCTAGGCTCTCTTCTTCACACTAACAAGCTGCCTATCACAGCTATTCGGAACTGAGGAGGTGGGCAAGAGGAGAGTCTATATAGCCTGAGGGATGGTGGGCGGGACTACTGCCAAAATTTGAATGAGGCTCTAACGACTTTCTGAAGTGCTCTGCGCAGGTGCAGGATTAACCCTTAATGTTTGAATTCACAGATGACCACTCAAAGAACTACAGTTACAGGGAAGCAACCTGTCCTTTTGAACCTCCTAGAGACCACTTTTTCCAAAATGCATGCAGGGATGACATGTTCTTTTTCAACAGCCTCCACTTTTCCTACAATTTGTTTTGGTGACCAACTTCTAGATCTATGCTTTTTTTTTTAAGCATGCTGGGGGTAGCTTAGTAAAGCAGACTTATCTACTGTTTTTTCTCTGTTTTGCTTTTCACACATGCTCAGTAATGGATTCTGGAGGCAGCTGCTCTTTATCATGCCTCTTGTAGGCAGGCACACATTGCTACAGTAGGATCAACTAGAATAAAATCCCATTCTTTCCCAGCTCAAGCTTTACTGCATCATTGACTGCATACACACTAAAAACACTGAAAGTTTGTGTTTCTCCAGCCCCCCCCCATCACCATATTCCCAATGCCAAAGCTACTATAAAACCCTTTCAGCTAGATGGAGAATGAGAGGGGGTGGGCAAGTATAAAAAGCCATTGTTGTAAAAAGAAGCTTCACTGTCAGAATCTTTGTTAACTGGGGCATATGTAAACTTAACTTCACAATGTCATAGGTGTTGGCTGTAAGAACAATGCTTTGCTGAGTGCCTTTCTTTGGAGAGTCCATTGTGTATCTGCAAAGGTGGGAGCCATTTTGTACTGTCAGCAAAGACATTAGTCTGGTGCTATGACAAGTCTTTTCATTACCAGATGAAGGCATTACTTACCATCACATTTTTTAAATGTTGACTTTGCTTCTGCCTGATTTCTATAGTTGCATCTGCCTTTTGTGTGCTGGATTATTATTTATCTTTTGTTGTATTGTATTCATAATGGTATTAAATTAATTCATGTACCACCATGTTCCAGAGCTAGTGTGGTGTAGTGGTTTGTACATTGGACTATGACTCTGGAGACCAGGGTTCAAATCCCTGCTCGTCCATGGAAACCCACTGGGTGGCCTTAGGCAAGTCAACACTCTCTCAGCCTCAGAGGAAGGCAAAGGCAAACCTCCCTCTGAACAAATCTTGTGAAAAACCCATTAAAGGTTTGCCTTAAGGAAGCCATATGTCAGAAACAACTTGAAGGCACACAACAACAAAACACCATGTTGGCATATTTCTGGTTGAACGACATTTAGAAATATTTTAAATAAATTTTCCTCTGGATAAAAAGGAAAGCAGAATATATGCCATGTGACAGAATTATGAAGTCTGGTTGTACAAATGAACTGAAAGTGTAAAGAATATTGCAGTTTAACATGGCTGTGTCAGAACCACTGTTTAGGAAATATGTGAAATATAGATAGGAAACTTGATTTAAACTATCCTTTTTGCTTGCTGGTTTACACCCTTGATTTAAAATCATCCCATGATGCAGGAAAATGTTAACCAATTCTCATCTGTTGTTTCTATTCTTCTTAGAAGCCTAGCACACTGGAACACTTGCCACTGATCTTAACAAAAAAATGTTCTTAAGTTTGAGGACAGCTTCATAAATATTACTGTTCATTACTAGAAGATACAGTCACAGTAAACATGTATGCTGGCATTCTGTTAGTGAATTACAATGGTGCAAGGCAGACTTAAGCCATCACAACTTACTTTTTGGGGGTCATTCTAGAGGTCAGAATGCTCTCTCCAGCAACCAAAATCCATCTCACACCTATCTTTTAAGAAGTGCAGTCCTTTCCTATCACAAGTATTTCCATGTTGTTAGAAAGTGGAGATGAGCGATGGCGTAGGTTTGTAGCTGCATGTGCTACAAGGACATTGTCTTCAGAAACCTCCCCTGGAGGTCTCTGCAGATGCCTGTTATGTTTCCAGCTAAAGAAAAATAGCTGGACACATGCCTCTCATTCCCTTGCCCTCTAACTCTACAGAAATGGCTGTGAGGGGGAGGGGCTGTGCTGCTTACAGGGTGAGTTGGGGAGGGGTTAGCATTAGGAGGAGTAGTTACAGAGATGTAGCTGTGTGAGACATGTACATCTCTCAATGCAGGATCTCAGCCACAAATTTCTATTCAAGTTAAATGTTTCTATTATTAACAACAAATTAAGATTGCAAAATTCTGTTTTTATAAAATAATGTGGTAAGCCTAGGAATGTCATGACTAATTTGTTTCTTAAAAAGCCACAGAATTGCTTAGCATGCTGTGACTACCAAGTAACAGTCATTACTGAGATGAACTGCTTCTGTCTAGTGATGCACCTTGTACTTGGGTGACTTTCATCATGCCACTACAAACCTTTTGGATGTTTTCTGTAGTGTGTCGGAAATGGTTTGGTTCATGTGGTGAGCTGCTACACACACAGCTCACTGTGGTAGCTTCTGTTTCCAAATTGTGATAATAGTTCACAATTGCACTCACTCCCCGCATATGCATTTTTTAAATCTGGAAAAGCAGGGGCATGCAAGTGAGGCCAGGAACAGCCTGTGACATTCTCTGTGTACGGAAGGAAGTTTGAAGTTTTCCCTGACTTGTGCTAAGAAAGCACTACAGATACAATAAATCATATTTAGTTTTCAGCACTAACATTTGTGCCAATCAGAGTTTTGTTAACAGGGTGGTATAAATAGTAATCCTAAATTGCAGGCACAGTTGTCATTACCACTTACCAGCAAAATATAGTTGCTTTAATTTCAAAGCTATTAAAGCCTCTCAACTTTCATTTTACCAGGGCCCTATTGTGATGGAGCTACAAACATATCGTTATCATGGGCATAGTATGAGTGATCCTGGAATCAGGTATACTGCTTCTCTCCACATTTCAAACAGTTCTTAAGGTGGAAGCATAATTTATTGTGCCTTTTGGTGTATAAAGATACATGGGGACACAGCTGCATTTTCAAATATTCCTAGTCTTCTATCTAACTCTTTATATGTTGAACTTAAGATAATCAGTTTTCACTATGTCTCTGCTGTCAGCTTTACATTAGAAAGGAGTGGCATTCAAAAGAAACATTGAAACTTCTTACTAGAAATAATTTTGAGAGAGTGTAAGCTTTCCGATGTAAGTGCAGAGGAGCAATCTACAATAATGTGGATTAGCCCCTTGCATTGCAATTTTTTTCTGCATATTTGGGGGGTAGATATAGATATATAGATATAGATATATATCCTATTTATCAATTTTACAGATTCCATTAATATGGAAGCAGTAACTAAATATAGATGTTAGAAAACAGTAGAGTTCACGCTTTTATTTTTACCTTTCTCTATAAAAGAGAGAAGCCTCTTATCCTGGAGGACTGCAGTTCACAATTTGTCATTATCTGAATGTGACAAAATGTTGTTAGTTGAAACCAGGACCCAAATCTAGTTAGCTGCCGGAGAGAGGAGGTGGTTCTGGCATGTATTTGGATCAGTTGTTACAGGATCAAAAATTCTCAGTGCTAAGCATAATTGCCTGATGTTAGTGGAAGCAAGCCCAGAATTGTGAGTCATGCAGAAACACAGAGTATATGTTCTTTGAGGGTGGGTGATTCTTATTCCAAAATTAAATATTTTTAGACAAGAGTAAAATGTGTCTTCATTTCGGGGGGGAAAAATTGGTTGATGACCTGAGGTTGCTACAGTAAAATTAATCCATCTGTTTCTTGTTTTTGCTGGCAGTATAGAACAGAAGCACATTTGCCCCTATTTGAGGGCAGTACTGACTGTAGCAGAGTCTTTAACAGGAGTGAGATAATTGAAAACCTTGATTTATAACTGAATCCTGTCACTAAACTTCTAGGTCACATCGTAGCTCAGATCCCCGAAATCTATAGGGAATGGCATCATATATGCTGCTGGCTGCATTAATGTTACTGGCATGATAGACAGTACACATGCCAAAAGTCACTCAATGGAAAAAGAAAGTATGAGCCATCATATTTAGGTACAAAATCACTTTTTCCATGTTATTTTGGACTGGTCTAATGGATTCAGTTCCATCCTTTCAGGAAACTGGATTCCTTTTATTAGTTGCTGGAACATGTACAGATCTACTGCTGGATATCCTTTTCCATTTGTCTTTATGTATATAGACTGCTTGAGACACCTTCTGAAGAAATATGTGTGCAGGCATGTGGATAATTGCTTCATATTTTTATTTTTTATTTTTTTTAATTAGCCTATATAGAACTACATAATGATAGCAGTAAAAGAAATGAACTACAGTACTGTTGTCATGGGAGTATTTATTCTTAAGAAAAAACATATGTTACACTGTTTATTATAGGGTTGCCTTTTTTGCAGTTACCGAACAAGGGAAGAAATTCAAGAAGTGAGAAGCAAGAGTGATCCCATTACTCTTCTGAAGGACAGAATGGTGAACAATAACTTAGCTAGCATGGAAGAACTAAAGGTAGTAAGCCTCCATTCTGAATATAGTGATACAAATAGTTTAATACAACTTAAGTAAACCAATAGGAAGCATTTGCTTAAAATAGTGTTAAATTACAGTAAAACAGAATTCATTTAAACACATTTTGGCATAGCATGAAATGATCAAAATTGCCTAGCAGAAAATAGCATCCCTTTCTGGGAGCTGTTTTTGTGCTGCCATGGACTTATTTTTTATCTTGCTCTTCTGCTGTGCCCAAGCTGTGTATACAGAATGATCTGAATCACTCTTCACATCAACCCTCATAGGAGGTTCGGGAGAGTTTTGAATTTTGGGTTCTAACCAATAGTTCAATTTTTTAAAATTAATTAATTAATTAATTATTCCGCATTTTTCCTGGGAGGGAGGATTCCAAGATGGGAATGTTTGTCCCTCCAGCTATTGTTAAAATTCAGGTTTCACCACTCCTCACAACAGACTATGCTGACTAGGTCTGATGGGAGTTGGACTTTGATAGAGGCTCACATAGCCTACCACTTGTGTACTCACTGCAATGCTACATACTTGAATCTGTTTGCCTGTGGTGTTCTCTCAGATTCTGTGCTATCACAGCTAGTTGCTGGGTACTCAGTTCAAATACACAAGAGATTACATCTGAACTGTGTGCTTGTAAATTAGGATTGCATCTTGAAAAGGTATGATTTGAATTTTCTATTGCTGTATTACCAGCCCATATACTAAAGTGGTAAGCAATAAAAATGGTAAACAGTTTATTAGTACTGGGAGTTTACCTATAAAGCATCAGGTGCTAGAGTAGTAGTGACAGATATTTAGGGATTTAGATGGGAGATTCTTTCTTCTTCCTCTGATTTTTTCCTTTTTTTTTGTAGGAGATTGATGTGGAGGTAAGAAAGGAGATTGAAGATGCAGCACAATTTGCCACAACTGACCCTGAACCACCTCTGGAAGAACTAGGCAATCATATCTATTATAAGGAGCCACCCTTTGAGGTGCGTGGCCCAAATCAATGGATTAGGTACAAATCTGTTGTCTAAGTGATTTTGTACTCCAGCCACCAGTCAAATGGTGAGTTTTATACTGAAGTTTAATTCTTCTCTCTGTTCTAAGGAATAAAAGCCAGATTATTGCACATTTAGAGGGGAAAAGTCCATTTGGCAGCAAAATAGGCATTGTATTGTGAGATGAGCATACAATTCTGAAAGACACCTGCTCAAGAAAGAATTGCATTTATTAATGCATATCTAAGCTTCAGTATTTTTGGATTGTTGTATTTATGAAAGCTATTCATCTAAAATAACATTATGTACAGTAAAAATGGCACATTAAAACTTCCTGAGCAGATATTTCCCATAGAGTCTGTGTATGTCTTCTCTACTCTCTTCCCCTTGTTCCCTGAGAACAGGAACCTGCTTTCAGTGTGTTTATTTCTAACCTTAACCTTTCAAGTATGTTCTTAGATTCAATATATAATCCTTTCTTTTTCAGAAGGCCTGCACAATTTTGGGTGCTTTTAGGGTTTTTCTTAATGGCTGATAAAACTACACACAATAATAGTTTATATTAATCAGAAAGCAGCAGAGAGTTACACATGTTTAAGAGCAGCTTCTATCCATGAAACATGTTATATATTTATATTTAAATATTAGTAGTTAAAGTGCACAAGCTCAATTTCAGTTCTAAAGCTAAATCATTTCCCCAGCTACTGTACTATATACATATTGAAAAAATACATGATTAAAATCAATGTATATTCTACTATATTTAAATACTATAGTACAATATGGCTAACTTCCAAAGAGAAATCACAGTGCTGTTTCTGACAACATTGTAGTCCTTCTGTTTTTTAAATGTAATACTCCCATAGAAAGCCTGCTTAAAGTGTATTTTGTACAAAACATACAGGACCTTTATAAGACATATATACAAAAATTAATAATTTAGTTGGAATGTGTACCCATTTTTTCTTTGGATTATCAGCATTTGGCATAACTGAAGCTCTACCCTTCCATTTCGAAGAGTTTATTATTCAATTTTCTGTGTTTTAATACTGCAGTCCAGATTCGGCAAAGAAGACCACCACTGCATGAAGGGAAAGTAATAATTTTAGTCTCAAAGTCAATAGAAAAGCACCCACTTCTAGAATTACATAATAATTCTCTTACCGAAGTCTTAGGGATCTTAAATCATCCTTTGTAATATGGTTTAGAATATCACTGAGTGTATAATCCTCTTGAACAAACTGAAAAACAAATTATTTGAGCCTTTTTAAATATTAGCCAGAGAATTATAATTAAAAAATCTGAAAGTTTTTTTATCTATCTAATCTTACCCTATCAATTGCTTCTGAATCAGCTCTTTGTTCTTTTAACCACTCTATAAGTTCTTCATCTACACTGTGGTCAAGTGGAGAGGGGGGTGGCTTCATTTCTGAAATAAATCAGATACATTCAGCAAATAATTACATTATAAATAACCATACTATCCAAACATCCTATTTGTTGTAAGGTGTTATTTCAAAACAAATACAGGTCAAGGCATATTACTGTCATAAGTCAATGTACAGTACTTTTCATTTTCATACCTACCAGTGGTTTTCAGCTGTAGCTGAAGAAGATGCAAATCCTGAATTTTTTGCTCCAGTGTTTGCCGTAAGAGGGTCTGATATTCTGTCTCTTTTTGTACCAGGCTTTCCAGTAGTCTGTACAATAAAAGACAGGTCAGTGTTGGATCTGACTCTCAATATGATTTTTTCCTCCTAAAAATACTTTCTAGTGATACTTATGTACAAGTTCATAGCTTTAAAAGAACATATCTGTGAGTTGATATAACTTAAATCACCTGAGAACCTATCTGTTGTAGCAGAATTCAATATCTCTACTGGCCCTATAGATTGATATACTCCCTTACCTCACTTCAAATCATTGGCCAGAATCATGTATCACAGTTACAAATGCATATCCTGGAGTTACACACTCATGACTGTTACATATTCACCGTCCCTATGTATCCCTAGTTTAGGAGCTACATAGGGACCTGTCACTTGGGAAGCATCTGCCCGGCATGCCCCCCCCCCCCCCGTCCTTGTGTGAGCAATCTCTGGTGTGAGGGGAATTGCAACAGGGACCCTGTTTCTGCCTGTCACAATGGGGATTGCTCACGGGAGGAAGTAGAAATGCTAGTCAGATGCTTCCTGAGTGACGGGAGAACAGACCCCCCCCCCACACACACAAATTGATCATTGAATTTGGGGAATTTTATGTTTGAGGGAACAGCTGCTGCTGCATCTGATTGTTGGAGCGGGGAAGCAATTCAGATGATGAAAAAGCAACTAGAGTCAATTCAGAGGGGGAAAGAAACAAGTGCTTGCTCACAGATAGAGTGCACTCTCCTTTCTCTTTCCCTCAGAGTAGCAGTGGCATCTCCCAGCATTTTTTAATTTATTTATGTATTTCAAATAATAATAAATACTGGATAAATAATAAAATTTCTCACAATTATTCATGCCCCATCCACCACAGCTCCCAGCGTTTGACAGCTGTGGTGGATGGGCATGAAGGGTTAGAAAATAGAAGGCTTTTCCAAAAACAGACATGTGTAAACCACTCTTAGAAATGCATATCTCACCAACATGATGCCTGCCAGAATCTGCCTGTATTATACTATAAGGCCATGTGTTGGGGCATTGGGGGAACATCTTATGGAGCCCTCATGTAACATGCAAAGAAACCTCTAGCCTGAAACAAATAGCTGCACATGTAGTAGCACTCTGTATAAAAGTGGGCCAGTGTTATAAAATATTGTTCTCTTTGAAGTGTCCAGTCCTAAGGCTAGAAGAATGGAGAAGAAGAAAGGCTATAGTGTTACAGTGTGGGGTGTAAAGATTCAGAAGGGCAGAAGAAATAATGTGAATATCAAATTAACGCTATATAGACAAGCTGACTTGATGGCAAATAACAAAACAAACAGCAGCAATGTTTGATGGTTACATAACTTCAGCCCCTGAGCAGTGGTGGCTCACCCAATTGCAGTATACACAGAAGAAAGATGGTCAGGAAAATTGATAAATAGCATTTCAAGCACACTTAAAATGTGCACACACAAATTGTGGAAGAACTGTTTACCTATTGGTTTCCTGCTTAAGCTTGCTTAATTGCAAGCTAAGCTGCTGTTGAATGTCAAGGGGTGCGGAAGAAGGGAGCATGCATGCTCCAGATGCTAAAATTGGTGGTTCGTGTCTTTTTGGCTCTGCTTCTTCGTAATCCTCCTCTACTTCATCTGCATCTTTATCAACTCCTTCAGTTTCTGACACTGGTTCAAAGTGAGCTCGAAGTTCTGCACAAAAAAGAATCACAAAGAGGATGTTTTTCCTATTATATCTCTTGCACCTAATCAGCATTTTTTTTCTTGGTACGTATATATTGAGAACACAGCTGCACTGGGCAGGGCACGTTTCTAGGATGAAGGACCATCGCCTCCCAAAAATAGTACTCTATGGTGAACTCGCCACGATCAGCGTAAGAGGGGTGCTCCAAAAAAACGATACAAGGATTCCCTAAAACAACATCTCAGGCTCGGCCAAATTGATCACCAACAATGGTCCGCCCTGGCCTCACATTGGGAGGCATGGATACGCACTGTCCACAATGCTGCAGCCTTATTTGAGAACTCACACCAAACAAGTCTTGAAGAGAAACAACAACGCAGAAAGAATCACAACCCGGAAACATCACCCAAGGAGAGCTTCTGCTGTGCTTTCTGCAACCGGACTTGTTTATCTCAGATTGGCCTTTTTAGTCATCAGCGCACTTGCAGAAAGCGCGGGAAGAGTCCTTCCTGAATCTTCGTTTGCGAAGAGAAGCCTGAGAGAGAGACAGAGAGAGAAACTATCTGTAATAGTTTCCTAAACAACTGCTACACACTTTTTAAAAAATACAGATAGTTGGGGGAGGGTCATTAAAAATTAGATTGAATTTGAATGCTATATTAGAATCAGGGTTTAAAGAGACCTCTCCTCCAGTTTTGGAACTTTGCAGGAAATCTTAAAACTACATCAGCCAAGACCTAGGCTTTCTTTTTAAACTATCCTTAAAATTTCCTTAAAATCTAAGAAGAGTCTGCGAAGACTCAAGCAGGCTTTTCCAATCAGCTGATAATGTTTTAGTTTAAATATTCTTTCTCTATGTGTGTGTATCATTTGAGCCCACTACTTTGAGTCTTACCCTGTGGAACACACAGAAAACACTGTACAATATCCATCTTCTGCATGACAATCCTTCAAACATCTGACAATGGGTATCACATTACTTCTTAATAATCTGTCCTCAATTGATTGAAACCTGTCATCACAGAACTTAGTCTCCAAACCACCCTCCATCTTTGCTGACCACCTTGGACACTATCCATGTCCAGAACTGAATGTAGTACTTCAGTGGGATATGACTGAAGCGGAATAGAATGGAACCATTTCTTCTCACAATTTGAACACTACTTATCTGTTGATGCAAACTAGATTTGGATTAACCTTTCCCAAACCTGCTGAATCCTTTCTGCATGTATTGCTATCAAAGCAGGTGTCACCCATCTTAATCCTCCTATCTTAAATGCAGAATTCAGTATTTTTATCTATGAAATTAATTTCTACTTTCAACCCAGTTTTCTTTCCATCAAGGTCATATTGAATTTTGTTTCTCTTGAAAGTATCCATTAACCCTCTCAATTTAGTGTGATCTAAAATTCTTGGCTTGGGGGGCCCTTCCCCCTCCCCCCCCCACCGTTCTCACAACATGAACAGTACTCTCCTCCCTAAATTTGCAATGGTGAACAGTCTTCTGCTAAAAGGTTAACGGTAGCATCTAGTGGTTGATGATTTACATGAAGAAGGCATGGGAGAGTGGCCCCTTCTCCAACATAAAAATTAAAATACTGTGTGGTCTGATTGTAGACAGACTGAATGACATGTACTGTAGCTCACGACCATAGTCAACTGAACACATGAAAGAAGGGAGTAGCTGGTTTAAAAATACACTCAGTGTTCTATTTACACATGAAACTGAGCAGCAGGCAAGAGAAAGATGTAAACATCTACACATGATTTAAAGCTAAACAAGCCTGCCAGCCAAGCAGCCTATCAGGTTTTAGAGTGATAAGAGTAGTTCACTGGCAGCTGCTTGACTCCTGGAATGAAACTTAGCCTGCTTCCAGTAGTTGTTTGATTCACCAACATTGTTACTGCTGTGAGAAACATTCTCAGTGAGACTGCAGGAGCAATCCACAACATATGGTCTTAATCCCTCATGCCAACAGTTCAAGGCAGGAATTAAAAAAGGATTGTTCCTTCAGTCTCACTAGAATGAACATTCACGGTGAGTATCAACTTCTCATTCTGGGCTGGGTTTTAATATAAAAAAAGGTGGCTACATAGATTTAACAGGGTTGTCACCATTCAGTCTTTTTCTTTTTACCCATGTCAGCAGGGGTTCTAAAGTCTTAAGAATTAGAGGGCAAGCACAGCAGTTTTAAAACTGTTATCATAGAGTAGCTAAGCTTTAAGGTCTGTTTGCTTCCAGGAAGCTCACCTCCTACATATCAGTATCAGTCACTACTTCCTCTGAGGACACATAAACTCTCCTGTTCCTTCATTTCAGGACTGACTGAATGGTCCAAGCACAGGGATGTAACAGAATTACCTATACCCAGTGGAGTCTGATTAGAAGGAGGCAAGGCCAGAACTGTGAATTATGAAGAAATGCAGCAAACATCCTCCCCTGTGGATAGGTACTTCAGGCTCACATGGCACTTCTAAAAAAAAAAAAAATCTCTTTTCACACTAGTACTCTGTTCATACTAGCAATTCTCTTGGATAACATTAGTGTATCTTATCCCACCAGTCTGTGCACACCATATTTAACCACAACACTTAACTGTTCATTGCTTTGCATTGACTTACCTGGAATAAGAATAGTGACAGCAGCTTGAACTGCACGTCGTATTATATTATCCATAGCAAACATCCAGTGAGGCCTGATCAAATGATTCCTTAGTACTTTGTTCACCTAAAAGGGGGGAAAAAGTTGTTAATGTAACTATGAATTTGCCATCCAGAAAAGAAGTACTGATAAATTCCAGTTTACAGTCAATGCACAGATTTCCCATAACCATCAACCATTATTTCCCATAACTTGGAAACAGGACTACATCAGAATAGGGCAGTACCTAGGGAAATAGTATATAATTTAATGGTTAAAGTTTATATTGTAAGGAAAGGAATGTTTTCTTTTTGTTTTGAAAATTCAGTGCTTTCTATTTGAACTAACATATTTCTAGGGCATCAATGCCCACGGTGCTCAAGTGGGTAACAAGTGAAAAAAGAAGGCTCCTGCACTGAGGAACCTACAGGCTGAAGTCTTGCATTAGGAGATGTGGCATAAGGTTCCACCCACATGGGACTATGCCACTTCTCCCCTCTCTGAAGCTCCTCTGTTATGCATCTAGGTATTGGGACATATCTAGATGCTTGCTTCTCTGCTGCCTCCCATATTAATGACTGTGTTTGGGGCAGGTTGCAGGAGGACAGTGAATTGTGAGGGGGTGGAGTCATTGCATGAGGGAGATGAAATAATGCTTATTTCATTAACAAGGATGCTAGCCATAGTCTGTGGGCCTCAGATGTTTCTCCCATCATCCCTCTAATCGCACTGAGTAGAACTAATAGGAATTAGACTTACAGCAGCTGGAGACCCACAAATTGCCCACTCTTGGTCTACATTTTGTTGATGAACTTTGACTCTTCAGAGGATGAATTCTTAAGCTTGCAAACAGCATTCAACTAGATTATTGATCCTGTTACTGAAGTATTTCGTTTCTTAAGCAATACTGTGGTTATTTGCAACTATCATAGTACAGGCAGAGAGACTTACTGGAAGACTACAGATACAATACTGTATTTATGCTAGAAATACATAAGAACAGGATTCTTCATTTTCTTTTGGTCTGACACTTGATACAGTACAGTACTGTGCTTTATTACACAGTACTGATAGGACTACTTTTTGTAATTTGGTGGGAGTAAATAAAATGTCTTGGAGATTTATTTTTGTTCATTCTGCTTGGTAACTTTGATCTTCTGCTATGAAAATTATGAGTGATAGGATTGCCAAGCAGGTCAGCAACCACTACATGGTTTATTTTCTTCTCCCTTGTTCCCTCTACTAGCATACTGTAATTCTTGTGTTATCTGCTTGAATAGCAGCAGGTCATTAAAAACATTCATTGGCTCTAGAACAGTGGATGACCATTGGGCCGGCCCAGGAAAATATAGTTTACAAGACCAGTTGCCTTTCCAACACTATAAATATACTTTGATAGAACATACTGCATCTTGAAATCCAAACAATACTAGATGAATCTGATTGATGGAAGTACTGTCAAAGTCTAGGTCAATTTTCAATTTCGATATTGTTGATGCCATAACTCTGTGTTCAGGAGAACGTATGAAATCTCTCAAAATCCCGATTATCTGCTTGATGTGAGCAACTGAAAGATGCAGTTCTTCAGAACTCTGGAGGGAAACGACAAATAAGAAAAAAAATTAAAAAACAACAACCCTCACATAAACCAATCATACATTCTATGGATATAAGGGCCACTATTGTGTATCAGCTACTTAGTTAAGTATTCTTAATTTATGTACTCATTTGTAACTGTTCCGTATTCACTATCACTACTTATTCTTCTTGGTGGTCTCTGTGAATACATACATAGATAACATTGGGTTATCTGCGCAGAGCACCATTCGGAACCTTCCAGAGCTACTACATAAGCATTTTGATGGTAGTTCCACCCCCTCCTGCACACTATACTAGCATGCTTCCCATCTAAACGTTCAGTTCCTTTTTGTCCACTTGGAGAATCTTAGGAACACTCCAGAGCTTGTTCTCTCTCATTATCCTTTCTCAGTTTATTGATCTCTGGTCTGCCATAAATTCCATTTCTTCTGTACCTTCAGCAGGTGATGAAATGCTTGTAGGCTACTCCTTCGGTACCGGTACCTTCCAAAAGGCTGGAAGGTCTGTATCGAATCACCAATACTCACACTGATTGAATGTTTCAGTATCCTAAACCAAATTCCATTATTGTGGATGCTGCACAGTCCAACACCTCTCAGAAGACCCACTCATCTCCACTGGACCAGTAGGACAAAAAGCTGGACTTTATGGGTAGAAAGTTCTACTTTACAGCATCCCTATTGAGTAGAATAGCTTACTATTCTTCCTGTATGGGAGCCTACCAGAAATTCCCTTGGAAGAAGGTGGCATCTTACTTTGATAAATTACCTGATCAAGACAGGAGAATCCTTACTGTCTTAAATGAGGAAGCCCATTCATTGGCATGACAGCTAATTCAGTCTGCAAAGTATGTTGTTAAATGCACAGGCAAGATTGTTGCTGGTGCCATTGCTATCCGCAGACTCACCTGGCTTTGGTCCTCTGGCTCTCTTGCTAGTTCCATGATAGAAGACTTACCTTTTGATGAACAAGGGCTGTTCCATTCAGATACAGACTCCAAGTTGGAACATACCCATAAAATGAGGACCACTGCTAAAAAAATTGGATTCCAATTGCAACCATAATCTAGTCATCCTAAGTATGGTTGGCGAAGGTACACCCCTTCTTATCTGTGGCAATACAGCCCGACATTTAATCGCCACCAGTGCTCTTCTGCCTTACCTGTTGCTACCACAGCTAGGAAGACTTCCTCCTTGGGTCATTACAAAGCCCAACTAAAGAAAAAAATCACTGGACCAATCTAAATTTGACTTGCAAGAGAATGATGTCACTGTTGCCCAGCCACTACCATTCTGCCTTCTGCCCTTTCAAGATGGGGTTTGACACATGGGTGCTAGACACTGTCAAGAGAGGCTACAACTTAAGAGTTTTGGAAAACTCCCATGGGGATTTATTGTGTCACTCCTTCCGTTGCACTGTTCAGTGACGTGGAGTCTCTCCTGAAGAAGGTGCTATCAAGCCTGCCCCACTCTCCCGCCTGCTACTCCTGCCATTTTGGGATGCAACCAATTCTGGACTTGCGAGATGTCAAATTTGATGTCCAGCCAAAGCGCTTCAGGATGGACACCTTCATCTCCATCCTTCCCCTATTGGACAAGGGTGATTGGTTCACCATTCTGGACTTGAAAGACAACTATTTCCACATCACAACCAGGCTGTCCCACAGATGGTTCCCGTGCTTCTCAGTGGGGAACAATGCTTATCACTTTCGAGTCCTACCGTTTGGTCTATGTACTGCCTCACACATGTTCACCAAGTGCATGGCTGTTGTGGTCACCTAGCTTCATTAACAAGCTGTTGTTCTCTTTCCCTATCTGGACAACTGGTTGTTCATGGCAAACTCACACTAAGAACTGTTATTAGACCTTCAGATTGCACTGGATGATGTGCAGTGCACATGATGACGCCTTGTCATCAGTTTCAAAAAGTCCTATCTGCATTCATCCCAGAGCATTCAGTTACTTGGGACTCTACTGGATTCATGAAAGTGCATGGCTCTGGTGCCAGACAACAGGTACACAGTGCTCAACAAGGCAGTTCATTGTTGCTGGCACAACAGGAGGGTGACTGCAAAACACGAGCAGGTTGTTCTAAGAATCATGGCATCCACTACATCCATCACTCCTTTGGCCAGGCTTCGCATGAGATCTCTGCAGGCCTGGTTCCTGTCCTACTTTAACTTTCTCAGCGACCATCTACATATGAGACCCAGTATACCTCAAGTAATTGCTCATTCTCTGTGTTGGTGGATGGATCCAGGCTGGGTCCAGAAAGGGAGGGCTGGGGAGCTCATTCTGCAGGCTTGTCTTGTCAGAGGTTGCTGGTTGGAGGAAGAATGAGCTCTTCATATCCACATCTTAAAACTTCTGGTCGTACTGAAAGCTTTCCTATCCTTCAAAGCACACCTTAAAGGGCAAGCTGTCCAAGTAGTTACAGAAAACACTACAGTGGTCTTCTGTTTGAACAAGCAGGGAGGGACATAGTCAGACATCCTACTGCATCTGGCCATGGAGCTTTGGGACTGGTGCATTCAGAGAAACGTTCTGCTTTCCACCATACAGCTGCTGGGAGAGCAAAACATTCTTGTGGATATCTTGAGCCAAACGTCAGTGTCATGTCATGAGTGGGCACTACACATGGACACACTCCCTGAGGTTTTCCAGATATGGGCTTAGCCACTAGTGGACTTGTTCGTGTACAATGTTTAATAGCTCTGGAAAGTTCCAAATGTGCTCTGCACATAACCCAATTGTGTGACTACACATATAGCTACTTGAAGACCTACAGTTACAGGTAAGCAACCTTTTCATCACAATTTTGACACTACTGCCATGACTGTAAACCCCCCCACCTTCCAGGCACCAGCTGCATGGGGAGAAGGAGGCCCATTCTACTGGCAATCAGATCACAGGTGACTGACACTTCCATAAGGCTTGGGGGAGTCAAGCCAGGAGAGGTTACTTAGTTAAGGTATACAGCGTAGCTAGGTAGCTGATACAGAATACTTGCCAAGACCCTTTTTGTTTATCAGACAACCAGTAAACTTGAATCACAGCATTACAACAACTTATTTGGAAGCAAGACTGATTTAATTAAAACTGTGTGTGTCTGAAACATACCTTTTCTATTTTCGTTTTTTTTTTTAATTATTCATACATGTGTAAATACATACACATGCACACAGTACAGGCATCACTAGGATGCTGCAATAAGGACAACAGCATGGAATCCACCCCTGTTGGAATAATCACTCCCTGGATATGTCAGGCCAGGAGAATCTCAGCGGCGTTGGTTTCTAGAAATTGAGCAGTATGATTATCCCAAAACCAGAAGCCCCGGGATTCTTGATGCAGCCCACACTATGGGTGATAGTACACATAAAAGAATCATGTTACCCAGAAGGTACAGTCCTATCCAGAGACCAAAACCAACTGAACACATGAGATGCTTGAGGTGATAGTAACAATGCTAATTTGTAGTTGCAAAGAAGATGCTTGGAATTATTCTGGGAGGTGACTGGGAATCTCTGATCATTTTTAATCCATAGGGAGAGCTCTGTGTAAGCCTGGGAACCAAACCCCTGTGGATAGAGGTTTCTAACTGTATACTAATTCAGTTTATAGTGCTGTAGCATTTTAAATACTAGGAAATTAATATAAACACGCCTAAATTAAACTTTGACAGACTAGCCTCAATATGCTACATTGTGAATATCTATGCTGCAGAGTAAGTGTAATTTGATACCAGTTTATCTGTCATGTCACTATCCTACAGAATGCTAAGATTTATAATTTTGGAGAGATACTCAAAATTCTCTGCTAGAGACTTCTACAGTCTGCACTTTTGAACTACAATTCCAAGCATGCCTTGAGACAGTTTAATTCTGTAGTGTACAGAGGGACTTTCCCCCCCCCAAAAAAACCCCTTGCCAATAACCACTCTGGAATTTAAAAAGAAAAGGAGAGGGAATCTAGCAGCTCCTTTAAAATGCATACAGTACATCTGAAGAAGTGTATTGCAAACCACAGACCCTCATGCTTAAAGTTTTAAAGGTGCTTCTAGACTCCTTCTTCTCACACACCAATTTTCTTTTTTATGCTGTAAACACTATGGGCTCAAGAATGACAGAAGAGGGAAAATGTGCCAGGAGACTGCAGTACTTGTTGCTGTAGTTCTCAGGGTTTTTTCAAATCCATTATTTCTGCTGTTCCAGGCTATTTTCTGGTAATTCCCAGCACGACTGCAACACCTCATTCCCAGCCTTCTGGGTTTCTCTTCTCCCTTCTCCTTTCTTTTTAATTTTTTAAGCTATAGTGCATCAGTGAAATGGCACTTTTGCAGTATAATGCTATAACTCAATTTTTTTAAAAAAAAGGCGGGGGGAATTTGCCCTTCAAACTATAGGACCACCTCAGCAAACCATGCCCTCCTTTTTTTAAAAGCAGCAGAAGAACTCTACTACAGATCCAAGTATGGACCATGTGGAAGCAGAGGTGACAACAACTGGCAAAACCGAAGGAGCTATGTTTTGAGAATTCATACTTCTTTAGATCAATTTGGAAGGACCCTAATTACACCTATTTCTTTCAAATCATTCTGGAAGACTCATTTGCCACTTTGTCAGTTTATGGTATGAACAACAGATGGCAGTCTTCCATTAGGCATGTCAAAACTACTTTGATTCATGGATTAAATCGGCTAGGAAAAGAACAGGCAGAATGGAAGCTAAATTCAACACTAATGCAATCATGCTCCCAGAATGAGTTTCAAATGAAATGTTCAGATTCATTTCAATTTCTTTGGTGTGGATCAAACTGAACATGATGCCTTCCCACATAGGAGCACTGCCCCACTGAGGCTTCAAAACAATTTTATACTCTAGAGTTACTAATACCACAAACAGGTATGGACAAAAACATTGCAAAGGTCAGGACAAGGGGAAAACTTGCTTTGGACACACTGGGGATGCAGCTAATTGTTGAAATGTTGATGTTAGTAAGGAAACAAAGTTGGGAAGGGGTGTTTTAGACTGGAGAGGTGAATGTGCAGGGCCACTTCCACGTTTACTGCTTTTGCCCTGCTCTTCATTAAGCAATTCCCTCCCTATGGGTTTAAAAAGTGAAACATGCCCCAAGGAAGAACAGTGGAAGATGGAAGAAGGTTTAATTCACAATGTTGCTGCAAAGCAAAGAAACAGTTGGCATCCTGTTAGTTACTTATGGTGTCATAAGTTAGCCTTATGTGTCCCCTATTTACATTTATGATCTTGGTATCTGTGCCATTATCATAAATGCCTCTGAAACCTACTCTAAAAGCCAATCAGCCATCCCAAATGATAGAATTTTGTGGAGCTGATAAGCAGGATGCTGCAGAATGACAAGACATGATCTCTCCCATTAGTGAACAACAGTGCAAGGAACAGAAGCAGAGACGTGTTGCAATCTTTGTTGCACCACCACTCACTGGCAGGAGGAGACTGGCCACATCATCCTGCAGCATCCTGCTCACTAATGCCACACAGTTCCATTGCTTGGGACAACTCAGTGGTTTTTAAAGTGAGTTTTTGGAGACACAAGAGGAGATAGACTATAGGTACGATATCACAGCTATGCCTCTGATGCAGTATGTCGGCCAGTATATTACAACAACTATGGGCCGTGCATAATCAAAACTTATTTTCTGAATATTATAAAACAAAAACATTTAACAATGCAGTTTGGATTCACTGGCTGTAGGAACTGTTGTGACAAAACCACAGACAGCCTCAACTTTAATAGGACTCACTAGGGCATGTATAACAGTTCTGTATTAAAACCTAACCTTTACATAAGTCTCTTGTCTCCCTTTCATTTTACATAACAAGCATCCAGAGGGAACACTTGAGAACAGCAGCAGGATGACATATTGACAGGAAAGTGGCAACAACAACAACAAAGAAGAAAAAGGTTGTCATCCACAGCCCTCCAATTGGCAATCTTTGCTGCTGTAATTGCATTTAGGGACTTCTGTCCCCTCATATCCTGTGTTTTACATTATCCTTTTTAATTAATCATATCAGATATTAACTTCTTCCTGCTTCTTCTACAGCCACTTGCAGAACGTTATTAGCACTAGGAATGGAAACAGCCTGCTATTATTAGACATTTATTTAGCGCTAGAAACACTAGCAAGTGCTACTTTCATTTATACAAGTAATAAGCACCCTTAGTTATGGTAATTTGTAGCAAGATTGAAAGAAAGAGGAGGAAGTTAAATTTACTATATTATTAGAATCATGGAATCATAGAATTGGAAGAGACCACAAGGGCCATCCAGTCCAACCCCCTGCCCTGCAGGAATACACAATCAAATCATTCCCGACAGATGGCCATCCAGCCTCTGTTTAAAAACCTCCAAAGAAGGAGACTCCACCACATTCCAAGGCAGTGTATTCCACTTCCCAACAGCTCTTACCGTCAGGAGGTTCTTCCTAATATTTAGGTGGAATCTCTTCCTGTAGTTTGAACCCATTGCTCCAGGTCCTAGTCTCTGGAGCAGCAGAAAACAAGCTTACTCCATCCTCAGTATGACATCCCTTCAAATATTTAAACATGGCTATCATGTCACCTCTCAACCTTCTCTTCTCCAGACTAAACATACCCAGCTCCCTAAGCTCCTCATAGGGCATGACTTCCAGACCTTTAACCATTTTGGTTACCCTCCTCTTGACACAGTCCAGTTCATCAATATCCTTCTTGAATTGTGGTGCCAAAAACTGGACAAAGAATTCCAGGTGAGGTCCGACCAAAGCACTATTGCTTCCTTCAATCTAGACACTATACTCCTATTAATGGGTGCTGCATCACACTGCTGACTCATGTTCAGCTTGTGGTCCACTAAGACTCCTAGATCCCTTTTGCATGCACTCCATCAAGCCACATGTCACCCATCCTATGTCTGTGCATTTCATTTTTAGGACATTTTCAGGCACTGCTTAACAGTGCTTACCACGGGATTAGGTCCTGGGAGAGGAACGGCGCTCTTGCGTGGCAGGGGGTCATTTTCGGATGCCGCCGTCCCTCTTCCGGGATCCTTTGTGGCACGTCCGTGAAGCTTTGGAAGCAGCCACACCATATTTTAAGCATGGGCAACTTCCGTGCTTAAAATATGGCGCGGCTGCTTCCAAAGCTTCACGGACGTGCCACGAAGGATCCCGGAAGAGGGACGGCGGCATCTGAAAATGACCCCCTGCCGCGCAAGAGCGCCGTTCCTCTCCCAGGACCTAATCCCGCGATAAGCACTGTTAAGCACTGTCTGAAAATGTCCTTACTGCCCTAATATAGTATCCTACATTTCTCCCTGTTGAAATTCATTTTGTTAGTTTTGGCCCAGCTTTCTTAATCTGTTCAGGTCATTTTGGATTCTGATCCTGTCCTCTGGGGTATTAGCTACCCCTCCTAATTTGGTGGCATCTGCAAACTTGATAAGCATACCCTCTATTCCCTCATCCAAGTCATTGATAAAGATGTTGAATAGCACTGGGCCCAGGACAGAACCAGAATTATTATTAAAATTACTTGGCTCATGTTCGTCTTTAAAAAATATTTGTTGCATTCTGTATTATTCTTGAAATAACTCTAGACCCATTTGAATGTCCACAAACACCCTAGGTATATGCGATTTTGTTTGTGTTTGTATGGCTGGAGACCTCAAGGCTCCACCATCACAGGATATGTGTGTAAAAATGGAAAATAAGGTGGGGAACTTTTTCTTTTTCTTTAGATTGCATTTCCTTGAACGAAGCATGCAGTATCCCTAAGCGTGGCCATCTTCCCTCTCCTTACAGTATACTAAGGCATTTTAGTTATATGAAGCATGATCTGACTATGGCCCTCAGGCACTCTGCATGTGCCCAGTCCTGTTCTAAATGTTTTCTATACTGCATATTCTATCATCTTCATTCTGAACTGTTGTATATATATCTATTTTATTTTTTCCAAACAAGAAAAGAATCTTGGAATAGTATCACCTGTGCAACACACTCTTGCAAATTAGAAGCAACTTGATTCTGCTCTTCCTTGAGGATTTTGTAGAGAATTGCACGACGTTCACTGTCTTTTCGTAGTAAGAAAAGGCCAGAGTCTCTTTCCTCAAGGGAAGGGGAAGCACTTCGCTCATCTGAAACTGAACTGTCATCAGGAATGCTACAACAGAAAATGACAAAACCATTAGGATCTACAAGCCACTAAGTGGGCTTAACAAGGATATGACTAGAAATAACACCATCGTAATTTTAAAAATTATTTTTAATGAGAACCAGATCTGATAAGGAACCCTGGTGGAGCAGTGGTTAAATGGCAGTACTGCAGCCACAACATTGCAAATTCTATCCTAGAGGGCTCCAAGGTTCACTCAGCCTTCCATCCTTCTGTAGGTTAATAAAATGATCAGTATCCAGCTTATTGGGGGCAATTAGCTAACAAATTGTAAACTGCTTAGGGAGTGCTTTGGCACAGATAAGCAGTATAGAAATGGAAGTACTATTGCGATTGCTACTATAATACAATGAACACCACCAATCCAATTGTTACACTATGCTGCAGACACTGAGTCAGCTATAAAATCAACTTTAGTAACAAGACACACTAATCCAGAACACACTCATTAGAAGATTTTACAATGCCTGTTCTTTCTTCATTTGTTAGTTTGTTTTTACATGCCTTCAAGTCAACTCTGATTAGGTGACTCTATTATAGGGTTTTCTTGGCAAAACTTCAAGAAGTTAGCTATTGCCTTCATCTGAGGCTGAGAGAGTATGACTTGCAAAAGTTTATCCAGTTAGTTTCTACACCTGAGCAAACCTCGGTCTCCAAGTCCAACACTCAAACCACCACGTGTTGCTGGCTCTCTGTATTCATAGGTCCATTTAACAAAATTCTTTCATAAGGACTCTTGCTTTCACAGGCCTATACGAACCATGAATTTAACATTAACTGATCCTTATACTATACATAGCACACTTAATTTAGTCTTTTAGAACATGACCATTAAGCGTAAGCATGACAGGATTTTGCTCATATAGCTAAGTAAGTAATTCTGCATAAGTTAAGTTTTACCTTAGTAACTGAGAAATGGGGTTCCTGGTTTGGATCTCTGATACAGAGCGCTTTGCCTTTTCAAAGAATATGTCATGTTGCATATCAGAGTCTGGGGAGACAGAGCCATGTTCGCTGCTGCTGCTGCCTGCCTGCTCTCCTTGTACTGGCAGAGGGAGAGATGTGCTACGGTTATAATCTGGGACACAAGATAAAAAAGGACAATGGATAAGCAAGTGTGCCCATTTTTAAGCAAATAAAATATAACTAATGCTGAACCAACAAGTTACAGGGAGCATATAACTCCTGTGTTAAGATAGCTCCACTGGCTACTGGTTTGTTTCCGGACACAATTCAAAGTGCTGGTCTTGACCTATCTATATACTGTATATAAACTCTTGGGTATGTTGCCTTTCCCAATGTGCTGATTGGCTGCTCAGGAAACACACCCAACCAATCGCCACCCACATGCAAATTCACTTTCCACCTCACAATCCACTTCTTCCACTCAAGCTGTATCTACACCCCCAGCCTCATTAAGGGCCCCTCCTTCCTTTCACCCCCCCACCAGTCACGGGTTGCAATGGGCCCCAGACAGTCAACTGGTGTTGGCAGTGGCAGGTCATTTGTGATGGGACCCAGGCAGTCAACTGGGGGCAGTGGCGGCAACAGAACGAGTCACCCTCAGCATTTCTGGGGAAAGCATGGAACACTGAGAAGGGGGAGGAGAAATTTAAAAATCCACTGGCTTACCTTACAGGGATGTCGTGAGGTCTACCAGGTGTTTTGGGGGGAGTTTTTTTTAACAGCGTATGTTATGCCAGGTACAGCTAGTAAAGCCTTACATGGCTTAGGTCCAGACAATCTGAAAGATCATGTCTCCCTGTACAAACCTACAAGGGTTTTAAGATCTGCAGGGAAAGGCTTTACTTTGTCTCACCACCATCACTCACTCGCCTGGTGAGAACACGAGAGAGAGCCTTCTCTGTGGCTGCCCCCACCCTCTGGTACTCCCTCCCACGGGAGGCTAGGCTGGCCCCCTCCCTGTTGTCATTTTGCCAGCATGCAAAAACATTCTTATTAAAGTGGGCCTTTGACACACAATAGTGGCTTCTATCAGAGTGTGTTTTTATGTTGTTCTTATGTTATCCTGTTTTTATCTGTTTTATTATGTATGCTTTAATTGGTTTTAATTGTAGTTTTAAGTGTTTTGTGAGCCGCCTTGGGTTCCACTTTGGAAGAAAGGTGCTATAGAAATGGCACAAACAAACAACACTGTTAACAACTAAAATGATACTGCCAGATATGCAGAAAATGGCTTTTTATTTATTTTTATTTTTTGTGAAAGTGACATTCTTCTCAAACACAAACTGAGAGTGGATTTAACATTGTTAGTGCATCCACCTAGGAAATGAGCTAAAAGAGACCTTACATCTGATTCCCTGTCACTGAAAGAATTACTTGCGATAAGCTACCTTCTGTTGTAACCTTGCATGTTCCAGCTATTCCAGCTCGGGAATTTTTGTAAAATTTCTGCTTTTATAAAGGCAAATCCTCAGACTATTGGTGGTAGCATTTTTTTAAAAAAAATGCTTCTCTTTGGTATGTGTATGTGTGTGCACACCCTCAAGTCACCTGTTGACTTATGACAGCCCTATGAATTTCATAGGATTTTCTTAGGCAAGGAATACTCAGAGGTGGTTTTGCCAGTTCCTTCCTCTAAAATATAGCCTATAGCTCCTAGGATTCATTGGCAATCTCCCATCCAAGTATTAAGCAGGGCTGACCCTGCTTAGCTTCTAAGATAGACAGGATCTGGTGCCTTAAGGGTATTTGGTACACAGCCTGATATATTTCCTTGAATTTACAACACAGGGTATGTGACTGCATATACTCAAAATAGTGGTGTTTTGTTTTGTTTCTAATGGTAGAGGAAGGACAACTTGTGATCCTCTAGAATCTAGATATTGTGCCTCCCATCCCTCACCACTGGCTATCATAGCTAGGGGCTTATGGGAACTGGAATATAATTACCATATGGAGGGCTACACACTGCCACCCCTGTTTTAAGTTTTCTCCAGAAAAAAATATTCCTCACTTGGGAAAATCTGGGTCCTATTTTCTTATTCCTTTATTAAAGAAGGAACAAATACACTCATTCCTCCCAGTTTCTTATTTCTTGAATTGATTACATTAACCTTAGCCTTAACACACAGATACTGTTTGTAGCTGGTGGATTTCTTGGCATTTTCAGAGTCCAGCTTATGGGTTTCTTGGCATATTAAGCATCCAGAATTATAGAGAAGAATAATTATTAAAATCTCTTTATATAACCTTAGTTAGGCTGTAAATATTTAGCCTGATAATTCCTTACCTGAAGGCTTGAATGCAATTTTGTTTTTCTTGCCCTTGTTCACCTGTTTCAAGAATGGGTCTTTAAGCAAATCAGATGCTGTGACCCGCCTATTTGGATCAGGTTCAAAGCAGAGCAAAATTAAAGCTCTTGCCTCAGCTGACAGTGATTCAGGGATTTCGGGATGAATTTTAAACATTCCAACCTGAAAGCAATGAAAAAGGTCTACATTATATGCGCAAGGAAAGTTAATTTGAGGTTGAATTTCTCCACTGTGTACAATAAGGCAATATAACACTTCACAACTAAAGGTACATAGCACAGTATTGATTTACTTCCCTTATCACAGGAGTGGGCATGCTCAGTGGGTCAAAAAGGCATTTTGGGGCACATCTGCCCCTACATGAAACTACAAGTGATATTTCAGTTATTTCCAGTCATGTTTTAAATTTATTTTTGGCTGTTCTGGGATGGAGAGGCTCTGATAGCAACATTCAGGGGACCTATTGGTCAATGCCTAGATCATTTTTTTGGCAAAAAATAGCAATTTCCCCCCCCCCAAGACATTTTTTCTTGATTCTGATTGTTGATGGAGTAATTGGTGGTCCAGAGGTCTCAAAGATCCATGAGGGTCGGAGGCTTCACAGTTCCAACCCTTTAGAACTTGCAGATGGAAGGAGAAGTTTCATTGAGTAGCAATCTATGTGAACACTGAGATGGTGTGTTGGATCCAAACTGAATCATACATAGTGTAAACATATTAAAATTGGTGTGGGTCTTAAGTTAGTAATGTTTAATGTAAGTTACATTAGTTTCAGTGGGTCAGTTCTGCTTAAATTTGAATCTAACTCATTATTATTTTATTTATGATTTTTGTAGAAATTTTCCACGTATTTCATATTATACAGTATAATATACAACAGTACAATACAGTATAAAAATACAATATGAAAAGCTAAGACAGTGGCCCACTTCACAGGTAACAATAAATTATTGTTTACCATTATGTGCAGAAGCTTCAGGATTCAGGTACTCGTCCTTCTCTTCTGGCATCAGAAATAGACCAGAAACAGTGCAATTATTTACTGGCTGCATTTGGACATGTAACTACATGAATGAGCTTCGGGCTCATCAGATCTCCATCTCTCACATCCTGCTCTGATGTGTTATTTCTATTATCAATTAACCATAATTAGCACTACTGTACATCCAAACTTAAGCTGTGGTTCGTTTTGGTTATGGTTTACTGAAATGAGCAAACTTAAAACCATGATTTATGAAGCTGGTTTGTTTCAATAAAAGCATACTTACCAAGTTTGTTCAAATTTAGGCATAAAACCATATTATGGTTTACTGAAAATTGAAGTGAGCCCACGGCTTGTGACATAGCAGTGCATCAAAGTTTATAATCATGTCCAAATGCAATCACTGTGTCTGAATCAATACATACCTTGACAACTATGTTTTAGAGAAATTATACAACTTTAAACCATGGTTCATGGTGTTCTCTTGTTTTCCTAAACCTTATTACAAACCATAGTTATAAATTCACATTAAATTAATAACTATGATTTACAGAAAACAGATATGACATTTCTGATCTCCTCCTCATGGCAGCATTTGAGGAGGAAGGGAAAAGGAGGTGTGCAAACCGGAAGCTTGCCAAATGCTTCCACTAATGCTCTTCAGTCATTTAGCATTACATCCATACATGGGCAGTAACTTGTATAAGGACACATGGTGAACTTAATGACTTAAAGGTTGCAAATGGGAATATCAAGCTAACAACCTGGTAACTCTTGATAACTCTAGATCTTCTTCGTGCTCTTTGTGAATCACACAGTTGGGTTATTCCTGCACCTGCGCAGAGCGTTCGGAACCTTCTGGAATCGCTAGGCAGAATGTGCATTGATACATTTTTGGCGGTAACTCTGCCCACCCTAACAGTCCCTTATAAGGCGCTCCCGCCTAATTCCCCTCAGTTCCTTTCTTTCCACTGCGTTAGCAGTTTGAAGGAACCTTTGTTCACTAGTTTTTTCCTCACTTTCGATTTGATTGGATTTTTGACTTGGCTTGGATTTTTGACTACGATTTTCTCTCACTCCTTTGGATTTGGCATTCTCTCCGTGAATTTGGTGTTGACTTGGATTGTTTTTCTTGACTCTTACTCTTTGCCCATCGGATTTGATGACCTTGTGAGTACAATGGCTTTGCGAGCGTCCTTTAAAAGGTGTGCCATCTGTCAGGCCAAACTCCCAAGCGTGGATGGCCATTCCCGCTGCCTTATTTGTCTCGGTGAGTCCCATAATGTGGACTCTTGTGTGCACTGCAGGGCCTTCATACCTCAAGCCCGTAAGCACAGGATGTCCCACCTGAAATCGTTTTTATACGAAAAGGCTCTAATTCCAGCAGCTGCCTCGACTCCGGCCTCTGCTCCAGCGTCCACTCCACCAAAATGGGGCCATGTGCCGTCTCTGAACTCAAAGACTCAAAAACGACATCGGTCCCGTAGTCCATCCCGATGCCGTTTGGCTGCTTCGGATTTGGAGGCAGTGCAAGGTTCGCACAAACATGCTGCTCCCTCAGATCCAGGTCAGGATCAAGCACGTTCGACAACTTCAATCTCTACACGGGACCAGGAACCCTGACTTCGAAGGCTGTCCCTCGGGACCAGGTGCCTTCTGAAACCACCGGTCGGGTTGGTGCTTCGGAGGAAGCTTCAAAGTCCTTAAAAAAGAAGGACAGGCACTCCTCTCAGCATGAGGATAGCTCTAAGTCTAAGAGCAAGCTGAAGGATGCTTCCAAGAAGTTGAAGCCGACGACCGTTCCACCGACGGTCCATACTAGTACAGCCGCTAAGGCTATTGAAACCGTGGAAGCGCTGCGTGCTGATGATGCCGAGGCCACTTTGACCCGACCATCCCCAGCAACAGCTGCTGAGGGAAATCTACCATCCCGTCCACCAACTTCTGCGGCTTCTGTAGAAATTGTCACAGTTGAAGTGCCCCCAGGTGCCGATACGGATGTGTCACCCCACCGAAAGACCATTCACTGGTCCGCGTTGTTTTGAGAGCTCAACTTCTCAAACGCTTCGCTTCTGACGTCAAAGTTGATGTTGTTGAATCCGAAGACGCCACTCGAACTCGTCCCTTTTCACCTAGGATCCATGATGATGAGCCTGCTTACTTCGCCTACGACCTGGCACGCTCCATCTACCGTGCCGAATTCACCTTACCGACTGGCTCACAGGTCCTAACCACCCGGGCCTTTGACTTCAGAGAAATGTATGTGGGTCGGAGTGTGCGTTGTTCCCCACAACGCCTGGGATTCGTGGAACTGTGGGGTCTAGCTAAGAAGGATGCGGAGAGTCAGGTATCTGCACGTCCGGACCGACGTCCTCTGCCACTGACTCCTCCCACACCACTGCCTCGTACCACCTCTCTGCTCCACAGCAGCCGCAGCCCATCGCCTGCGGGTTCGACCTCTACTTCATCGGAGTCAGACGATCCATACTTCCCCTATCTGCCGTCTCCACAGCCTGATTTGGTGGAGGACGATTCTGCGTCACCAACGGAATATCCGTGCTTTTTCTGAACAAATGGTTCGCATGTCCCATGCTTTGGACCTCAAGGTTGTGGAAAAGGAGTCGGAACTGGTGGATCCTATATTCCATCGTATAGAGTCGAAGGCGCCTCCTACTGCCAGTCTCCCAGTTTTGCCGTCCCTTCTGAAATTCACTCAGGGTTCATGGGAAAACCCCTCTTCGATCCAGTCCACTTCAAAGGAGATTGATAGACTGTATTGGGTTGGAGGTGAACATATTGAATGGCTTCAAACTCATCCTCGGCCCAATTCTGTGGTAGCTGAGGCCTCCCAGAACAGAAGGCAACGCCGTCTGCAATCGACACCACCTGACCCAGAGGGGCGGAAACTTGACATAATTGGGGAAAAGATCAACTCCGCTGCAGTTTCCATGTGGCCAATTACTCTGCTTGTATGGGGGCATATCATCAGGTACTCTGGGAGAGGATGATGCCCCTCATCCAAGATCTCCCAGATGAAAGACGAAGATTAGCAGAGGCAATCCAGTCAGAAGTGCGGTTACTGGCGGGGCAACAAATGACTTCTGCCTGACATGTTGCAGATTGTGCCGCCAAGACAATAGCTGGATCCATTGCCCTGCGTCGTCATGTGTGGCTCCGGTCCTCGGGCCTCACTCCCCAAGCCTCGGCTACAATCGAGGATTTGCCATTCAATGAGTCGGGCCTTTTCAACGGCTCCACATATGAAAAATTAGAGTTCACCCAGAAGATGAGGACCACCGCCAAGAAGTATGGTATGGCTGCTTCCTCATCTTCTGTATATGGCTCCAGGAGCCATACCAACTGGCAGGCCTCACCATCTGGCCATCAGTTTAGACGGGTTTACAGGCCAATCTTATAGATGCTCCCGATATCTGCCATCCCCTTTGTCAGCCTCATCGGTGAGGAGCCAGGGGTCAACTTCATGATACCGACCCCCTACAAAGCAGAGGTCCAAGGATCAAGCCAGGAGAAAATTTTGAATTTCCACCTGATTCTCTCTCTTCTCTTTAGACTCCACTGTTTGGAGATCGACTGTCAACTTTCCAAGAAGCCTGGTCTTCAATAACATCAGACCGCTGGGTACTTCAAATCATCCAGAATGGCTATTGGATCGAATTCGACTCACTACCTCCAACAGGTCGGGTTCAATCAACACTGCCCTCCCCTCCCCTCCTCGAGGAGATGCAGACACTGCTGCAGAAAGGGGCCATCGAACCCGTGGACTCCAAATGTACCACCTCTGCTTCTTCTCGAGGTACTTCCTGGTCACGAAGAAAGATGGTGGTCTCCGTCCCATTCTCGAGCTTCGCGGAGTGAATTGGTATTTAGCACCAAAGAAGTTCAGGATGGTTACCCTGGCTTCCATCCTACCACTCCTACAGCAAAATGACTGGTTTGCTTCCATAGACCTCAAAGATGCCTACTTCCACATCGGGATCCATCCATCCCACAGACGGTTCCTAGCATTCCAGATCGGGACCGAGTCATTCCAATTCCGGGTCCTCCCATTTGGACTTTCGACCACTCCAAGAGTTTTCACAAAGTGCATGGTGGTGGTAGCGGCCTTTCTACGTCAGCGTGGAGTGGTGGTCTTCCCCTATATTGGCGACTGGTTGATTGTGGCAAACTCGACGTCAGCTCGAACTGGACATTGGTCTCACCTTAGATGTGTTAGATGGCCTGGGACTTGTCAACACGAAGAAGTCGCAACTCCAACCATCCCAATCTATCCAGTTCATCGGAGCTTGGTTGATTTCGCTTACGGCTGCAGCCTACCTACCTCAAGCCTGATTTGACACCCTTCGGTCCTTGATCCATGCCTGCCGCCGATCCCGAAGTCTTTTGGCCCATGCAGTCCAGGTACTTCTTGGTCACATGGCAGCTACTCCCTATATGATGCGCCTCGCCAGGCTCTGATTCCGCCCGCTTCAACACTGGTTCCTACAAGTGTTCAACCCCCTGCGTGACTCCCCGGACAAACTGCTCACAATGCCACGGGCGGTTCAACGGTTGCTGGGATGGTGGTTGGTGCCGGAGAATGTTTTGTCGAGTATGCCATTCGACCCTCCTCAACCAGACATCTCTCTAACAACAAACGCCTCGATGTTTGGATGTGGAGCCCATCTCGAATCCTATGAAATCCAGGGCACTTGGGATGCCAACGAACAGACATGCCATATCAACATCTTAGAGTTTCTCAGCGTCCAGAATGCACTACAGGCTTTCGAAACCCTAGTGACAGACAAGACTGTCCTGGTGGTAACAGACAACACATCGATGATGTACTATCTGAACAAGCAAGGAGGAGATCCCCTCATCTTCTTCAACTCACACTGGACATCTGGGACTGGTTCGTATGCAGGAACATTTACCTCCAATCCATCAATCTGCCAGGGTAGGAGAACACTCTTGTAGACGGACTTAGCCGTTCCAGCCTCTCCATCCACGAATGGATGTTGCACAGGTCAGTGACGTTAGATCTGTTCTGACAATGGGGAACTCCCCAAGTGGACCTCTTTGTGTCACCAGAAAACAGTCAGTGCCACCAGTTCTGCTCCAGACGTCACGCCCCGGGTTTGAGGGGCGACGCATTCCTCTTTCATTGGACGGGACCCCTTCTCTACCTCTTCCCTCTGTTTCCACTAACTGCATCAGGACCAAGGGGATGCCATCCTCATCACTCCGTGATGGCCCCGTCAACCTTGGTTTGCAACCCTCCTGCATCTAGCCAGGCACCGGTTCATCCGACTTCTGACCCATCCTGATCTTCTCACCATTCAGAACAGGAAGGTCAGACACCCAGATGTACAAGCTCTACGACTAACAGCATGGAGGCTATGGCCTTGAACTCATCCTCCGTTCAGAGGGACAGGGTCAATATGGCCTCAGATTCGTCCTCGATTCCGAGAGGCCAGGTCTCTCCATCTCTGCCTCCAGAGGTTCAGAGTGTCATCGACACTGCCTGACAACCTGCTACCTGTAGATCGTATCACAAGTGGAAAAAGTCTGAAGCCTTTCTGGCTGATCGGGGACTGGCTACGGAACCGTACTCCATCCCGACGGTCTTGGAATTCCTTCTCCACCTGTCTACCACAGGGCTTTCGCTTTGATCAATCTGGTGCAACTTGGCAGCCTTTTCTGTCAAATTCCAGGCTAGAGGTCACCAGTCTCCTTTTACGGATCTGACGGTCAAGAAGTTTTTGAGAGGCTGCGCCAACCTTCATCCTCCGGTACTCGAGCCTACGTCGACGTGGAGCCTCGAACTGGTCCTCTCGCAGCTGGTTCGATGTCCCTTCGAACCCATGGCGTCTACTGATTTGAGACTCCTGTCTTGGAAAACTGCTTTCCTTATTGCTATTACTTCGGCGTGTCAAGCTGGAGAACTCTGTGCCTTGTGCTCGGACCCGCCATACACTGCCTTCCACAAGCATAAGGTAGAGCTCCGTCCCAACATCTCCTTCCTCCCGAAGGTGGTGTCAAGCTTCCATCTAAATCAGTCTATCACTCTCCCTGCTTTGATGCAGGACCCGAAGGACGAATTCAAGCGTATCTTCCACTCCATAGACGTCAGGAGGATGCTCGCCTTTTACATCCAGAGAACTGCTCCCTTCAGGAAGTCACCTAAACTGTTTATTTCCTATGCCGATTCAAGACTTGGAGAACCTATTTCTCCACAGTGCCTGTCAAAGTGGGTGATATTGACCATAGCTCTCTGCTATGAACTGGTGAAGAAGCCGCTGCCGCCATGAATTCGATGACACTCGACGAGGGCTGTCTCCACCTCAACAGCCTTCCTCTCTGGGGTGCCTCTAGAGGACATTTGTAGAGCAGCAACTTGGTCATCACCCTTGACTTTCATTTCCCATTATAGACTTGACACTCGTTCTACGAACGAGGCTGCCTTTGGGAAAGCTGTGCTTTTGTCTTCTATTCAATGAGTGGGTGTTAATGTGTTGCCAAGTAATTTTATTGATATGTTGGATATGCTGATATATATGCTTGATCTGTTTTCTCATGCTTAAGAATGTGCTGTCAAAAAATCTAACCACTGGTTTGACTGTGCAGCTTGGTCCTGATGTCACATGTATAGAACATACCCTCCTCCTGGAGTGAAGCTTGCCAGTCTACCCAACTGTGTGATTCACAGAGACCATGAAGAAGATTGACAGGTTGCTTACCTGTAATCATAGATCTTCAAGTGGTCTTCTGTGAATTCACACAGACCCGCCCATCCTCCCCTCTATGTCCTACTACATTATATAAACATGCTTAATGTTCCTGATGCTGCTGGTTGCAGCGTCATTCAAGGAACTGAGGGGAATTAGGAGGGAGCACCTTAAAAGGAACCATTAAGGTGGGTGGAGTTACCACCAAAAATGCATCAATGCACATTCTGCCTAGCAATTCCAGAAAGTTCCAAACACTCTGCACAGGAATAACCCAACTGTGTGAATTCACAGAAGACCACTCGAAAATCTATGGTTACAGGTAAGCAACCTGTCCTTCTAAGGAGATTATCAGACGCAGCAAATATGGTGTGAGAACAATGACATGATACAGCGAAAAGGCTTCCCTGTCACATGACATCATCCTCTCATGTTCTCCAAGTGTTCTCCTCCTGTGAAAAAGGTGTTCTTTTTTATTGACGAGCCAAGCGGTCAATTGATCGCAGATGGCATGTTTTTTTTAAACAGTATTGCCAGCATCTGAAACCACGTCCCATTATGCTCTCGTGAATACAGTGTCAATGGGCAAACACTTCCAGGTGAAAACGTGAAAACTAGGTATTGAATGCTCTTTTTATGAACCTCCCCATTTTTCTGGTAGATCTTTGTGTGTTTCAGTGCTTGTGTGTTCATCTTCTTTGTTAATTTTGGTGTTTTTAGACTTTTAAGCACGTTTGCGTCTTCTCACGAGAACCACCAAGATCATGCACCCGGCGAAAGCGGAAGTAAACAGCCCTAGCAGCTGTGTTCTGATAATGCTGGGGCTGCTCTTTCTCATTATTTACAGTAATGTGTGATATAAAGGGTTATTATGCCAGGACACTTATGCTTTTAAATATAATGGGACAAAAATGCTTTTAGACGCTCGTCTAATAATCTCCTAAGTGTGATATTTGCTGTGGTAACCTTTGTGAAATGATTCCATAATATATTTAACTATGGCTCAACAAACATTACTAAACACTGCAGCTTTTACTATAACTGACTGTAATTGTGTAGCTTTTAGGTTTTTGTTGGTGTTCCCCATAGCTGCATTCACCGACAACCAGAACAAAACATAGCTCACAGCTATTGTGGGGATTGTAGCTAATCTAAGAGGGAATAGGGAAGTGGGGAAATGGTGGAAGAAGATAACATCATAATCCCTGCTAATAAAAAAAAAAAACCCTTGCACTCCAACCCTGTGAACCCTGGTTCTACTACAACATGGCAAGTATGTTGAAATTAAACTATGTTTAGCAAGATGTATAATTAAAAGTTCATAAAAGTTTATAAAAGTTCACAAATTAAAACATTTTCGTAAGTTTCTACTCTTTTTAGTCTTTGGTGTTCTAACTTTTTGTTTTTGAAATGCCGTGCTTTACTGTGACTGGTATGTTAAGAGTATTTTAAAGTGTACTTATATAAGCTGATTATAATTTTTTAATCATAGCTAAGCACTTCACAGTAACTTAGTAAGACTCTAAACTTTCCTGCTCTGACTTGGTTACTTTTCACAGATTCTCAAGTAAAGTTTGCATAAATATTCTGAAACATAACCTCTTTCATGCACTCTACTCAGTCTGCCAAAATAGCTACACAAAATATCCTTTGGAAAACAATCAGGATAGTTCCAAAACTGAAGCTGACCAGTGGACTATGTTGTTGTTGTTGCTATGTACCTTTAAGTAATTTCTGACTTATGGTGAGCCTAAGATGAATCTATCACTGGTTTTCTTGGCAAGATTTGTTCAGAGGGGTTTTTCCCTTGCCCTCCTCTGAGTCTGAGAGTGTGTAACTTGCCCAAGGTCACCCAGTGGGTTTCCATGGCTGAGCGGGGATTAAATCCTGGTCTACAGAGCCATAGTCCAATGCTCAAACCACTACACCATGGTGGGTCTTCACCAGTGGATTATAAGAGTAGCTAAATTATTAAATAGGCACAAAGAGTCTGCCAAAATAATCAAGCATTTTGACTGGCATTGAGGCAGCTTGGAATATTAGGCATCTATTGCTTTCACCGTTCAACAAAAAGTCTGCTGTTGTTGGGCTGAAAGAAAAATACTAAACCACAGAACTATCTGGGTCACAACACTAGCTATTCGTTCATTAACTGTTTCTAAGCCAGAACTTTCACATCCATCCAGTGAACACTTTCACTAGGCAGGGGTTATACTTCCTGCAGTATAGGAAGTGCCATACAGTTACACTTGGTTAACGGCTTTATACTCCCATGGAAAAAGAAAAGGGCAACCTTTGATTGTTGGAAAAGGTGTTAATAGTGATGCTTCACCAATACTACACAGCAGCTTAGTTACCACTGTTCTTATCACTGGAACTGTTTAAACATCTATATGGAACAGCTGGCTGAGATTATTCCTGGTTTGGGAGTAAAGTGTCTTCAATATGTTTTTCGTGGGTTTCTTCTGGGCTGTGAGGCCATCCGTGTTCTGGAAGAGTTTACTTCTGACATTTCGCCTGCATCTGTGGATGCCAGCCACAGATGCAGGTGAAACTTCAGAAGTAAACTCTTCCAGAACACAGCCTCATAGCCTGGAAAAAAACCACGAAAAACCTATGGATGCTGGCCATGAAAGCCTTCGACTTCACATCAAATGTCTTCAATATCCAGATGATGCTCAGATCTACATTTCAGGTATTAAATATCTGTGCAATGAAGTACCTGTCCACAATCAGTGTGTAAAAGATGTGGTCAAGTAGACAAGGCCTAAGAGGCTGGAAAGCTGAGCTGATGCTTGTGGAACCTCCTGAGATCTGTCAGAATAAAGATTTGATGGAATTGTTTCACCATCAGGATAGAGTTGCAGCCTACATTTTTTGAAGTGCATATTGCTGCTGTAGCAATGGGCGTTTTGCACAGTGGTACAGTGGGGTCAGGGCTTGCAGGCCGAAGCTATAGGATTTTTCTTAAAGAGCAGAGATTATGACATCCCTTGCCACTACCACCCTTTGAACTCGCCAGTTCTCTCTAAGGGTTCATCTACACTAGTTAGGCTATGCCAGCTCCCCACCAGTATATCCTGGCTGTAAAGGTGACCTGTTCTGCCCCATTATGGTCTGGAGTTCTCACAGGAATGCTGGCCTGTTGCTACAGCTGCTGCCACTGCCACCATTTTCCATGCTCTGACAGGAGTGGGCAGCTGGCCACACCATGTGACAAGCCCCCTGCATGTGATCAGCCTTAGTCACATTCTGCAGTCCTGTTGCCTGGACCCGGCAGAACAAGGGCAACCTGCAGCAGCAGCAAGGGCCGGCCTGTTGGGACAGGATCCCACGGACATGCAGGGCCCAATCCATCCCATCCTGGCAAGAACACATTAATTGAGCATTAAAAAAAACGTTAAAGGGCCCTATCTCAGCTTTCCCCCTTCTTAGCCCTGTATTTGCCCTGGAGGTCAAAGGAATGCCCAGGGGCAGAACTGGGCAAAAGCCCTTCATCATCTGGACTACAGGGCTCTGGAATGGGGGTGGGCAAGCCAGGGTATTTGGCTGGTGTAGATAAGCCCTAAATTTACTTGCAACCCCTTCAGAAGCTTTAAGTGGAAATGGGCTTTCCCAGCAACAATGTATGATTATCAGCTACCCCTGTTGCAATTTGAAGTATTTTGGGGTGGCTTGATCTTAAATCGACAACATCCATTAGCTTTACAAAAAGCTGCAAAATGCTTTACAAAAGTCCCTGCATTTTTTGGAGTCTCTTTGAAGATGTTGCCATTGTAACTGTCAGAATGAGGGGTATACTTCAAAATTGACCACTACACTACTGGCATTCCCTCTGCTTCGTATGTTACATAGACAGAGGAGCTCTTGTACCATTAATTCATGCTTTTGTAAGCACCAGTTCTGAGTAACTTACTTGGTCTCTCCATGAAGACAATTTGGAAGTTGTATCCCAGCATATATCTCCAATGAACCCAAAGTGATGTATGTCACCTTCATACCATTTTATCCTATCAAAACCCCACTCAATCTGAACTAGGGTCTCTCAAGTCCCAGTCCAACTCTTTTAACTACACCACACTGGTGTATATTTCCTGTATGCTTCCAGACTCAATTCAAGCAACTGGTCCTTACTCTTAAGGCAGTTCACACCTTTGCCCCCATGTACCTGAAAGAGTACATTTCCTTCCATTTCCCCCTCAGCCCAGCATTGACTCTTATCCAGCTCTGGGTTTGTAGGTGAACTCCATGAGAAGCAAAAAGAGTGACAAACAGAAGCAGAATATTGTGGAATAATCTCCCCATGAAGGCATACAACTGCCTTTCTTTGAGAACTTTTCAGAAAGATACAAATCAGTCCTTGAAGGCCTGACTGACACTATCTTTGGCTTTATTCTGCTGCCAAGGTAAAACATGACTTTTTATGAAAGGAATTAAAGCTTAATTGATTTTTCCCAAATGTAGCTGTGGTTGATTTTTTTTACTCTTTTAACCTTGCAAGCTTTAACAATCTTACTAAATTTTAGTATGTTTTTAATCTGTTGAAATTGTTTTTTTGTTTTAAATTACAGTCCTCCCTTCTAATTCGCAGGGGTTAGGGGCGGAGCACCACCGCAAATTTGAAAAAAATGCAAATAACATTTGGCTCCACCCCCAATGAGCGCTTGTTCCCCCCCGGCAACCCTCCAAAAGCAGCAGCAGGGCTTTGGCAGCCTCACCATCAGACCTCTTGCCCCCCCTGCCTCCTTCCAAAAGCAGTGGCATCAGGGCCTGGGCAGCCTCGCCGCCAGTCCTCCCACCGCCCACGTCCCTCCAAAAGCACCCCAAATGAAGCCAAGCCCCAGGGGAGCAGGGAGTTCGGTGCAAAGGTGCTAAGCTCCCCACTCTCCTGGGCCTTGGCACCCTTTGGGGTGGGGAGCCAAACCCCAGGATAGCAGGGAGTTGGGTGTTTTAGACCCAGACTCTCTGCTCTCCTGGGGCTCGGCTCTCCACCCCAAACAGAGCCAATCCCCAGGATAGTGGGGAGTTTGGGGCAAAGGTGCCGAACTCGCTGCTCTCCTGGGATTGGCTCCCTTTGGGGCGGGGAGCCATGTCAGGATTTAGAGACTGAACTCCATTATAAAATGGCCTAACAACTGCAGAATCATGCTGAGTCATGATGGCTGACTCCATGAACTGCCAAGTCATGCCTAGTCATGACACAGCTGCTGAAAAGGGTTACTAGAGGGCATAGCTTTTCGAGTGCAAAATCTGATGTAATGCACCCATGTGACTGAGTAAGCCAATGCCCTGTAGATGTGCATATAAGGGAGCTCAGCCAGAGCTCATTCTCTTCTTACGATTCATGGGTGTCCGGCGTAGCAGTTTGACTGACAAAAGTGTAAATATCTGTATATACTGCAACTGCTTGAATTTTAAGATAAAGGTGCCTCCTGTTTTTTGGATGTCAAAATACTCTGTGTGTGAGTATTCTTGGGAGCGGGTTGCTACTAAGTCTGCTGAGGCAGTTTTTGGCTTCTGCCAGGGATTGACTGCCCTATCATCCCCTGAGAAGCCAAGTCTCAAGAGAGCAGGGAATTGGGCACTTTAGACCCTAACTCCCTGCTCTCTTGGGGTATGGCTCTCCATCCCAAACAGAGCAGAGCCCAGGAGAGGGGGAGTTCAGGGCAAAGGTGCCAAACCCCTGCTCTCCTGGGGCTTGGTTCCCTTTGGAGTGGGGAGCCAAGTCCCAACAGCGTGGGGAGTTGGGCGCTTTAGACCCTAAATCCCCGCTCTCCTGGGGCTTGGCTCCCCACCCCAAACAGAGCAGGGAGTTCGGGGCAAAGGTGCTGAACTCCCTGCTCTCCTGGGCCTTGGCTTTCTTTGGGGTGGGCGCTTTAGACCCAAACTCCCCACTCTCCTGGGGCTTGGCTCCCACCCCAAACGGAGCCAAGCCCCAGGAGAGAAGGCAGTTGGGCACCTTGGTTCCACACCACAAACATAACCAAGCCTCTGAGGTGACTGGAGTTCCCTTGCTTCCCTGCCCCTGCCAACACCTCCGAGTCAAAGAGGCAGCCAAGGCAGTGGCTGCTGCTGCTCCTCTCCCAGCACCTTCATCACTGCAGTCCCCGTGGATGGGGTGGGGGAGGAGAAGGAGGACAAACCGTGAATACTTAAAACCATGAAATTCAAAGCTGCGAATATGAAGGGGCGACTGTATTTTAAATTGTTCAAATTATTTTTGCTTGTACGTGACCCTGAGAACCTGTGGTACAGGGTAGGACATAAATAATAATAATAATAATAATAATAATAATAATAATAAAATTTATTTATACCCCGCCCCTCTGTTAAAACAATCGGGGCGGCTTACAAAATTTAAAATACACTCGGCCCTCCATTCTGCATCCATGGATTCAACAAACCACAGCTTGAAAATATTCAAGGGATGGGAGCAAATCTTGCTGTTCACCATTTTATATGTACCTTTATTATGCCATTGTATATAATGGGACTTAAGCATCCATGGATTTTGGTACCTACAGGGGGTCCTGGAACCAAAGCCCAGTGGATACTGAGGGCCCAGTGATTTTTAATTAATAAATAAAATACAACTCTTTCTCCTAACTTTTGATTTTGGTTAGGAGGAGGATCACAGAGGTAAAACACATGTTTAGTGTGCAAATGGTCCCGAGTTCAACCCTAGTATCTCCAGATAGGGATGAGAAAAGTTGCTAGTCAGTGCAAAGATAATACTGAACTACACAAACCAATCAGCTGACTCAATATAAGGCAGCTGTTTTTATGTTCCTATGACACAGCTTCGTTTGTGAGGGTTGGCACTGTTCTTTTGTGGAGAGTGGTTTAACAGAATTTGAAATCATTATCATATTACTTAACCTTAGCCATGTCTGGAAAAGCAAACATAATAAACATATTTCGGCCTAAATCCAATTACTATTCCAAACTAGAGTAGACCAACAGAACCAATTAGTGAATTATAAGACCATACTTATGTAAATCCCATTGGTTCAATGGATGTATTCAAGTTGGGACTAGCAACTGGGTTTAGGTCTTAATAAATGCTAACTACTACTCCTGGCACTTGTTGGTTAACTATAGGGCTGCTGCATATGCTGCATATGACCAACCACATGCTGGTTGCAAATCAAACAAGCTTCAGTACTGGTCAGAAAGTTTTTCATGATATGTCCCAAGATGTGTGTGTTTGCTATCTGTACTATCATTCTCAAAATTACAAACTCTCCCTATTGGTACTGCCAAGTGTATGCTGTGCTAAAAACCAGAACGAGTTGAAGGCTTTGACAAGAAATCTCTGCACCTGTGTGAACAATCCTAAGTATGTTTTCATTAACTCACATTATACAGTACTTCTTACACTGTAGTAACTCTAATACTAAGCATCTTCACAAGCATGTAGAAAACAATCATACTGTTGTGAAAAAAAGGCCTCTTCTGGGCTTAAAATGGCCTGGAGCAAAAAAATTTTTGGCAAAAATGCCCCAATGCCACAAGAGGGCATTGAGGCAAAAAAAAGTTGTTTATTTATTTATTTATTTTGAAGGAGGGATGCGGCAGGTGGTATGGCTCTCAAGATGGGGACTAAGGCATCTCCCTTCCCTCTGACAGTTGTACACCCTGATGCAGAAAGTTGTGTGGCTGTGGGTACTTGCCGTGTTCCCAACTTGACTGATGAATGTACCAGTCCTGTCCTTGCCACTTCTAAACTTTCAGCATTGAGTGGAAAGGTCTAGGGCTTAGAATCTCCAAATGTCAGCATTCCCAATTATAAAAACTCTTTTAGGTACATTCAACGAAATCCACATAGTAAAGAAGGGGTTGGGTTGTAGTTCTTAAGAGCAGTGCACAGCTGGTGCATGCACAACTCACATTAAAATACACTATTTACACATTTAAATCAGGCTACTGAAATCAATGAACTAGGGTTATGGCAATGAGTTCAAGAGTGCTCTGTCTGGCTAATAACTTACTTTGAACATAGCTGCTTGTGGCTCCCCCAATTCATGAAATGGAGGCTTTCCTGTTGCCATTTCAATGATTGTGCAACCCAATGACCAAATATCAGCTGGCGCACCATAGCCTCGAGGCCCCTTATCAATAATCTCTGGAGCCATATACTGCAAAGTACCTAAAAACAGGAAAGAAAGTATGGGTAACAAAGTTACTCCTTCCCCCTCACTGAATCTGTCAGACTTTTCATTATGTGTTTTGCAATACAAGATTAACTATGCAGATGGACTTAACAGATGGACAGGTGCCAATGCCACTAACTCACAGCTGCTAGACTGCATTTCATCACAATTTTTCTGGCTGGCTGGCTCTGCTTATGCAATGGGTTTCAAAAGAAATAAATGCATTTAGTCCATTTAACTAGATTGAAAAGATTACCCTTGACTATATTTTCCATGTTTTTTACACATGTAAAGGTTTGATTGTAGAGATAGTAAGATGGATACGATCTAGTGGTACTAGATTTAATGGTGTAACCAATTAATAAATAACTAGGTACTGGGCTGTGTAAATAGTGATAAATTAACAAGAAAAAGCTTATTATATGAATATCATGATTTAATAGGGCCCAGTGCTATTCAACATCTTTATCAATGACTTGGATGAGGGAATTAGGGGCATACTTATCAAATTTGCAGATGACACCAAATTGGGAGGAGTAGCTAATACCCTAGAGGACAGGATCAAAATTCAGAATGACCTGGACAGACTGGAGAGCTGGACCAAAGCTAACAAAATGAAATTCAATACGGAGAAATGTAAATTACTGCACTTAGGGCGGAAAAATGAAATGCATAGATATAGGATGGGAGAGACCTGGTTGAACGAGACTGTGCGAAAGGGATCTAGGAGTCCTAGTAGACTACAAGTCGAACATGAGTCAACAGTGTGATGCGGCAGCTAAAAAGGCCAATGCAATTTTGGGCTGTATCAATAGAAATATAGTGTCTAGATCAAGGGAAGTAATAGTGCCGCTCTATTCTGCCTTGGTCAGACCTCACCTAGAATACTGTGTCCAGTTCTGGGCACCACAATTCAAAAAAGATATTGACAAATTGGAGCATGTCCAAAGAAGGGCAACTAAAATGGTGAAAGGCCTGGAAACCATGCCATATGAGGAGAGACTTAGGGAGCTGGGTATGTTTAGCCTGGAAAAAATACGGTTAAGAGGCGATATGATAGCCCTGTTTAAGTATTTGAAGGGGCATCACATTGAGGATGGAGCAGGCTTGTTTTCTGCTGCTCCAGAGACTGGAACACGGAGCAATGGATGCAAGCTCCAGGAACAGAGATTCCACCTCAACATTAGGAGGAACTTTTTGACAGTAAGAGCTGTTCGGCAGTGGAACACACTCCCTCGGAGCATGGTGGGGTCTCCTTCCTTGGAGGTCTTTAAACAGAGGCTGGATGGCCATCTGTCGGGGATGCTTTGATCGTGATTTCCTGCGTGGCAGGGGGTTGGACTGGATGGCCCTCGTGGTCTCTTCCAACTCTGCAATTCTATGATTCTATGATTCTATGATTCTAAATGAAAGAAGGGTAGCCGTCTAGCGAAGCCTAGATGAAAGAAGGGTAGCATGTAGTGACAACTAGGCATGAATCGCAGCCCCACAAAATATTTCCCCCACCCCACATACACAAACATTCAAAGCATAGCAATGTTTAGTATATTGTTTTCTTATGCTAGACTGATATGACAAACCACACATTGTTTTGCAGGGCCTGTAAAATTCCTCCTTATATCTAATAGGGTAGAAAGCAGGGACAATATTTCCATAACCTCCAATATTTCACAGATGAAAACCAGGACATGTATGTCCAAGCAACACCAGTGTGTGGTCAAAAGGGTGAGGCCAGGCAACAAGACTGCAAAAGTTATTAATGAGGAAGAACACACAAAACTACGATTTTAAGAAAAGAAACCCTGGAATTTATGAGCAGAATTTAGGAAAGCCTGAGCCCACTGGGAAGGGCAAGAGTCCAACACCCCCTCTCTTCTCTCTTCTGCTGAGTTAACTGAAACCACTTTGCACTTTGAACTTAGTTTTCAGGAGAAAGGGGGGAAGTTGGAAGACGAGAGAAACTGGGACATTTTTAAGGCAGCCAAGAAAGTGGGATGGCAGGGGATTAATGGGTCATCCCTGCCTAAGACAGGGTGTGTGTTTCTAAAGCCTACTTGTACAAGCCTGGCCTGCAGCAGAAATAATCCATTCCAGAACACCATAGAGAGATACACCAGGTAGTTCTGGCATCATGTTGCTATTCTTGCAGAAAAAATCCTCCCCATCAATCCCAATACATTTTTTAGATTTTCAAAGAATTGAGAAAACAATAAAGCAGATTCTAATACTAAGTTTTAACCATAGTAACTTTTTTTAAAAAAAAGTTCCTTTTGTCCTTTTACCTGTAAACGTCTCTGTACATGGATTTACTCCAGCAAGGCGTTTGGAAGTCCCAAAATCAGAGATTTTTACTACTCCACTGTATGTATTCACTAAAACATTGTCTCCCTAAAGAAAAATGAAGAGGGAAAAGCAGGTATACAAATCATGATAAAGTCTGTCAAGATTTGTCGGAATTTTGCATTATTTATATTTGTTAATGGTTCTTAGGAGGGATTTTATTAAGCCTCCTCAAAGAGTAATTTGCATAATGGAATGATGAGATACATGTTGCATTTCTGTATCATATATAATAAACCAGTACAGTAAGGCTTTCATATCTGCAGATCCCATATCCACTATTTGCAAAACAGCCTCAGGCTTCAGGAGTGGAAGCAGGAAGACTCACCCATGCTACCATTGCTTCATTGCCAGGGAGAAGCCACCCTGGCTGCTCCCAGGTGACAAAGCAGAGGAAGAAGACCTCTGCTGTCAGAGAGAGGGGGGGGGGAACCATGCCTCTTTCTCTCAGGTGATGAAGCGGAGGAAGCAGAGCTTCGTTGCTAGAGACAGGTTGCCAGAACTTCTGCTACTCCAGCAGGCGAGCAGGTGGGTGGGGGAGGGAAACAGCAAACATTCTATTTTGCTCTGAGTGTTGAAAATAGAGCATTTGCTATCACCTGCAGTTTCACATATCCGCGGGAAGTCCTGGAACATATTCTCTATGGATTCAGGGGTTCAACTGTTTACTCACCTTTATGTCTCTATGTACAATCTGGTTCTCATGGAGATACTTCAGGCCTTCCAGGATCTGCTTGGTGTAAAACTTAATTGTGGGCTCTTTCATTGGGCCCCATTTGGATCTTAGGAGTACAGAAAGACTTCCTGGGTGCAGGCAAAAAAGAAAAGAAAAGAATACAACATTATTTTCTCTGGTTTAGCCAAGCCCATTAAAAAATGAATCTCTTGTTCCATATAAACTTTAAGTCAAGAGTGGGAATCACTAAGCTGCCCAGATGTTGGACTGCAAGTCCCAGCAGCCTTAGATAGCATAGCTGATGATAAGGAATGTTGGAAGGCACAGTCCAATGACATTGGGGGGACACGATTCCACCCCAGATTCTGGGCTATCATTTACACTGTAAGTTTGCAGTCTGTGACTGAAATATTGGGCTTATGAGCACTTCTCAGAAAATATGTATAAGACTGTGCTGAATTCTTTATCAAAACTCTTATCTCCCATATGTCTCACATACAAACTATAGAACTATGCTATAGAATTGTGTGTGCATCACTGAAAAGATGGCTCTAATAAAAGATCCCATTTTGTTCTCTTCAAAGTTCAGAAAACTTTTGCTTGGGAATACAGAAAGTTAATCTATACTGAGTCAGTCCACTGGTCCACCTGCATTGATCACTGTCTCTCTCCAGGATTTCAGGAAAGAGGTCTTTTGCAGCTCTAGCAGGAGTTCCCAGGGATTGAACCCAGGATCTTTGACATTCCTGACAGATAAGCTATTACTGAGTGACAGCCCCACCCACATGCACAGGCTGCTGCAACAAATGACTTTGAACATACTGTGTGTGTTTCTTTGCTGTTTCCCCGCCCCCCCATATGCGTGGAACCAGTACCCACAGTTTCAATTATCCGTTATATGAAAAATATGGTATCTCTAGGCATTTCCTAAGTCTTCAAGCATGATTCTATGGTAACATCCACTGGAAGTTACCATAGAGTCATGCTGGAGATACCTAGAAAGGCAGCCCCCCTAGGCATTTGCTAGGTCCTTCAGCATGATTCTAGGAAGTTCGCTATTATCATGATTTTTAGTATTCCCCGGTAAGTCTGGCAACATATCCCCTGCAGATATGGGTTGTGTGTGTGTGACCTGTATTTGCAAAAATGCATTGGTCCAATTTCCAAGTCACAGTTCATGATACCCATATTCCCGATGCCAGTGTTAATTAGCTTATTTTAAAAACAGATCAAAACTTAAGACAGATTTATTAATAAAACCTGCAAATGTGCTTTTTCATGCAAGGTCTGTTCAAGCTGAGACTCAAGGGCTCTTCACAGTTTAAGTTCCAGGAAGAATTTTCAACTTACCATCTTAGGGCTATGCATATCTTCCCTCAAACAACTGAATTTGATTAAAACAGTTTAGGTCTGTAACCTTCTGATCTGATCCTCTCTATTGTGCTTCTTCTATAGGGCCCCTAAATCTGAAATTGCAGCCTCCATCTTTCCCTCTTGCATTACTTTTTTGCCTATAGCTCCCTGCTACTGGAACGTCCTTCCACCTGACCTCTGACTCGAAGGAGGCACTTTTGTTGAAGTGCCTCCTTACGACACATCTGTTCCTTTCATCTTTCTACAGTTAATTCTCCTTCCACTTCTTTTCTTCCACCACCCCTCCCTGTGATGTGTGTTGTTGTGAAATTCAAACTTTAAAGCCTCAAAGCAAAGCAAGAGCTTTTGTTTTTATTTTGGTAGAATGCCTTGCAATTTTATGCTCTTTTAAAATAATTATGATTGAAAGAATGATGTGTGGGCACAAGGGTGAGTTCTTTTCAGAAAATTAACATGAGTTAAAAATTGAAGTCTTGTGTCTGAGCATTTAAGTCTAGCACCATGATCCAATTATTGCAACATGTAAAAATAGTATTCATGTGAGATTAGTTACACCAGAATGTGGATATATATTCTTGATTCAACAAGTAACATATGGATAATGAATTTCCTTATCTGGATTACATATTGATTTGAGAGGCAAATCATTCTCCCTGACTCCTAAAAAATAACACAAAACAATACCAGTGTTTCCATGCCTTACACCTCCTCCCTATAATATCTCATAATTCATCAATATTAGATACTTCAAGGGGTCTCGTAGACAGGGGCAAGCCAAAACAAGGTCAAATGGAGGTCACAAGAACCTAGGAAGGTGTCATGGAAAAATATCAGCAGACACACCCAAGATAAGATTAAGCAGAGCCCCTGTAAACAACACCATTATGGATGTATGTGCTAATTTCCTCTTGGAACCCTTTGGTAATGAGTCATATCATAAACAAACAAGCAACCTACATACCAAATATCCCCAGGAAATATCCCTTTGCACACTTCCTATCCTGCAATGCAAGGTTGTCATAAACCTATCAATTCCTATCTCTCAGCCATTAACAGCAATCAGCAGTTTTGGTTTCCTTTGTTTAAATGGTGTGAAACCCATCAAAGCTTTCTTCTAAGCCCAAAATACCCATTCAGGACACGAAATACAGTATAAATATTAGTCCCCAAACAATAGGAAGGTGTGCCACTGTGGATAACACCTGGATACTCTGTTGATGTGCCCCCAAATCAGACTCCAGTGCCACCCTCAGACGTCTGTCTGAGTTTCTTCACTCCCCTCTTCAGACTGGTAACTATTGCCCTATCTCCCGAATCTATTCTTCTATCCAACCTTTCTGCCTTAAACTCTTCATTAGCCTTGTGTGGTTCTTGTGAGTGTGTGTTCCATGTGTGTGAGTGCTTCCATGTTATTTCCCAATAAAACCATTTATTTTACTTCAAACTGGAGTTCTCTGTAGTTAGTACTGGTATACACAGGTGCAAAAGGTCCTGAAGTTACCCACCTCTCACAGCCTTCCATTTGAACCAATCATAATGCCCCCAAATATTAATATAGTTCTGACATCACTAGTGGGGTCCTAAAGCATCCCCACCTATTTGGGTAACACAAGTATAATACAAACCTCCTGGGACCTGTTCCATGAAGATTTTAATGTATCCATCTTCCGAAACTGAACCAAGATACTGAACAATGTTTCGATGCTTTAGATATTTGTGGAGAGCAATTTCTTCATGCAGTGGCTGAGAATACCTATCATAAACATATAAAATGAAAAGTAGATGAAACTTACACAAATTAGAAGAAAAAAATAACTGCCTGAGTGTGCTATAGAGCTATGGGGGAGTAAAATGATCCAACATAATGATATCTAATATCAATGGAAGGCACAGGAAGTGTGACAGAATAAGAAGAAGCACACACAAGTGGCCAAGGCAACTCTTCCAAAAGAAAGGGTGGAAATCATGTCCTTCCCAAAGCTGTTTCTATACTCACAGGCTGCTTTGTGACACCCGAGAGTGCACCCGCTCAATTATGTTTGTGACAAAAAACTGTAAAAGAATCACACATCCATAAGACAGGATTCTCTTCTAAAACAAGGTGCACCCAACTATACACCTCATTTTAGGAAAAAGAAAAACCCACCATCAATTCACTTCTGACTTCACCAGGAGAAGTTGCATGCTAATCTCATGCAGGTGTGAGGAGATTAGAAAGTGGCTCCAGCCTTTCCAGGTTACCTATCCCTTCTGTCCCAAAGATTACAAAGAGTTACTCACTACCCAGACACACCTGGAAAGAATATAATATCAAGACTCACCTACTGTCTCTCTCAGGTATTTCCTTGATGGCTATTCGGACTTGATTGCTAAGATCTCTTCCAGCATAAACTACCCCGTAGGTTCCCTTGCCTAACACCACTCTGTCTCCATTTTCATCATAATCATATTCATACTGAAAGGAGAAAGGGGAGAGGGAAAACCAGTGCACCAGAATAATTTTTCAGAAAGAAGAAAGAAAACTGGGAAAGCATAAGCTCAAGTTTAACATATGCTATTAGTAATTTTTTTAACTTCCTTTTCTTTCCTTGAAGCGATAAACCTGTCAAAGGCCCTATTTTTGTCTGATAATAGCAACAGATAGTTATAAGCAATCAGACAAAATCAATACAACAGTGTTCATTTTTTACACTACATAAGCAGTTGCCCATAATAATCATACAGAACATAAGTGGAATCATTTGCAAGTTATATTTTATCTAATAGTTGAAAGGGATTTATAATTGAGTGAAGAATACAGAACAGGACCAAGTATGGTAAAACACAAGCTGTTCTAAGAGGGCATAGAATATCATATGAAGCAATATTTTTTAAAACGGCCTGACAATGATAGCACATTCCAAAACACTGTATCATTTCATAAAATGCAAGATGCTGGTTGTCACAGCCTTATTTCTCAATAAGATTCTCTGTTTTTCTGTATCTCTGCATGAGTAGTGAAAACCAAACACCTGTATTTCTCACTTCTGTGCAAATCTTCTGTCAGTACGTCTGTCATGATGGACTGACCAGCCCATCATGGAGAGTTCATCTCAAAACCTACAGGTCACAGCACTGGAAAATTCTACTCCCTGCTTTCCATAGCAACAGGTATGGTAGAGGGTGGGAACCTCATTTCTTAAACATGACATCACATCACCTGACTGAAGAGCCAACCACATACAGAAATGCAGAACCAATCAGATCTGACCGAAAGACTTTTAAGTTCTGAACTCCTTTGTGCTGAGTGAGACACATGGCTTAGGCCAGATGGAGAGCCACATGGCTTAGGCCACATGCTTGAGACACATGTTTAGACCAGCATAGTACTGAGGTCAGGGCGAAGCTGACCTCCATCATGGGCCTGATAACATCAAAGAGCCCCAAATGATATCTGAAGTCTGGGGAAGAGACTTCCATCCAAATGACTCTGAATTTCCATCCCCAGAGCCAGCTAGGCTGGTTATGATGAGCCTGGCCTAGCCTATCCCAATTGGGACATGGACTGATTGCATGGACATCATAAATGTGAGTTATTATTTTCTTAGCATAGGGAACGTGCCTACTTAACATGCGTTAGGTTTATGATTTATTTGCATACTATGACTGAATGTATTTCCTGTAACTCGATTAAGCTGAAATCCCGGAGGAGTGATTTCCCTCCATGCTAAGACTTAGCATTTGGAACTAAAATGAAATCTACTTTCTTTTCCTCTACCAACTTGCCTCATGCACCTGTCGGTCAGCTATCTTGTCTCTTCTCTGGGGGAATAGAGAAGGGGGGTTGGGAATCCCCAACAGAGTGAGTGGTTCACTGGTTAGCCAGAGAATTGTCCCAGTTTCCCACTGAACTGGGTTTTGAGTGACAAGCAGTGGGCGGTGGCAGCTTCTAACTCAGAAAGGGATTTCTAGACTAGAAGAACCCTTGAGAGTGTGTTTTCAGATTGTACAAAAAGGCTGGGAGCTTTCCCTTCCTTTCTCTGTGAAATTGGATTGCACACAGAGGAAGGGAGGGGCCCACCTATAGCAATGTCCTTGAAATTTTCTCCAATTTATTTTAAAAGTGATTGCCAAGCTCTCTGTTTTCAAACAGAGCATATCAGAAGACCCGTTGTATACCCTAACATGACCTCATCACCAAATTAGTTCATCTTTCAAATAGTCTCATTTTCCCTGCTTCAGCACTTCACAGTTGATCACACTGAGCTGTTATATGATACATGCTATTACTCAAATGACACAACTAGGTAATTTCCCCCCCAGCACACCCATATTTCACAGCTATAAAACTACAGATAACAGTGGCTTGAGGACAGCAACTGGGTTTACTAAATGCCAACCCAAATATCATTTCAGCACATTTCTAAACAGAGTAAACCTCTGCATGTTTATGCGGAAGTCTACTGTGTTCAATGGGACTTACTCTCAGATAAGTGTTCACAGAACATCATTCTCGTTATATGCAAAATATCAGAAGATAACATTTCTGGGCAATGGTCAATTCAGAAATCTGTGTATTACTATGAAAGTTACTGTGTTCCAATTTTTAAGCAATTAAAAATAACAAGACAATTACATGACAGTGGTTTGCCCTTGTATGCAAACTTCTGTTTAAGAAAAGAAGTAGAATAAATTGATCTTCTAAATGACCTTGAATAAAGCATGACCACTGATACCAAGTTCATGAGATACCCTGTTTGGAATTCAACCACAGCTGTTGAAAGACAGGAGCTTCGTTGACATCTGCATCTAGAGTGAAGATGTGCAGGTATGTTAACTAAATCCCACTTGGCGAAGAGAAACCCCAAACACACTGTAGTGTCCTCTGATTTTTGCTAAGCATGACTTCTGTTGTTAGATTTCAGTTACCACGAAAACATTCTATATCTCTCCAGTCTTAAGTGATACTTTAATCATAGTACAAATAAGCAATTAAGGCATTGTGCTATTTTGTATCTCAAACATTCCACAAATCTATGCTAGCTCTGCAACATATGTTTGGAAGTTAATGAGCATAAAAATACAATGTTCTTTGAATTAGGATAGAATAGCATTTATTTTGCAGAAGGCGCATTGAAGAGTTCCACTGGATATTTAGTTTTAATTTGTCTGTGACATTCTTCCCATTCATTTTATACTTTAGGGTTTTATATGCAACATAACTAGGGATGTATATACCTTCAGTTACTTCATTTTCACATGAAAGAACAACAAATTTCATAGATTTCCCCTCGCTGAAAATGACTGTGAGAGTTCTTACTTATTTTTCAATTATTTTTCACATTTTGATACTTTAAAAAACTCTTCCACTTGAAAAACACAATGCTTTTGCTATAAAATACACTGTGTTTTACACCAACAAACATTTCACAAAGTCCTGAAATCCCCATGCCCTGTGCAAAAATAAAAATAAAATAAAATAAAAAAAACCTAGTTGGCTGCTTTTTCAGTAGGGTGTCTTGATGCATCTAACAATCTTCTCCTGTGTTTGATACTTAAGTACTAAATACTAGGGCAGGAGTAGAAAACCTGTTTGTCCCTCTAGCAGTGTGAGACTCCAATCCTCGTCCTCCCTACCCAGCATGACAAATGGTCCCCCACCCATTTACTAAAGATGAGGGATTATTATTTAGAACACAGGCTCGATGGCTGCGGAGGGAAAGATCCCACTGTGGAGGCACTTTTGAGGAATAAGTAGAAGAGCAGGTGAGGTCCATGTGAATAACAGAATTTTTTTTTAAAAAAAGCAAGTGGGTCTAGTTAGGACTAACAACTGGTTTTAGACCATAAATTACAGGTTACCTTATCCATAAATAAAGATGTTGTCAGTTTTCACCTAATATTGTTCACACTGTACTATACTGTACACACTTGACATGTGTGTGTTTTTGTTATGCACACACGATTCCCTGTTTCATAAACATTTCCAGCTATAGCTATGGCAAACTGCTGCCAGACCAAGTGGCTGTCATGCTCAAAGGAAGCATATAGAAAGGTCCTGAAAAAAAAGGTGACTCTCAGCTATTGTTTCTTTAAGAGTTTACAGAGATTTTCAGAACCATAAAGTGGCTGCTGCCAACTACAGAAGCTTTCTTTTGAGGTTCCATACATTATTGAAGTCCAATGTCTTACTTTCATTTCTATCTTAATATTATTTTTATTAAAATATTTATTTTCTCTAAGCCCACCAGGATTCCAAGGCAATGCACAACAGATAAAACATTCTTTATATAAAAGAAATGCAATAATTTTATAACTAGCTATATTTAAAATCAGCTTTCAACATGCACACATACACCTAAAACAGTTGAAAAACTAAGCCTGATTTAGGCACCAAAAGCCATACAGAAAAATGTTTTCTTAGCTGCTCATCAAAAGCTCAAAAGGGATGGAACCAGCCTGACTTCCCTTGAGAGGAAGTTCCACAATGAAGCCACTGCTATTAAGAAAGTCTCATCTCACGCACTCAGCAACCTGGCATTCTGGGACGATGGGATGCACAACAGGGACTTTGCTGATGATCCCAATTTCAAGGTAGACTTGTACAGGATAAAGCAGCCCTTCACATACCCTGGACCCAAAGCATTTATGGCTTTACATTTTAAAACCAGCACCATGAATTGAGGTTGGAAGCAAACTGAAAGTCAGTGCATCTGACACAAGACTGGTGATATGTGGTCTCTAAAGCACACTTTGTAAAAAGTGAGGTTCCTACCATAATACAATCTGATTGTATCATGTCACACTACGTGTTTTTGATGCATAGTTCTGACATATTTAAATGTTTTTGTTTCATTTCTCAGTAAAAATTACTTACTTCCAATGTATCACCATCAATCTCTCCTTCAAGTTCCAGAGTATTTCCAACAGCATCCGTTAAAATCTCTTTAACCAAAGCACAGAATCTGAAAGCAATATGCATCCAGCATGAAACAAGGATCTGGTTTTGGGCTTTAAATAGTAAATCTTGATCATCCACATAAATACAAATATAATGATGAACATCATTTCTCTATCTCCTTTCCAAAAATCATTATTGCTTTAGTTCTGTGTGCTCTTCTTTTCAATAGACACTGAAATGCTCTGTACTTCAAAGTATTCACTATTCCAAAAATACTCTTGCAAGACACTGGCCCAAGACATTTTCCTATGTGAAGCAAAGCCCATAAGGCAACAAAAAGACCACATATGTACATGACGCAAGAGGCAGAGAGAGAGAGAGAGAGAGAGAGAGAGAGAGAGAGAGAGAGAGAGAGAGCGCATGTGCTAGGGGTGAAAACAATTTCAGAGTCATGCCACAAATGCAAGAGAATCAGCCAGGTGACACTGTGAGTGATTGAAATATGTACCATCAACATCTGATAGGATTTTGTTTTTTAAAATATGCTTGTGTGGCACAGATATAATTTTAATTAATGGAAAAGTGGCCAGTTACCCAGTGGCTATTAAGAATGACTCATTCTTTTTACACTTGCAAATTAAGGACAAGTTCCAGTCATTAAATGAGGAATCTACTCTTTTGACAGTTCTTGCCTACTGAGACTTGCTGTTTGCAAAGTGAGTTGAGACTGGGAGACTTTGCAAGCAGGGTGGGTGCAGGCACCTGGAGGCAGTCCCAAGTGAACCACTGTAATTCCCTCATGTTCCCTACATGGGTTCTGCTTTTTGACCAATTCTGGTTCCTGACACTGCTGCTGTTCCCAACCTGTCAGATAAGCGGGGGCTTTCTGTATGAATTTAAGAGTCTGTCTTGAGCCCTGTCTAAGCATCTGAAGTGGTACAGATCTTGTCATCCAACCCCCCACAGCAATATTCTAGGACACTATGAACATCCTGGTATCATATGATGACAGACTGATGAACTCTCCCTTATTTCCTGGGATCCCTTATTCAAGCTAATTTTTTTTTATCCTTCCTGCACCGTTATTGATCTTCTGTTTCTCCCGTATTTATGAAGGTCTGACATTCAGATGTCAAGGGCAAGCAAGTTGGTGCAGAGAAGGAACCCGTGAAGGTTGGATGCATGTGTGTGTGAGAGAGAGACAGAGAGAGAGACAGAGAGAGAGACAGAGGAACATCAAAAAAGCAAGCTAGGAAACTCCTGCTGGCTTGAGGTGTGTGTTTGCATTTATGTCAGAGAGGTAGGGAGGAGTATGTGTGTGTTGTTGCATCTGTGTGCATGTGAGATAAGGAAGTGTACCTGTAGGAGGGGGGAAATGGGGTATGTATGTGCTTTTGCATCTCTGTATATAAAAGAAGGTTTTTGATTTTTGTGGGGGTGAGTGTGTATCTTTATGTGTCTGTTTTGATAAGATATCTGTAGTGGTTCTTTCAGTTTTCTTTAAAGTTAGTAGTGGTGCTTGGGATCTTTTTAGAATAGTTTTTGTTGTTATTCTTGTTGTTGCTATTTAAGTTCCCTGGATAATGCATACATACACAAACATACAAAACCAATCAAAATATTAAATAATATGGCCTGGCCATTAAAGATGTAATCCTATACTAATGAACATTTGCTTGAGTAACATCACACCACTAAAAATGTGCAAAGTTTGTCACAAGTAAATCTCCGTTAAATTCATGGCTGAAAGTTGGTCACCCTATATGATGATATTTTGTAAAAGAGCAGAGACTAGTAATGTATTTATACAATACATTATATAAATTGTAGGTGCTCATTCAATTTACCTCTGGTCACTTTGGTCCTAAATTTTGAAAAGCCCAAAGTTTGGGGTGTAAAATTAAATATCAAGTATCTAATAAATTAATCCAGAAATGATATTTTGATCCTTACATAAAAATAAGCCACAGTTTACAGAATGCTCTGAATTTTTGTATGGATTGTTTTGACAGTTACAAAAAACAAAGCAAAACAAACATCTTACCTACTACACTGGTTTTCCGTGGAAAAGTAGATTTGAAAATCGTCAGAGTTGTCATGAACATAGAGAAAACAACATCGCTCATCAAATTTAGATATACTGCAAAAAGTCAAGTGAAAGTAAAGTTATGTGAGGCATGGACAGGGAGAGGTGGTATGAAAGTGGAGATATTACACAGTCACAGCCGTTTGAGATCATTTTAACAGTTGTTGCTCCATCCTATCGAACCCTGGGATGTGTAGCTTAATGAGCTACTTGGTGAGATGACTACATACTATCTATGACAGGGCTCCCAACTATGAAGCCTGAAAAGGGAAACAATGGTAAGAAAAGTACACAGTACATAATTGTAGCAAACGAAGCCATAAAAACTTGCTTGGTGGAATTCTGGGAAAGAAGGCGGCTGTATACATACTACACAGTTGTACTTGGATACCACTATAACTGCCATGGCTCCAGCTTAAGCCATCCTGAGACATGTAGTCTGGAAAAGTACTTACCACCTTCTGCTAGGCAGATGTCTGTTAGACCCCATTTCCATAAACTACAGCACTAAGGTTTTCTAACAGTTGATTCAAAGCACCTCATTGAATTACAAATCCCAAGATTCCATAGGATATCAGATTGCTATGACTGTGTAGCACAGATACATTCCCTGATGTGCGACCTTCAAAGAAGAAAGATGTTGTGAAATATGTTCCTTCTCCAGTACAGATACTTTATTGTTTTGCTGATTTTTCTGTCCATTATTTCTTGCTGTGTTACTAACTTCCTTTTAAAAACTGAGACTAAGAATTGAATAAAAGTAAAGATATTTTTAGACTTGCAGAAGAATATACTGTACAGTTGGCCCTCCACATTCTTAGGGGTTAAGGGTGCAGGACCCCTGTGAAAGTGGAAAAACTGCAAATGTCATACGCCCCCCCCCCACAAAAAATGCATCCTACAGACTCCTGCCAACAGTGCCAGCCCATCACTCCCTTGCCAGCATTGCCACCATGATGCCTCAGTCGGATTTTAAACCCGCTCCCTGCCCCACTCATCTTCTTCACACTCCCTGAGAAAGGCAGTGATGGGCTGGTACTGTTGGAAGGAGAGGAGATTGAGAGGAGATTGAGAGGAAGAGGGGCAGGGCAAGGTAGGGAAGTGAAGGGGTTTAAAATCTGGCTGAGGCCCCATCTTTGCTCTCCTTCCGGTGGCAGGTTAAGACATTTTTATGCCACCAGGTTTTTATGAACTAATAATGGGCTAGTGAGGCTGTGCAATGCAGTGTTAAATTTTTTAAAGGGTTTTTAAGGCATTTTAATTTTTATTGTAATTTTTCAACTTGTAAATTGTTTAATTCTTTTTAAAAAGTATATTTATAAAGTGATTTTAACATTGTACTGTTTTTAGCTTGTATGGTTATAAACAGGTTGTTAGCCACCTTGAGTCCCATTAGTGGGAGAAAGGCAGGATAGACATTTATTTATTTATTTATTTATTTATACCCCACTCTTCAGCCTCAAAGGCTCTCAGAGCGGCTTACAAATTGTTAAGCAATAGCACTTTACATATTTACACCTCTTTTTAGTGCACTAGGCACTTTCCAAGTGGCTTCCAATGTGTGTTAGCTAATTGCCCCCACAAGCTGGGTACTCATTTTAATGACCTATGAAAGGATGGATAAAAATAATAACAATTGTGGTGGCAAGGTTGGAATGGGAGTGATGCTCTGGTGAGAAGAGTGGAGGGTCAAGCTAGTTAAGCAGCAGCTACAAACTCACGAATAATCAAATCCGCAAAAGAGAAACCTGTGAATGTGGAGGCCAACTCTATTTACAAATGGTTAGGAAAGAGAATCATATGGAGCAAAAGAACAGTGTTTCTACCCCTTCCTTTTCCAGCAGCACTGTTTTATTCATGACAAGTATAAAATCTCTGCAATTCAAATTGCTGAAGTTTGCAGACAATGTTTGTCTAGTGCTATATGCATGAGAGAGATAAATCTATACCACACTTGACAAGCATGAGGAGAAAGCAATGACAATTTTCAAAGGCTATGTAAGAAAAGCCAATCAATATCCATCTGAGTTTCCAATTTGCCAGTCTAAATATAACATTTTGTACAGCAGTGTACGTGGAAAGAAAGATTAAGCTAATTCTTCCAGCAATGATAGCATGAACTTGAGCAATATAATGAATACAGTTGTCCCTCCATATTCATGGATTTGGCATTCATGGATTTAAGTATTCATGGCTTGAAAATATTCTTTAAAAAATAATAATCCAAAAAGCAAACCTTGATTTTGCCATCTTATATAAGGGACATAATTTTTCTATGCCATTGCATGTAATGGGACTTGAGTATTCACGGATTTGGGTATTCATGGGGGGTCCTGGAACCAAACCCCAGCGAATGTGAAGGGATAACTGTACTTTATTTTTAAAGTAACACAATTTTTAAAGCATGGAAATGTCCATTAATGGGAGAAGAGGAAACAAGAAAAAAATCCCAAGCTACTGTGGTGAGCAATGATTAAAATATTATACAGTACAACCTTCATATTATCAAGTCTTGAAAAGAAAATGTTGAAATACTTTCTGTTTAGTACTGAAAAGTTCAGTATTGAAAAAGATTAATCAATTCATTTGATTTAGAAGTTTATGAAAATCCAAAGCTACACTGTTTTGTTTCTTTTAAGAATGGAAGGGAGCATTTAAGAAATGAGATAAATTTGCTAGCCATTACTGTAAAACAGATATCAGGAAAATCCAACCAAGACGCCACTCTCTTTGATTATTCATTTTTCCCCCAAAGCCACGTAGGGCCTTTAATTTTAGGAAAGCTTGTATTCTTTTCTCCATTAAAGTAGACTGCCTATGCTGGGTAGAAACAGTAACATCTGGCCTCCCACCTGTCTTGGAATGAACAAGAAAGAAAATCTTTCAAAGTTATATCAGGTAAATGAGTGAAGTATTTGAGCTGATTATGACTAGGTCACTTAAGCAGTCATTAATACAGATTAAACTGATACCACACCTCTTCCATTCTTAAGTATACCCCACTGGACATTACTGTTAGTCTTAAAGTTGGTTATTGTGGGTTGGCTCCAGAATTAGTAACACTTAAGAGTAGGTCTACTTAGTTCTATGACAATTTAGTTGCAATTAACTTTAGCTTCATTGATTCAATGGGTCTACTTTGTGATTAAGACTAGATCCTACTTATTTTTGAAATATTGGTCAAATCTCTTACCACTAACCAACTTCCATCTTAACCAAGATGGTAAATCAGCTCCAGTTCCTGGTTAAAATAAATATGAAAAATTGGGAATGTAACCCAAGAGGACATCACATATCCAACTATGGTTAAGAGATCTAGTGAACTACATCTGTAGCAGACCTCAATATTCTAAATTTTTCTATGTGTCCAGACAAAACATGCAATAATTGCTAAACCTCAATGAAAGTATTTTTTAAGAATATGAGGAAGGCAAAAGTTTTGCAAGAGTAACTTAAAAGGTAAATCTCTTAATATTTTTGTATGTGAAAATGTTAAATATAGGGACAAAAACAGTTAAAAATAGTGAAGCAAACTGAAAACCACGTTAGTCACCTTTCAAAGATGTAAGTCAGCTGGGACCCTTTCACATCACACAGTTATAATGCTATCACTTCACTTTAACTGCCACATCAATATCCTGTGAAATCATGGAATCTATAATTTAGGGAGGGGTATTTAGAATACTGAGCCAGAGAGCTTTAGGGCTTCACCAGACTTTATCTCCTCACCACCACCAGATTCCAGATGATGTTGTCATGGCAGTTAAAGTGGAATCATAGTGCTACAATTCTGTAGTGTAGAAGGACCCATGATCAAAACAGAAAGGGGCAAGTGAACTGGCTAGGTAGATAAAATAAACAATAAAATAATGGTAGATACAACAATATTAGAAATATCAGCTTTCCAAACACTGTTAATACTTGTGTTGTACCATTTATCTATCAAACAGAAGTCCTCAATACTGAATCAAAATCTGCTGTTCTAGCCCTTGTCTGCTTGTAAATGAGGTAGAAAATAATTCAGTATCGTAAAACCCCAAAATACAATGAAGGGTGAAACGAACAAATGAAACCAACCAAAGCATACTCACCTTATTCCTCTAACAGAGGATGCTGTGAAATTCCACTCATGAATCTGTTTCTGCAAATTGATGTTAAAAAATTAAGTCAATTCAAAGTAAGGGTGCAAATCATGTCTCATCACATTTAGGTCTCAAAGATTTTGCCAGTCCCTTGCTTGGATGCACTTTGAAAGTTCAAAGGTGAGGCAACTGCCGACTGTTCATATGAGCAGAGGAAGATAAATCCTCTCTCCTGAGTAGAGTGAAACCTACATCAGGGTTACTCTGGCCGAGGCCCACCAGCCAATGAGCTCAAAGCAGGTTTGAACTCATTGGCTGGTATCCCCGATTACCCCCAGGGCCACGCCAAAGCGTGCGGCCTTCCAGGAAGAAGACACAGCCCCCTCAAGGGCTTCAGCTGGCTGGCTGCTGCTCTGTGACAGCCCTGAACCACAAAAAAAGCCTTGTGGTGAATTGTGAAGCTCTCTTGTAGCAATACTGGCAAGGCTGTGAGTCCAGTTCATCTAAGGTAGGAAGACTGAACGGATGCTGCAGTGAGGATTTAAATCTTAGCTGAGATTTCATTCTCCAAGGAAGAAATTTTAGCAGTTTTCTTTCACTGTGAGAAAATCCTTGAAAACTGAACAGTTATCAAAAACTATTCACAGTTTGGAACTTTTCTGTGCAGCTCAGGACTTTCCTGTATGCCAAAGGGATTCTTATGCAGAAAAGTCCCAAACTACAAAGATTCTCAGCCTGGGGAAATTCTTTTTGTCAGGGTTTCATTTCACTTAGAATGTCCCTTTTTTGACTGTTGAGCATTTTAAAAAAATACAGTTGTCCCTCCCGATTTGTGACTTTCACATTCGCAGTTTTGATCATTCGCAGAAAGCTGCCTCCGACCCCCCCGCCTGCTGCTCAACACCCCACTCCCTTCCCAAGGCAGCGAGGGGCTTCTCAGGAAGCTCCTCGCTGCCTTGGGAAGGGGGGGTAGGACCTAGCTGGCGCGCTTGCGCTACACCCCACTCCCTCCCAAGGCAGTGAGGGGCTTCTCAGGAAGCTCCTCGCTGCCTTGGGAAGGGACTGGGGTGGTAAACTGCTCGCTGGCAGGCTCTTTTCTTATTCGTGGTTTTTTCACATTCACGGGGGTTGTCTTCCCCTAACCCCCGCGAATGTGAAGGGATGACTGTATTTCTATCCCTATGCTAAAGTGCATTAAAAGATAACAAATCTGGAAAGCTAATTACTCATTTGGATGTAAAGATAAGCTATGGATCATGACCATATCTGATCCTCAGTTCGTGGACTCCTTGTCTGTTCTCCACCTCTGACACAACTGAACATTTAGAAGGCAATCCCATAATCACAAAAAGTCAACATGGGTTTCAGAGAAACAAGTCATGCCAGACTAATCTGATCTCTTTTTTTGATAAAATTACCAGCTTGGTAGATGAAGAGAACACTGTGGATATCGCATACCTTGATTTCAGTAAGGCCTTTGACAAGGTTCCCCATGACATTCTTGCAAACAAGCTTGTAAAATGTGGACTAGATAAGTTAACTGTTAAATGGATTTGTAATTGGTTGACTGGCCGAACCCAAAGGGTGCTCAGCAGTGGCTCCTCTTCGTCTTGGAAAGATGTGACCAGTGGGTTTCCACAGGGTTCTGTCCTGGGCCCAGTGCTATTCAACATCTTTATCAATGACTTGGATGACAGAATTAGGGGCACACTTATCAAATTTGCAGATTACACCAAATTAGGAAGAGTTGCTAACACCCTAGAGGACAGGATCAAAATTCAAAATGACCTGAATACACTAGAAAGCTGGGCCAAAGCTAACAAAATGAAATTCAGTACAGAGAAATGTAACGTACTGCACTTAGGGCAGAAAAAACGAAATGCACAGATATAGGATGGGGGAGACCTGGTTGAACAAGACTACATGAGAAAGGGATCTACAAGTCCTAGTAGACCACAAGTTGAACATGAGTCAACAGTGTGATGCGGCAGCTAAAAAGACCAATGTGATTTTGGGCTGCATCAATAGAAGTACAGTGTCTAGATCAAGGGAAGTAATAGTGCCACTGTATTCTGCCTTGGTCAGGCCTCACCTAGAATACTGTGTCCAGTTCTGGGCACCACAATTCAAAAAGGATATGGACAAATTGGAGCGTGTCCAGAGGAGGGCAACTAAAATGGTGAAAGGTCTGGAAACCATGCCTTATGAGGAGAGACTTAGGGAGCTGGGTATGTTTAGCCTGGAAAAAAGACGATTAAGAGGCGATATGATAGCACTGTTTTAAGTATTTGAAGAGGTGTCACATTGAAGACGGAGCAAGCTTGTTTTCTGCTGCTCCAGAGACTAGACCACAGAGCAATAGATGCAGCTCCAGGAACAGAGATTCCACCTCAACATTAAGAGGAACTTTCTGACAGTAAGAGCTGTTCGGCAGTGGAACACACTCCCTCGGAGCATGGTGGGGTCTCCTTCCTTGGAGGTCTTTAAACAGAGGCTGGATGGCCATCTGTCAGGGATGCCTTGATGATGATTTTCTGCATGGCAGGAGGTTGGACTGGATGGGCCTTGTGGTCTCTTCCAACTCTACAATTCTATGAACTGAGAAGATGAATTCATAAGCTTTGCCTTCTGATTTAGGGCCCATTCACACAACACAAATTCTGACCTATGGAACCCTAGGATTTGTAGTTTAGGGAGGACCAGAGAGCTCTAGTGTCTCACTAAACTACATACCTTAGAATTCTGTAGGATGAAGCCATGACAGTCATAGTGGTATAATTGTGTACCACGAAAAGGCCCTTAGGCCTTGTCTAGACAGGCCAAATAAAGCAGGTTCCCCCATTCCTGCACCAAACAGTCCGGACAACACGGGTTTGCCCCAATCATAGTTCGAACTGTCCAGATGACATCCAGGCAGTTGTGATGAGAATCCAGGGAAATACCCCTTAAAATGGAGTAGAAACCTGTTTTTAAAATGCACCATTTGCTGCATTTTTTCCAGAGAAAACAGTAGGTTCTGTTACTGCAACTGAGGGCAGGGTGTCCACAAAACGTGTCCACAAATGTGGCCCAAGTGGTGCCCAGTGCAGCCATTTCCCAGCTGGGTCACACGTGTTGTGTCTGCTGAGGACACCACAAGGTGCCCAGCCATGTGACCATGGCCAGGCGCCTCCTTCCTGGCCTCAGAATACATGACTGGTGCAGGGAAGAGAAGCACTGGTTTCATGCACAGGCTGTGGGTGTGAGGACACCCCTCTGTTGCTGCAATGGAAGGGCAGGTAACAGGGGGAAACACTGCAGGCCTGGGGCTGGAATACTCCGGCCAGCACGTGGAGTATTCTGGCTGGTGTAGACAAGCCCTTAGATATGACACAGTTAAGCATTCCATCCACAACATTCCTAAGAGTACCCCAAACCCAAAAGCAGATTTTTGGGGAGTGAAATGAGTTGCAACTGAAACAGAAACCCAGAAAATTCCTCTTCTATTTTGTTTGTTTTTTGCTCATGAAAAGAAAATGAGCATCCAAATAGTAAGTCCTAGAAGGTTTTCCTGTACCTTCTCTGCTTTTAAGGTGTACTGCTAAAAGTAGTGGTTTGATCGCATTACACAGAGTAAACTTTCTGAAACTGCACAGGAAGTAATGAAGCAGGGCACTGCATTTAAAACTCACCTTAACCCTGAAGAAACAGACACTTCCCATGCAAAATCAAACGGATGAAATATATGACTTCATCAGGAGAGATGGCTCCAAAGGACTAAAATTGAAGATGATTTTACTGTAGCCCCTTAGTGCTAACATTTAATTTGTTTCTGGACATTGTAATCTCATTTCTGTTTATAGATTTACTTGTACACCTTGTTTACTTATGCAGTCTGATGAAGGACCACTTCCAAATCGTTGTTGTTGTGTGCCTTCAGGTAGTTAGTTACCTTCCAAATCATATCGGGCCTAAAATGCTATGTTGGTACTAACCATGAATGTGCATTCTGGGGTTGGTGAGAGGAGGAATCCGAAGTCCTTAATCCTTACACTTGGGTATTCCCCTCCACCAGCCAGAGGAGAGGCAGGAAAAATTCAAACTGATCTTGTGATCACTGGGACCGTTGGCCCTTCCCCCTTTCCCAGTCATCACGTACTCAGTTCTTTGCTAGCCGATCCCAATTCAATAACAGGAGACTAGAAGAGCAGTCGCTGGGAGGGACAGATTCCTCCTACCAACCCCAGCATGCACATTCACGGTAAGTACCAACGTAGCATTCTCTGGGTTGGTGAGAGGAGAAATCCGAAGTCCTTAATTCTTACACTTGGGCTGTACCCAAGCTTACTAACCTCAGAAGGAGAGAAGCGACTGCTCGGCCGAAGTTTAATCTTGAATGACCTCCTGGAGGACCCTTTGACCAAAGGTAGCCTCCGCAGATCTAAACTTACCTATCTTATAATGTCGTATGAATGATGAGTCGCCGCCCTGCAAACTTCTGAGATCGGGACGTTGGAGGAAAAAACCACCAAGGTCACCACTGATCTGGTAGAGTGTGCTAAGACTCTGGTAGGCCTTGGAATTCTCGCCGCATCGTAGGCTAACAGGATGCAGGCTCTAATCCAACTGGTGATGGTCTGTTTGGATGCCTTCATCCCCAGGGAGACTGGATTGAAGGACACAAAAAGGGAATAGCATCTTCTGAACACACTTTTAATGTAGACTTTTAAGGCTCTGCGGACATCCAACTTGTGCCATTCTCTCTCTCGTGGGTGAGAGGGGTTGGGACAGAAGGAGGGAAGGATGAGCTCCTGAGAGACGTGGAATGGTGAAATCACCTTAGGGAGGAACGATGGGTCTGTACAAAGAACCACATGATCATCATTGGAGGAACAGAGGTGTTCTCTCATGAATAAGGCAGACAGCTCTGAGACTCATCTTGCAGGGGTTATTGCCACCAGGAATGCCATTTTCATTGATAACAGCCTAAGTGACACCTCTCTAAGTGGCTCGAAAGGATTTTAGATAGCTGCTTGAGAACTAAGGACAGATTCCATGTGGGAAAACGGTGTCTCACTGGTGGGGATAAGATGGAAGCCCCTCTCACAAATATTCTAATGTGCGGGTGAGAGGTGAGAGGTTGTCCTTTTGAAAGAGAAATAACGGATGACAGGGCAGCCGCTTGCCTCTTCACTGTATTGGGTTTTAGGTCTAGGTCCAGAATTCTTTGTAGGACATGCTTGATGTTCACATGGGTGTGATCCAAGCGTCTGGCTGTGCAACGTCTGGAAAAAAACTTTCCAGGTGGCCTCATATATCCTTGCTGTTGACTGTCGTCTGGTGGAGAGCATCCTGGAAATCACTGCCTCATTGTACCTGCACAGTCAGAGGGCTCTCTGCTCAATCTCCAAGTGGCTAGACACAGCCAGGCAGGGTCTGGGTGTACCAGTGAACCCTGAGACAGAAGGTCTGTTCTCCGAGACAGTATCCATGGCTGCTCCATGGACATCTCCATTAGGTCCAAGAACCAGGTTCTCCTTGGCCAGTGCTAGAACTACTTGGGACCTTTCTTCTCTTATCTTCCTGACCGCCTGGGCTATCAATGGTAGAGGAAGAAAAAGAAATCTGCATCTGGTACTGGTATAGAAAAGACTGTAGTGACCTTGTGTGGAATCTAGCCCACAGAACTATTAGGACTGAGGAGATCATGAGTCCCAAGAGGTGGTGGAAGGGAATACCCAAGTGTAAGGATTTTGGATTCCTCCTCTCACCAACCCAGAGAATAAACTGTTTATCCCCCAAGTATTTTCCCTTTTACTGTTAATATCACAATCTTCCCCATCTGTGCAACCAGGAAGATATTCTCGATGCCTCACAACATTTTTAGGAAGTGTCTTTTAAGTGCTCTTGACAGAGAAGTTGGTGATTGCTTAAAATAAAGAAGCAAAGAGAATTCAATACTAAACTTACCACTTCAGTAGGTGACACATGCCAAAGGGAAACAGTTCTCTCCTCCGCTTCATTGTTGATTGAAACGTACGCAGGTTGATAGACCTTAGTTGGTTCTATTACTAAAACCTAAAGAAAGCACAGATTTAATCAGTGAAGTCTAACTTCAGGCATAACATAAAACTTGCAGTATGAGCAGCAGAGTGCTAATTCTAAGGCTGTAAACCTAAACTCATTAAGAAATAAACCCTCTTACACTTAGTAACAATTACACACCACCATTTCCCTTTGCTTGTAATCCAATAGCAAATATGCAATGCTATGTGCAACTACTCAGAGGTAAAATCCCAGTCAGTTTTATGGGATTTACTCCCAGGAAATGATATATATAATTGCAGCCCACATCTACAACATGCATTCTACTTGCTCATTACAGAATCTTACTGGGAATCTCAAGCCATTAGTTGTTTCTTTGGTTGCCTCAAAAATGATATCTAACCAGAAGTTCAATCTCTCTTGTCTAGGAGAATGTTCTATGGTGTGTTTCTTGAAACGCTGAATTAACATCAGGTTCTGCACTAAGGACTTCAAATACCTGAAAACACACATAAATAACTGATTAAGAACCACAAAATAGCAATTGTTTTCTCTAAGTTAATGGTAAAACAAGCCCTTTTGAGCAAATATCTATACATGAAAATAGATGCATAAGGAAACCAAGCTTGCAATGGCTACTTTTCTTTTTATGCGCCTTCCAACATGCTGTACCTTAGTCTTTGCCATAGAATCATATATCTGAAACACAAGTCTTCTTGCTACTTGAACTTGAATTTTAAAATTGGTGTTCAGCTTGGTTGGCATGTGATCAACTTCTCTACAGAGACAGAATACATATATGGATCTACTCTGAATTTTCACACTTAAATGTGAATCGCAGCAGATTTCATTCTCTGTAGATCTTAAATAGATTAATTCTCATTAGGCTAAGTACCCAATAGCCTGAATTCCCAAAAGGAAATTGCTATCTTATGCAATGTGAAACTTAAAATTGTTTCTTTTAGCAAAACTGTTACAGAAACTGATGATTTGTTGAACCAGTTAAAAGAACATCCCATTTAGGAATAAATAAAGTAAAATGTAAGGTTGCCATTATTCCAGCCTAACAGATTTCTGTACCTTTAATGGTTGTATAGAACTGAGAGTTTTATCAAAGATGTTCAGTCCTATCACAGAGATGAAATGATAGGAGAAAGTGGCAGGAACAGAGTGAGTACAGATCGACTATACTCATAGATTCCCATCAATGCAGTACAGATCGACTGCTGTATCTGCAGGGAATACGTTCCAAGATACACACACACACACACACACACACACACACCTGTGGACACCTGAAACCATGATTAATAGGGAACCCTATTGTTTTCAATGAGAAGAATACCAGAGGTTGACCATAGAATCAAATTGTAGGACTAGAGAGAACAGATATTTTTGGATGTGGATAAATGAAACCATAGATACCAAATCCGTGGATACGGGGGGGTGTCCACCTGTACTTAAAAGAACAGGAACTTTTTCAGTTCATAACAGTTCTGTCCCTTAGCTTATTGATATGATAAGGAGCACAAGTAGGCTACTGGACCTCAACTGAACCTCTCAACAGATGTCTATGTAACTTTACAGACATCACAGACTTGTTGTTGTTGTGTTCCTTCAAATCATTTCTAACTTATGGCTACCCCAAGGTGAGCCTATCACAGGGCTTTCTTGGTAAGATTTCTTCAGAGGAAATTTGCCTATGCCCTCCTCTGAGGCTGATAGAATGTGACTTGCCCAAGGTCACCCAGTGGGTTTCCATGGCCAAGCAGGGATTCAAACCCTGGTCTCCAGCTCAACACTCAAACCACTACACCATGCTGGCTCTATATATCACAGGCTAGCACCATAAAATGTTCTAGTATATATGGTTTGAAGACTGGATTGAAGAAAAGGGCAGTATCATCTAAAGCAGAGCTTGAAAAAGCAACTTTCATTGGACTACAAACACCAGGATCCCATAGCCAGTATGGCCATTGCTCCTGCTGGCTTGTGATTCTGAAGCTGTAGTCCCCTCCACCCCACAAAAAAGAGAACTTTTCCTAAGATATGTTATGAACTGCAATCTGACTTCCCATACACACCATACAGCATCACTGAAACCATCTCATCTTACAGGAAGCCATTTATTTCATTTTTGCATTTCCTATGAGTGCAAACATTGGCACTCTGTCCTCCTCCTCCTCCTCCTCATCACCATGCAATAAAGAATACCAAACCCTGAGCTTTGGAGAATGTATATAGGTTTAATTATGTGATGATACCTACCAAATGGGTGGTTTCAGCTTAAACAGCCTTTCTGCTGCTTGCACGGCTTTGCCAATATCACTGGCCAACATGCTCACACTGAAGAACTGCCCGACATCCCAGTAATTGTTCATTTTTTCCAAGCTCCCTTTTCTTCCCAACAAACTGTTTAATCGCACACCTTGACAAATCCACATAAAACGATTATTTTAACACAGGAAGATAAAAATCCTTGGCTGAAGACTGAAAGGAGGATGGTACACATTTTTAATCATGTGGAATATGACCTCGAAGAGTATTAGGTAGAAGAAAACTCTACAAAATGTGGAAAAAGACATTACAACTACATTTGCAACTAAATTATCACTGTGGTGGTGGGGGGCAGCGGGAACAGATGTCATTCTTCCTTCATGCACTCATTTTAAGACCGAATCAGTTGTGAAGTTTATATGTGGTCAAAGTAAGGATGTGGTGTGTTACATTATTCATTCCCACAATGAATAATTTAATCAATTTTTACCCCACTGCCTGTCTCACAGTGAGGGGAAAGTATCCAGCATCAAGGATTTCCACTGACCCACCTGTTTGTGCCATGCAACACTGGGGGGAAGCAAGCAAGGATAGTCAGGGTATAACCTTTCAGAATCCTCTACCAGCTTGTCACACACAACCTAAATAGGCTTTCCCTACCACACCCATTCCATGTGACATGGGGTGAAGGCAGGTGAGATTCAGTAGGCTAGTGCCTTCCAAGATACTCACCTGGCTTGCCAATGCCACATGAAATCAGGGGGAAGGTAGGCAAAGTTTAACAGGCTATAATCTTTCCATCAGTGTTCTGTTGGCTGGTTCACAATGATGCAGATGTTTTCATCATGCACTGGCTACCAGAACACAATCCACAATGATGATCTCATTGCTGGGCTGTTCTCCCTTGCCCTCCTGGCTTGGGAGGGGGAATGAGAAATAGGTGAGTTTGGGGTAAGAGGATGGAGTATTCTTTGAGTCAATTCAAGGAATGTGGAAAAATAAGAAAGGAGCTTGTAGATGATTTTCCTTAGGGTTTGTGGATACTTGGAAAATCCCTTCCTTGGTTTTTCTCTTTATTTAAAAAATAATCTAAGTAAAAATGTCTTTATTTGATGACTGATACAGTTATTCCCACTTTAGGTGAGACTGCAAATGTTTTCTTTATCCTTTGAACAAGATTATTTACAGTGGTAGAGGATGGTCCTAGGGATGCCTTCTCTACAAGATCTTATATCACACAACACTGTTATAGCACTATTAACAGCTATGGCTGCCTTCTGTGGAATTCTGGGGTTTGTAGTTCAGTAAGGCCTAAGAGCTCTCTGGTTGAGAATTCTAAATGCTCATCCTAAACTGCAAATCTCAGGATTCTACAGGAGGCAGCAATAGCTGTTGAGTGGAAAAATAGTGCTATAACAATGTACTGTGCTATCAGGAGAAGGAAGAGCTAAAGAAAATTGTGATGGAAACATGGGCAAAAGGGCACCTGCACTGATGCAGAGGGAGAAACGCAGTCTGTTTTTCTCTTGAACATTCAAAATTTTTTTCCATCCCTAGGTCAAAGGCATTAACCACAGATAACCTCATTTTGCAAATGTTAATACTAGAAATTATACCTATGAGAAAATGTACAATACAGATATACCTCAATTGACAAAGGTGATATGTTCCTGGACATTACTTCTTTAACAGAAAATTTGGTACAGAGGCAAAACACAACAAAACTGAGATAGGTCCCCAAACCACAAAAAGAAGAGTGGTTCAACATGTTTCAGGGAAACGCTTATTCAGAACTAACAGTATTGCATATATGTAATAAAATGACTAGTTCACATAAGCCTTGCATAAGTAAACAAAAATATGAATCTTCTATGGACCATCTGATGGCTTCTTCCAAAATGCATCCAAGGATTTCTTGTTTATTTCTTTCACTAGCCTCCACTTTTCTTTTGATTTCTATTTTGGTGGCTAACTTATTTATCTATACTTTTTTAACAAGCTGGGCACAGCTGATGAGGCAGGATTATTTGCTCTGTTTTGCAGTTCACACATGCTCAGTAAGGGCTCTGGAGGCAGCTGCTGCTTACCTTGCCTGTTGTATGCAGGCAGGCACACGTGGCTACAGTAGGGTGGTTACAACAGAATCCTGTTCTTCCCTAGCTCAGGATGTATTGCATTGTTTCCTGCAGACATGCTACTGCAGCCCAACACAAGTCGGTGTTTATTCAGCCCACCTTCACCCTCCTTCCAATTCTGGTGCTCCTAAAAACCTCTTAGCTAGACAACGAATGAGGAGAAAAAGCAGTGGACTGAGGAGGCATAAAAATCCTTTGAAAAAGGGAGGTTTGCTCTCAGTGGCTTTGTTAACTGAGGTATATCTCTACAAGCAATGGCATAATATTCTGATATGTGTCACAATGGCTGCAACCACCATAGTTAAATGCCCCATAGAATTCACAATCTTTCAGAGGGATGTATCAAAAATTCAGTTTCATGAGCACAAAAGGTCTAACCATGAATGGAATCTCTGTCAGGCACTGGAACCTTTGGATGTAGCCTGTAAAGTTAAAGTCCCTACAGAAACAAACAACCCTAGTACAGCAACAGTATTGCTTTCATATTGTTCACCTATTTTTCTCAGTTCCATGGAGGTTTCAAACTGCTGCCCTGCAACAATCAGCAAGACCGCAAGGTTAATTCCAGAATACAGAGTTGACTGGAGCTCAAACCCTTTACGATACCTGCAGAAACGAGATTTAATAGAGAACACAATTGCAAAAAATAACATCTCAGGCTTTTAACTTGCTGTGAAGAAAACATGCCCATTGTTCCATACTATCCAGATTAGTAGGTTTTCTTACCTTGAAAAGATAGGAGCAGTGGATTAATCAATCCAGGTATATGAGAGAACAATTGCCTATAATTTTAAAAGCCTTGAACCTGTAAAGTGTTTGTTTTTTAAAAAAATGTTTGAAGGTAAGATTATGGATGTTAAGCATTATTTTTACATATCAAAACAATGTGTAGGGTCAGTAGGGCTTCCTTCATTCAGCTCCTTATTTAGTGGGTTGTCTAGACGATAAAAAAAATCCTCATAGAATTCAAGGAGAATAGCTTTTGTCCCAATGAGCTCCTGCAGCAATTCGCTGTATTTGAAAGGAGGGGGGGGGCCAAAAACACAAAAGACTATGAGGGAAAAGCGTTCATGGATTTTCCCAAAGTTTTAGTCGGATATGCATGGGGGGCAGGCATGCCAGCCACAAAGAGATCGGAAACACCATTTTGGAGTTTTTAGTAGTGATCGTGTGCTTTTTCACTGAGCTGAAGCGACCAAACAGCTTTCTAAATTGAAGATTGCACTTGCGCACCTTAGATTTACAGTTAAAAAAAAAAATACTGTGCAGCAGCGGCAACTTGTTGAGAATAATGTGAGCGATTCATTCCCAGCCACCATGCTTATTTGCAAGCATGGCTCTGTGTGAACATCAGACATGGACAGCTTCACATACCAGTGGTTTTGCCCAAAAAACATGGAGATAAATGAACACTGCTGTGAAGTTGCATTAATGCACAACAATCAGCATTATATCTTCTCATCTAGACAAGCCCTACATTTCTTTCCACAGTTCAACACAAAAGCTTCAATTTTTTAAAGACTGAAATCCTATATACAGTTCCAGGGTAATTAGTCCCACTAAACTCAACAATATCTATTTCTGGATTGACAAATCCAGAAATTTTTGCATTGCTAAATTATGTCTTAGAAAGCCACTCTTTCCCCACTTGGTTCAAAACAACAACAAAAATCACATGGAATGGCAAATACATCTGTGCCACTTAAACATTAGGAAGAACTTCCCTCCAGACCAACTGAACTACAAAAGAAAGAATATCTGATACAAAATGTAGGCCTGTGATTCCAACACTGTCACTGTTCATTTCTCCTGTGTGTGATTTTTTAACATCCTTTGTCCGATGAAGAAGCCAGTGGACTTAGGTTTTTCATGGTTTTTTTCCGGGCTGTGAGGCTATGTTCTGGAAGAATTTATTCCTGGTGCTTCACCTGCACAGATTTTCTTCCAGAACATGGCCTCACAGCCCGGAAAAAACCATGAAAAAACTATAGATGCTGGCCGTGAAAGCCTTCAACTTCACAAGCCAGTGGACTTATGAAAGCCTGTATGAACTGTTCTGTGCATTTCGGTTTGCCAATAAATGTCTTGCCCCTTTGTGGATTTTTTGTTTGTATTTGCTAAATGGCCAACAAGGCTACCCCTGAATATGTTTCCTGACAGTAAGTGCTACTTGACAGTGGAATAGACTGCTTTCGACAGTGTTAGACTCTCCTTGTTCGGAGGTCTTAAAACAGAGGTTAGACACCCACATTTGAGGAGTGCTGTAGTTATGTATTTTTGCGTGGCAGGAGTGCAGGGGGGGGGGTTATAATCCTATGATTCTATGAAAAGAATATACAAAGGATCAGCCATTAGAATCAAAAGTGCAATTCATAGCATTCTAAAGATTTTTGTATAGAAATATATACCGAAATCAGTATCTTAATATTTTAGATTTCTGGAATGAAAAATCATACTTTGAATCCCTGCAAATATAGGGCACACTTACAGATTTTCCTTGGTTTTTTCCGGGCTGTGAGGCCATGTTCTGGAAGAGTTTCTTTCTGACATTTCGCCTGCATCTGTGGCTGGCATCTTCAGAGAATGCTTGGGTAGGAGTGTGTGTGTGGGGGGGGTGTTATATACTGAGACCCCTGTTGGGGAGTATATGTAAATTTGGGTAATTGAATGGTTAGTTTCTGGGTATAGAAACACAAGGATGATTAGTGTCTGTTTGGCTAATGGTTGGTTGATGGACCATTATCTGCTGAAAATCCCTTTGTCCCTGGGTGGAATTCCTTTGTAAGTGTTGAGTTTTGATTCTATTGTTTTTCAAAACTGGAAGCCAGATTATGTTTACTTTTAGGGTTTCTTCTTTCCTGTTGAAGTTGTCCAAGTGTTTGTGGATTTCAATAGCTTCTCGGTGCATTCTGACATGATAGTTGTTGGCCTGGTCCAGAATTTTTGTGTTTTTAAATAACATTTTGTGTCCAGGTTGGTTTATAACATGTTCAGCTACTGCTGATTTTTCTGAATTTAAAAACATAGTAAAGTAAACAAAATCTGGCTTCCAGTTTTGAAAAACAATAGAATCAAAACTCAACACTTACAAAGGAATTCCACCCAGGGACAAGGGGATTTCCAGCAGATAATGGCCCATCAACTAACCATTAGCCAAACAGACACTAATCACCCTTCCATTTCTATACCCAAAAAAATAACCATTCAATTACACAAATTTACATATACTCCCCAACAGGGGTTATATATAAATATAATATATATTTATACAATCTATAAACTCCACACACACTCCTACCCAACCATTCTCTGCCAGCCACAGATGCAGGCGAAATGTCAGAAAGAAACTTTTCCAGAACACGGCCTCACAGCCCAGAAAAAAACCAAGGAAAATCTATGGATGCCGGCCATGAAAGCCTTCAACTTCACATAGGGCAGACTGTAGATTATATCTAGGCAGACAATGTACCTACTACAGGCTGGACTCCTGCTTGTAGACTTTGGCTGCACATCACTGGAGAGAATATTAGACTAGAATGGGGTGGACAGATACCGAGGGCCAAAATGCCACACCTACTCTATTTTCATTCCTAGAGCTTAGTGGGCCACAACCACCCTATTGTGGAGGGGGAAAGAAAGGCTATTTCAGGCCTATAACAGGTAGGGGGTAGCTTTAAAAGGTGTAATTAATCATTTCAGGTTGTTTGCATTTTTGGTGGGAGAGAGTCCATGAGGTAGCTGGAGGTCTTCATTAAATCCATATTATCTAATGTGGTGTAGCAATTAGAGCTGTGTAGTGGCATCTGAGAGATACAGGTTCAAGTCTCCACTAAGTCATGAAACTCAGTGGTGGCCTTGCACCAGTTACTTTCTCTCTCTCTGCCCGATCAACCTCAGAAGTGTATTGTGAGAATAAAATGGAGGGGAAGGAAGAGAGTCATGTACACCACCATGAGCTCACTGGAAGAAAGACAGTATTTAAATGCAACAAATACTCTCTCTCTCTGGCTTTTCTTCACAAACGAAGATTCAGGAAGGACTCATCCCACACTTTCTGCAAGCACACTGATGACTGAAAAGGCCATCCAAGATACAAATACAAACATGTAAAAAATGCATGAATAATAAATGAAATATATCTAGTATTTTATCTTCTTGTTTAATAATGAGGACAAGGACATAGAACAATGGACGCAAACTGCAGGAAAAGAGGTTCCACCTAAACATAAGGAAGAACTTCCTGACAGTAAGAGCTGTTCGGCAGTGGAATGCATTGCCTCAGAGTGTGGTGGAGTCTCCCACTTTGGAGGTTTTTAAACAGAGCCTGAATGGCCATCTATCGGGAGTGCTTTGATTGGGTAATCCTGCATGGCAGGGGGTTGGACTAGATGGCCCTTGTGGTCTCTTTCAACTCTATGATTCTATGATTCTAGGTTAACTGCCATCTAAAAGCGGTGTTGGTAAAGAACTCTGAACTCCATCACGGAATACTTTGATTTGCCTTTTTATATGAGTAATATGGAAACATTTGGCACACCATCATTTCTATTACCATTCAATGGCTCTGTCTCGGCTACTGTTGTCTTTACAGTCTGAATCAAGGAATATATCCTTGTAGATTCTTCCACACAGGCAGAACATATCTGGTGCTGGATGATCGCATGTCTGCAGGACCTGTAGCATCACTTGCAGCGCCTTCCCCCTGTCACCTGCATTGTTCCTTCTGGAATTCAGACAGAAAATTATGTACCTTAGCTTGCACAGAAAAATTGTAACCTAACACACCTCGTATATTTTTTAAATATGAAAAATACGTAATAATTATGTTAAATCAGTGATATCAATTAATTTTCCCCTTTCTGGTAGAATTCTTCAAAACAAGAAGTAGCACAGATTTTATGCAAAGCATATATAAAAAGAATGTGGACACTCACACCTCCCTTCCTCTTCATTTTGATTACATTTTTTGAAGCACAGTTATGATGTTCCCCAGTTTTCAGGACTGCCAGTGATGAATTTGCTAGATGGTTCATGATAAGCCTGATATAGCACCTTTAGGCAAACTCACTCTCTTAGTCTCCTCCTCATTCTCCCTCTCCCTCTCTCTCACACATACACCATTTAAACATAATATAGTAGTCAGCAACTGTGGAAGACTAGGGGGCTGCTTTACCCCTCCAGAAGAACTTGGCGGAACACAGACCCCCCAACTGCACCCATGCCTGAAAAAAAAAAAGTGTTTTGCCCCAAATGCCCCCAAACACCATCTAGAGGACATGGGGAAATTTTTTACCATGCTTTGGAGCCTTCCTGGGCCATTTTAAGCCCAGGAGAAGCCTTTTTTAAACAACAGGAAGTAAGCAGAAGTCACTTCTTGTTTAGTTCCTGTTTTAAAGAAAGACCTCTCCTGGGCCTAAATTGTCCTTGAGAGGACTCAAATGTGGTGGACACCCCCCCCCCAACACACACATCCTCTAGAAAGCATGCTGGGAGGGGAAAAAAATAAATAGCAAAAAAAAAAAAAGACCTCTGGAGCTCAGGGGCCACAAAAGTATCCTGAGGGGCCACATGGAGTCCACAGACCACACTTTGCGCACTCTTGCACTAGTATATTGTCCTTGTGCCCAATATTTATTTATTTGTGCCATTTATAGCCTGCCTTTCCCCCAAACGGCCCAAGACAGCTCACAACAAAAGTTAAAACAAAGTATATGGATTAAAACCTAATGATTAAAAGGTTTAAAATAAAAAATAAACTACCATATAAAAGCATGAATACTTTAAAAATATAAAATCATTAAAAATATGGCAATAATAATAAAAGTGCAGCCCATCCACCCCATTAAAAATCTTTCTGCATAGCCACTTAGTTGCTAAATACCTATTCAAATAAAAAGGTGTTTCATTATGAGATTTGCTTCACTCATAACATTTCTCCTCCATCTCAGTTTTAAAAATCCCCTTCAGTTCAAAGAACATGGAACTGGGAAGCCATCATATAGCAAAATTATTCACACATATCTGGTTCTACATGATTGACTTGAAAGACAGATTGTTTATGGAGGAGCTTTTGTCCATGTTCTTTAAATGTTCCCTAAAAATGATCTGATAAAAAATTGGTAGATACAAACAGACATTTTAAATTCCAATGCCATATTTAACTGATTTTTAAATATTTATTTATTTAATTTATTTATTTGTGCAATTTCTATGCTGTCTTGTTCCCAAAGTGGGACTCATTTAAAAATTGTTAAAATCACAATTAAAACATACAACGTAAAAAACAAATAAAAACAACATAACACACACCGATGAAAACCACAATTATACTTCAAAGGCCTGCTTAAACAAGAATGTTTTTGCCTGCTGGCAAAATGACAACAGGGAGGAGGCCAGCCTAGCCTCCGTGGGAGGGAGTTCTAGAGGGTGGGAGCAGCCACAGGGAAGGCTCTCTCTCTCTCTCTCTCTCTCTCTCTCTGGTGTCCTCACCAAGCGAGCCTGTGATGGTGGTGGGACCGAGAGAAAGCCTTCCCCTGCATATCTTATGTGCTCCCTATAACTGGGAGAAAAACAGGAGAAGTTGTAATCATTTAACAGCAAAAAGAAATTTTACCATCTTATGTGATGTTGGGAACCGTGTAGATTTTGTTTAATACATCAGATTGTCTGTTATAGCCATGAACAAAAGCAAAGGATGCTGAAACTGACAATGTTTTTTTACATTAAGCATGTTACTTTAGGATCCCTATCTGAATAAACAAAGTTGTACATCTAGGCTAAATGAACATAAAACTCACTTCCCATATTGACATTAAAATGACATGTCCATGTGAACAGAAGAAAACAGTTTGCAAGCAAAAAGCAAACACCACTTTGCAGCTTAAAAGCAACTTCAAAATACCCTGTTAATCTCCAACGAAGTTTAAACAAGTTGTCTGATCTGTTGATGAGCTGCTGATACCAAGGTATCAAGGAAAGATGCTTATATTTTAAAACAGGTGTATCTGTGATGTCAGACAAGTCACTGGCACATAAACACTTCTAGTACTTTTCCACTTTTACCCTTGAAAAGTGGTAAAATAACTTATATTAAATTGTCTCAGCTTCTGAATTAATCAAAAGGTAATGAATCCAAGAACAGTCTACTGCATCATTGTGCAAAAGCATTCTTCAGTGCATGTTAGGGTGGTAAAATCATATCCATGAAGAAATACACTATACAGGTTGCCAATATTTGTCCAATTTTGCTGACAACCCATGACATTCAGTTATTTGCATGTAGTCCACATTATTCAATCATAGAGTGAACAGAAATCTCTAGTTGTCCTGCATCAGATTATCTATATGCTGCTGACAACCAAACACTGTCATTTATAATGGAATTAAAGTTGTGTACACATTGTCAGATCAACACACAACTCAAATAGCCAATAAAATAATTGTACACACATAGTAGAGTTACTTGGATTTAAAGGAGTGTATAGCTTTCTGGAGATGCAGTCAACAGCTGCCACATTTGTCAAACAAAGCCCACCATTTGTAGCACACACTGAGTCTTGAACAGCAACTGGCACACGTGGACCTTGCAGCAACTGTGGGGCTCCATTTGGCAAGAAATAAGCCCCAACTATATTTGTTGGAATGAAAAAGCCACGTCTTTATTGGCTGTGGCTGAAGAGATTTGGCCCAGCATGGATCCTGATCCCAGCACAGGTTGACACACCTGCCAGCTTATGGAAACCAGTTCCCCGTGCCTGCTTGTTGAGTAGATGTGGAATGACAGATGTAAAATTCCACAAAGATGGAAGCCATGGTGTGGTTACCCTGCCACCTGAGAGTGAGATCTACACTCCCACCATTCCTTGAGAGAACACCTCAAATGGGCATGACAGGCACACCAGCCACAATTCCTCCAAAAATGGATCTAGCCCAAGGTCAAAACTGTCAATTTGACAAATAAATTTACCAGTGTGGCAAAAACCAAACCTGAAACTACATTCAACCCCAATACCCGGAACTGAGGGAGGGTGGATTGGGAAGAAACCTCAAAGCTGACTGACAGTCATTTCATTAGGGAGTCACTTTGTACATCTCAGGAGAAGACCAGAGTGAAGACTGCCCTCCTCTCCTGTAGCCACAGCCCAGCCAGTCTTCTAGGCTCCATTTGATTGGCCAGCTTTCCTGCCTCCTTCCAGAGCCAACAAAAATTGTATGGGTTTCTGAAAAGAGGAAGGTGGATAATCCCAAGAAAATGGCACCCTCCTAAGCTTCACCTGCCGCTGCCAGCAGCAACTGGACCATTCTTTCAATGGGAAACTGCTCACAATGCGAGCCATTTTTGGTGAAGAGCAGGACAAATATTCTTTAAATAAACATGCAATACAATTCAGTTCTGGGAAATATGGCTCGCTGCAAACATTCTTTACACATTGTTAATTCAAGAAACGCAATCATACTAGTTATCAATTACATATGCTATGCTTTACTGGAGAACATTTAAAAATAATTATTATGGCACAAAGATTACTGTGATTAAGTAAACAGGTTAACTGACGGGGAAAAAATAAATTTACTCCATGCACCAGATTGCAAAAAGTTAACTTTTGGCTTTCATGAGATGTTTGGCTATATTCTATAAAATATTATAGTAGATCAGAAAGAAGAAAGGAATATCAACTGAGGTATAGCCTAAACAGTCTACCAGTTCAAGTTTCTCTTGAAAAAAATCTGTTAACTCCAATTATAGACACTACAACTGTTCATATCGGAGTAATACACGGAAAATTATTCCTGGCCCAAGAAATCATGACCATCTTTGACCCAGGTTGCAATCCTTCTTTGTAGGGAATATACAAACCACAGCTTCTTGATCTTGAAATTATGGCACATTGTAGTTCAGGAAATCAGGAAGCCTTCCATGAATCTGGATAAGTGGAGGGAATAGTAAGTGCTCAAATTTATTGCACATTTCTGATCAAACAATCCAAAGTTTGTTGTACAGGAAACCTGAAACCTAAACTAGGTCATATTCTCTTTTTTTTTTCCCAGAACCCATCCGATCTTGGAAGCTAAGCAGGGCCATCTCTGGTTAGAACTTGGATGGGATACCACCAACAAATGCTATTGGCCAGTGGTTCTTAACCTTTTATTTGCCAGGGAACCCCTTTAAATATCTTTTGTTCCCATGGACCCCCAAGACTTACAATTTAAAACAACAACAACAATTCAATTACTTCATCCATTAAACTTCCCTCAGAGGCACCAGAGGAGGAGGGAAGACTTTTCTCCTGCTTCTTCCTGCAAGTTTGTGGCTGAAGTGGATTGAATGACAATGCTAAGCCAGCCAGCCAGCCTTTACCTTGCCTCCTGTCGTATGGCCACTCCCCTGCAGGGAGGTGGGCCAAGCAACTTTCAAGCCTTTGCAGACCCCCTGTGAGGACATTGCATACCCCTTGGGGTCCCCGAACCCCAGGTTAAGAACCACTGCTGTAGGTTATATTTCAGAGGAAGGAAGTGGCAAAACCACATCTGAGTATTTTTTGCCTAAGCAAACGCTATAAAATTAACTGGCTCACCATAACAGGCAACTTGAAGGTGCATACACACATAATGTAAATCCTGCAGTTCATGCCAAACATTTTAAACACTGTTATACTGCAAACACAAAATGAAATTTAAATAAGAGATGCAAGCAGTTAGAAGAGGAAAGTACAAATGCGGCAATTTGGGTCCTTCCTCAATCCCCCCAATGTCCTGAAATACCAAAAAAGCAACAAAACAAAACATCAGCCCAAATGGCATTCAGAAATGATGCAACATCACTTCTAGCACACCCAAACATGAATATGAAGTCTGCCAGGGTTGCAGAGGTAAAAACTGGACTCCACCCCTTGAACAGTCACTCACCTCTGCTTTAAAAACATCAAAGAATCTGCCCAATTGTTTTATGTTCTAGATGTTTATGAGCAACTTGTTGTTCCTGTTCAAAAAGGCATGGCTTTAAAAACTTTTCAGCAAACAATGCCACTTTATAACTTGGCATACATAATTCAGGTATTTTGGCTTGAATTTGAAATCTCAAAAGCATTTCATGTACTCTTGTAATACAGTGGGCACTTAGTATCCACTGGGGTTTTGTTCCAGGATGCCCTGTGAATACCAGAATCCACAGATGCTGAAGTCCCACTATATGCCTCTCTCTCTCTGGCTTTTCTTCGCAAATGAAGATTCAGGAAGGACTCATCCCGCGCTTTCTGCAAGCGTACTGATGACTGAAAAGGCCAATCTGAGATAAACAAGTCCGGTTGCAGAAAGCACAGCAGAAGGTCTCCTTGGGTGATGTTTCTGGGTTGTGATTCTTTCTGCGTTGTCGTTTCTCTTCAAGACTTGTTCGTCATGAGTTCTCAAATAAGGCTGCAGCATTGTGGATAGTGCGTCTCCATGCCTCCCGATGTGAGGCCAGGGCGGACCATTGCTGGTGATCAATTTGGCTGGGTCTGAGATGTTGTTTCAGGGAGTCCTTGTATTGTTTTTTTGGAGTGCCCCTCTTACGCTGACCCGTGGCGAGTTCACTGTAGAGTACTATTTTTGGGAGGCGATGGTCCTCCATCCTAGAAACGTGCCCTGCCCAGCACAGCTGTGTTCTCAGTATCATGGCCTCAATGCTGGTGATCCCTGCTTGCTCAAGGACAGCAACATTCATCACATAGTTAGTCCAGTGTATATTTAAGATTGTGCATAGACAGCGCTGATGAAAGTGTTCGAGGAGTCGTTGGTGATGGCGATAGGTGACCCATGTTTCAGATCCATAAAGGAGAGTAGACAGTACAATGGCTCTATACACACTGATTGTTGTGCTTTGCCTCAGGTGTTTATTACTCCAGACTCTTTTGTGAAGTCTTCCAAATGCGTTATATGCCTTTGCTAATCTGTGATTGATCTCCTTGTCAATCTTGGCATCTGAGGAGATGATGTCTCCCAGGTAGGTGAACTGCTGAACAGACTTGAGGACAGATTTGCCGACAGCAATGTGGGGATGGTGATGTTCGTCCTGTGGTGTAGGCTGGTAAAGAACTTCTGTTTTCTTCAGGTTGACTTCCAGCCCAAACAGCTCTGTAGCTGTTGCGAAGCAGGATGTTAGGTGCTGCAGAGCTGCTTCTGTGTGGGCAACAAGGGCAGCAGCAGCAGCAAAGAGCAGCTCAAGGACTAGATAGTTTAGAGTCTTAGTGTGAGCCCTCAGACATTTTTAATTAAGCAAGCTACCATCAGTACAGTCATGTATATAGATGCTGCCTTCTTCTTCAAGCTCTGCCGTAGCCCTTTGGAGCATCATGCTGAAGAAGATTATAAATGAAGTTGGCACAAGAACACAACCTTGCTTCACTCCATTAGTTATTACAAAGGGCTCTGAAAGAGCATCGCCATATCTGACTTGACCACGCTGTCCCTCGTGTAGCAAGATAATCATTTTAAGGAATTTGGGGGGACATCCTAGTCTTTCCAGGATCTGCCACAGACCTTTTCTACTCACAGTGTCGAAGGCTTCGGGGGGGTCAACAAATATTACATAGAGACCCTTGTTCTGCTCCCTACATTTTTCTTGCAGTTGTCTAAGGGCAAATACCATATCTGTAGTACTCGTATTGGCTCTGAAGCCACATTGGCTTTCAGGGAGAACTTCTTCTGCAATAGCAGGAACTAATCTGTTCAGGAGTATCCTTGAAGGATTTTTCCAGCAATAGAGAGCCGTGTTAGGCCTCGATATTTTGAGCAATCGGATTTTGCTCCTTTTTTCTTGTACAGGGTGATGATGACTGCATCTCAGAGGTCTGATGGCAGTTCCCCTTTTTCCCAGCAATTCATAAGGAGTTCGTGGAATTTATCGTGGAGTGCATGACCTCCATGTTTCCAAACTTCAGGTTTGATTCCATCAATCCCAGCTGCCTTGCCGTTTTTCATCTGCTGTATGGCCTTAAGGGTCTCTTACAAAGTGGGAGCTATGTCCAGTTCATTTTTCATCGGTTTTGGGGTCATATGTTGGATAGCTGAGCCTTGGACTACTGGGTTGGCACTAAAGAGACTTTCAAAATGTTCAGCCATCGATTCAGGATGGAGGCTTTATCAGTAATTAATGTAATTAATGGTTCGCCATCTGTACTGTACTGTACTGTACTGTATAAGGAACTTTCTGTACTGTATAAGGAGCTTTGGACCTGATAAGTAGGTCCAAACACTGCTTTAAGAGCTTCATAAAATCCTCTACGATCACCCAGATCTGCACAGCATTGTGTCTTTTCTGCTATATTGAGCCACAACTTGTTCTGCATGTCTCGGATTTTTTTGTTGAAGTTTACTACATGTGAGACAGAAAGCTGCTTTTCTTACATGGCAAGTTGGCTGGGTGAGGTATGCCTGGTGAGCAGTTCTCTTCTTTGCCAACAGCTCCTGGATCTCTTGGTTGTTTTCATTAAACCAGTCCTGATTTTTCTTGTGGGAGAACCCGAGGGATTCTTCCGCAGACTGGAGGATACTGTTTTTGATATGTTGCCAAAGCACTGTAGGAGAAGGATGTTCTTCAAGTTTTGTTTGCAGATTTGCCTGGAAGTTGTCTCTCATGGTAGCTTGTTGAAGATTGTTGACTTGGGAGTCTCCTCTTTAAGTTTCCACCCCTCTTAGGCTTGCACTTAAGATGAAGGTTTAGTTTACATCTTACAAGGCGATGATATGTTTGGTATTCTACACTGGACAGCACTCGGGTATGATGGACATCACTAATGTTTCTCTGGCGAACTAGAACATAGTCAATGAGGTGCCAATGTTTGGATCGGGGATGCATCCAGGTTGTCTTCAAGCTATCTTTCTGCTGAAAGATAGTGTTTGTAATAGACAGCTGTTGTTCTGCACAGAACTCTAGCAGGAGGCGTCCATTATCATTGCATTTTCCAACACCATGCCTGCCTAAGACACCTTTCCAGGCTTCGGAGTTCTTTTCCTACTCTGGCATTGAAGTCACCAAGGATAATAATTTTATCTTCTACAGGGACTTTTTGTCTTCCTCTACAAGGTTGGCTTGCACAGTTGGGGCATATATACTAAAGAGAACAACATGTGGGTGGTGTAAGGAAATAATGCGATCAGAGTGTCCTGTTGGCAAGGTTTCGAGTTTGGAGGCAATGGAGTTTTTCATCATAAAGCCTACTCCTGAAAGATGTTTTTCGGTTTTGGGTTTGCCAGACCAGTAAAGTGTGTAGCCGGTGCCGTATTCTTTAAGGCTGCCTTCCTCATAGAGACAAACTTCACTAAGAGCAGCGATGTCAATATTAAGTTGTGATAGTTCATGGGCTATTAGGGCAGAACGACACTCAGGCCATCCACTATCTGCAGAGTCTCACATGTCTGATGTTCCAGCATGCAAGTGTCAGTTTATTTACACCTTTGGAGGCCGGTGTGTGCCTTTGTTTCTTTGCCTTGGTTTGACCGCATCAGAAGATGCCCGTTGGCCATGGCTAGCCAACCAGGTAGATGGGGATGAGCTTTCGTTAGGCCACCTTTTCTAGGCCCCTCTCCATATGGAGCAAGCAGTGCTCTCCTTTAAAAAGGCTGCTTGGTCATTCAGGATGCTACCGAACAAGACTGTCATCTCCCGGGTCAGCCTCGAGCGACCAAAGTCCTGAACCGCCTTCATGCAGGGTTGGGTCTGCGGCTTCCAGCACATCTTTACACCTGCAGTTTCGTCCCTTGCCTATCGCTACAGGGCTTTTTTGGAACTGGATTTGTCCTTCGAGCCTGTGCAATGGATTTTTCTGGTGGAGCACAGCATGCACAGGACTGGCCTCACCCTTTAAAATAAAGGTTCATCTGCTGTGGCCTTGCAAGCATGGACGTAGCAGCAAGGTCTTTGGGTCGTAGGTTTGATTAGTTTCCTTCTCTTAGATGGTTGACCTTACAGGATTGGACGAGCACCATCTGCCCGGGTTTGGGATTAGAGTTTTCCTTCTCCTAGGACGGTTGCCATAAGGCTAGAGAGCCCATCCTGCCCTTTGACGCTCTTTGTCAGACCCTTCAGTTTTGACCTGTCTGGCATGGGAGACCCTACTGGTGGCTATTATGCCACCGCCAGCATAGCTCAAAACATCATTAGGGCACGCAAGCCTCTCTCCCACGACAAGGGGACGTCAATGGAGAGGGCCACTAGATGCAGTGGTATAGTAAAATGGTGTCCCTTATATAAAATGATGAAATGAAGGTGTGCTTTTTGGAATTAAAATATATATATATATATATATATATATTTTCAAGCTGTGGAGCATTGAATCTGTGGATGCATAATCCATGGATACGGAGGGCCAACTGTATATGTACTTCTTTTTATGGAAATGGCAAAAAATACCAATATGTTACATGACATTCACCAAAAATCTAGCTTCTAGTCACTATGAATAATAAAACTCCACAACAGTTGTTTTCTTGGGAAAATATCCAAGATTTCCACTGAAACATTCAAGAATCTCACATCATAAATGTACTTCATTTAACTTTTCATAATGGAAACTACTGGACTGAATCTGAACTACTGTATTACTGATACTTGGCGGGAGGGATGACCTAAAACTTTTACTGTACTTTTGAACTAGAAAAACAATTCTTGTTACAACAGCTCTTAAACTGGATACTATAATTGCAACAAACTACCTTTACAGTCAAATACATCATTGTCACATGGAGTCAAGACTAATACAAATTACAGAACACACATTACAAGTGTTTCACATTGGTATTGATTAAGAGTAAACAGTTGGTACAAACTTGCCTAAAGCTGGCAGAATAAAATTGAAAAGGATAGCAAGCTGTCAGTGAAACAATTTTATATAATAACAATTAGGATGAATTATGCAATCTTGTTTTTAAAGAAAAAGAGGGAATAAGAGTTTTGACAGGCATATCAATAAACTTATTCTTTCTGTAGTTAGTTTTAGAATCAGAATGATAAACTACAAAGGAAAATGTGAGGTTTACTAGGTTTTCCTACACGGTGGCGTCACTAAGGCTGGTGTCACCCCTCCCCCGACAGTGTCACTTGGTGTGGTTTAGCCTCTCCGCACACCCCTAGTGCCGCCAGTTCATACAAGTTCTTTTACAAGCAATTTGTTAATACCCACACAAGGACTTGCAGTTCACTCCCCTCTATGTGATCCATTACTGTTTGTGTTTCTCTTCCTAGGGCTTGTGTACACTGGCCAAATAAAACAATCATATCTTCTTTTCACTGCGAACTGTCCAGACAACATACAGCTCAAATCCTGGTCTTTTCAGTGCCTCAGGCTTTAATCCACAGACACACACACATAGACACACACAAAATGGGGATTTACTCCAGATTTGAGCAGAAAATCTTGATATCCGTGCACGTGTGTGGACTATACTCCACAGTGACATCAGTTTGGGGCCAGGGGTAGGAGTTTTTGGTGGGTGGAAGAGGTTAGGAGGAGGCTCCCTGGGCCAGGGGATCAGCTGACGTTTACCACCAGGAAATGCCTCTTTCCCTGTTTCAATTTCACTTTTTAGCGGTTCTTTTTCTCCCTCTCTCTCTCTCTTTTAATTATTTATTTATTTATGCATATGTGGTCGCTATTCAGAGAAGAGCATATCAGCATACCCATATCACTAGCCCCGTGGATACCTGCATGCACCTCTACTTTATAGGAAGTCCAAAGCCACTCCGATCCATGAGAAAAGACATACGTACATTTGCATATCTGGAGGGGCTGTGGAGTGGGGGACCGAAGTGGCCACAGCCATGTGGCTGCACATACTGCAAATTATCGGACTGGGCTGAGTTCAAATGGAGAACTATGTGTAGACAGTGCTTCCAAATTCACCTCAGTGTGTGTGTTGATCATGCAGACAAGCCCGTAGTCACCGCGGACCAGAATACCCAAAGATAAGCTGGATGTTCCTGTTGGTATAGATGAGCCTTAGTTCTCTCACATAAAATCTTACATGTGTTTAAAGAAGCTTAATCTTTTATTTGCTGATGAAAGCCCCAAAATGTCTTTTCCATAAATATGTAACTATGTCATAATCCTGTCTGAAGTTCTGCTGAACCTATTTTTCAGCACTCTACCTTGAATTTATTTGTGTGGACAAGAAAGATAAACAAAAGCAGTAAGTGCACCTATTCAATATTTATAAAGAAAAAGATTAAAAATCCAAGGCTGAAAAAAATGTACAGAGAGAGTAATACATGGCTGTGGGAAATGGACAAAGATTACTTCTGGGCAGCAAGGAACAAGAGGGAAATTGAACATAAAGTGTGAAATTAAGTAGGAAGATCCATCCTCCAAAGGTCAAGAAATAATTTCCTCTGAAATACAAATTCTCAGGAGAGCTTCAGAATTATTTGGATGGGAGATTTTAAAAGCTTAAAAACATTACTGATTGCACATGAGTCTTTGGAACATGCCAAAAGTTGCCCTCTAGATCCTAAGCTGCACCAGGTACTTATTGTTATGAGTTTGGACAAAAGGAGAGTTAATTGTGGCCAGCACATTCTTTTCTTTCATAAACTGTCAGTGGAACTAAATAGCTATCTAGCTATTTCATGGTACAGTATCACTTCTGGATTATAATGAAATACCTGAAAGGAATAAAAGGGAAATCTTCCCTACATGCAGCTAAAGATGCTACAGTCTTAGCTGGTGGATCAACAAGAATGCAGTTTGAATCAGAGAGAAAGAGACAGAGTTTTGGGCTAAGTTTTGGGCCTATAAGAATTTTATGATGCTGCTCAGTCTCCCCTAGAGATCTTAAGCAGGGATAGTAGACTCTACTAATATGATTAAATTTTAAAGAGATACCTCTAACTGTTATTAACCTGTATATTTATTAATAAACTAAAATATTACAAAACATTATAATTCCCCAACAACTTTCTTCCAATGGAAACCAAACATAGACATTTACTTCTCATCACCTAGAAAGAAGTGAGATGAACATAACATTATACATAAATAAAACAACATAATCTTATGGAGATTTCCTTAAAAGATTTATAGAGAAAGAAAGACTTGATTTATACATATGTTTGTGTGTGTCTTTAGGGAACTATATATATTTAATGTGCTTATGGCCACCACAATTTATCTGTACAATCTCTGTAGTCAACACTTTTTGTTCTTACAAATTGCTAACAGCTGAAAGGGCTCTGAGGTGTTGGGTTAAAGTGTGTGTATCTTGGTAGACCTGGCAGTCAACTTGGCCATCTTTTCATCATGTTCATCTACAGAGAATATTTAGCCTATGACTTCAGCCTCGAAACAGCTGTCACCAACAGTTTACTACCCAAGTTATCATGTACAAACAACATGACTTCAGTGTTAGATTGCCCAGTAATGAAAATACAGGACAGCTGAGCCTACAGTAAGTATGACAAAGCTATTCACAAAATAAATGGTGTTTAAGCACACACACCGTTGTCATATTGTGGAGTAAGCTATCGAAAACTATTTGGTTTGGCCTTAAACTAATGGTATACAATGATCAGACACCTTAGCTATTTATTTTTGAGTAGTTTAAAAGCATTACTACAAATAGCTTCACAGTAACTTTTTTCCTACCTAGCTTAAAATGGAAAACTTTTTACAGATTTGACTGATGAGGAAACCAGCAAAGGGAAACACAGAGCATAATTTACACTTAACATTTTACACATTTATGATATATATCTATGTTCTACTTCTGCTTATACAAAAAAAAAATTGCAAAGAAATGAACTGTACCATTCACAAAAAGCATTAAACCAAGCCACAGGGAGCTGTTTTAGTAGCTGTGTGGAGAAACAACAGAATTAATTAAGGACAGCAGAGGTAAGTATCAAATATTTATTATTACAATTATTAATATTGATTTTTAGTTGTTGCAAAAACACAAAGAGTCCTGTGGCATCTCAAAGACTAACACTTCTATTATAGCACAAGCTTTTGTGGACTGTAGACCATTTTATCAGATGCATGAGGTATTATACAACATTTAAGCTGGATATCGAGTACATAGTGTGACAGTTGACAGTGAGGTCAGAGGGAAATTAAATGCAGAAAGCATAATGGTGACAATTACATTTTTAGCACTAATCATTCACAAAACTGAACTGAATGTATAATTGTTGTAATGTGCTCATAAAGCCACCAATTGTCCATTTTCCTTAATAATTTCCTAGGACTATTTCTTGAGGAGAGATGTTTTAAAATCTCAGAAGCCATTTTTCTGAGACAATTTCTGAGAACTTTGCTTCATTTTCTCATTCCCTTTTTTAAAAAGGCCTCTTGGGAAAAATTTTATTGTCATATTCAATACCTTTGGGGGAAAGGGCTGTCATTTCTCTCACACAACACCTGGCAGCATCTTTCTATAGGACAATTCTAGGTCAGGGCTTTTTGGAGGATGCTGCCATATAAGTGGCGGTGGCTGTCATTTGCAGTGGCAACAAATACAAAATCATTGGTGTGGGGGAGGAGAAGGAAAGAAGTTACATTACTGTAATTTCTAATGGTGAATACTATTATTGAGAATTTGGATGGGAGTGATGAACATTGCAGTCCAATAATATGGAAAGCATCAGGTTGGGAAAGGCTGTCTGGGTCGACTGCACATATATTTCATTCCGTCCTCCCTTACACACTGACCATCATGTGCAACACCTTTATCATTCATTGTATTTTCCTGGAACAATGATGATTAATGCCTCAAGGATTCCTCCATCCATGCAGAATTTTGCATTAAGAAACACTGAATACCAAAAGAAATTGCCAACTATGGGATTCATGCATAACGTTTCACAGTAGCCTTTATATTTAACCATCTATTAAAAATCTAAAATAAACAACTCTTAATAAATTATAATTAATAATCATGTTATAATTATTAATAACATAAGAATCTAAAGTAGACTAATACTAGATATTGCCATAAATAAACTTCCCAGAATCTCATGCTTCACCTGTTTTATGTCTTCAAATCAGCTGTTGCCTTTGTGGGTTTTTTTGGGGTTTTTTTGGAAAAATAAATATAATTACAGCTCACTAAAGAATGATAAAACAACAACACTGGATCAGAGCAGAGAAAGGTGGAATCATTCTGAAACAGAAATGCCCAATGAAGACTCCTGTGTAATTTGGTATCTGAACAGACTTATTTCAGTATTACCGTATTTCAAAGAACAAAATAATAAACTTCCATCGCACAAGGGACATATATCCAAGATAAGCAGGCAAAAGTGAGTAATAATTCTTTACTAGACTAAGAAATCTATTAAAATACAAAGTGTACTCTGTATGCTGTTAATGAGAGCCAGCATGGTATAGTGGTTGGAGTCTTGGGCTACAACTCTGAGGACCATGGTTTGAATCCCCACTTGGCCATGGAAATCCACTGGGTGACCTTGGAGCAAGTTACACTCTCTCATCCGCAAAAGAAGGCAAAAGCAAGCCCCTCCCAACAAATCTTGCCAAGGTTCTTCTTGGGGCTGCCATAAGTCAGAAACTGTTTCCACTAACAGCTGTTAATGGAAAGCTGTTCTTTATTCTAAGAAAATCTGTATTCCATTATAACTATTTTCAAAGGATACTCAGACTCACAAAATTGCCATACTCAGTCAACCTACAGCATATTGGTTAGGAGAACCAATATATATAGGACACACAGCAATAGACAATTATGTCTACAGTTTAGATAAGCAAGGTATGAGAAACTCTCTTCTAAACTATATGGTACGGTCACTTAGGACTTGTGCAATCCTACAATGTGCCAACACACAAACACACACTTTCTCCACCCTACTTCCCCCTGCCCAAATATTCCACATCTCAGTATGTGGGGTTCTGAAGATTTAAACCTCCTCACCCAAGACACTGAGATTCCACTAAAATTGGGTTTGCCCAATTCCAGCTGCCCAATGCACTCTGGAGTTATTTCCAGCACTAATAGGATGGGAAGAAGGGAATGCATTCATGTCTCACTGCTGACTGGAGGTGAGAGAACCAATGAGTGGCGCTAATCTGGAGATTAGACAAGATAGGAGATTTATCAGCTGAGAAGTGGACTGGTATTTGTGGGCTGTACAGGAGTTGGTTGGGGACCCATGGTGACCCATTGACCATGCATTGGCCATGGGTCAGGGCAAAAGCAATTTGGATGCAAAAGAGAAACTGTGTCTTGGGGTGTAGAAAACAAAGTTTACTCTTTAAATTTCTGATGCATACTATTTCTTTTGCAATTGATTGATTTAATATTTCCAGGTCCTCTTGCTTCTTGTTTCTTTTCTTCAATACCCTTTTGGCACAAGGGCCACATACAGGTGGTGGACTAGGGCCATGTTCACATATGTGATATGATCAGTAAGGATTTCTCGCACTGATTTATGCAACAGTAGCAAGAATACATTAGCTCCCATTTTCAATTGTACTGGGGAAATGAGTTGGGAACAGGGTGCGTGTGACAAAGTACAGTTCTTTTGTAAGGACTGTAAGCACAATTCAGCTCTGGTACTCAGAACAAATGTCTGGGTTTAGAATTCTTTAACCCTAAGCATATGTCTTGTGCACCAGGTTTCAGCTGGTGGATCCTGGCACTCTATTAAACACAAAAGTAGAGACCATAAGCCTGACGCTTATCTACCCTGCAACAGAGAATTCAGACTGGATTGGAAATAAATCAGCAATTTTCTAAATCACCTCCAAGAAGTAGACCAGCTACTTTTGAAACAAACCAAGGCAAGTTATGAGGAAACTGCCCGTCACTAGTGTTCAAATGGAGAGACAAAATCAACAATAGTTTAAAATAACGGAAACTTTCAAAGTTCTGAACCTGCCTTACAAGGAGACTGCTGACTAAAAGCCCATCCTTGGCATGAGTCAATTTTATTTTAACAAGCTCCTCAAGAAACCACAGGCTGTAAAACCACAGAGATTTTCACAACCTTGTTAGAAAGATGATGTTCAATAGGTCAATGTAAAAACTAATGTCTTTCTGTTACATAAAGTAACACTGTCAAAGCTATACACATGAACACTATCACCCTAATGTGGCATCCAGTCTAATAAAGTCTACAGGAAAAAAAGTTCAAGTAGTTTTTCTCAAACAAAAAAAAATAAAAAGATTTATAAATAAAAGATATACGAGTGGTGGCTACAAAATTATCGATTTAAGTAGAAAGAAGCTGGAAACAGAGACAGACTTTGTAATTTTCCAAATACAGTTGTCCCTCCACATTCGCAACTTTCACATTCGTGATTTTGATCATTCGTGGAAAGCTGCCTGCCCCCCCCCCCCGCTGCTCAACACCCCACTCCCTTCCCAAGGTAGTGAGGGGCTTCTTAGGAAGCTCCTCACTGCCCTGGGAAGGGGGGGGGTGGGAACCAGCTGGCACGCTCGCTCTCAGGAAGCTCCTCGCTGCCTTGGGAAGGGGGGTAGGACCCAGCTGGTGCGCTCGCGCTACACCCCACTCCCTTCCCAAGGCAGCGAGGGGCTTCTCAGGAGGCTCCTCGCTGCCTTGGGAAGGGTGGGTGGGAAGCAGCTGGCATGCTCGCGCTACACCCCACTCCCTTCCCAAGGCAGCAAGGGGCTTCTCAGGAAGCTCCTCGCTGCCTTGGGAAGGGGGGTAGGACCCAGCTGGTGCGCTCGCGCTACACCCCACTCCCTTCCCAAGGCAGTGAGGGGCTTCTCAGGAGGCTCCTCGCTGCCTTGGGAAGGGGGGGGGAACCAGCTGGCACGCTTGCGCTACACCCAACTCCCTTCCCAAGGCAGCAAGGGGCTTCTCAGGAAGCTCCTCGCTGCCTTGGGAAGGGACTGGGGTGGAAAACTGCTCGCCGGCAGGCTCATTTCTTATTCGCTGTTTTTTCACATTCACGGGGTTGTCTGCCCCTAACCCCCGCAAATGTGAAGGGATGACTGTAATGAATATATCAACTTATGGTTGCAATTATATTTTAAACTATAAGTGCCATTGACTGATGAAGTAATTCCTCAGTTCTGATCAAATGCATGCATCAGGGTTTAATCTTACCGATTCAGTGCAAATGCATAGTGAAATTTGATATTATGCTGATCTGCCAGATCACAGGTAGGGAGCATTTCCAGCGTCTCCACCAGCTTTACCATAGCATCATAGTCCTAATAACATTTTGAAAGGATAATAAAAGAAAGCATTAATAAGTAAAATTCAGCCATAACATAGTTTGGAGTGTCATACTGTGCTAAAAATTACCACAAACAACTCTTAAGGAAGATGTATATTGTCCTTCTCCTGAGCTCAGAATTGTTTTTCAGATGACAATTCCCAGTGTCCTCCAGCCAGCAAGGACAGTGGCCATGTTGGGTGGAAGCTTCTGGGAACTGTAGACCAAACAGTAATTTTTTGGAGCTCCCCCTTTCTCTTGGATGACCACTAAATCTTAGTGCAAAGTCTGTGAACAAAAATACCCTGGTTACAAAGAATAACACAACTCTGTGCAGTCCAACCAATACAATCCTGATAATAATCTTTCCTTGCCTGGGAATGAAGAAACCATTCATACACACTCTGGTTGACATTTATCTTTGAACATTATTCTATTGTCAACCTGGAAAAAAGTTTACAGTAAAATTTTGGAGAGAAACCTTATAAATGATTTCCTGGTTACAGTATATATTACCTGAAGGGTATTGAGTAGGAGGAAAACATTAAATGAAACTCAGATTTGAAAACTGGAAAATAAGTAGTTCATTTTCTTAATTTGCAAGTCATATATTATATAAAATTATTGCAAATGAATTGTCATTTTTCAAAAGCTGAAGTTCAACACTTGAAAATCCAGATAAAATAACATTAAGAAATGAGCATCATATATTTTATGAAAATAAATAAGATACCTGAATATCTCGATATGACAGAAGTAAGTTGATTACAATATCAGAAGTCAGAACTTCAGTATTATCCATACGCAGTTTAATCCTAGTCAATTCTTTGGCCAGTTCTTCTCCTTGGTATTTCTCTCTTGCTTTTCTAATGTCATTTAACAGAGTTTCTTTATAATATGTACTAAAAAATTAAGCATAAAAGGGGGAAAATGCTGTTATCTAAACTGCTCTTTAGAACTAGTTCTTAACTCGACCACCAAAACAAAACAGTAAAATTTAGTTTCCATTTAGTTTCGCTGTTGATGGGTATCTGGAAGGATAGCAAATATTGATATTAAAAATTATTAAAGAACATCAGGAGCATAGGGATGTCATGTCTTCCATCTGCCTATCTTAGAGAGTCTGTGCCAATTCCATAAGGAGGACCACAAATGAATGGGTGAAGGTGGGATCAGTTGTACCTGGAGATCCCAGCCTGACCTTGATCTACATTCATAGAGAAAATACTCACATAGCATTTTATGCTATTAAGGAATAGGTTATAAATATAATGATAACGATGGTGGTGGTGATTATAACAATGGAAGAGGAGCAGACAACACAAACCCCTCTGAAATATATCTTATTTTGCAGCACTGGCTTGTTAAGAACTGGCTAAAATTTAAGCAGTACTACACTGAAAATGGTCTGTTTTTGCATATTAAGATCAGTCTACCCTGTGCCAAGACAAAGGGTCAGACACAGCATGTATGGGTTGTAAAATTGCACTTTAATGCAAAGAAAAAACATGATCACAAAGCTAATGCATCCGTAACAATGACAAAATGAATTTCAGAATGCTCAGTAAAGGAGCATGGGGCCCAATGGTTTTCCATAGCAGCAAATGCCCCTACGGGGCCGCAATCACCATATCTATGATAAAGTTCTCTCTCCTTTTAGCCAACTATTGTAAAATCCCAATTTAGGATGAAAATGTGGTCTGACTCAGGCCTGACTGTAGGTCCCTCCTTCCCAGGTTTATCTCCCTCCAAATCCAAAGCCAATGCCCAGTGTCCCTTCCTTATTCCCTTCCACCTCTGTCACTGGAGGGGGGCTCATATACAGTTTTATGCTATTGAGGAATAGGTTATAAATATAATGATAATGATGGTGGCGGGTGATAATAACAATGGAGGAGGAGCAGGCAACATAAAACCCTCTGAAATATATTTTATTTTGCAGCACTGGCTTGTTAGGAAGACAGGCAACTGGCTAAACTTCAGTACTACACTGAAAATGGTCTGCTTTTTACATATTAAAAGCAGTCAATCCATTAATCACACATCTTCTCAATCTATCTTCTTATGATAATACTTTTCAATAAACTTGTACAGTTTCTATGCATAACAAATATTTGACATTACTTTAAATTGATATAATAAAAAATAACGTCCCTCGTTCTACTTGTCAAAAGAGATGTTTAATTTTACTATATCCCATTCAACTTCTATGTATTCACTAATGTTGTGTTATCATACATAATGTGTCCAATACTTTTCATTGCCATAAGTTAACTGAATGGGACTGATATGTGAGATTTTGGATTGTATTATTAATTTGTTTGAAAAAACGGAAATTGAGACAAGAATATGATTGTATGATTGTATGAATGGGATTGAACAATCACATTTTTAGTTGTTTACATTTTTTTCTTTTTTATTAATTTTCCTTAATAAATATATATATATTTTAAAAGCAGTCAATCATTTATCACCACGGTATGAGATGAGTAGGAAACAGGGCTGACTCAAGACATTTTGTTGCTTGGAGTGGATGTCCTGGGAAGAATTCGTGTTGATCCCTGGCAGTTTACACGTACATCGGGTCGGGTACGTGATTTTCAGAAGGGAGGCCACCTTTTATCCCTCAACCTGTGGGACTTCCAGTCCCGCGGTTTGTGCCGGTTTTTTAAAAAGTCACTGGAGGATTCGGAAAATCGGAAATGTAAACAGCCTGGGACAAAATATCTCGGTAGTAGGGGATGACCGGAAATGGTGACTGGGGGCGGGCTTAGAGATCAGTGACCAGAAAAGGAGGGGTCAGTCACCCTTTCAACAGATCCAGCCTCACCAGCTGAAAACAAAGGCATCCCTTCCAGCTGCACGAAGGTTGATGTGTGTGTGCGCGTGCGCATCTACTCAAATCACCTTTTTAAATGGATTTCTACACTGCAAACCCTTCAGCTTTACCTTTTCCTCTACTGCATGTTACAGAGAGATCATGGTGGGCAGAGGGTTGCCCATTCATCCCCTGCCTTGATCACCTCCCTGGGTCTGAACGGGCACAATAAAATATTCCAGCCTCTGAGCGAATGAACACCCCTTAAATTCCCCCTCTCTGTGTCTGTGTCTTTCAAAACGCCTGTCTGTAGCTGGCTTGAAACCTGAACTCTGCAGCTAAATCTCTGCTGTAAGGGTTAACATTTTAAAGAGGCAAGAGTAATACGAAGCCTCCCCCCCCCTCACTCGGCTTGATTTCAAATGGAAAGCACTCGTTCGTTCCTGCGTCTGAGCGAAAGATCTCAGTCTGGATCTTTCAAAATGCTTTCTGCCTCTTCTTAAAGGGTTAACATTTTAAAGAAGCAAGGGGAATAACAAACGGTCTGCCCTCCTCTCTCCCCCCCCCCAGCCAGCCAATAGCATCGCTCGTGGCGCGGAACTCTAAAGGAAGTGCATCACCGAGGTTGTGAAAACACGAGTAATCGCATTCTTGATTGACAGCCAAAAAAAAAAAAAACCTAAAAAAACACGGAACTTTGGTCGTGTAAATATCAGTCACGGGACCACCCGGGATATCCAGATCAGTGACATAAATCGTATAAACAGCGAGGGATGGATTCGTGATCACAAAGTCACGGTAAGCACCGCGACAATTTCTGTCATGTAACTGGCACCGGTGTTTCCCGGTCCCACATATAGAAGGTGACTGGGCTTCCAGTTGAATCATTCTTTGACACTGGTAATGGCATACCTAAGTACATCACGCCAGTTTAGGGAAACAGGACAGGCAATGTGTTCAGCTCTATTCTCTGATTGGGGAGGGGAACTGTCAGGAGCTTCAGAAGGAACTGCTATGGATTGTTGTTGTATTTGTTCTCTTGCTTTGTCTAATGACAGAGTCAGCTCTGCTAGGAGGTGCAGGAAGTTTCTTAAAAAACGCCATTTATTGAAAAGGAATCACACCCTAGGACAAATGTGACTGACAAAACATTTAAACCCCAAACAAGGTTGAATAAGAAATGCAAGACAAATATGGCATTAATTACAGTATCTCTGTATCTCTGTGTATATTTAATGAGTACACAAACTTAATGGTGCACATGATTCCAGCTTATCATCTCTAGCCAAGATGTGGTTGGCAAGTCCCTTTCTCTCATCTAGCCTTCACTTCCTCAGTCTCTTTAATGAGTAAGCTAACAAGCATTTCACCACCAGCAAATAAGCAGCATAAGTAGCTATTAATTTTATACATAATTTTTGCTGCTGAAAAAGCAAAGTGTGAAGCCTCTTATTAATGGCTGTGAGATCAGTGAAGGTAGCTAACTGTGCCAGGGTTAGGTTACAGACTTGCAGGACTTGCATACATGTGCCACTTGGAAAGATACAAGTTTCAAAGCATCTTATTTCAACCATGGGCATTGAAATCCATATTAAGTTTACTTATATCTCCATCTTCTCCCAAGGGCTACTTTGGCGGCTGTGATACTACTTGCTGATCAATGTTACCTTAAAAAACAATCATAACTCACTGTGATGAGTTTATTACAACACCTGCATGAGAAAGATACAGTTTATTATGAAATTAAGACCATGTTGAATATATTAGACAGGGAAAGGAGGCGGTTACTAGAGGCCCTGGAGCTTCTTAGTACACACACAGTACAAGTAAAAAAGCAAAAAGGAAAAGGAAAAAAGAGTGGTAAAAATTACCATGATGTGACATGGATGTCCTTGAGAAGGCTGATAAACCTGTCCATCAGGGGAACACAGAGAGGCCCCAGGATAGTGTCCCAATTAGGCTGCATATACTCGGAGGCTCTCCGCTGAGCATCACTTTCACAGCAAAAGTAATCAGCACAGGGTGTTACAATGTATGGAATGAAGTAGTAATTGCCACTTGAAGCCTAAAGAAGACAAGGCATCCAGCTATTAGAATAAAGTGACAATATTACTCATGACAATTCTCAGTTTGAAACTTTTGAGGAAGTATGGCGCAAACAACATATGCAGAAATGCCAGCATCCTCACACATTTCAAATGTTTAGTTTGCATTCTATGCACAGTCTGCTCAGCCGCCCACAAGAAATAGTGAAAAGCTTTGGATTCATTTAAAAGAGAAAGCACAAATCTAAAACATAAAATACCATACTTACACTGTAAAGTTTCCCAGTTCCAAATGTGTGTGTGTGTGCCTTCAAGTTGCCTCTCGATTTATGGCAACCCCGTGAATTTCATAGGCATTTCTTAGGCAAGGAATATCATCTTGAAAAGGTCTAAAGTATCAAGATTATGATATTGTAACCGATGGAAGCTTAGGCCCTAGTGATAAAATTAAGTATTTGGACACCACTACTGAGCGACAATGAAATGGATGTGGGAGAGATATATTCTTACTGGCAGATATTGTAAACAGTAGGGTCAATTAGGGTACGTTCTTTGGCTGACTTCTTGCTTTCTAGAGGTAACATAGCTGTGGCCCTCTAGACTTCACAAGACTGCTCCCATCACTCCACCCCATTCGCTAAGCTGGTATAGGGACAACTGCAGTTACATTCCAATAACATCTAGAGGGCCATAGGTTTCTCAGTCCTGCTATATGGCTTACCTTGAAGTAAATCCCACTAAACTCAATGGGACTTGTTCCAAGGCAGACATGCATAGGACTCCACTACTGATTCTTCAGGAAGTAACTACCAAGTCGATGGACTACTTTCCCAACCTCTTCAGTCTTGTTCCTGACCCCTGTACAAATTCTCCCTCTTGGTGATTACTATGGCCAGGTTTTATACCAGTCCCATAATTAAACTCAGTTACCCAAGATTTTAAACTGGGTTTGAAGCTAAATTAGCAAACCCACAAATGCTGGTCATGAAGAAAACCCAAGAAAAACGTTAACTGTAGTCAATGGTACCAGTATAAAGTTGGTTAAGTCTTGTTCTTGGCATAGAAGGATAGAAGAAGTGGAGATTTTGAGAAAAGAGCATAGCATTCTGTGGCCCACTCCCAATCTATTAACCGGTGAAGAGACTAGGACTGCTATACACAGAGCTAAGAAAATCCACTTTTTCGACTACAGCTCCCAGAAGGCACTGCACATCCTGCCTTAGGACTCTAGGAGTTGCAGTCCCTAACTTTTTCAAGCTCTGCTTACCTATGTATGTCTAGGAGTAAACTCACTGAACACTGTGGGACTTGATTCTGGGGAAAAGAATACTGTGGAAATGCTACATCTGCACTACTTCAGATATGAAAAGAAGTCCAAACAACTAAAAATTTACAAAAACCTCTGGTTATATCTAAAGACATTTCAGAATGCATGTACTATGTATCACACACACAGCTGGTCCTGCACAAAAATAGGTTCAGTGATGCAGTCAAGTAGGACTCTTGGGGTGACATTCTGGACCCCACTCAACAGAATGAGTAGAATCCCCAAACACAACAAGACTGGCTTGCACATTTGAAAGAATGTGAAGTAATACACATTACCATATAAAGGGGGAGTATAAGGTCTTGTCTACACGAGGGGGGGAAACACAAACACATCTGAAAAGGCAGGCATTCTGCAATGATGCAAACTGCCTACACAGCCAAAAATTCCCCCTAAACTCCGCATGACCCCCTAGCCAGCTGGCCACTGTGAGTGATTTACTTGCGATTTTAAGTCTGCTGCCACTATTTAAAAAAAACAAAAACAAAACAGTTTCTCGGGGTGTGCACAAGCAACACTTTGTATTTACAAATAAAGAAATAAAAAAGAGTAAAAATCACTGTTTGATCAACTTAATGGACCCATGCTTAGCCGAAAATCCAACATGGTGGCTGCAGCTGCTTTTCCTCTTTGCTAGCCCCACCCCCTGTGCTTGTCCAGCCAATCAGATTGCACTGCCTGTTCGTATCTGTGCAAACAGAAGCGTTCAAATGGTCACACATTCAGAAGCTGTACGGAGCTTTTCAGAAAATCTGTACGAAGCCCTGGACATGGCACACACAGACTTTGCGGTGGATTTGGCCGCCCCACTTCCGAATGGCACGTATTTGTGTGAATGACCATTTGAACAGATTGCCGATCTTTTGCACTGTGTATATATTATTTTGACCATATAGATAGGAACTAAGACCAGTGTCTCAAATGACTCAAGTGAACCATTCTTCTCACTAAACAAAAAGTCACCATCAACACCTTCATTTCTGGGATGTGTTTTGGTGGGTTAGGTTCTGCTGCCTTCTCTCGCCATTTCTATGATGAAAGAATTATGGTCACTCAAGCAACCTTACACTTCTTAAACTGGCATAGTTCAGAATTACATCTTCAAGGGTGAGGATTGTTTTCCTTAGTCCATCAAAAAAAAAAACCCAAAACACCTGCAACTATTAAGAGCAGTGTGTGTGTGTATGTGCTGTCAACTTATGGCGACCTCATGAATTTCATAGGGTTTTCTTAGGCAAAGAATACTCGGAGGTGGTTTTGCTAGTTCCCTCCTCTGAAATATAGCCTTCAGCACCTGGTATTTATTGGTGGTCTCGCATCCAAGTACTAATGGAAGCTTTATTCAAAGGAGGAAAATCATTTTGCATTCTGTAATATTTCTGGATTAATGTGTTCATGGCCCCCAAAAGGGGAAGGGTGACAGGGCTCTAAGCCTGGGGGCCCAGATTTAAGAGACGCCGCCGGCATGATATTATTGTAAGTGTTTATTATGTAAATCCATTCAGTTTTTTTAAAAATAACTATAAATATTACTTTGGTGTCATCATTTAAACTGACTTATTTTAATTTTTATCCTAAATCCTGTAGAGTATTTTGCTCTCCTTAACCTTAGCAGTACATAGGGGGCCCGCCGAAGATCCTGGCCTGGGGGCCCACTTCAGAATGTGGGGGCCATGAATGTGTTATGTTACTGAACCAAGGCCAGCAAGTTGGTCACTAAAAATATACAAGTTGTGAGTCGAGTAGAGTAAGTGTGTCATTTATTACAGAGCTGAGTCCAAGTGGAGTCACTGGAGTGAATTGAGTCCAACTTGAGTCCGAGAACCTTCCAGCTGCCCTGATGCTTTACTTCAGTGTGTGATAAGCCTCTTAGTTCAAGGAGCAGCTGTGGCAGGGAGAGGCTCCTTTGTGCCACAGCTCCTTTCATTGAGAGACCTTAGAGAGAAAGGAGCCAAAACACAACCCATCTTTGTCCAGCCTTCTCCACCTGTCCTCAGCTCTTGTTCTCTCACCCTCTTTGTACTCTCAAAAATTAATTCATTTTATTCTTGTAATTTTTGTATTCTTAAGCTGCCATCCCTTAATTGGGTTTAGCTAGCTTGTTGTCAAGTGGCAACAGAGTGAAGAATTGTTACAAAAGAAGGCGGGATCGATGTTCAGTTCACTCTGTTTCCCAGAATAAATTGGAGAGCGCACCAACCATTCCACAGACCCTTACTCTGCTCCTTTGCAATGCCAGATCAGTTAAAAACAAGATGCATATTATCCATGACCTTTTATTGGATGAGGCTGCCAACCTGGCATACTTTATGGAGACCTGGCTGGGAGAGGCCAGTGCTGTAACTTGGGTACAGGCACTCCCGGACGGGTACTCAGTTAGTGAGCAGGTAAGGAAAAGTGGTGGGGGGGCGAAGTGGCTCTGGTTCATAAAAACAATCTAATCTTGACCAGGAAGCCTATCCGGAACACAGTCCACATCGAGTGTATGTACCTAAGCCTGAGGTCCAGGGATAGCTTAGGGAGTCTGTTAGTATACCGGCCACTCCGTTGTCTAACAGACTTCCTAACCAAGCTAACACAGCTGGTCTCAGAGTTGCCACTGGAGTCGCCCAGACTTTTAGTTCTTGGCGACTTCAACATCCCACTCAAGACCAGCTTGCTAAATCTAACTGGTGCAGCTCAGGAGTTCATGGAATCCATGACAAACATGGGCCTATCCCAATTGGTTGTCGGGCCTACTCACTGTGCAGGTCATACCCTCGATGTGGCCTTTAGTACGGAACAGGAATATCCGTGAGTGGAGGTTATTAAAACCTCCGCATTGTCATGGACAGATCATTTCCTGGTCAATATGGAGCTAAGAGCACTGTCTGCCCCACCGGGGGTGGTGGACCTATTAGAATGGTCTGTCCTCAAAGGCTAATGGAACTAATTGGATTCCAGAAAGACTTGGAGGGTATAATGGTTGGTAACCCCGGTGAATCTGTTGAAGCTTTGGTCAATATTTGGAACACTGACCTCACCAAGGCTATCGACACAATCGTTCCCAAATGTCCTTTCCAGCCTGCGCCTAACCGTAAGCCCTGGTATTCAGAGGAGCTTAGGAAGATGAAGCGGGCTGGACAATGACTAGAGCGCACCTAGCAGAAGACTCTACTCTTATCCGACAAGACTCGTCGTAGGAATTTCCTTGATTCTTATCGAGAGGCGATACGTGCAGCACAGAAGTCTTTCTACTCTGCACATATTGCATCTGCAGAGTCCTGTCCAGAAGAACTGTTTAGGATGATGGAGGAGCTGATGCAGATTCCACCTGCGCAGAACCCCTTATTCAACCCAACAACGGCCTGCTGTGACACATTTAACATCCACTTTGCAGATAAAATCTCTTGGATAAGAGCCGACTTAGGTGCCAGTGTTATGACAGAATCTATAGCCGAGGTGTCCAGCAACTCTGTTGATGAAATTTTATTTGATCAGCTTCAATCTGTGAGTACCGATGACGTGGACTCAAAATGGCCCCATTCCTGTGCTCTTTAGCTCACTCACCCCTACTATTGCAATGTTTATATGTTCCATTTCTTGGTTTACTATGTCTAGCTTCCCCTGATTCATACTTCTCACAATCCATGCCCCTACAACATGTGTTGTGTAGCTTAAGACATTCCTTTCGCCTCTAAGCACATCAACACCCAGACATCCTTTTGGCTTGAGTCCAGTTGCATCCTTAGCCACAGCACTAATCAGTGTTGCCCTCTGCTCAATCCTCAGTAGCTTGTTAAGTTCCATCTGACCTGGGAGTGTCATCTTCTGGCACTATCTCTTGTTTCATTTTGGACTGTGCCATCGTAGGGATTCCTGGTGAACAATATTCAAAAGGAAGTTTACTGTGCCTATTTCTGTGCTTCTTCTGTACTAAACTACCTATCTCATAATCCCCATCCAATGTGGTTATCATATTGGGAATACTGAGCTAGTTTCTCCCTTATGTCCAAATTTATTTTAATGTATTTGGGATAATGTTTCTCTGTTCTTCAGTGGACAAGGCTCTCAAAATAGGCTAGACAGAAAATAAAGCAACCAATAAAATAAACTAATAATGAATCAATAAAACAGTTATCAGGAGGTGCAATAAAATAATATCACAATAAAAATCAGCATCACTGGTAAAATCTAGCATTTAGCAGACCAATAAAAACCAAACTGAAAAGCCAGAGCCAAAAAGAAAATGAAAATGGTGCCTGGTGAGACTCTATGAAGAAGATTCCATAAGTGGGGTTCTGCAACTGAAAAAGCCCTGTGTCTCATCCTTATCCGTTTACTTCACTTAATGGGATAGAGGGCTTCAGAGGGCATAGCTAGGTATGCTCACCAGGGGATAAGGCAATCACTGGTTGTAAGCCTTCATCCTAAATAAAGCCTTATTTTCTATACAGAAAGTAAGAAATAAGAAAATAGAAAATAAGGCTTTCATGTTACTTTCCACTTCAGTAAGTATATATGAAATCTCTACAGTTCAAACATAAACTATAACTTTACTATGTAAACAATCATGTTCAAAAGTTGGGTGATGTATGTGAAGGAAGGAGAATATCTATGTGCAAATGAAGGTAGCTAATTCAGCTCTCAGACAGATCACTGTAATTCAAAGGTTTTACCCATTGTATTAACATAACACCATAAATAAAAAATAACTGCACAGCAGAGGCAAGGCAGGCACCATTCATTAGAAATAACTGCAGGCACAGACAAGTCCCATTCTTTAAATGAATTGCAGAGTTCTCAAATGCAATGTATTACCTGTGGGAGCATGCTCAAAACTTTAATTTATTAGAAGTGTTAAGGACCAAGGAATGTTTCAATACTTTGTAAATTATGTCTGATTTCAGATGAAACACACATAAATAAACATGATTGTGTGGTCACCAAAACATCTTACTTACAGTTAAGCTACCTTTTAGAGGTCTGCATACATTTATTACTAAATCAATGTAAGACAATTTAGCCCCTAATGTTATATTGACAACATGGGAGACACTGTAATACAACTCCTTCATACACTGGAAGAAATATGGGCTCTGGCTCTCCTATATCAGCTGGGACAATATTAGCCTGTGGAAATACTCACTGAAGGATTATCAAACTTATAGTCCAAACAAGTAAAGTTTCCAAGCTCTAATCTTGATATGCAGCATTGTGGGAAGGAGTCTTGTTAGAGACGTCCTATTTATCCACTGTAGAGTACAGAGGGGTGCTCTACAGAGGATGGCATATCACATATTGGAGGATGAGAACTCCTTGCTTACAGGCAGCCTCCCAGCCTCAAACAAGGACTCATCTACAACAGGACACAAATGACAGCGACAAGAACACATTACAAACTCAGGTGCCAACTCTGTCTCCACATCTACCATGGCAGCAATATTATAGGTCCTAATAGCCTCACTCACGCAACACGAAAAGTATTTGTTTTATTTATTTATATTTATTCATTTTATTTATATTTTGCTTCTCTCCCAGAGTGAGACCAAAAAAAGTATTTGCTCATCCTCCAATGAGACCTATGCCATCTTCCAACAGCAATACCCTTCTGCACTCTACATCAGACAAATAGGACAGTTTATATGCAAGAAGGCAAATGGACTCAAATCTTATATGAGAAATGGCAATATCCCCAATGCAGAGGCAGACAACCTTAATCTTCCTGGATATACAACCATTGACCTTCATGTAGCCATTCTGGAATTTAAAAAAAAAAATTGGGACAAAAAACAGATGCATTGGAATATAGTCACAAATTCCAATCCATCAGCAGAGGTATGAACAGAAATGATCCTTTCTTGTCGCACTACATATTTTAATATATGTCACAACTGAACATGTAATAAAAGAATCCTCATCTGAAAAGTTTTTCTTTAAGGCAACTGGCTTTCAAGTAAGCAGAATGTATTTGCTTTGACACCTCTTGAGTAAAAGGGCAGCTGCCTGACAGACCTGTATCAGCTTATAAAATTCTATGAAAGGTTTATGGCCAGTTTCACAATTTGCATCTTCCAGTACCCCAATACACTCTGATCCCATCCCCATAACCACATAATTGCTTTAAACACCTGTTGGTTTAACATTATACTCCATTAGTACATCTGAGGAAGTGAGCTGAAGTCCATGAAATCTCATGCTAAAATAGATCAGTTAATCTTAAAGGTGCTGCCAGATTGCTTCCCCAACCTTTCCTTTTGATGCTGAAACAGGTGAACACAATTATCTATTTGAAAACAAGCAAGAAAGCTTTCAAGAGCATGAGAGAAAAAGAAGCACACAGCAACACTTACAAAACATGAAGTGGAATAAAAGAATGGTACATACTTTGCCCATCATACCACCACCGTGGTATTCTGGAGGTAGCTGTAGCCGTAGGAAAGCTTTGTGGTTGGCAACTGCAGCCTACTCCAAATTGTAATGGAACATTATGGAAAAAATGGAGATCACAGAAGTAGGCATATTTCAAAGAAAAGACATACAGAACAGAAAAAAATATTAAAGGAAGGTAACAGTGAAATATGAGTAAACACATGAAACAAGAATATATTGGCAATAAAAATGTTTATAGAACTTGTAATGAAACAGCAGAGACACTCATTAGGAACTCAAAAGATGAAGTTTGCTGTTATGAGATCAGTATGCTCACACATTTATTGCTTAGGAACCCTAAAGTATAGCTAAATATCCAAACGAACTAATATCATAATAATTTTAAAATTACAGCGTGAGAGTAGCCCATTACTATGAATAAACATCAGCCTATCATCTAGCACAAAATATATAACTGTTACCAAAAATTCACAATTGGAATAAAAGTAATAGCCAAAGATGTGAACAGAAATTATTGTGCCTTGTGGCACTAGGATGAGTACAGATCCAGAGAAACAAGTAGCTAGTTTATACAAAAGAGGCCTCCGGGGTTGCTTTTTTAACAAAAAATCATCTTCTTGCTTGTATGACAAACAAATCTTTGGTGCCTCAAAATGAGCTCTGTGGAACCAGGCCTTTTCCCCAGCTTCATAAATTATATTCTATGCTTTAAAAACATAATAGAGGTTGCTAAGATATCTATTATCTGTGTCTATATCCTTATCTATATACAGCACATTCATTGTAAATAGAATGATAATACATACAGAATGTCACTAAGCAAGGGGATCTGGTAGCACCTTTGAAACTGAGAGAAATAAATTGTAACATGCTTTCTCCGTGCATCTGAGGAAGTAGACTAAGTCTACAAAAGCTTATGCTACATTTTTTTTTCTCTCAGTCTCAAAGGTGCTACCCTGCTTACTGATATTCCAGACTAACACGGCTATGTCTTCGAATTCTATATACAGAATGATAAGTGTTACATATACCTTATTGTAAGGTCATATTTAAAATACTTCAGTTCACTAAAATTGCTTAGTTCTGCCTGGAAGAAAAGGCCATTAAAGTTAAACAGTTAATTCACCCTGCAGAATTACCTCAGAGGGCTACTTTATGTTTATACACTTGAGTTGAAGTCCAAGAGTTTACATAAATGGCAACAAATATGCAGCAGTAAAGATTCACAGGATATTACAAACTAAACAGGGCATTTGTCAAGATTTTATACCTTCAAAAGTCATGGGAGAACCTGAACTGGTACTATGGAAAAACAAAGGTAAGTACATGAAGAGGTCTATACACAGGGATTCCAAATAACTCCATTTATATGGACCTCAATGTGTGGAGTCCTCCATATTCTAAAGAGTGTTACACCACATTTATAAAATTTATTTTGATAACTGTTTTAATTTCATGTTGTTGTGATTTACTGTCACGCAACAAAAAATACCACTATTAGTAGTAGTACTACTAGTACTGTCACCATCATCACAAACTTTCAGAGATTATTACACTGTGCATAACATAAGATTCTCATGTTTGACACTTTTACATTTTCTGACCAAGTTTTATGTTTTGCAAAATGTTAGAATGGCTACTTCTGTTCTTCAAAGGATGTCCTTAACAGAAAGAGATCCTTAACAGTTACTTTATGGCATACAGTCATGTTTCTTTAATTGCCAAACCAGAAAGTACAGCCTCAGTGTATTCAGAGGTGGTTTGCCATTGCCTTCCACTGAAAATTTAGCCTACAGCACCCGATATTCCTTGACAGTCTCCCATCCAAGTACCAACCAGGGCTGAATCTCCTTAGCTTTCAAGATCAAACAGAATCTGGCACCTTCAGGGTATTTTGGTCTCAACAGTCACAATAAAAACAGTCAGTCCTGTGTATCAGATATCTAAACCAATTGTTACACACAGGATAGCACTCCTGCTATCCAAGGTGGCTGAAACTGGCAATCACTGGGACTACCAAAAGACTTATTATAGAGCTAGTGATGGATTTCAACTAAACACAACAATACTATTTCATAAAAGTTACTTCATGTGGGACAGCTGTTGTGGAAGAAAGGCAACACATTCTAGTTAGTGGAAATGTATGAAAAGAGCAATAGCGAGAAGCAGGATCTTTATGCACCCCTCAGAAAATTTATAACTTGCATTTTATATATATGGTATAATGTGTATAACCTATTAAAAAAATTAATCAGTTCCATATTAAAATTTGAACTAGACTAATATTGTCAGTACCATACAAAGTATTACAATATACACTATTATTACACACATCTTTCCATCAGAAATTAGATCAACTTACAATACAGGTGACATATTCTGGCCCTAAAATTTCTAGTGTTTTGTTTTTAATTATTGGAAACAAGCCACTGCTTTTTTCACATTTATTCTTGCTTCGAAAGAACTATGGTTCTCGGGTTTGAGAAGTTGAGTCCAGTGTAATGGACACTTGGAAGAAATCTGAAAGTTGTGTGGCATATTAGGAGCCTTGTTTTGCTTAATCTAAATAAATCTAAAACAATAAAAGATAATACCATCTCGGGAGAACTAAATACATAAATGTTGTGTGTCCATCTCTGCCTGAATCCTAGAGGTCGTTTACACGGGCAAATATTCCTCTAAATATACCACTAAGATAGCTCATAGTTCACACAGATCGCAGCACAGCATCGCCTCATTCAGAAGGGGGGAAGGTAAAACACCCAAATATAGAGTGGCAAGGGATGTCGCTACTTTTGCAGGTATATTTGCAATGTAGTGCTTTACTGGCAGTGTAAACTACCATTCCATTAAGGGCTGCAGCAGATCTGCATTGTGATTGGTTGCTCTGATGCAATGGGCGGGCTTAAAAGAGGGGTACTGAGTTCAGTAGCGTTCAGGAAACTTTGAAAAATTATCTCTGCTATTTTGCAAGTCTGCCAAGAAAAAGGATTCCCAAGACCTTTCAGTCATAAAGTTCCTATCTGTCAGCTCTGCTTGGGGGAGGGAAAGAGAGCGAGTGAGAGAGAAAGAGCGAGGGAGAGAGAGGGGGGAGGGAGGGGGACCAGGGATGGAGAGTCAAAAATCCTCTGCTATTTTGCAAGTCTGTGAACCCTGAGTAAACAAATCGTGCTGAAAAAAACTTGTGATAGGTTCACCTTAGGATCCTCAGCATGGCAGCAATGCCTTTCAGCAGAGAAATTGCTGACCCTCTGCTTCGGGCAGTGACTGAGATCATTTACAGGCAGATTTAGAGAGAGACAGAGACAGAGCCACTTCTTTGATCTTCCCCCCTGCTATTTTGGCAGTCTGTGAGTCTTTTTCTTTAGCTCGAAAATGCAGGGCTTCAAAGGAAGGTCTATGCCCTTCCCCATAAAGCCTGCCTCTGCTTGGGAGGCCATGCCCCCCACACTTTTTCAAGTCTGAACAAAAAAGCAGCATAATTAGAAAAAAAAAACTGACTGGCACAGATGCGGAAAAGAATTAAAGCGCAAGTTGCCGCAATAAATCTGCCGTGTAAACTAGCCCCTAGAGCTGTGAAAGCTAGACATCTGAAATTTGGCAGGGACAGTAAAAGGACCCTGGAGTACTGCACAAAGTTATTTTGTTTTTAAAACTGTTGATTAAAAACTGTGTATTCTGTGTAGTATAGCCATGCAATATTGCTTAATTCTAAATAAACTGTGTGATTTCTATAGTATCACATGTTAATATAATCTTATGTGAAGAACATGAACATGTTTCCAAACTCCAGATTAAATGCATGTGTGCTCCACGGATCATTAAGGCAGTTGTGACTGGGCTGCTGACCTGAAGGATGCACGATATTTTTAGTTAATCAGACTTCAGACAAAAAGACGTATCTGTCTGTTTATGTATAGCCAAGTGGACATCAGCAGAAAATTTTAAAAATCAGACAGTTCATTTCACCACAATATTTCTGCTAGCCCCAAACAAGACAAAAGAACTGACAAAAGACAAATCTATTCTGTCTTGCTGCAATAAGCCCAGTTGTCACTCCACAACATTCTCTGGGTTTTTATTTTGTTTTTCTACTTTAAAGCTTTCCATAAAATATCTATATGTAGTCCCAACAGCCATTAACACACACACATTTGCTTCAAACTGTAGTTCAACAATAAAAGTTTAGATAGTCATGAGAAATTAGGAAATCTAACATGATCTACCATAAAAATATATTAGACATACATTTTATATATTAAGATGACCCCTTAAAACTTCACAAGGTTGGATATTTGTAATTTATTTTGCAGATAAATGCTCTGACAGGCCCAGCAGAGTTGGCCATACATTGAAATTGGCAGCCAGAGTTCAACCCTCCAAGGAGCTTCAGCAACAGAAAGGGTCATAGGAAACTGTGACCTTTAATTACATGCAAGACCAGTTCTGTTTTGAGAACTGAACTGCAGGATGTAAGAAGCAGCTCATAACCTCATGATGTAAGACTCCCAGTGGAGCAGTAAATTAGCAATACAGAATTTTAATTATTTGCTTTGTGGGAGTCAAGGAGGATAATATCTCATCTTAATCTTATCACACAACATTTCATTGCTGCCACAACATAAGGGGGGGTTAAAAACAGCAAAGTCTTTACCCTTGTGTAATGGGTCAGAACCATACCATTCTGCACACCTACCAAACTACCAAACCCTTTTCATATTTAGGTTAGCGAGGCTCAAAGGCCATGTCCCCACCAATATATTAATGATTCCATTGCTTACTCGACTACTGTTCTCAGCTTTATACTCTGCTTCCTCCTTCCTTTCAAAAAAATTACTCTTCTGTCTTATACATTCTTTATGGGGGGGAGCCATAAAATTGTTATCTACACAGCAGATCAGAAAAACTTGCCTTCTTCCTTTTTATCAATTATTTTCTTCTTTCTGTGTTCTTTCCCTGGTAGTACTCGTAGGTGCATAAAAAAAAAGAGCGAATTTGCAAACAACACTAGAGAATATCTAGTAGCTAAAAGTTATCCTAGCTAGACTCAAACCAATTTATAGATCTCCCATATTTTAGACTATTCAGATGCTTATTAAATATTGTGCTGGTTTTAATTGCTTTTATTAGCTGCTTTGAGGGCTTTTTAAAGTGGAAATATGAGGGGCAAGAAAGAAGGAAGAATTGAAGGTCAGATCAACTGCTGTTTGCACAACACTGTATCAGCTGGTGTTTGCACAACACTGAGGACACAAGTTTGTAAACATCCTCACATTGTCATACAGAAAATGGATCTATGCAGCATTATGCATTTAATAATTACATTCTCCTGAAGGCATGTGCGAGACTGAATAGGGTAGAGGACAACTATGTCACTTGGCCCAGACAAAAATCACCCATGAAGTAACTGCACTGTATCAAGCACCAGAGCAAACTGGGCTGGCTGAGTCCTTGGAAACATTACCTGACCTCTGTTAAGAAAGAGGGAAATGATTTAACTGAGCTCCTTTCTCTATGTCTCTTCCCCCTCCCTTCCCCTCTCCAGCCAATTCTCAACACAGGCACACAGGCACCATGGTGTGCATGGACCAGAATGTTTTGACATGCTTGCTTCCACTCTTGGGTTGTTCTTCTCCCCAGTGCTCCAGCCCTATGACTCAAGCATCCCCCACTACTCAAGCCTGGAGTAACCTGCTGGCAGGAGACACAGAATGGAGAGTGCCATCTGGAAATGCATGAGGGAACATGTACTGACTTCTCCGTATGTGAAAATGCCAGTGTGAGAGTGACCTAGGAAGAAAGGGAAGGTTGCTCCAGTGAGTGCCATACCACTAATTTTTTGTCTATAACACTTTAAAAATAATAATCTATCTTTCCCCCAGGTAACATTAGGACAATGCACATGAATGATTGTGATTGTTCCATCTTATTATCATGATAGGATATAAAGCAGTGACTGGCTCAAAATTTTCAACTATGTTTCCTAGCCCCACAGTCCAAATGTGATACTTCAGAAGCTACAAGATACTGTCTCTCTTTCACTTCATATCAAAGAAAAAAAGCAGCACATAATGGGGGATAAAATTCACAGCATCACAGAGACTGGAGAAGATGTAAGCACTCTATAGTCCCTAATATAAAGACAGGAGCTCCACTAACCACACTGGATGTGCATAAAACACAGCAATCTGTGGTGGATGTCAATGTAATTCTTGTAGTTAGCAGGAAAAGCTTCTGGATGAATGGATGGATGGAAGGATTTTCAATTTCAAACAGTTCCAATGAGGAGGAAAAATGGGAGGTGTCTTTAAAAAACCATGATGGATGACTAAAGACCTTTCAACTGAGCTAAGATTTAAAAGGGACATGTACAAGAAATGGAAAACGGGAGAAATCACCAAAGAGGAATTCAAACAAATATAGCCAACACATGGAGGAAGAAAGTCAGAAAAGCTAAAGTGCACAATGAGCTCAGGCTTGCTAGAGAGGTTAAAAACCATTTTTAAAAGGGGTTTGGGGTTATGCCCATGGCAAAAGGAAGAACAAGGAAATGGCAGCACCACTGCATGAAGAAGATGGCAAAATGCTAACAGGGGACAGAGAAGAGGCAGAACTACTCAACACCTTCTTTGCCTTGGTCTTCTCACAAAAAGAGAACAGGGCTCAATGTGGGGAAAATGGAGCAGATGAGGCAGTAAGGGAAAATGTAGTATGTGGGGAAATAATCATTGTAATGTAAAAGCAATCTTGTGTACCTCATTCACATCCTTAGATAAGTCTAGGTTTTTTCCCTGCATCCTTTGTTCTCCCAAAATTCCCTTTCTCTTATTTCACTGGGCACTTCCAGCCAACTGGAGTGCTGGGTCATTCAACACATGACCTAATTTAAATTTTATTGCTCTGTGTAAGTTCTTTTTTAAGTTAGAGTCTCCATGAGGCTGTAGCCATCTTACGCCATCTTAAGACATCTTAAGCCATCTTTCCTGCAACCATGCCATGATGTTTACCATGCAGCCTATTAGGCTGGGTGAGTTTTCCTACCCTAAATACTCTTAGTCAGTTAGGAACCTCTTTTTAAAGTTAGTTTTAGTATGTAGATTGAGATTGATATACCTTCAGTAAATTTTGATTTGCATTTTAAACTGACTCCTTTGTTTTGTAATGAGTCTAATTTAACTAAGTAATCTCAGACCTCTGAACACACCTTTTAAGTGTTAATTGAGCTTTAGTCTGCATTCCTAAGTTGCACTCTGCATGAAGTTAAAAGTAAATGAATGATTTTTTAAACTCTTTTTAAAAGAAGATAATTTTTGTTGTGTTTTAAAAGGACTAGATCCTGGAATGTTTAATACAATTTTATTTTTTAGACTCATTACTCCTACAGAAATGCAGCACAGAATAGGTAAAGAAGCAGTAAAGGAATACCTAGCTACTCTAAATGAATTCAAGTCTCCAGGGTCAGGTGAACTACACCCAAGGGCAATAAAAGAACTGACAGAAGTAATCTCAGAACCACTGGAAATAATGAGAATTCCTGGAGAACAAGAGACTCCCAGCAGACTGGAGAAGGGTGAATGTTGTCTCCATCTTCAAAAAGGGGAAAAAATAGAACCCACATAATTACCACCCAATCAACCTGACATCAATACCAAGGAAGATTCTAGAGCAGATCATTAAACAGACCATCTATAAACAAAGGGATGTTGTGATTACTAGAAGTCAACATGTTTCTAAAAAGTGAGTCATGCCAGAATAGATACAGATATAGATATAGATATAGACAGATAGAGAGGGGGGGGGGAGAGAGAGTTACAAGCTTGGTAGATAAACGGAATGCAGAGGGTGTAGCGTATATTGATTTCACTAAGGCCTTTAATAAAGTTCCCCATGATATTCTGGCAAACAAGCTGGTAAAATGTGGGGTAGACAATGCTACTTTTAGGTGGCTTTGTAACTGATTAATGGGCCAAAACCAAAGGGTACTCACCAATGGCTCCTCTTCACTCTGGAGAGAAGTGACTAGTGGAGTGCCACAGGGTCCTGAGCTGAGTGCTATTCAACAGCTTTATAAACGACTTGGATGATGAAACAGCAGGCATGCTTATCAAATTTGCAGAGGACAAATTTGGCAAATTAGGAGGGGTAGATAAGACCTCAGAGGACAGGATCAGAATTCAAAATAATCTTAACATATTAGAGAGCTGGGCCAAAGCTAGCAAAATTAATTTCAACAAAGAAAGATGTAAGGTACAATCCTTAGGAAGAAAAAAAAATGAAATGTACAGATATAAGATGGGTGACACCTGGCTTGACGACAGTACGTGTGAAAGGGATCTAGGAGTCTTAGTAAACCACAAGCTGAACATGAGTCAGCAATGCAATGCAACAGCTAACGAAGCCAATGTGATTCTAGGCTGCATCAATAGGAGTATAGCGTCAAGATCGAGGGAAGTAATAGTACCACTCTATTCTGCTTTAGTCAGATCTCACCTAGAATACTGTGTACAGTTCTGGACACCAGGATAAGGACAAGCTGGAATATGTCCAGAGGAAGGCTATCAAAATGGTGAAAGGTCTGAAAACTATGCCTTATGAGGAACAGCTTGGGGATCTGTGTATGTTTAGTCTGGAGAACAGCAGGTTAAGAGGTGATATGATAACCATGTTTAAATACAGTACAGTTGCCCCTCCACATTCGCGAACTCAGCATTCGCGGTTTTAATTATTTGCGGTTTTGGGAGGGCCCCCCCGGCCCCCCCAAAACCGCGAAAAGGGGCCTCCGGAGGCCCCTTGAAAGCCCTGGGAAGGAGTGGGGAGGGCCGGGGAGGTGTTCACGGGGCCTTTGGAGACCCTCCAGAGGCCCCGTGAAGGCCTGGGGAGGGTGGGGGAAGGCCGCGGAGGCCTTCACGGAGCCTTCGAAGGCTCCGTGAAGGCCCCGGGGAGGGAGGGTGGAGGGTGGGGGGAGGCCTTCACGGAGCCTTGGAGCTCCGTGAAGGCCTGGGAAGGGTGGGGGGAGTCCGCGGGGGCCTTCACTGAGCCTTGGAAGGCTCCGTGAAGGCCCCGAGGAGGGAGGGTGGAGGGTGGGGGGAGGCCTTCACGGAGCCTTGGAAGGCTCCATGAAGGCCCTGGGGAGGGAGGGTGGAGGCTGGGGGGAGGCCTTCACGGAGCCTTGGAAGGCTTTGTGAAGGCCTGGGGAGGGTGGGGGGAGGCCGCGCGGGCCTTCACGGAGCCATGAAGGCCCTGGGGAGGGAGGGGGGAGGGTGGGGGGAGGCCTTCACGGAGCCTTGGAAGGCTCCGTGAAGGCCTGGGGAGGGAGGGGGGAGGGTTGCAGAGGCCTTCACGGAGCCTTGGAAGGCTCCGTAAAGGCCTGGGGAGGGTGGGGGGAGCACAATCAATATTCGCGGTTTTTTGACATTGGGGGGGTCCGTGGAACCTAACCCCCGCGAATGTCAAGGGACAACTGTATTTGAAAGGATGTCATATAAAAGAAAGAACAAGCTTGTTTTCTGCTGCTGCAGAGACCAGGACACACCACAATGGATTCAAACTACAGGAAAAGAGATTCCACTTAAACATTAGGAAGAACTTCCTGATGGTAAGAGGTGACAAGAGGCTGGATGGCCATCTATTGGAAGTGCTCTGATTGCATATTTTTGCATGGCAGGGGGTTGGACTGGATGGCCATTGTGCTCTCTTCAAACTCTGATTCTATGTTAAAGGAAGAAAAGCTGCCAACAACAAAGAGTAACAGCATGTGCCTCTTTCAAAGTAGCACTAGATTTCATCGTATACTAGGATGCAATTAGAGTCATGAACAATTGAGAGAAAGGGTTGTTATAAGGACCTGGTGCCATTTACCTGTATGATGCATTTGCTATACAACTGATAACAGGGGGGGGGCTTCCCTTTGTGACTGAAAAACCCTGCAACTCTTCCAGATTTTGATGAGCCCACGAGTAAGATGGTCTTAGGGGATGTCTTCCTTGCTGCTATTGTTATTGCCCACATGCTCCTTTCTTCCTATAGTCCAGGAGTGAGCAAAGTGTACCACCAAAGGCCATCTTTGCAGGCTTCCAAAGTCTCACTCCCCATTTTTTTCTCTTAAGATGGCCAATACAGCTCCTCCAAGTTTCTGGAGGGCACTACTGGCTATTTTGCAACCCTTTTAACTTTTGTGGGCCCTTCCTCACTTTAAAAAAAAAGCCCTGTACAGGCCCTTTTTTTGAACATGTACAGACCCTTTTCAAAAGAGAAAGTGCTCTAGTACTATCCCATACCACTTCCCAGAGAAAACAGAGTACACTGAGATTACAGCTCCTCCTTGTTCCTCTCACTGTTTGCTCTGGTAGAAGGGGCAGGACACGGGGACAGAAATAGAAAGAAGCAGCAGCAGCAAACCTAGGAGGTTCCAGAAATTGGCTATGGGCATCCTACATAGGATTAGGTTTGGGCCTGGACACAGGCCCAGCAATGCCAATCCACTGTTGGTTCTGGGGGAACAGAAAGTAAGAAGACATTAGACAAGTTATCCATTGACATTTGCATAAGAGGAGTCAAAATTTGATCCTATTCACAGTTTTGACTAGTTGTATTACATTTTTGGGACAGTAATGACTTCCTGCATCATAGATATGCCTGCACATTATTGCTGGAATGGGGGGAATGTTGTTTGTAAAAAGTTACTTGTTTGGACAATGATACCCAGAATCCCCCAGCCAAGCAAGACCAGTTTTGCTATGGCAGTGAGAAGGCCTTAGCATTACCTCCATCTCATCCAGATAACTTGATATCACAAAGCTGGGGATTAAGTAAAAGGAGAGAATGATGTGAGTGCAACCTGTGGGCAGCTATACAATGTGATACATGTGCACATGTGTATGTGATGTGTGTGGATGTGCAATGTGCTCATGTAGATATGCCACACCCAACTGCACACCCAACACCGTACACAGCCCTCAACCCAAGGGAAGTTGTTCAATCCTTTTCTGCTTTGGTAACCGAGGTATTTACAGAAACATAACATTTCTAATAGTAAAAATAACACCCACTCCTTCATGCATTCCCCTCACCAAAAGAAAGAACTGCTCTGCTATTATATATGACACATTTTCTTTATCCCACATGTGCTGCCACTATACAACATACTTTTTATAATCCAATCCATCTTCAAGAGTCAAAGTAGGTAACAATAGCTTAAAGACCAACAATAAAGTATAATCTGCATGATTCATTTACTGTTTATTGGGAAGCTGAGTGCTGAATCATCACCTCTGTCAAATTTCCAGCATTAGGCTTAAAGACACTGTGGTGTTAAGTCACCCGTGTGCTTTGCACTGAATAACCAACAGACATTTCCATTTGTTTTTGTGCAGGGTGGAATAGAATCAGATTTCTGTCCTGCAGTGTATCCAAACTGAATCTAAAGCCCTGTACGCAAGTTAGTAGAAGAAATGCTGGCAGAGTTTATGGGGACCTGGCTCAGAAATTAGCTTCAGGCACTTGGAAATTAAACTCTTTAATTAAGGGGAACATGACAAGAGTTTCATAAAATAATTTCTCATGCAGATATTAACAGAAATACTCTCTCATAATGCTAAATTTGCTCTTTTCTTAACGCTCTATACTGCAGATTGGATGGAGATGCCAATGTCTCCGCTGATTTAAGTAATTCAGATTTGCTCAAAACATGAATGCTTGTTTGGAGAGAGAAAATTAAATGTGAAAGTAAGAAAACCATGGACAGCTTGCCTGTTACTACCGTAGTTGGTATCACTTCAGTTCCACAGAGATAAAGAATATTCTGGCAATATTTTTACTAGTAGATTTTATGTAAATATACAACAACAATGACAGGTTCCATATCATGAAAGAGATAGGTGCAATTCTGCTGAAGGAAAATATAATCTGTTTGGTGAGTAGAGCACCCGCTGTAGTAGTTCTCAAGAGACTTTTCACCAGAATTTCCATCTTAAAAGAAAACTAAGAAATCACAATGTCAAGAGCCAGCCCTTAATTTGGCACTGTTGGGCCCATAAATATATAGCCTCAGTGGAATTGTGAATTAAAACATGCAGCTGTGTCTGTGTGATTGCACTTTAGAAGAACTGTTCCGTGTATCTTTGTGTGTGTGAAAAATACAGCATACCAATGATATTTGGAAAATACAGAATAAGAGATACATACTCAGAAAAGCAAAGTTATCCAGAGGACATCTTCCACATACTACCAAATCCTTCTACCAAGAGATGCCAAGGACTGTACTCACATGTTAACTGTGAGTGGGAACCGATGGTGGTCATCCACTGGCAGAATCCACTGGATACAGCCCCCTCCCCATGTACCTCTACACCAGGAGCCCTGGTGGTGCAGTGGTTAAATGCCAGTACTGCAAGCCACAAGGTTAAGAGTTTATTCCCAGAGGGCTCCAAGGTTAACTTAGCCTTCCATCCTTCCGTAGGTCAGTAAAATGAGTACCCAGCTTGTTGGGGGCAATTAGCTAACAAACTGTAAAACCCTTAGGTAGTGCTTTGGCACTGGTAAGCGGTATTATATAAATATAAATGCCATTGCTATTTCGGGGGACTAGAAACCCCTTTTGAGCTGGCTTGGGGAGAGTTGCAGAAGACTGCTACTACAATGTTGGATTTACCCCTATATGCTATGCCACTTAGCTGTAGTCCACTTCCTGGCCGTATTATATATACAGTATAGCAGAAATGAACACTCAAAGGGATCCATGTTGAATAACTTTATTTTATCACTTGTGTTTGGCCTCCGGCAATGAAATTTAAATCCTCCAGCCTGCTTACATCTGAAAAAAAGCTCTTTTTTTTTCTTATTTGGAAAGCACAGTAGTTACAGAAAATTGCCTGAATAAATGGGGGCTGAATATTTTAAGGAAAAATCAAATAGTGTACTACAAAACATGCCTAGTGCAAGTTATTTTGATGATTCACACTTGACAACAAGGTAGTAATTCCTGTGTACAGGACTGTAGCAAACTGCATGTTTTTCTTATCTTTGCATCATATATGAGGCGGGCGTCTGACAAAGGGTCTGACAAAGAGCGTCAAAGGGCAGGATGGGCTCTCTAGCCTTATGGCAACCATCCTAGGAGAAGGAAAACTCTAATCCCAAACCCGGGCAGATGGTGCTCGTCCAATCCTGTAAGGTCAACCATCTAAGAGAAGGAAATGCTAATCAAACCTACAACCCAAGGACCTTGCTGCTACCATCCATGCTTGCAAGGCCACAGCAGATGAACCTTTGGTTTAAAGGGTGAGGCCAGTTCTGTGCACGCTGCGCTCCACCAGAAAAATCCACTGCACAGGCTCAAAGGACAAATGATCACCAACAATGGTTGCCCTGGCTTCACATTGGGAGGCATGGAGACACACTATCCACAATGCTGCAGCCTTATTTGAGAACTCACCCCGAACAAGTCTTGAAGAGAAATGACAACGCAGAAAGAATCACAACCCGGAAACATCACCCAAGGAGACCTTCTGCTGTGCTTTCTGCAACTGGACTTGTTTATCTTGGATTGGCCTTTTTAGTCATCAGCGCGCTTGCAGAAAGCGCGGGATGAGTCCTTCCTGAATCTTTGTTTGCAAAGAAAAGCCGGGGGGGGCATCATATATTTTCTGCTTCTGCTCCCAAGAGAAGGATAATAAGGTAGAACACAGAAGCTTAGCCTTCTGACCAATAGAAATTATGCTCAACCCCTTTTATCCATACTTTTAAACTTCACCAGGCACCACCCAAGCCTGTTTATACTACCTTATGGGCTACAAAGTTGCCTTTTAAAAAATGAAAATGTAACTCAAAACATGAATACTGTTCACTACAGTGGACCTGAACAATACTACAGAATTTTATACAGTGGACCCTTGGTATCCACTAGGTTTTGGTTCCAGGATCCCCCGTGGATATAAAAATCCATGGACGCTCAAGTCCCATTATATACAATGGTGCAGTAAAGTGATGTTCCTTATATAAAATGGGAAAAATCAAGGTTTGCTTTTTGGATTTTTTTATATACTTTTCAGCTGTGGGTGGTTGAATCTGTGGATGCAAAATCTGTGGATACGGAGGGTTGAATGTACATGTTTTATTATGTGAACTGTATGGAAGCCAGTATAGAAGAGAAAACTGTGGTTCTCTTCCAGTTCAGAAGTTATAGCAATCAAATGAGATACTACAGCTGTTTTTACTCAATGCTCCTTGAAGCTTCTCCCTTGAATAGAAATGTAAAGCTTCATTCTTGAAGGACAGGCTCTGTGTGGATTTTCTTTAATGTTACATGTACACAAGTGTGCATACAAATTATTTTGGAAACTCCATATTTCAAAAAGGAAGTATTAAAATGGATCTTTGGTAAAATATGACAATTCAAATGCCTTCTTATAATATTATTCACAATTGTCCCATTTTATTTTGACATTCTATATTGAAAGTTCAGGGCAAATTACAAAAAAACTAGTATGGTGTGATAAAAGTTTTTAATTTAGTCTGATGTCTGTTTCTTGGGCTTTTCAGATTCAGATTCAGGTGTATGTGTGTGTGAAAAATAACTGCTACAGATAATATAATGTGCAATAAATACCTGTAGTAATTTTAATTATTTGCTTTTAGAAGCCTAACATGCCTTTCTGTGGGGGAAATAATCTCATTCTCTCACTCTCTTTCACTCTTTGGGTGGTACTTCCATTGGCTGGTATGTGACTTTAAGATATTTTCAAAGTTGCTACCAAATTAAACTCACATCTGAAGTACAACTCATCAACAGCAGGATATTCTCAATAAAGAGGAATTCAGCATGATTTTCCTGGAATTTTAGAGGTGCTGAAGGGAACTAGAGCAGCCCATGAAGTTCAAGCCCATGCTCAATGTAGTATAGTATTTTAGGAACTAGGGGCTGGTCTATATGAGGGAATAAAATGTGGATTGGTGCACAGTAACACCAATTCACAGCAGTTTTCATTTGTCTCCACGTTTTTTGGCAAGAACACTGGTGTGCAAAACTTCGTATTTCCTGTTCACATTAAGGCATGCCAGCAAATCAAGATGGCAGGCACGAGTGAATTACTTGCAGTTTTATTCTGCCCAACTTCCCCCTGCCAAACAGTATTAAAAAAAACTAAATCCAAGGTGTAGAAGAGCGATCTTTAGCTTAAAAGAAAGGAAGGAAGGAAGGACGGAAGAATGTTTCATCATTTCAGTGCATGATTGCTACTGAGAAAGTCCAACATGGCAGTTCCAGGCACTGCCTTGTTAGCAAGCTTTGCCCCCTGAGCACATCCAACCAATCAGCTATCTGATTCGGGAATGCACTGCAATGTGATCTGGTTGTCCTAGTAAGCAGGAATGCACATTTCTCCTGCAGTTTTTTAAAAACTCGGGAAAAGCTATGACGGCTTTTCCTGCATAGTCTTCCCAAATTTTGGTCCCCCTCCCTCCAAAATCAATGGACCACTGTGAGATCCCATTTGGACACATGGGATTCTCCCCAGATTCTAAGAGGATTTATTTCAACATCTGAACTAGCCCTAGGTTTCTTTCAATAAAAAATAGACTACAATTCATTGGCAATACAGGCCTATTTAAATGGACTGATCTCAAAACTGCATGCACAGCTATAGCCATAATTTGCAGCATTACAAATTATGGGATAGCATCCTTGGCTCATGCACACTTGAAATTATGTGGTTCTTCTGCACCAATTTTCTTTAAGAAGAATGTTCCATAGTATTCTCCACTTTTGTTTTAAAACAGAATCTTAAATACTTACTGTGTTTTTCTGAGATACCATATCCTGTGAAAGAAAGGGAAAAAATGAAAATGATATTGAAACTGCAAAGGAAAATAACATGCATACTACTCTCATATTGTGCCAGTAAAAAGAATAATTTTAAAATTTCAGGGTTTTTTTTCAAACATGCAAGTCTTTTTCTGGGCTGTGATTCTTATTGTTTGGTGAAAGGCCACTACTAAATTATAAGAAGGAAAACTTACTGTCTATCCCTCCAGATGTTGTTAGACTATAACTCTGATTAACCCTTTCCAGAACAGCAAGTTGTAAGGGATCATGGATATTGTAGTCCAAAAACATCTGGAGGGGTGGGTGATACATTTTATATAGGCGAAGTTATACAGGGTAGAGCTGGAGTAAATCCAAGGAGTTGCTGCAGTTTAAAAATGGGACATATTTTTCTTCATGTATCATAAGTTTGAAAAAGAACAACTACTTCGATTTCTGATTTCCATTTTAACACTAGCATATGTAGGGTAGGAGCATGAGAATCACATGCTGATCCAAATGATACTGTTATAATTCCTTTTCTAACTCTATTGTATAAACTTTTTTAAAAGCTTGTAATATTTAAATTGGTATAAATTAGGGATCTTTTCTCTTATTTCTCTGGAATCTAGAATGTTCTGCCTCACTATCCCACTTATTTAATAAATGGAGAGGTTGTCTTCCAGGGCAATGCTCTTACAAAGTACAGTTGGCCCATGGTATCCGCTGGGGTTTGGTTCCAAGACACACACATACCCCGGCAGATACCAAAATCTATGGATGTTCAAGTCCCATTAAATACAATGGCATCATAAAATGGTGTCCCTTATATAACATAGAAAGGGTTTATTTTTTGACTGTGTGTGTGTGTGTTTGTGTGTGTAATATTTTCAAGCTGTGGATAATGGAATCCATGGATGCAGAATCCGTGGATACGGAGGGCTGACTGTGTAGTATGAGTTAAATATACAGAAATACATTAGACACATCAGTATATACCAGACACATGATACAACACTTTAGCACAATAGATCAAGCTAAATCAAAATGATTCCTTTACATCAAATAAACAGTTCAGAATCACATAATGCCAGCTGTACAAAAACATTTTCAATGAAAGGTACCTTGGAAGAGATAAATGTTTAAGTCCTCCTATTTGAAGACCATCATTGTAAGGGCAAAAATTAATTAAAAAGTAATTAATTCAGAAGAGAGTTCTATAACATGAGAACTCATCACTGAAAAAGCCCTGTCTCTCATACCAGCTGATGGACATCACAAGATCTTCCCACCCAAAATTCCTACTAAAAGAACACATTACTCTCAATTAATTAGGAATATAAATTGCAAATGTCAAGTCAGAAAATCTAACACAATAAATGTCCAGGTAGTCATGCACCAGGTGCAGTTTTCCTAAATGCTTTCTACATAGAGTACATGGCTAAGTCACATCTGTCCAACGATACCTGTTGAATGTTTACTGCAGAAACAAGTAACTTAGATTGAATTCAGCAGACACAGCTTCTAAAATAATTTGCTATGGATGGACATATTGATCCAATGAATGTTTAGAAAGACTTCTACAGAAAATAGAATTAAATCTCTCTATCTCTGTCTCTCTCATCACAAATGTAATTATCTTTCAAATTCATTTTCACAAACAAAACATAACTAGCTGGACCCGGCATACCATACGCCATTAAAAAACTCCCCCCAAAATGCTCAGGAGCCCTCATGACAACCCTCTGAAGAAGGCTGGTGGGTTTAACCTGCCCTCCCGTCGCTCACCCTGGCCCCCCGCCGCTCATCCTGCCCCTCTGCCACTGCTCATCCTGCCCCCCGCCACCACTCGTCCTGGCCCCTGCCGCCGCTCCCCCTGCTCCCCCCACTGCTCGTCCTGCCCCCATGTCACTGCTAGTCCTGCCCCCCACCGCTCATCCTGGCCCTCCCCACTGTCACTCGTCCTGGCCCGCCGCCTCTCGCCCTTCCGCCTCCAAACTCCCCCCTGCCAAACTCCCCCCACTGTTGAATTCACCCCTCCTCCAAACTTGCCCCCCTGTCGGTCGCCATCCTGCCAGCAATCTCACCTCCCACACCGCCAAATTCACCCCCGACGCCAAACTGCCCCCCACCCTCTGCACTCTGGCACACACACCCCACATCCATCCTCATCTTACTCACTCTCACTCTCCAGCCGCCATGTTTGAAATCTACATGGTCCCGTCTCCAGTGTGCTGATTGGCTGCCCAACAGACCTGTGATTGGTTGGTCAGTTCCCTAAGCAGCCAATCAGCACACTGGAAACGGCAACATACCCAAGAGAATTATATATAGAGAGAGATGGAAATTTTAAACTAATTGGGTTGATTTGTGGGTTGCTAAGTGAAATAGGGGACAGAGCCCCTGTCCCCTTAATAGTTGTACAGAAAGGGGGATGTAACACTAAGAGGTGGGGTATGTTAAGAGTCTCACCCATGATGCCAAAATCTAGTTAGGGGAATTATTAGCCCAAACAGGAGGACTGCAGGAGAAAGGTAACTTTGGGGAGCTTCTCACCTACTGTATATATGCCAGTACTAACAGTAAATCAGGTATTTATTGGAATAATACAGAAAGTAAACATACACAACACATGTTCTTATGAACCATGCAAGACTATAGCAGAGTAAGGCAGAAAGGTTGGATAGAGGAAAAGAGGTCTAGGAAGATAGGGTGATATCTATCAGCCTCAGAGAGCAGTGAAGATATTCAGACAGGCATCTGAGGGTGGCACAGGAGGTTCTGATTTGGGGTGCACTGAGAAAGAGGGGGCCAAGTCCATCTGACACACCTTACTATTATTGGGGCTCTATTTATACTCTATTCTGTGCCTTGGAGGGATAAGTTAGTAATAACAAAGCTTGGAAGGCTCTCCTACGAAATAGACAAAGGAAATCAAAACTCAACTGATTGCTTTAATTGTGGAGAAACAGACTATTGATGGGCTTGTGACAACTTCATAAGGTTGGACAGGACGGGAGTGTGTGAGGAGAGATTTCTGTAGGGTGTTGAATGAAGAATGGTCACTTAATTGCTTGATTGAATTATTGCTTGGAACACAAAGGGCTGGAAGAAAAGCTTAGCACATACCCCTTATTGACTGGGTTGTTAGCATAACACATTATGGGGGCTTTCCACATAATCCCAACATGGGCTTTCCCACCATATTTCTAGACATATCTCATGTCATCGTGACCTCCAGTCTGCCTAAGTCAATGTGACCCCCCCAAAGTGTCTAATATGTCCGGTTATGGAATCTTGTGGGGAAGGTTGTAGCAGAGCATGCTTCAGAAGGAGTTGGTTGTAATACTGTACAAGCAACACCTGTTGAAATTCTCTCTTCTACACAGCCACTAAAGGGATAGGAACTCTGTCCTTCATTTCATTTGGCAATCCTAGGTTCCAGCTTAAACCTTAACTTAAGCGCCATGGCTATAACTCTGTTGGGGCACTACACTGGCAAGGAAATGGTTGTGTAATCAGTTGTCCTTTCTCAGAAGTTGTATAACTGCACTCCCTAGTGCAGACAATCAACTTGCTAGCACACACACAGTCTACTATCCCTCTCCCTTCCCCCCCCCCAGTTTTGACATGGTGGGTGAGGAGCTACTGACCACTGAGCAACAGGTGAACTCAAGATCTTGGCAAATGTGGTGCAACTGGCTGTGCAACTATGGGAATCCAGTGTATCTATCCTAATGTATATTTATGCTATTCTAAAAGTGTAGAGGGTCTTGGCCAAAGTATTTAGTAAATATGTTCTACAGTGTTCTATCACTGTACACTGTCACTGAACTCCGTTCCATACCTTCTCTTCCTAATCATCTTCTGCAACTTTGGGGAGGGGGAGGGCAACAATAAAGTTGAGAACACCAGAGGAGCAATGTCCACTCAGTTCAGGCACAGGAAATGTCACAGTGATGCGGGGGGCATGTAGGGGCTGTGCTGCTCTGGCAGCAAATTGGAGGTTATCACTGAAGTTCCTGCTGCCACTGCTGCAATTGCTGTTGAAATTCAGTAGCAACATCCAACTGCCATGGATGTCTAAGGTAAGGGAGAGTATCAGAAAGCTCTGCAAACTGACAAGGCAGAGTATTTCCTTCTGTTTCAAGAGGGAAAAGGAAGATCTTTTTTTCTTTTATGGTGCTGCACTATCAAATATTGGCAACACGTTTTTGGAGGTGGTACTGCACATTTTTGCTACACCAGCTGAACCAAGAGGGCTGGTAATGGTCATAAAAATGGAGGGGGAGCTACATGTTGCCCATCCTTCATTTAATTGTACACTGACCTTCTGCTTTTTCTTGCATACTTTTACTTAAGTTGGAAAGAACAGTACCATATAAGCTACTAGTTATGGATCATATTAAAGAACTTAACTTTTCAATACCTTCTGTGCAAGATCATATATGTAAGAACCTTTGTTGTTGTTATTTGTAATCTAGCTGACTTCAATTTACAGCAACATTACAAATGAGAGACCTCCAAGAAGCCCCGTCATTAACAGCCCTGCTCAGGTCTTGCGAACACAGAGCCATGGCTTCCTTGGTTAAATGAATCCACCTGTAGTACTGACTTTCTCTTTTCCTACTGCCTTCCAATTTACTGAACATTATTGTCCCTTCTATTAAACTTATTTTTAATAAATACATTAATTTATATCTTTATTTCAATATATGATAATAATCCTATACTACACAGTAAGTAAAGTTATTCATGCTAATGCATGCCAGGAGCAATCATCCAGCCCATCCTCTAAGATAATTAGGAAATAAATAAGACCATACCTTCAGTGACTGAGCAGTATCAGCATCAGTGTCATGATAGAGTATAACATTATTGGCCATATCAAAGCTTTCACGTACTCCAAGATGATAAAACAGTGATGGTTGTCTGGAAATATCACTCATATCCACAACTGCTACATCTGCAATAAGAAAAATTCATGAAGCTAGGAGGAAAACATTTCTGCAGCATTATCTCTCAAGCATTCACCTTTTCCTATAAACAACACTGAAAATGCTACATCTTACCTTTCAAAACAACATTCTTTTGCTGGGAACAGGAACAGTCTACCTAATTTATGAGCAAATTATATATATCACAAAGCAGCAGGAAAAAGCATACATAAGTTTGCAGCAGTCATGGATGAAATCCAAAAGATACTGTCATTCACAATGTCAGTGAGAAATTCGCTTATGGGAAAGGTGACATTTATAACTCAACATTTGCTGTTGTTGTTGTCTGCCTTCAAGTTATATCCAACTTAAGGTGACCTTAAGGCAACCTTATCATGAGGTTTTTGTAGCAAGATTTATTCAGAGGGGGTTTGACATGGCCTTCCTCTGGGGCTGAGAGTGTGACTTGCGCAAGGTCAACCAGTGGGTTTCCATGGCTAAGATGGAATTCCAACCCTGGTCTACAAGGTCCTAGCCCAACACCCAAAGCATTATACCACCGCTGGCTCAACATTTGCTACTGGCAAGGAAATAATAAATTTGCAGCACTTGGATTAAGAAGTTTTGTATGTTGTTACAAAAATGTTATCCTGATGTTATCTGATTTGTTTCCTGCTCCCTACCCTCCTTCAGCACTCTCCTATTTTTTGTTGTCACCTGAACATTGGTTAAAACATAAAATACCTATTTTATTTATTTATTTATTTATTTTTAGTTATTTATATCCCGCTCTTCAGCCACAAGGCTATCAGAGCGGCTTACAAATTGTTTTAAGCAATAGATATTTACACATCTACACTGCATTAAAACAGCTTCCAATGTGTGTTAGCTAATTGCCCCCACAGGCTGGGTACTCAATTTACCAACCTATGAAAGGATGGAAGGCTGAGTGAACCTTGGAACCCGCTGGAATCGAACTTGTAATGTGGTGACTTGCAGTACTGGCATTTAACCACTGTACCACCAGGGCTCTGCAGGCAAATACTACTGCAGGCAAATAAACTAGGAAAAGGTTTAAATTAGCAACCAAGAAATATTTTTCTCAATCCATAGTTATGAATTAATAAATACTTGTTATAACATCCTATAGTGTTAAGACACTATAGGGAATGATGCTACCCACTCCTGGCTGCACAGTGTTTCCAAGTCACACATCCCTCTGTATTGTGGTATTGTATCGTGCACAATAAAAAGATTTTGTGAATGTTTAGTGAACTTATTACATACTATGTGAATTTTATAACAGTCTTAAAATTTGAGTGATTTGGATTTAGACAGAACTTGGACGAGCTAAAACTTTTGTACTCCCAGAAGCCTATAGTAGGCATGGGCTATGGGTGTGTGAGAGAGTTTTAGTCCAAAAAAGTAATAGTTCCAGGTTCTGGTCTATGCCAGGGTAATATTTAAGATTAAGAAGTCAGCAGTTGAAGTTCTACCAGATCCACACTGTTATTCAACATGTTGCTGCAAATTGCCTAGCAGTGCCAAAGTTTGTCCACAGCCCAATGATCCAAGTGAACTGTCTATACTGGTGCCAAACAACTTTGATTTTATCTGAAACTTTCACAATTCAGTTCTAGGGGAAAACCCTGAAGCAGACTATACATACATAACAATATTATTCATATGAAATTCAAGAATAACAGAGTTGAAGTATTACTAGTGAATTCTGTGTCAAATGAAAGGAGTCTTGAGTATGATGGATAACAACTACATAGGCATCCGGAGAACTCAAAACAATCAACAGCTATATTTTCAATATTTTTAAACAACTTCAGATAGGCTGTACAAAAATGTAAGCAGCAAAGAGCACATTGTCAAAATGTTGGAAATTATAGTTCATTCTCTCCAAAATGATTATTTGTTCACTGCTTCTCTCAGGACTATTCTTTAGCCAGTCAGAGATTATTCAGCCAGTGTGATCATGGTATGATGTCATATCATCACTCAGATCTCTATGTGTGTGACAATGCCAGAAAGCCAATTCAGACTAGGGATACTGCTTCTTAACCTTACTCTAAATGAGCAAATACTTTCATAGCCATTCACAGCCACATCAAAAAACTGCCCAAGGAGAAGTGCTTTCTGTAATGAGTCATAGGCCTTGGCTACACAGGGGGATTAAAATCTGGATGGAATTCAGACTACTTTCACCCGGATTTAAGCGCCACACCTGTCAAAAGCCTGAATCTGCATTTGGATTTTTTACTTTGGGCCTATCTACACAAGGGGGGAAATCCAAAGTATATCGTAGTATTAGCATCTTACAGCATCAGCGACATGTCTAAATAGTTTTTCTGGCTTTGGAAGCCCCCATAAGCCTCACATTCCTGATGGCAACCATGAGTGATTTACTCGTGTTAGTTCTTCACCACTGCCATTTTTTTAAAAAGACATCCAAAGTGCACTGATTCAATAGAGCGATTTCCCAATTTTATAGGAAAGCAAAATAGAAAATATTCATCCTGTTTTATTGCCTTAGCGAGCAATCACTAAGATAAAAATCCAACATGGAGGCAGTGGGCACTGCTAGCAACCCCCACCCCTGCCCTCACGCGACCAATCAGCTTTGTGCTTCCCTTCAAATTTCCTGTCGTTCGATAGTACAAATGAGCAGGAATGTGACCCCCTCGCAGGTTTTGGAAAAGTACAAGAAAATCTGCGGAGGCTTTTACCACATTGTTTTTGCCATTTTGGTCCCCCCACTCTTTCCAAATAGTGTGGATTGGTGCTGGACCCCATTTAGACAGGTAGGATTCCCAGCGAATTCCATGAGGGGTATTTTCACCATTTAGACAGGTTCTTAGATTCCATTCAAAGCTGTTACTTATACTTGACTCTGAGATCCAGGAAAAGCAAAGCCCCAGCTGTAGTCGTACTCCTTGAAGTCAGAACAAGTGGTCCACCCCCAAGGCTAGCTGCCTGTTCTGACTTAATAGAGAGTGACTGAGGCTTTGCTTTTCCAGTGCACAATTGCCCCTCTGAGCTCTGGGCAAAGCAAAGCCCCCATGGTAGTTGCTCTCTCTGAAGCAAGAATGGGCGGCCCACCCCCACCATCATGAGGCTACCTGCCCATTCTCGTTTCAAAGAGAGTGACTACTGCTAGGGCTCTGTTTTTCCTGGAGCTCAGAGGGATGATTGTGAGCCAAAAAAGCAAAGCTTCAGTGGTAGTCACTCTCTGTTAAGTCAGAATGAGCAGCTAGTATCACAATGATGTGGCTCACTGGGCATTTTGACCTCAGAGAGCAAATACCACTGGGGCTCTGCCTTGGGAATGAGAAGTGGTGCCAAGGGCGGGGGACGGATGTTGCTTCCCCAGGAGGTGCTTGCCCTTCCTCTCCTGCCCACGCACCCATCCTGAATCCAGTGTGGATGGATTATTCACATGGCAGTTTTCTGAAACCCAAATTAAGGGGGCTTTCCCCGAACCTGGTACAAATACAGTTGTATATCATGTGGCACGATCAGGACTGATTTGGGGGTTTTCACTGGTGGAGACAAGCCCACAGTGTTAATGAAAACTGTCCACCATTTTTGTCTTAGTCCCGATGGCAAAACAGAATTAAATAATTTTAAGAGACTTGCTCATTAAAACTGAAGCCTATTAAGGCTCACACCTATGCAAACGGTGGAAACACAATGCCATGCAATCAAAATCATACTAAATAAGACCATTAACTAATACAAATAGTTGAAACAGTATATAATATATTAAACATGTAAATTTTAAAAGTATCCCAATGTAATAGCATCAAAACTTAAAAATATACAAACACTTATAGATCTACACAGAAATTACACACATTGTATGAGTACCAAACCTGTCAATACAGGCCAGAATACTGTATGTGAGTTACACCTTTGTAAGTGGACTTACATATGCAGGAATTGAAATTGGTCAGTTTTGTAGCATCTACACCCAGTAAAAGTGTGATGTTATATCATCATGTAGCTGAGCTGGCAAAGTGCCTGATGTGCATTGTGCATTGATATGCACTGTGCATCTATATGTATTGTACACAGATATGCATTTTGCACCAATACACATCAGAGACTCTTGCCAATGCCCTGATATGCATCTTCGCAATTCACTAACGGGGTTCTTAGCACAGCTGCATATTAGCTAAGTAAACATAAAATGTGATATAGAATTCCAGCCACAGTCTATAATGAAGAGTGACAACCCTATAGAGACACCGTCATTTTTAACTCACATCCATGTTAACACCAATAGTCAGTGAGCCAAGAGATGAGTAACAGCCCATACAACAAGTTAATAATGGTTCACAAATACAGAAATGTAGACCTTGAATAGAATTCCATCTAATCATAACATAGGCAGTAGAAACACATAATAAACTACTCCATCTACTGATAACATAGTCTGTAGCAATACATAAAAAACTCAAGCCCACATAAATACAGTCTGTGGATGCTGACAAAAATGAGGTGTTGACAACAACTCTCAGGAGCTTACAAAATTGTTTTGATAGTCTTCTATTTTGTTTTGATGCCGTTATATTGTGTGTGTGTGCGCGCACGCATGCATGTGTATGTGTAGTTTCAATCATTTGTTCTAAGTATTTTTATTAATTATGGTCTTGTTTAGTACAATTTTTAGTATTTGAGACCCTTCCCTTTTATTTACAGTCGTCCCTTCACATTCACGGGGGTTAGGTTCCCCAGACCCCCGCAAATGTGAAAATTCCACGAATAATGACTGCCCTCCTGCTTCCCTGCCAAAGCGACCATGGGGCCTCCAGAGGCCCCATAGTTGCTTTCCCCCCTCCCCCTCCCTTCCAAGGCCTTCACGGGGCCTCCGGAGACCCTCCCGAGGCCCCGTGGATGCCTCCCCAGCCCTCCCCTCCCTCCCAGGGCCTTCACAGAGCCTTCCAAGGCTCTGTGAAGGCCTCCCCCGGCCCTCCCCCGGCCCTCCCCCTCCCTCATGGGGCCTTCACGGGGCCTCCAGAGGCCCCTTGTCATGGTTTTGGGAGGGTTGGGGGGCCCCTCCCAAAACCGCGAATAATCAAATCCGCAAATGCTAAGTTCGCGAATGTGGAGGGGCAACTGTATATTGATGCAATCAAACTTACCTTCTTGATTCTACAATGCATTCAGATAAATCACAGTACAATACAGCACAATTGATGACTCATTATTATTTTTTACTGAAACAAGCATTTTCTGTTTATCTGGCAATTCATTACTAAAAAATAATAATCTCACTGGTTAAGCAAATCTTCATATTACATAAATACACAAAAGCCATTTAACTGTCTTAATTTCTAACTAATGGGAAGAACCATAATTAGGTAGCTCATGCTTTAGTATGTTGGTGACCTGCAGTGTAATCCCTGACATCTCCAAAGAAACAGAGAACAGGAGCCAGGGCTGGGACCTATGGTATCACTAATGCTAGTGTCACCCCTCTCCCCCAATAGTGTCACCTGGTGCAGTTTGGCCACTCCGCCCTCCCCCCAGTACTGCTACTGGCTGGGACAGACATCTGGCTAAGAACTTAAAGAGTTGGGCATAAACACAACAGGACTAGATGGCCCAGTCCTCTGACTCAGTATCCATACCTTGTAATGGAAAGAAATAATAATAATGCTATGACCTCTTCACTCCCTGTAAAACACTAAGAAATCCAGGGTTCAAGTGTTAACTTGGGCTTTGGTTCCTTCTGGCTCCTGTTTTCTGGAAACTTATAATGGTTTTTGTTTTGGGGGGAGGGGCAACATATTGTTTATCTTGTTGAGCGTGCAGGCATACCTCAGTTTACAAAGGCTCCAAGAAAAAGCTTCTTTTTATAAATTCTTTTATGCCTTCTCAGCCCCTTTCCTCCTTGGCCTCTCTCTAGTTTATACTTTTTTTTTTTAGCAGCATCTGCATTGGGAGGATGGTGACTGTGTTATCAGTTATGCTTGATAAATATGAATTGTAGATAGACTTTGATGCATCAGGTAGGGAGCTGCCTCTTGCCAGGGTGTGTACACATTTTAAAGAGGCATATATTGGAAGGGTAGGGCAATCAAAGGCCTGGATCCCTGTCCATCTTGGAGAAGTGGAGCCTCATTTTAAAGTACAAACTGGAATTTCCCTCGCTCCGCTGACAAGAGGAAATGGTCTTATTGAGAGCAATCAGTGCTTAATGGTCTTCTTTACCTCCACTGAATGGAGACCCTGCCAAACTGGTTCAGACTGGTACACACACATTGTAAGGTACTGTGCAGTTTCCAGAGATGCTGGGCAATCCTATTTGGATTTGAAACAGGGCAAAGGTCTATATTTGATTGGCACTGTCTCAGGTGTGCAGCTCCATTGTATTTGTCTCCCCAGACCATCTAAGAATCATCACTAGTGCCCAGAGGGTGAAAGGCAAAGGTCACATTCACATCTGCCCTTTGCACACAGACCAAAACAAAACAAAACCTTTGCACTCATAATTCTAAGCACATGGGGCCTTTCAAACCCTCCAACAGAATAACATCATATTGTGCCCAGCCTAGAGGTGTCCTTTCACTCGACGTGAGAGCCCCCAAGTTAGAAAAGGGTTATATATAGGCCAGAGAGAGTGAGAGACTCTATTCACTCCCTTTCTTCCAGACGTTCTCTCCAAAGGATCTCCTTCATTTGAACCCTCTACACAGTCTCCTTCCAGATCTTCAGCCACCCAGCTTCTTCTTTGCATCAGAGGGTGAGAAAATCAGTGTGTCTCTTAGTCTATATCCCTTAAGCTTAGCTGCATCCCCCTAGCCCCCTTAGATTAGTCTGGGGTAGAGTTTTTAGCAACCGTGCCATTTGTTCCCCTCTTTTTCCTTTAAGAAACTGCTATTAACAGCTTATTGAATATAGACTGTTATATTGGTCTCTACTGCTATCTTTTTCTGTCTTTTTAATAAAGAAATTATTGGTTTTGCTGCAAAATCAGCTTCTCCTCCACCTGATGTCTTCCCTTCTAGCTCAATTTTACTTGGTGCCACTCTGGTTAATTGTCAGTTTTAAAAACCTTTAGGCTACAAGGTCCTAAAGAGAGTTAGTGCCTGGAGGACAGTAGACTTTCCCCCCAAACCAGTAAACCCAGTGCACTGATCTTAACAACTGAGATCTGAAAAACACAGGGACTTAACACACACCAAAGTAAAGCGGCAATGCAGTAGGAAGGATCCGTTTTCCATGCTGCCTTATGGCATCATGTCATTGTTCTTCCATTCTGGTCCCATAGGTGACTGAGGTTAAAATGTGACTTTTTGCTAACTGGAAAAATCTGTTAGCAAAAAGATGTGGTTTTACATGCCTCCCACAGGACTGGAATGGCAGAACACTGGAAGAATGATGTCATGCAGTAAGGCAGCATGGAAAGCTGAACCTTCCTGCAGCGCTGCCACTTTACTTCAGAGTGCAGTAAGCCCCACAGACTTTCAGCGTTGGGTTGTAGAAGCACGTCTGTAGTAAACAATGCAATAAAGCTTGAACAGGGAAAGAGCAGGGTTCTTCTCTAACTGATCCAACTGTAGCCACATGTCTCCCTATAGCAGGCAAGGTAAACAGTAGCTAACTTTGGAATCCCTTACTGAGCATATATGGATATCAAAAGAGACAAAAAGAGAGAGTAGATTAACCTCACCTGCTTCCCCCATCATGACAAGCACAGATCTATACATTTGTCCACAAAAATTGAAATTATTCAAAAAGTGGAGGCTGGTGGAAAAAAAAATCATCCCTGGATGCATTTTGGGAGATGCCTTCAAGTGGTCTCTAGAAGAAAGCGTACCTGACTAGGTTATTTCATTTCACATGTGCATATTAGTTCAGAATAAAAACGTCTGCTAAAACGTATTCAAGTTGGTTTTCTTTTTTGTAGTGTAGGACTTATCCCTATTCTTTCCATGTTATTTCTAGGACGGTCATCAGTGACATATGATTTGCAGAAAGTACCTTGGCTCTCTCTAGATCTCTTACAATCATGGTCCAAGACATACAAGATTGTTCTTCTTTTTCATACTTAAAAACTGTGGTCCCACCTTGTCTCTGGTCTGAAAGTGGCAGTAAGGATGACATCATGATTCATAGATAGCCTTCTTGAATGACTTATACCATTTCTTGGGCCAAATGAGCTTTTGTGAGATATGTATGGGTAAGCCTTCTGTTTTAAAAGGAAGTGCTCTAAAAAACGTTAAGTGCTATAGAGGACCTTCTGTGGCTCCCTGCAGTTATCCAGCGAAGAGGAGGAGGAGGAAGACTGGCCAAGGAACCCATTATGAATCACAAGTATTGAACCATACCAGTACTTTGGAGGGTTTTTTGTTTTTTGCTGCAATATATTCTGCATTTTAAAAACACCACCCTTTGAGTGGGAATAAAATGTTTCTTTTAGTGCTGAGAATTGCCACTGAATGCTCCAGGAAAACAAAAATAACCAGGACAAATGTTGTCTATTTGTTTGGGGGGGGGGTTTGTTTTGTTTTTCAAAAATGAGAAATACAGGAACAAACCCAGCAGCCAACAACAACATGTACTCTGTCTGGATATCCTCAATATCAGCAATTGTAATTAGAAACATACAAGATCAGATCCAGACTATGGGCCTGCCTGCACTGCAGTAATTGACACCACTTTATCCACCATAGTTCTGTCCTATGGAATCCTGGTATTTGTTTGGTGAGGCACCAAACTACAAATTCCAGAATTCCATAGGATAGAATTATAGTGGATAAAGTGGTGTCAAACTGCTGTTATTTCTGCGGTGTAGACAGGCCCTTAGTTATATTTAAGTCTACTGTACTCAGTCACCTAAATCTCACAGACTGCAATATAATTAAGCTCCCCTCTTTGTCATCCTTTCACTCACAAGCAATGCCCTTTCTATTCAGGCAGGCCTTTAGCTACTAACTTTCTGTTACAGTCAGAGGTTGGAAAATGGATGTGCCAGACTTTTACAATATTCTATTGCTAATGTATTATTAGGTCTTAAAATTGTTTTAGTTGCATGTTTTAACCGTACAGTATCTGCTGTGGATACGTTCCTGGACTTACCATGGAAATGTGAAACAGGGTAATAGCGAACCCCACTGAAGCAAATGAGTTCCAGCCTGACTTCCAGCAGAAACTTACCACAGAATCATGCTGGAGGACCTAGAAAATGCCTAGAGAGGACATATTTTTTCAGACGTGGGTAAGTGAAACCACAGATATGGATCCCGCAGATGCAGGGGTCAGACTATACAATGAATGTAATCAAACATTTCAATATGCATGGGCTGCTGACTTAATGGAGAGCTCCCTCCTCTTGGCTGTGGGAGGACAGAAATAAAGGGAACTGCCATTTTCTCTCCCCAACAGCACATATTCTCAGTTCTGCAGCAAGCATAGGCGTCCTCCATTGACTTGAGTTGTATTTTTGCAATCTGGTGTGGTCACTTCCTGTCATGGGTTGACAATTTTGGTGTGCGGATGCTTTATTTATGTCACACCTTTTGGTGTGGCAATTTGGGCACTGGCCTGGATCCATTTGAGAGGGACATGAGGCCTGTTTTCCACTTTCCCTTTGGAGATCTTGGAGCAATTGAGACAAGCCCAACTTGAGGATCTACCATCACTGCTTCAGCCACAAGTAGTAGTGGAAATCATTCAGTGCCTTCTGCCCACTGGATCCCAATTACTGTCATGTTGCAGGTTTTCCCTGAGCAGCTGGGAGAGGGAAGGGTGACATCAGATGGCAGGCAGTCCATCCAGTGCTTGAGTCCATGCACCATGCCCGTGCCAAGTTTCAAAGCTGGATAGGCATGCTGGTCTTTACTGCTGAATTAAATACAGTCGTCCCTTCACATTCGCGGGGGTTAGGTTCCCCAGACCCCCACGAATGTGAAAAATCCGCGAATAATGATTGCCCTCCCCCTCCCCTGCCAAAGCAACCATGGGGCCTCCAGAGGCCCCATAGTCGCTGTCTCCGGACTCCCCAGTCCCTTCCTAGGCCTTCACGGGGCCTCAGGAGACCCTCCCGAGGCCCCGTGGATGTCTCCCCGTCCCTCCCCCCTCCCATCCAGGGCCTTCATGGGGCCTCTGGAGGGTCTCTGAAGGCCTCATGGAGGCCTCCCCTCTCCCTCCCAGGGCCTTCATGGGGCCTCCGGAGGGTCTCTGAAGGCTCCGTGAAGGCCTACCTGTCCCTCCCCCCTCCCACCCAGCACCTTCATGGAGCCTACAGAGCCTCCGTGAAGGCCTACCCGGCCCTCCCCCCTCCCAACCAGCGCCTTCACGGAGCCTATGGAGCCTCTGTGAAGGCCTACCCGGCCCTCCCCCTCCCATCCAGGGCCTTCATGGGGCCTCCGGAGGGTCCCCAAAGGCCCCGTGGAGGCCTCCCCGGCATTCCCCCCTCCCTCCCCAGGCCTTCTCCGGAGGCCCCATGTCACGGTTTTGGGAGGGCGGGGGCCCAAAACCGCGAATATTCAAAACCGTGAATGCTGAGTTCGCGAATGTGGAGGGGCAACTGTACAGACAGCATCCTGAGCTGATGAATCTCTTCTGGCAGGTCATTTCACAGTCTGGGGGTGGCTGAAGAAAATGTCCTCTGAGTAACAGTCAGCCTAGTTTTGGCTGACTGAAGTAGATATCTCCCCAAGGACCTGAGTGTATGTGGCGGATTATATGGGAGAAGGGGATCCTGTTGGTAACCTGGGCTCAAACCAAGTAGAACTTTAAAAGTAATAACAAACTCTTTGTACTTTGCCCGGAAACTAACTGGCAGCCAGTGGAGTGATTTTAATATTGGTATAATATGGTCACTCCTAGATGTACCAGAAACCAATCTGGATGCCATGTTTTGAACTAATTGAAGTTTCTAAACTTGGTGCAGAAGTACAGTGCATTGCAGAAGTCCAGCCTTGATGTTGCCAGTGTGTGCACTGCCATCTTTAGGTCCTCCAATTCTAGGAAGGGGTGCAGCTTGTGTAACAGCCATATCTGATAATAAGCACTCCTGACTGTCACATCTTACCTCGGCTGTTCAGTTTCAGTTTGATTTTCCTCATCCAACCTATTACTATAGTATGTGGGGAAATAATTAATTATAATGTAAAAGCAATCTTGTGTACCTCATTCACATCCTAAGATAAGTCTAGGTTTTTTCCCTGCATGCTTCTGTTCTCCCAAACTCCCTTTCTCTTATTTCACTGGGCACTTCCAGCCAACTGGAGTGCTGGGTCATTCAACACATGACCTAATTTAAATTTTATTGCTCTTTGAAAGTTCTCTTTTAAGTTATAGTCTCCATGTGGCTGAAGCCATCTTATCTTTGTCCTTGCCATCTTATGGAAGCCTAGCCATGGACGCCATGCCATGATGTTTACTTTTCAAGTCACCATGCAGCCTCTTACCGCTAAAGGGCTGGGTGAGTCTTTCTACCCTAAATCCTCCTAGTTAGGAACCCTTTTTAAAGTTTGTTTTAGTATGTAGATTGAGATTGATATCACTTCAGCAAACTTTTGATTTGCATTTTAAACTGACTCCTTTGTTTTTGTAATGAGTCTAATTTAAGTGAGTGATCAGACCACAGACCTCTGAATACACTTTTAAATATTAATTGAGCTTTGTCTGTCTCAGCATTCTTAAGCCACTCTGCATGAATTTGGAAGTAAATGATTTTTTAACTCTTTTTAAAGAAAATATTTTTATTGCTTTTTGAAAGGACTAGATCCTGGAATTTTTAGTACATTTTTATTTTTTAGACTCATAGTACATTTTTATTTTTTAGACTCATTATTCCTACAATTACCACCTCCAGGCATTCATTCAGAGGAGACACACTATGCTTAGCTAATAATAAAATGCTATTATTGAAGGAATATTTGGGTGTCATCAGCAAACTGATAGCACCCTGCTCCATGCTCCCAGACGAACTCTCCCAGTGGTTTCACACAGATGTTAAACAGCACTGGGGATAGAATGGCATCTTGTGGTATGCCATATAACAACTCCTTTTTTAAGGAGCAGCTATCGTCAAGCACCACCATCTGGAACCTACCCGAGAGATACCACCAGAACCAATGAATCACAGTGTCTCTGATTCCCAAACCCCTCCGGTGTTTCAGAAGGATACCATGGTAAATGGTACCAAATGCTGCTGAGACATCCAAAAGCACCAGCAGGGACACACTCCCTGTCAATGCTCAGGTGAAGATCATCCACTAAGATGACCATAGCAGTCTCAACTCCATATCCTGCTCTGAAGCCGGTTTGAAATAGGTCTAGGAAGTGTGTATCATCCAAGACTGCCTGGAGTTAGAAGGCAACTGCCCTCTCAATCACCTTGCCCAGAAAACGAAGATTTGATACTGATCTATAGTTGTCAAATTCAGAGGATCCACAGATGGTTTTTTAATTCATTATAGACATTTAATTCTTTATAGGCAGGGCTGAGCCAAAAATGTCTTCTCCCAGGCCAGATTTGTACAGCTTTTAATTATTATTTATAAAAGTATTCATATACCACCTAATACTGATGTTCTCTGAGCAGTCAATAATAAAATTTTAACCATAAAGATCAAATAAGTGTCAAACCAATATAGAATAAAATTGATACAATGTACATACTGTGGGTTTTTTTATATTGGGATTCCTTCCAACCCTACAATGCTACATTTATGTAAATAAAATGACCAGAATTAAAACATTAACAAAAAAGAGATGAATCTTAAATGCTAATTCTTATTGAACATTGTTGTTGTTTACTGCCATCAAGTCAACTTTGACTCATGGTGACCACATGAATGAGAGACCTCCAAGTCACCCTGTTCTCAACAGCCCTGCTAAGGTCTTGCAGACTCAGAGCCATGGCTTCCTTGATTGAATCTATCCGTCTGGAATGTGGTCATCCTCTTTTCCTACTGCCTTCTACTTTGCTAAGCATTATTGACTTTTCTAGTGAGTCATGTCTTCTCATAAATATTATAACTGAATTGCAACCATTGTTCTTGCCCTACTGTGTATTACCACAATAGATTTCAGTTAAAGAAAACAGAACTGATCATGTATACGATTTTTCTGCAAAGGTAGCCTGAGGTAACATATTGAATAGCCATGATCAAACATGATTAATCCTAAATATACACTAAGACTATGGTGTTGAGTCACAATTATACCCAAGAACCACATCTATCATCATTCTCCTGGAATACACATCATTGGCTAATAATAGCAGTGCTGTTTATTTCCTATGTTAAGATATCATATGAACTGCACTTGCTTCCACAACAATTTGTCCCTACTAATATATAATTAGAAGCTTATTTTAAAAGCAATCTCAATATTTGCTCCCAAAATTATCAATTGTATTTCTTTTGTTCCTGCACAGCAGGGGATTGAACTGAATAGCCCTCGTGGTCTCTTTCAACTTGATTATTTTTTTAAAATATAGAGAGAAAATGGACCTGCTACATTAAAACCTTTACCATCCATTTCAGAGGATGGCACCTAAAGAGATCAAATGGGTAATAGGACAGATTTTATTGTTACAGGGTTTCTAAAGCATCCTACCCAGGCCACATGTGTAACAGAATACATTTTATGAAAAATCCCATAGCCCTTTCCCTATTAAGGACCACATGCTTAACAAAAATGTAAGATAATACATCTACCAGTCCTTAACATCTTAACACCTTAATATCTTCCTGTCCCTTGGCCTTGGCAAAAAGTCCCATAATATTTATCCTTTGCCTGGTTCAAATAAAGCAATCTCAGCCTTCACCTAAACCAAATAACTCTGGTTTTATCTCTGCTTACTAACCACAATTAGGGACACCCAGGTCAGCAGCATCTAATTTCTTAAAATTGTTAGAACAAAACCAGGGACCATGGGCAAGCTCTTGTGAAGTTATGGGTGTGGACTCTTGCAATGTCATACCAGGAAGAGGGGTCCTTGTGATGCCAGGTGGGGTGGAAGTGCTTCAGATGCAGCTGATTGTGAAAACCGGCACAAAGGCAATCTAAGTAATCTGAAGTCAAAGGCTTTCACGGCCGGCATCCATAGATTTTCCTTGGGTTTTTTTCCAGGGTGTGAGGCCATGTTCTGGAATAGTTTCTTTCTGATGTTTTGCCTGCATCTGTGGCTGGCATCTTCAGAGAAATGCCAGCCACAGATGCAGGCGAAACGTCAGAAAGAAACTATTCCTGAACATGGCCTCACACACCGGAAAAAAACCCAAGGAAAATCAAACTAAGTAAATTGGCCCAGAATTTGGGTGAAAAACAGCTAGCAAGGTAATATGGCAACCCAGAGCTGGCGGGGGAGGAATTTTTATGCAGCTGGGAAAGCAGCAAAATTCACTCAGCAGCTGCAATAGTTGCCACCAGTCCTGCCAGGGCTTACATTCCTTACTGCATTATAAACAGCACACACAGCATGTGGGGAGATTTTTCCATGGCCTACACTGCTGCTAGGGCTTGTGGAATGAGGCTCAGCACCAAGTTCGAGGGAAAGGTCCCTCCCGCCCTACACAGGCCCTATGCCCTTGCTGCTGTACAACAGGAACATTCACAAGTTGTGATACCAGCGTACCATTTCCTGCTTTGTTTCAAATAGCAGAATTGGAATAATTGCATGCATTCACCTCATTCCCTACCCGGTCTCCTCCTCTAACTTCTGGCTTTTTGCTGCACCACTGTTACACAGCACCAGCATTACACAAGCTTAACAGACAAAGATTTTTGCACTTTGCAAAGGAGCCCTGACACTAGCTAGTAGTGGGTGATGTGCCCCATCCCCATGGGGAGGCCTGGAGAAGTACAGAAATTCCTTGAGGTTTCAGTTAGTACGCTGAGAGTTAGCAACCCTAACCAGGATATGAAACCACAATCTGATTTCTGGTGTGCTTAAAGAATAGGGGTTCCTAGCACTACCAATCAAAAAATATTATATCTCTTTTACGTTCCCTTTTTAACTGTTTTTTTTTTCTGACAGGAAAAAAAATGGAGAGAATGGTACAACACAGGAGGGCTGCAAACCAAAGGCTACTATCACTTAGATTGCCAACAAAATTAAATGAATGAGTCAGGCTGTCTTCATGATAAAAGCTTCATCTAGAGCAGGGGTGGAGACCTGTTTGAGGATAGTGGGATGCACTGATACACACCCCCAACAGTGGACTGCAAAGCCCCTTTGCTATACTCCCTCAAAATCTTGGGGGGGGGGTTGTTCTTCTTAGAGGGCATGGGGAAAATTTCACCAGATTTTTGTCTCTCTCTAACCAAGCCATTTTAAGGCCTTTTATTCAAGAGGAAGTGATATGGAAATCAATTCTGGGTCACTCTGATAGGGAGAAACACTCTTAGCCCTAAAATGGACCAGCATCCTCCTTCCATGCCAAAATTGCCTCACACACCCCATCAGGGGTGTTTAGAAGCAAAAATTGGAGGTGGATAGCGGTCTCATGTAACCTGCAGGCCACACTTTTACCATCCCTGGTCTAGAGGCATTCCCATTTTTATATTCTAGCTAGGAAGAAAATATTAAGACAGTAGTCACCCTCATTCCTTGGGATCTTCTGCCCAGGCAGGAAAGTCCACATCACAAAATTCTGTATTATTTGTTCACAATCATTCAAATACAGCAAACTGGGCTTTCCCTGGTGTGTTTTCGTATTACTGCAATCACTGAATGATGGTCCATTTTCCTTTTTCAATTTTCAATTGTTGGTTTTTATATTTGTAGTTTGATTTTACTGCATTACAGTACAGTATGATCCCTGTATCCACTGATTCATTATCCACTGATTCAATTATCCACAGGACGCAAAGCAGCACACCTACCATAAGAGTCTTCCTAGAAAATGTGTCCTCTCTAGCCATTTTCTAGGTCCTCCAAGGCAACTCTATGGTATTTTAAACTGAAAGTCCCATTATTTTCAATGGTGTTCGTTATTATCCATGGTTTTCAGTATCCACAAGCCCCCCAAGAACCAATCCCCAGCAGATAAGGGGGTCCACTATACATGTGTTTTGAACAGACTGTGCTGAACCACTACAAACAAACATAAGAATTCAGTTTGTCATTCCATGTTGGTCCAATGTTAGTTGAGCATTTCAACAATAATCAGTTCCAGGTGGTTCTCAATGCAAGGTGACTGAAAAACACGACTGACGAAAAGCAGTATAATACGGTTGGTTCAGGTCTCAATAATATACAATTAGAATACAGCAAAACACCTTGGCACACAAGTGGGGAACTGAAAAAAACTATCCACCAAAGTTCTATAGTTGAGAGGGCCTGACACATCAAGACAGCTTTTGGAGAAAACATCAGGCTCTGTGAGAGTTTTTGCCTCCAGGATATGAACAAGATGATGAACACTTTGCTTTTCTATGAAATTTTGAAAATTTTGGCCAAAAACTGTCTCTGAATAAAACAATTGTCTTTTTCCTTTGTGAAGCATTGCAGGTGTGAATACACACATAAAGCGCAAGCTCAGAAGGACTGGCTGATAGATGAAAAGACTTGGAAAAGGCAGACTGGTGAAAATTAACTGCAGCAGCTATTACAGTTTTGCCCATTTGCTCAAGGGTGCAATTGCACAGTTTATGGGGAAGCTGTGCAAAATGGAAGACCTGTCAGCAAAAAGGGCAGGGAAATTCTCACAGCCTGAGAAAAACATTGTGGTCTTGTTCTCATGTGCCAAATGTGAGAAATTAGGATTTATATCGATAGTATCTGGTATTTTTGATACCTGAACACCAGCTTTTAAACAGGGTTTCATATTCAGCTTGGATATTCAGTACATAACCTTTCACACAGTGTACAAAGGTTACATTTTTACAGACTACAACACCCAGTGGCCATGCTGGCTGTGGAATAAGGGCTTTAGAATAATGGGAGTGGTAGCACAGAATAGTAATTTTCCAAGCTCTACTCTTGCAATGTATCAAAAGCAAGAGAAATTGAAAGCAGGCGCTGAAATCCAGTGAAACAGAGAGACCAAATTTCAAGATTGACAGATAGAGGGGGTGGGATATTTGCTGAAAATGCTCAACAGGCTTTAGCTAACTAACTCTATCGTTGGGTTCTTCAGGAGCAATATATTAGCAACACCTACAGACAGCACCGATAACCTATTTCCAAATTCCATTATGTGAGAACTTTTATGGTATTTGGAAATGGATTGTCAAGAAATTTCTATAGGTCTCATCCTTTAATCCCTTTCGCACGTAGTCTCATTCAGCCAGGTCTCCCCCATCCTATATCTATGCATTTCATTTTTTCGCCCTAAATGCAGTACCTTACATTTCTCCGTATTGAATTTCATTTGTTAGCTTTGGCCCAGCTCGCCAGTTTATCCATGTCATTTTGAATTTTGATCCTGTCCTCCAGGGTATTAGCTACTCCTCCTAATTTGGTGTCATCTGCAAATTTGGTAAGTATGCCCCTAATTCCTCATTTATCATAACTTCCTAATGGCTGTACCTAACCTTCTGAGGGGTATGTTACACCCTGCCTCAAAGACGGAATTTTAACTTCTTCTCTGTGTGAGTCTGTATGTGTGAGTATCCAGATAATATCACCAATCTGTAACCCTCCCACATTTTCCCACTGCTACTTGTAAAGAAAAAAACACAGTGTTGAGAAGAGAAAAACAGCACAACCACACATGCTTGGAAACACTAGGAGCCACTGTCTATAAGTAACCCAGGTAAAAAAAAAAAAAATCCCAAACCCATACAGCCTGCTTTGTTGCTGCCAAGCTGCACTGAAGGGGGGTTGTTTCAAAAAGAAAAATGGCAATAAGGCAGGGAGAATTTCAGCTTTCCTTTTCCCACTCTTTAAATCAAGGGTGGGGAATGTGTGGACCTCTAAATATTGTTAGATTACAACTCCCATCCTGGGGCTGATGGGAGAAGGCCATACACTCTCCACCTCTAGCTTAAACTCCAGATCTATTTTACTTAGAAGCAAAAAAGGGGAATGGCTGACTGGGGAAAACACTGGGCAGGTTAAATGGGCATGCGTGCACACACACACACACACACACACACATAACAATGATGTCTTCATTGCAAAGAGTCCTGTCAGATGAAACAAGCCTTTGAGGATCTCTTACACTGCAGGCCTGGCTCCACTTCCCTGGAAGTCAGCTTTGCACAATTCCAAGGGTTAACTTCTGAGGAGATGTGTAATGCATAAACTGTTAAACAGAAACCCTATTTCTATTGGTCTTGTGGCACCTTGAAGGCTAATACATTTTATTATGGCAAACAGCTTCCATGGACAGTGTCCATTGTACCAGATGCATGAAATGTTACCTCAGTGGGCAGAGCATCTGATGGCACAGTGTCCAAGTAAATGTAGGCCATAATAAAAGGCGTTAGTCTTTAAAGTGCCACAAGAAACGCTACTCTTGATGTTTCTGTTGCACCTGTTAAACACATTCACAGGTAATGTGGGGTTGCATCACACATGTGGGATTTACAGTGCCTGCCAGCAAGGAGAAGTAGGCTCATGCACTTTCAAGTGCTGAGTAGAAGAAACGATTTCCTGAGCAACTCGTCCTTCCTCAGAGCTGCAACGCTGAGAAAAGTTGCCCCTGAAGAAATTCCCCCAAGCACGAATAAAACAACACAGGAGCTTCCTTGTTTTGAGAAGCCGGGGGTTGTACGGGCAAAGTCCCGAATCGCCCAATGGTGACGGCGGACCTACTTGGAAGAGAATCATAGAATCACAGCGCTGGAAGATACCCCCAAGGGCCATCTAGTCCAACCCCCTGCCCTGCAGGAAGACCCAATCTAAGCACACCCGACAGATGGCCACTGTTTAAAAACCTCCAAAGAAGGAAGACTCCACCAGGAGAAGCCAGGACTAATCCGATCCGAGCGCGCATACTGTACTTTTAAAGGCCAGCGTAACCCGCGGCGCTTTTCAAAAAGCTAAGAAAGCATTTGGATTCTTTGATTGCACTCCCAACAGCTCTGGGGAGGCGGCTGGCTGGCTGGCGTCCTGTCCAAGGTCTCCCCGAGCAGCCCGCTGCTTTGCTCCTTATCTTCCTCCACAGCCAGGCGTGCGCAGGGCGACCGGGGCCGCACAGCCACACCTGCAACAAAACGCGCGCACACACCACACACACACACACTTTCTGCGGCTCTTTGGCGCGCTTTCTCGCCCCGTCTCTTCACCCCACCCCGCCCCGCCGCCACACTCCCGACCCACTCACCCGCGTCGTAGAAGGTGTCCAAGACGGCCGTCTCGCCAAAGTCCAGCTCGCCAAAGTTGACGGTGGCGAGCTGGGCTCCTTCGGCCTCGCACGCCCTCACCAGGCAGAGCAGCGCCCCCGCTTCAGGGCTCCGCGGCCCCGAGCCCACTTTGGGGCTGTGGTCGTTGAGGACGTACACGGCCCGGAGCGAGCGCTGGCGCAAGGCCGGCCCGCTGCCCGCCTCCCCGGCCCCGGACGCCTCCGAGGAGCCGCCGGCCACAGCCTCGGGGCCCTTGGGCGGGCCGAGGGGGGCCTCCGAGTCGTCCGCAGCGCCTGGGGGCTCGCCGGCGGCCGGGAGGGGGCAGCCAGAGTTCGAGGGGTTCTCCATGAGGGCGAGCAGCGGGGACTGCGCCCGACCAGGCGGCTCTCTCTTCCCCTCGAAGTCGCTACGGGCAGCCCGCCGTCCGCCTCAGGGCGCGCCGAGGGAGGCTCAGCCCACCGCTAGGCGAGAGAGTAGGGCGCAAACAAACTCCCCCGGCCCAGCGCCTGGGGCCAAATGGCGAGGGGGAGGGGAGGGGAAGCGGCGGTGGCGACGCCCAGGTGGCGCCTCTCGCTTGGCCTCCGGTTCAAGGCTGACCCGCGGGAAGCTCCCCCGGCGCCTCAAGCGCTTGGCGCGGAAGGAGAGACCGCGGCCGGCCGGTGTCCGGCGGCGCCTTCTTCCTTCAAAAGCAACTTCCCTCTGAGGGCTGGGTGGCGTTGATCAACGCGCCCACCCCGGCCTGCCCGTATTGGCGGGACTCAAACGGGCAAAGGGGGGCTGAGCGAGAGGAAGTCGAGAGCTTTGCCATAAAAGTGACCGGGCCCGCTCTGCAGGGCGCTTCTTATTTCATTTTAATAAATGAATACCTAAATAAATAAATAAATTCTTCCAAGGTGGAAGAAAAGACCACATGAGCCCGTTTAAAGCTAGACCAGAGCTGCCCCAAATGTGATTTCCTGCCTGAGGAAAAGCAGCATGGGGGTGTCCCACCCACCCAAGTTCAAGGTGTATCGACAATCCCATCCTTGATTGTTTGTTCAATGTTGAACTAAAACTAAAACAAGTAAGCTGTGCTTTTCTTTCATGACACCTACAATCTGTGCTGCTGGACTGGCTCATGGTATGGCTGGACTCGCCTCAAGACCATTCAGTGGTTTAGAGTGTCTTTATAGAAGTTTGCTTGTTTTTAGTAACTGGTATATAACCACAGACATTCTTCCAGAGGAAGAACGTGCTCTTCTTCACATGAGCTGGTTACCTAATATAGCGGTTTCAAAACACAGGAAGGAATGAAATGGGCTCCTCTTCATTGGCAGAAGCTGCACCTTGGAAGTTCAGCACTGCTATAACCCTGAAGGTGCTGAGCTTTAGAGGCTCAACAGGGTTATATCACAGCAGCGCCAGGGCAGGACCCTGGAAGATTCCAGACTATCTCACCGAAAATACTGTGTTGAAAATAGCCCACCACTTGAAGATCAGAGACAGCTGGAGAAAGTTGTGTTTATGGCTTCCAAATAAATTTTAAAATTAAATAACTTCACAGCTGACTATTTATTCCGCACACCCAAACACACAAAATACTATTTGTCCAAAAAAATACAACATTCTAATTGTGACTAGACAAATATGTTGTTGTTGTTGTTGTTTTGTGTGATCTTTGATTTTTCTTGTCCAATAACCTATGCAGGAGTCAGAGAAAATAAAGAATCTAAGAAAATAGAAGAAACAGGCTTTCCCTTCCAAAGAGTGCTCTCTGGTTTCCTGTGATTGTTACATACAGTGGGCCCTTGGTATCTGCTGGGGTTTGGTTCCAGGACCCCCTGTGGATGCCAAAATCCGTGGATGTCAAGTCCCATTATATATAATGGTGTAGTAGAATGGTGACCCCTCTCCATTGACGCCTCCTTCTCATGGGAGAGAGGCTTGCGTACCCTAATGATGTTTTGAGCTATGCTGGCGGCAGACAGGTCAAAACCGAAGGGTTTGACAAAGAGCGTCAAAGGGCAGGATGGGCTCTCTAGCCTTGTGGCAACCGTCCTAGAAGAAGGAAAACTCTAATCCCAAACCCGGGCAGATGGTGCTCGTCCAACCCTGTAAGGTCAACCATCTAAGAGAAGGAAACTCTAATCAAACGTACGACCCGAGGACCTCGCTGCTACATCCATGCTTGCAAGGCCACGGCAGATGAACCTTTGGTTTAAAGGGTGAGGCCAGTTCTGTGCACGCTGCGCTCTACCAGAAAATCCATTGCACAGGCTCGAAGGACAAATCCAGTTCCAAAAAAGCCCTGTAGCGATAGGCAAGGGACGGAACGGGAGGTGTAAAGATGCACTGGAAGCCGCAGACCCAACCTTGCATGCAGGCACTTCAGGACATTGGTCGTTCGAGGCTGACCCAGGAGATGACAGTCTTGTTCGGCAGCATCCTGAACGACCAAGCAGCCTTTTTTAAGGAGAGCACTGCTTGCTCCATATGGAGAGGGGCCTAGAAAAGCTCATTCCCAACTAACGAAAGCTCATTCCCAACTATCTGGTTGGCTAGCCGCGGCCAACGGCACCTTCTGATGCAGTCAAACCAAGGCAAAGAAACAAAGGCACACACCGGCCTCCAAAGGTGTAAATAAACTGACACTTGCATGCTGGAACATCAGAACCATGCAAGACTCTGCAGATAGTGGATGGCCTGAGTGTTGTTCTGCCCTAATAGCCCATGAACTATCATGACTTAACATTTACATCACTGATCTTAGTTAAGTTCGCTTCCATGAGGAAGGCAGCCTTAAAGAACATGGCGCCGGCTACACACTTTACTGGTCTGGCAAACTCAAAACCGAAAAACATCTTTCAGGAGTAGGCTTTATGATTAAAAACTCCATTGCCTCCAAACTCAAAACCTTGCCAACAGGACACTCTGATCGCATTATTTCCTTACGCCTCCCACATGTTGTTCTCTTTAATATATATGCTCCAACTATGCAAGCCGACCCTGTAGAGAAAGACAAATTCTACACAGACCTACGCCAACTCATACAAAAAGTCCCTGTAGAAGATAAAATTATTATCCTTGGTGAGTTCAATGCCAGAGTAGGAAAGAACTCCAAAGCCTGGAAAGGTGTTTTAGGCAAGCATGGTGTTGGAAATTGCAATGATAATGGACGCCTCCTGCTAGAGTTCTGTGCAGAACAATAGCTGACTATTACAAACACTATCTTTCAGCAGAAAGATAGCTTGAAGACAACCTGGATGCATCCCCGATCCAAACATTGGCACCTCATTGACTATGTTCTAGTCCGTCAGAGAGACATTCGTGATGTCCGTCATACCCGAGTGATGCCCAGTGCAGAATGCCAAACAGATCATCGCCTCGTCAGATGTAAACTAAATCTTCATCTTAAGTTCAAACCTAAGAGGGGTGGCCTCTTAAAGAAGAGACTCCAAGTCAACAATCTTCAACAAGCTACCATGAGAGACAACTTCCAGGCAAATCTACAAACAAAACTTGAAGACCATCCTACAGATCCTTCTCCTACAGTGCTTTGGCAACATATCAAAAACAGTATCCTCCAGTCTGCAGAAGAATCCCTCGGGTTCTCCCACAAGAAAAATCAAAACTGGTTTGATGAAAACAACCAAAAGATCCAGGAGCTGTTGGCAAAGAAGAGAACTGCTCACCAGGCATACCTCGCCCAGCCAACCTGCCATGTAAGAAAAGCAGCTTTCCGCCTCACATGTAGTAAACTACAATAAAAAATCCGAGACATGCAGAACAAGTGGTGGATCAATATAGCAGAAAAGACATAACACTGTGCAGATCTGGGTGATCATAGAGGATTTTATGAAGCTCTTAAAGCAGTGTTTGAACCTACTTATCAGGTCCAAAGCTCCTTATACAGTACAGATGGTCAAACATTAATTACTGATAAAAGCCTCCATCCTGAATCAATGGGCTGAACATTTTCAAAGTCTCTTTAGCGCCAACCAAGTAGTCCAAGGCTCAGCTATCCAACATATGATACAAAAACCAATGAAAAATGAATTGGACATAGCTCCCACTTTGGAAGAGACCCTTAAGACCATACAGCAGATGAAAAACGGCAAGGCAGCTGGGATTGATGGAATCCCACCTGAAGTTTGGAAACACGGAGGTCATGCACTCCATGTTAAATTCCACGAACTCCTTGTGAATTGCTGGGAAAAAGGGGAACTGCCATCAGACCTCCGAGATGCAGTCATCATCACCCTGTACAAGAAAAAAGGAGCAAAATCCGATTGCTCAAACTATCGAGGCATAACACTGCTCTCTATTGCTGGAAAAATCCTTGCAAGGATACTCCCGAACAGATTAGTTCCTGCTATTGCAGAAGAACTTCTCCCTGAAAGCCAATGTGGCATCAGAGCCAATAGGAGTACTCCAGACATGGTATTTGCCCTCAGACAACTGCAAGAAAAATGTAGGGAGCAGAACAAGGGTCTCTATATAACATTTGTCGCTCACCAAAGCCTTTGACACTGTGAGTAGAAAAGGTCTGTGGCAGATCCTGGAAAGACTAGGATGTCCCCCCCAAATTCCTTAAAATGATTATCTTGCTACACAAGGGCCAGCGTGGTCAAGTCAGATATGGCGATGCTCTTTCAGAGCCCTTTCTAATAACTAATGGAGTGAAGCAAGGTTGTGTTCTTGCACCAACTTTATTTACAATCTTCTTTAGCATGATGCTCCAAAGGGCTATGGCAGAGCTTGAAGAAGATGACGGCATCTATATATGTTACCGTACTGATGGTAGCTTGTTTAACTTAAGCTGTCAGAGGGCTCACACTAAGACTCTAAACTATCTAGTCCATGAGCTGCTCTTCGCTGCTGCTGCTACCCTTGTTGCCCACACAGAAGCAGCTCTGCAGCGCCTAACATCCTGCTTTGCAACAGCTGCAGAGCTGTTTGGGCTGGAAGTCAACCTGAAGAAAACAGAAGTTCTTTACCAGCCTGCACCACAGGACGAACACCACCATCCCCACATTGCTGTCGGCAAATCTGTGCTCAAGTCCGTTCAGCAGTTCACCTACCTGGGAAGCATCATCTCTTCAGATGCCAAGATTGACAAAGAGATCGATCACAGATTAGCAAAGGCATATACTGCATTTGGAAGACTTCACAAAAGAGTCTGGAGCAATAAACACCTGAGGCAAAGCACAAAAATCAGTGTGTATAGAGCTATTGTACTGTCTATCCTCCTTTATGGGTCAGAAACATGGGTCACCTATCGCCACCACCTACAACTCCTCGAGCGCTTTCATCAGCGCTGTCTATGCACAATCCTAAATATACGCTGGACTGACTATGTGACGAATGTTGCTGTCCTTGAGCAAGCAGGGATCACCAGTATTGAGGCCATGATATTGAAAATGCAGCTGCACTGGGCAGGGCACGTTTCTAGGATGGAGGGCCATCGCCTCCCAAAAATACTACTCTACAGTGAACTCGCCACGGGTCAGCGTAAGAGGGGCGCTCCAAAAAAGTGATACAAAGACTCCCTGAAACAACGTCTCAGGCTTGGCGAGCACCAACAGTGGTCTGCCCTGGCCTCACATCGGGAGGCATGGAGACGCACTATCCACAATGCTGCAGCCTTATTTGAGAACTCACGCCGAACAAGTCTTGAAGAGAAACGACAACGCAGAAAGAATCACAACCCAAAAACATCACCCAAGGAGACCTTCTGCTGTGCTTTCTGCAACCGGACTTGTTTATCTCAGATTGGCCTTTTTAGTCATCAGCGCGCTTGCAGAAAGCGCGGGATGAGTCTTTCCTGAATCTTCGTTTGCAAAGAAAAGCCAGAGAGAGAATGGTGACCCTTATATAAAATGGCAAAATCAAGGTTTGCTTCTTGGAATTTATTTTTTTAATATTTTCAAGCCATGGATGGCTGAATCCATGGATGCAGAATCCGTAGGTATGGAGGACTAACTGTATTACTCTTTGTAGTTCTAAACGGTCCCCAGCAAGCACATAGCACCATACCTACAGAGCCAACCTTAGTCATTACACAGGGGTTGTCTAGATGGTGAAAATACTCCTTGTAGAATGTAAGTAAAAAGCTGCGAATGAGATTCATGGTATTCAGAAGGAGGGGAGTTGAACACTGCACAAACTGTGCAGTAAAAGGGTTTGTGGTTTCCCCCAAAGTTTTCTGGTAAATGTGCATAGATGAGCATTTTTGCACATGTAGACATAAAAATGTGTAACAATGCACATTTTCACTCTATTGCCCTTTATCAGAGCATGTGAACACTTCATTTTAATAGACATGCCCACATGCCAATTGGTAAAAAAAAAATGGTGGAAACAGAAAACGATCACTGCAAATGGACAAAAACACACACCCTCTTGCAGTATACCATCATGTCTAGACTGGCCCACAGTTACAAACTCAGTAGACAAAGGGAATGCTGCGGATGTAGTGTAGCTCGATTTCAGTAAGGCCTTTCACAAGGTCCCACATGATATTCTTGCAAAAAAGTTAATAACGTGGGGTAGACAACGCGACTGTTAGGTTGATTTGTAATTGGTTGACTGACTGAACCCAAAGGGTAGTCACCAATGGCTCCTCTTCATCATGGAGAGAAGTGACTAGTGGGGTGCCACAGGGTTCTGTACTGTGCCCAGTGCTATTCAACATCTTTATCAATGGCTTGAATGATGGAATAGAGGTTGTTCTTATCAAATATACAGATGACAGCAAATTAGGAGGGTTAGCTAATAGCCCAGAGGACAGGATCAGAATTCAAAATGACCTCAGCAAATTAGAAAGCTGGGCCCAAACTAACAAAATTAATTTTAAGAGGGAGAAATGTAGGATACTACACTTGGGCAGTAAAAATGAAATGCACAGATATAGGATGGGTGACACCTGGCTTGATGGCAGTACAAGCGAAAGGGATCTTAGTGAATCACAAGCTGAATATGAGTCAGCAGTGTGGTGTGGAAGCTAAAAAAAGCCAATGCAATTTTAGGCTGCATCAATAGGAGTATAGGGTCTACATCGAGGAAAGTAATAGCACCACACTATTCTGCTTTGTTCAGACATCACATTGAATACTGTGTCCAGTTCTGGGTACCACAATTCCAGAAGGATATTTACAAGCTAGAATGTGTCCAGAGGAGGGCAACCAAAATGGTAAAAGTTCTGGAAATCATGCCCTATGAGGAGCTTAGGGAGTTGGATATGTTTAGCCTGGGGAAGAGAAGGTTAAGAGGGGACATGATAGCCATGTTTAAATATTTGAAGGGATGTCATACTGTGGATGGAGCAAGCTTGTTTTTTTCTGCTCCAGAGACTAGGGCACGGAGCAATGGACTCAAACTACAGGAAAAGAGATTCCACCTAAACACTAGGAGGAACTTCCTGAAAGTAAGAGCTGTTTGGCAGTTGAATGCACTGCCTGAGAGTGCGGTGGAGTCTCCATTTTTGGAGGTTTTTAAACAGAGGCTGGATGGCCATCTGTTGGGAATGCTTCTATTGTGTATTCCTGCAAGGAAGGGGGTTGGACAAGGTGGCCCTTGTGGTCTCTTCCATCTCTGTGATTCTATGATTCTACTAAATCTGACTGAAAGTGGTTAGGCATACTGTTGTTGTTGTGTGCCTTCAAGTAATTTCTGACCTATGGTCCTAGGTGAACCTATTACAGGGCTTTCTTGGCAAGATTTGCTAAGAGGAGGTTTCCCCTTGCCTTCCTCTAAGGCTGAGGGAATGTAACTTTTACAAGGTCGCTCAGTGGGTTTCCATGGCTGAGTAGGGATTTGAACCCTGGTCTCCAGAGCTGTAGTCCAATACTCAAACCACCACACCACACTAGGTTAACCTATTTGTTTCAGTAGGGCTAATTAACAACTAATTGCTTTCCATTGCATTGACCTCTTTATTAACTTTGTGTCAGTTACCATCTAGATTGAGCTCCCCTGCAAAAATCTACTCCTTGTTCTCTCTCTTAACTTCAAGAGTAACACTTTAAGAGGATCAGAAGAATAATTCCCAATTGTTGCTGTTGTTCAACAACTGTGTATCACATCAGATCTACCATCTGCCTTCTCTGACCTGACAAACTTTTTTGCCAGATGAACTTTTGTGACCTTCCATGTCCAAGGAAACCTTTCAGCATCACGCACCTGTGTGTCCCAGTTGGTGAGGTTATGGAAAAAGCCTTGCTTGTGGCTGCAACCAGATGGTGAAACTTTCTGGCCTGGCAGAACTACCTGACCCTATCTTTATCTTTTGCTTTTGAGGAAACCTCTGTTATGGCTATGGATGTAGTTACAAGGGGCAGGGGGTGGGAATGAAGGTCCAGGTAAGAATTCTTACACACATACACCATTAGATTTTCCTTCAATTGACACATTTCTGGTACTGTAGTAACTTAAACCTTCAGTTGAGCATTTAGAAATACATTTTAGGCTTCCAAAAGGTACAGGAAAATTTACCAAGGGAATGTGAACACATCAAATATAAGTTCTAGATGTGAGTAATATTCAGTGTCTCACTCTGCAATTCTATAAATTTGGGGACTGAAAAATTAATTGGGGGGGGAGATTTCTCATTGGGGCAACAGTCTCATCCCACCCCCCATAGATACACATCTGGTTATAACAGTGTTTTTAAAATTCCTCTGACTTCCATAAGTTATTTTATGTGCCATTTCTTCTGGTTTACCTTGATATTTGCTCTAACTCCGATTATTTTAAGTATTAAGAATTACATTCTGCAGTATTTGCAATTTCTAAGTCAGATTTTGAAAACCTGTGCTTTCTTTGCAAAGCTTAATGAGCTTTAATTAATTTTAATTCAAACATTTTTAAGAGTAAAAGCATTTCAGCAGTTCAGAATCAACCTGAGAAGAGACAGAAAAATGCACCTGTTTCCTGCTTAACTCCCCCTCCCCAAAGTAACTATTTTTGTGTAAGCACACCAGGTTATGACTGAATACCCACTAATGTGTCTGGAAGTCTCCTTAAGAAATGCTAGCTGTGTCCATATGTGGTTTAATTTTCTGTTTGACTTAATACATTATATATGTAATGGACAATTATGTATCCAATTTTGTGCCTCTGATTTTAAAGTGGCAGAAATCCAGCACAGTTTTCATGTACTTTTATTTTCTATCCTCTGGTTCTTAATTATCTGTAAATAGTACATTTTCTTTAATGATGGAAGCAACAGAAATACTGAGTTAGTGTAATGATGCACAGTATTTACCTAAGAAAAGGAAAAAGGAAATTACTGCACAATTTGACTAACTACTGGCTCTATAACCATGCAGGTGTTTTCATTTCACAGCTCAGAAATACATTCATCATTAAAAAGAAAAAAAGGTATCCAAATTATTTTCCCATTCCCCCTTCTCAAAAATATATTCTAACAAAATATTTCCACAAATATTAAATAGTGTGGATGGTTGAAATATATCACCCCCTTCCACAAATGTCAATCCTGTTCTGGATGTAGGATTCTGTGAATGGATCCCTTTGCATTTGTTGCGTTCGCCATCAATTTGACTCTGACCTATGGTGATCCTATGAATGAGAGACCTCCAAGAGCCCCTGTCATCAATAGCCCTGTTCAGCTTTTGCAGACTTGGGACCATGGACTTTTTGAGACACCCCTTACTGCGCAAGAAGCCTCTGTAATAGTAACAAAACTGCTGCGGGGCAGGCCGCCCGTTTCGGATGACGCCGTCCCACTCTCGGCATTGTCCGTGACTGTTCTGGGTAGGATTGAGGGCGTCCACACCGTTTTTTATTCATGGATAACTTCCATGAGTAAAAAATGGTGCAGCCGCCCTCAATCCTACCCAGAACAGTCATGGACGCTGCCGAGAGAGGGACAGCATTGTCCGAAATGGATCCCCTGCCCCGCAGCAGCTTCGTTACTGTTACAGAGGCTTCTTACACGGTAAGGGGTGTCTGAAAAAGTCCCATGTCTTCCTTTATTAAATCAACCTGTAGTGCTTTTCCTACTGCCTTCTACTTTACTGAGCATTATTGTTTTTCCAATGAGTCATAGATCCATAGAATTGCAGAGTTGGAAGAGACCACGAGGGCCATCCAGTCCAACTCCCTGTCACGCAGAAAATCACAATCAAAGCATCCCTGACAGACGGCCATCCAGCCTCTGTTTAAAGACCTCCAAGGAAGGAGACCCCACCATGCTCTGAGGGAGTGTGTTCCACTGCCAAACAGCTCTTACTGTCAAAAAGTTCCTCCTAATGTTGAGGTGGAATCTCTGTTCCTGGAGCTTGCACCCATTGCTCCGTGTTCCAGTCTCTGGAGCAGCAGAAAACAAGCCTGCTCCATCCTCAACGTGACACCCCTTCAAATACTTAAACAGGGCTATCATATCGCCTCTTAACCGTCTTTTTTCCAGGCTAAACATACCCAGCTCCCTAAATCTCTCCTCATAAGGCATCGTTTCCAAACCTTTTACCATTTTAGTTGCCCTTCTTTGGACACGCTCCAATTTGTCCATATCCTTTTTGAATTGTGGGGCCCAGAACTGGACACAGTATTCCAGGTGAGGTCTGACCAAGGCCGAATAGAGCGGCACTATTACTTCCCTTGATCTAGACACTATACTTCTATTGATGCGGCCCAAAATCGCATTGGCCTTTTTAGCTGCCGCATCACACTGTTGACTCATGTTCAACTTGTGGTCTACTAGGACTCCTAGATCCCATTTGCACGTAGTCTCATCCAGCCAGGTCTCTCCCATCCTATATCTATGCATTTCATTTGTTCACCCTATGTGCAGTACTTTACATTTCTCCGTATTGAATTTCATTTTGTTAGCTTTGGCCCAGCTCTCCAGTCTATCCAGGTCATTTTGAATTTTGATCCTGTCCTCTAGGGTATTAGCTACTACTCCTAATTTGGTGTCATCTGCAAATTTGGTAAGTATGCCCCTAATTCTCTCATCCAAGTCATTGATAAAGATGTTGAATAGCACTGGGCCCAGGACAGAACCCTGTGGCACCCCACTGGTCACATCTTTCCAAGACGAAGAGGAGCCGCTGCAGAGCACCCTTTGGGTTCGGCCGGTCAACCAATTACAAATCCATTGAACTGTTAACTTGTCTAGCCCACATTTTACAAGCCTGTTTGCAAGAATGTCATGGGGAAGCTTGTCAAAGGCCTTCCTGAAATCAAGGTATGCGATATCCACAGCGTTCCCTTCATCTACCAAGCTGGTAATTTTATCAAAAAAAGAGATCAGATTAGTCTGGCATGACTTGTTTCTCTGAAACCCATGTTGACTTTCTGTGATTATGACATTGCCTTCTAAATGTTCACAGACTCTCTGTTTAATGATCTGCTCTAGCATCTTCCCTGGTATTGATGTCAGACTAACTGGACGATAATTGTTGGGATCCTCTTTTTCCCCCTTTTTGAAAATGGGGACAATGTTTGCCCTCCTCCAGTCTGCTGGGACTTCTCCTGTTCTCCAAGAGTTCACAAAGATTATTGCCAATGGCTCTGAGATTACATTTGCCAGCTCTTTTAATACCCTTGGATGTAGTTCATCTGGTCCTGGAGATTTAAATTCATTTAGATTAAGGAGGTATTCCTGTACTATCTCTTTGCTTAGTCTGTGCTGGATTTCCCCTATTGTGTCCTCTGTTCCTTTATCCTCAGGTTGGCCCCCCTTTTCCTTTTCTGAAAACACTGAGGCAAAGAAGGTGTTGAGTAATTCTGCCATTTCTCTGTCCCCTGTTAGCATTTTGCCATCTTCTCTGTGTAGTGGCCCTACCATTTCCTTCTTCCTCCTTTTGCTGCAGACATACCCCCCAAAAAACCCTTTTTATTGTTCTTAACCTCTCTAGCAAGCCTGAGCTGATTCTGCACTTTGGCTTTTCTGACTTTACTCCTACAAGTGTTCACTATCTGTTTGAATTCTTCTTTGGTGATTTCCCCCTTTTTCCATTTCCTATACATGTTCCGTTTAAAACTTAGCTCCATTGAAAGTTCTTTAGTCATCCATCCTGGTTTCTTGAGACACCTCCCATTTTTCTTCCTCAATGGTACTGTTTGAAATTGTGCCTTCAGTATCTCCCTTTTGAGAAAGTCTCATCAGTCTTGAGGTCTCTTCTCTTTTAGTATTCCTGACCATGGGATCACCCCCAGTATTTCCCTGAGTTTATTGAAATCAGCTCTCCTAAAGTCGAGAATGTGTGCCTGACTATGCCTGGCTTCTCCTTTCCATTGTATAACAAACTCCAGGAGAACATGATCACTCTCCTTAAGGATCCCACCACTTGCACCCCATTAACCAGGTCATCCCTGTTGGTTAGGATCAGATCTAAAATAGCTGATCCCCTTGTTGCCTCTTCCACCTTTTGGACCATGAAATTGTCTTCCAGGCAAGTAAGGAATTTGCTAGACCTTGAAGTTTTGGCTGAGTTAGATTGCCAGCAAATATCAGGATAGTTGAAGTCACCCATCATTACTACATCTCTCCTTTCTGCATGTGTGTTCATCTCTGCTATAAAGGCATCATCCAATTCCTCCGTCTGACTTGGGGGTCTGTAGTAGAGTCCCACAATAACATCCCTGTTGTTCCCCCCCCCTTTAATTTTTATCCAGATGCTCTCCATGTGGCTTCCAGTACTGATGTCATGGATCTCTTCACTGGTGTAAATATCCTTGACATATAATGCTATTCCTCCTCCTTTCCTGTTTGGCCTGTTTCTCTTAAAAAGGTTATACCCCTCTATTCCTACATTCCAATCATGTGACTCATCCCACCAGGTTTCAGTAATGCCTATTATATCATATTTGTTTTGTAGTGCTAGGAGTTCGAGTTCATCTTATTTCCCATGCTCTGTGCATTAGTGTAGAGACATTTAAGACCATGTATTCCCTTTACTTGCTGTCTGTGCAAGTTTTTTTGCCTCCCACTGTTGGGTCTTTGCGCTGTTTGCCTTGTTCCCTCTATGACAGTTTGACTATTTTCTCCAGCCCTTTTGCCTTCCAGAATACTTTCTCCCTCCCCCATATGACTCAATTTAAAAGCCTCCTGATCAAATTCTTGAGACTGTAGGCAAAAATGTTTCTGCCAACTGTCGTGAGATGCACCCCATCTCTTGCCAGAAGTCCCCCCTCATGAAAGCGCACCCCATGATCCAAGAATCCAAATCATTCTCGGCGACACCATCTACAGAGCCAGTTGTTGACGTCAGCTATTTTCCTCTCCCTTCCTGGACCATGCCCTTCAACTGCCAGAAGAGATGAGATGACAACCTGTGCATCCATTTCTTTCAGCTTCCTCCCCAGAGCCTCATAATCTCTTCTGATCTTAGGAAAGCTGTGCCTTGAAGTATCATTGGGTCCCACATGGACCAAAAGGAAGGGGTAATGATCCGTAGGCTTGACGAGTCGTCAGCCTCTTCGTCACATCATGGATCTTTGCCCCAGGGAGACAACACAGCTCCCGAGACATCTTGTCAGGCCCACAAACCACTGCTTCTGTACCCCGCAGCAAGGAGTCCCCACCACCACCACCACACGCCTCCGCTGAGGCTTCGCAGCTGCTGTTCCTTGCGGTGGTACTCTCAGGGTCCCCTGCTCTATCCCTGAAGTCTGTCCATGCTGTTCTTCCTTGTTGTCCTTGATAAGGGAAAGGGCTTCGAATCGATTCTGTAGCTGCAAGCTGCTCGAAGAATCCCTGGATTTTCTCATTCTGTGTGTGACATTCCTCCAGCTGTCAACCTCCTGTGTCTGTGAAGTGACCCTCTCCTCCCCAACCAGTTCCTCTGTGTGGTCCCAGTCCAAGACTGTTTGTTCTGTTCTGTCCAGGAAAATCTCTTGCTCATGAATCTTTTGGAGTGTTGTTACCCGTGTCTCCAGCTGCTGAACTTTCTCCTTCAAGAGGGCTACCAACTCGCACTTGGTGCATGTGAAGTTCCCCACATCTGTAGACAAAAAGACAAACATCCCACAAGTGTTGCAGGTGACTGCAGCAGTCCCCTCAGTGTCCATGGTGAGAGCTTGTAGGTAATCTAAGAATTCTTAGTTAATGCTGAGAACTCTAAGCTGTACTTTTGTTTGGTCACTCAAATTTGAGTGCCATTAAGACAAAACATGTTGTCTTGTTTTGTGTCCAAAGTAAAATAGCCTCAATTTACCTATTTTAGTTTCTCATCAGAGTTCAGTCTTGATTTGTTCTAGGACTGTTTGCCTTCTTGGCAGTCCATGATATCCATAGAAATATTTTCCAGGACCATATTTCAAATGAGTTGATTTTATTCCTTACAGCTCTCTTCACTGTTCAGCTTCCGCAACAATACATAGAAATTGGAAATACTATGTCATGGATTATTCTGACTTTAGCATATAATTACATATCCTTTACACTTGAGAATCTCATCTAGTTCCTCCTTGGCTGCTCTGTCAAGCCCTAGTCTTCTCAACTAATCTCTATTTTGATTTATGACCCTTGACTTATCTCCTTGCCAGTTGGAAACCATTCTATTCTTTCATATTCTCTCTCTACAGAAGCCTTTTGTCCAAAGAATCACAACCCAAAAACATCACCCAAGGAGACCTTCTGCTGTGCTTTTTGCAACCGGACTTGTTTATCTCGGATTGGCCTTTTTAGTCATCAGCGCGCTTGCAGAAAGCGCGGGATGAGTCCTTCCTGAATCTTCGTTTGCGAAGAAAAGCCAGAGAGAGAGGTTACATATCAGGACAATCTAATGCTGTGGCATACCCATTTCTTTCAAGGCAATCCATATTTGTCATTATCTATGCAAACAATGACTTTGTTATAATCTGTAAAGCACATGTTGATTTTCTTCCGAAATTCTTTGGAGCATTCCACTAGCAAATACATGTTTGCAATATATCTAGTGCCTCTTCTTTTTCTGAATCCATCTTGGATGTCTGCAGTTTCACACTCCATATATGGGAGAAGTCTTTGTTGGGGTAACCCCTTTCTTAAGTACTGGAATGTATATTGAGTGTTTCTAGTCTGTGGGCCATTGTTGCTTTTGTTTTCCATATTTGCTGGCAGATTTTTTAGAATTTGGATATATTCTGTCTTTGTAGCGTCAATCAGATCTGTGGTATCCCTTTACAACCACAGGATTTATGCTTACAGTAGGATGCCTCTTTGCATATGGATATCGCCTTGCTGGGTATTTGAATCAATTAAATGGGATTCTTAACACTTCTCCAAATATAAGAAGTGTGTAGTGCACAACTGAAGAAAAATGCTGGTGGAAAATGGATAGGAACACCCATCCAAACTTGTTTGAAAATATGTCCCCACATCTAAATTCTAATTCATGGAGAGGAATCATGCAGCCCTCTAGATCCAGATGGACTGCAAGTCCCAGCAGTCACAGCCAATAGTCAGTGGTGAGACCTGCTGGAAGCAGCAGTTCAACAAGATCTGTAGGGATATTAGATTTGGGGGAGAAGGAACGAAGAAGCTGAGGCTACCAAAATGGCCCTAGAGCCCACCTCTGCGCCCCTCATTCTGGGAGGCGTTTTCTGGGTTGCTTTTATCAAATATCAAATTAAATTTAAAAGCTGAAATTTGCTTCACCCTTGACGTACTTTGTTACACGCCCTCAAGTTTTACCCTTGACTTATCCATGTGTCATAGCAAATTCCATAATTTGGGGCCCAAAATGCCATTGACTTATACATGAGTATATATGGTAAATGCGCGCACGCACACACACACACACACACACACACACACACAAATAGCAAAGCAAAAAAGGAAGCTCAACTTTTCTTGCCATTTTGCCACCCTTTTCTTATGCAAAAATAAACCCTCATCCTGAAAAAGGGAGTGGAGCAGCCAGAACCAAGGAGGGCTTGCTAGAAACAGGCATGACATTGCCTGCTACCTTTTAACTGGACATTGCATCACATCCTGCTGAGGAGAAGGAGATTTGTAGTTTCTGACTCCTTAGATGAATGAGGAAAATCTACATCCTCTGCCCCCTGCTTTCACTAGGGACCCAGATGATTCATTTCCCTAATTTATCAAAAATGATGACTTCCCATGCTCCCTGAGAGGAAATGGCACTCCTGAGCATGCTTCAGATCATTATTTCCCCTTAAGGAGGGGCCAGTAAGATCTCTCCTATCTCAGATTGAAGGTTAGTCAAAAGTAAGGCTTAGTGTTTTGGTATTGCTTGGGAAGGAGAGGGAAGTGACAGGGAAAGGAGATGAGATCAGATCCCATTTTGAGATGTGAAAAGATCTGGGCCTGTAATATTCAAAACACTAAAAGACTTTTAAAACCCTAGGGGCTCAGCTACACGGGAGGTACATCTACACTGCAGCTACATCTAATGGAGAGATGAAAGAAGTTCAGACTAGTACCACCTTGTGCATGATAATCCCTACATTAGGGTCTGTGATGTTATCTGTGAATTGTTTTGATTTCAGACTGCAAGGAAAATTAATGAGAAATCATTTGATGATAGTAAAAAGGTCCATTTATATTCAAAATATAAACAGGCTTAGTTCTTTTTTTCCCCTCCTTGGTGAAATGGATCTTCATTGGTTGTAAAAGTATTGGCTTTTAATTCTTTTTTCCCTTTCAAAATAATCCTAAAGATACTTTGTGTTTGTGTAAATAGTTGCCTGGTCTTTGCATCTTTTCCAAGGACTATTCTAGAAATATAATGTGGGACAATTGTTTCTCTAGATAAGAATGATGTGGGGAACTCAACTGGGTACCAAGTTTACAGATAATTCCACAGAGATGCTTACAAGCTGCCAATAAAGGTGGCAGCAGTTTGAAGGATACAGCAGATCATAAAAAAGAAAATATCTTCTTGAAATAAGGTTATTTGCCATCCTCACATTTCATTTATGTGGAGATGACATTCTTAAAAGAGTGAGCCATCCTTTTATGACTCAGGAGCTGCTGCTAGTGCACTATACAACAGCTAAACTGATTATAGGAACATATTATAGAAACCATATGACACTGGTTTAAAGAAATTGCAATGGCTGCTGTATGTTTCTGGGTTTAATTCAAACCTTGTGATGACAAATGAAGACCTATATGGCCTGGGCCTTTGATATCTGAAGGAGTGCCTCTCTCCATATACAGTATGCCTGTCTGAGACTGGAGATAAACTGGAGGGACAGTCCTTTGTAACCTACCAGTGGAAACAATATACTGTGAGAGAATATGAGAGAGGGCCTTATCTGTGTCCTGGCTGTGAAATGTCCTTCCCTTGGAGGCCCGATTAGCACTGACCCTGACTTATTCTGTCTCCAAATTAGAACATGTTTTTTTATGAAAGCCTCTAGGGTCTAACAATTTGTTGAAAGCTATGTCAGGGTCAGGAGTTAGAGATTGAACTCCATTATAAAATGGCCAAATAACTACAGAGTCATGTTGAGTCATAATGGCTGACTCCATGAACTGCCAAGTCATGGCTAGTCATGCTAGAGCTGCAGAAGGAGGGTTACTACAGGGCAATGCCCTGTAGGTGTATATATAAGTGAGCTAGTCCAAAGCGCATTCTCTTATTGTGAATGCTGATGCCTGGTGAAGCAGTTTGTCCTTCAATTGTAAATATTTGTACACATTGGAACTGCTTGACTTTGAAGATAAAAGTGCCTCCTGCTTATTTGGATGTCAAACACTCTGTGTGAGAGTATTCTTGGGAACAGGTTGCTACTAAGTCTGCTGAGATAGTTTTTGGCTTCTGCTGGGGATTGAGTGTCCTATCATCCCCTGACAACCTACATTGATAACATGGTTTTTAAACTATTGCCATTCATTTTCCTTGTCAGATTGTTTTATACGCTTTTCGAATGTTTAAATCATTCTTATTGCTTTAATTAAAATGTTGTAAATGGTTTAAAATTGATTTTATATTTATGTACTGCTGAGATATTGTGGAAGGATACAAATATTTAGATAGATAGATAGATAGACAGATGAACTCAAAGCAGATTACTTCTGAGCAGGCATGTATAATATTACGCTGTGAAAGAACACTTGAGTACAATGGTCCTGCCCTATCTATAAGCTCTGGATCTACAGATTTAACCAACCCCAGATTCAGAATATTAAAAAAAATACAGGAGAACAAATAAAGTGAGTGCCTTTACATATGAAGAGAGAAGAAAGGAATCCAAATTGTCCTCACCCTATGACTCTCCTACTCACCTGCACAGCCTGGTCAAGCTTCAGGTCAAAGCTCTCCGTGCACACACAGTGCAACCAGACCGAGAAGTAGTCCTAGGGCAGCAGTGAAGGCCTTAGAAAGCTCTGGCCACCAGGCATGCATTTTTTGGACTCTCCTCACTCTTGGGAGCCCACCAGCCACCCTCTTTCAAGCAGTTTCTGTAAGGGCATGGGCAATCGGCAGCAGAAGGAGTGCTTTAGTTCATTCGCAAACAAATAAGCAGGAGTGCTCCTGCCAATCGCCATTAACCTTTGGAAGCTGCTCACTGCCCTCTGATTGGTGTGTACTCTTGCTTGAAACAGAGTGTCACCACAAATCACCATGTCCCTGCAGAAGCTGCTTGAAGGCATAAGCAGGCATCTGGTGGGCTTCCCAGAGGCAGGGGAGCCTGAAGAATGCACACCTAGCTGCAAGAGCTTACTACCACCTCTGGTGCTGCAGGAATGATGGGTGCTGTCAGGGATGATGGGAGTTGTAGCTCTTCACCTCTGGCTCAAACTCACCACCTTTTTATGCAGCAGAGCCAACCAGCTTAGATCAGTGGTTAATGCTTTCCTCCAAAGCAGCAGAGTTTCAGAGAATAGGCTGAAGATCCTGACAAACTCTCCAAGCCTTCTCACTCTTCCCCAGGTGTCTCCAAAACGTCTCCAGGATTCACACAGGCAACTCAGTAGTTTTATATATAAAACCTACTTTTATTCATCTATATAAATATACTATATCACAATCTCTACACACTACACCACCTCTACTCCACCACACAATACATTGGCAAACATTGCAATTTTATAGCCATTGTTTATCACCACCCACTAATTAGTTTCCACCCAGTGGGTGTGTACTTCCATTCTGATTGGTCCACATAGTTCCATCCATGCTTAAGACCAACCCATGTATTTCAACATTTCACCTTGTACACTTAATGATTCTCAGGTGTTTCCAATCTGCATTCAGTGCCTCTGTCCTTGGCTCTCAGGCTTCTAGATTACATTAGCAGTTTCACCTGTGTAGCCCCATAATTGCTCTTGCTTAGTCATTGTGACTTTCACATACATATTTTATTTCTTTCACTGTATGTCCCATGTTGCATTTTCCTTAACAATCCCCTCCGAAATAAAATATTTTATGTGTCTTACAATGTCATTCCAACCATTTGTGTCAGCCTTTCATGTTTTTCTGCTGTCAATGCTTTTGTGAACAAATCTGCTATGTTGTGTTGTGTTTCTATATATCTCAATTCTATTTCACCCTTTTGAACCATGTCTCGCACATTTTGATATCTTACACCAACATATTTTGTTCTGTTCTTCAAACTTTCAGTTTCAGCCATCGCTATGCATGACTGTGAATCTTCCAGAATTTCCACTGGTATCTTGTAACTTTCATTTAAATCATTTAGCAATTGCTTAATCCACTGTACCTCATTTACTATCTCATTCAAAGCAGCAAATTCTGCTTCCGTTGTGCTTATCGCTACATTAGTTTGTTTTCTACTTCTCCAAACTATTGGACTTTCACTATATTTAATTATCATTCCTGTAACTGACTTCTTGTCTCCTAATTCTGATGCAAATGAACTGTCTACATAACAATCTAGATCTGAACTATTGTTTCTTATTATCAATTTCCTATCTAAGGTTCCTTTCAAATATCTCAATAAATGTTTTACCGCTGTCCAGTCTTCAATTTTTGGATCATTAACCCTTCTAGACAATACATTTACAGCATAAGAAATGTCTGGTCTGGTATGGCAAGATATGAATTGTAAAGATCCTATTATACTTCTGAAGAAAGTCTTGTCCTCAAACGCTCTAGTTGTTTTCTCAGACACAAAACCAGTTGTCATTGGAGCTCTTACTATTTTTGCATTCTGTAATCCACACTTTTCAATCAATCTTTCAATTTTATTTCTCTGACTTAACAAACAATGTCCTTCTTCTGTCCATTCAACGCAAATACCTAAATAAGACTTCAATACACCTAAGTCCTTCAAAACAAATTTCTTAGACAATTCTCTTTTTACTGACTCAATTTCCTGTTTTGACTTTGCTGCTACGCACAAATCATCTACATAAATCACTAATACTATGTCTCCTTTTGTATAAACACAAGCATCTGCAATGCTCCTCTTGTAACCTAGCTTAACTAGCTCATCATTGATGCACAGATTCCACGCTCTGGCACTTTGTTTTAAACCATACAACGCTTTCTTTAATTTATATACTCTCTGACTACCATTTTCTTCGAAACCTTGTGGCTGTTCCATAAATATTTCTTCATTCAAAACCGCATTCAAGTAAGCTGTTTCAAAATCAAAATGCTCTACAACTAAATTCCTTTTTGCTGCTACAGCTAGAACCATTCTCAGACTTTCTGGCTTTGCAGTTGGAGAATATGTCTTATCATAGTTCTCATACTGCTGTTGTGCAAAACCCTTAGCCACTAACCTAGCTTTATATTTGATACTTCCATCTGGCATTTCTTTCCTTTTGTATACCCATTTACAACCAATTACTTTCTTGTCTTTGGGTCTGTCAACAATTTCAAAAACATCTTTATTTACCAGGCAACCAAACTCATTATCCATTGCATCAAACCATCTTTCCTGTTCTTCACTGGAATAACTTTCCAATTCTTCAAAACTTTCAGGCTCTTCTACTGCTAGACAAGCTCTTGCCTTTGTCACAACAAACCTATCTGGAGGCTTTCTAACTCTATGACTACGCCTGGGAATAAAATCTGCTGTTCTGTCTCTTTCATCCTCACTTTCTCTACTAGGAGTTGTAGTTCTATGACTAAATCTCTTGTCTTCAGTCATTCGAGTAGTAGTAGGCCTAGATGCTATCTCATCATCAGAAGAACTACCACTGCTGCTAGGTGATGCTTCCTGCTTAACTGTAACCCCTCCGTTTCCTGAGGTTGGTTCAGTTTGTGCTTCTGGCTCATTTGAACTTCCTAACCTCAAAAACACTTCTTTATTGGCATGCAGTTTGTCCCAACCAGCATGTCTCTCAAAATTTGCAGACCTAGAATACTGCACTTGTTTTCCTCCCAAATGAAACTTGTAGCTATTTCCAGAATACCCCAAAAACCTAAGCCTTTTGCTTTTGGGTTCTCCTTTCCTCCTGAAACAAGCAGGTGTGTAAACATGAGCAAATTGTCCAAAAACCCTTAAGTACTTGTAATTTGGCATTCTCCCATACAATACCCTGTAGGGAATGTCTTCAATTTCTGAATGATACAATCTGTTACTGATATGTATTGCAGTCAAAGTTGCTTCTGCCCAAAAACTATCTTTCACCCCTGCATCTGCCATCATACAAGCAGTAATTCTTTTTATATCTTGTATTTTCTTCTCTGCTAACCCATCCTCACTAGGACAAGCAGGGTTTGTAGTTTCATGCCTTATTCCCACCTTTTGAAACCAGTTAAACAATTGATTATTTAAAAATTCTCCTCCTCTATCAGTAATGATGGTGCCTACTCTGCTATCAAATTGTCTTTCCACCATTCTTACCCATGCTTTTAAACTTTGCCCAGCGTCAGATTTGTTTTTCATTATTCTCACAAATGCAAACCTTGTATACCTATCAACAATGACTAGGAAATACTTGCTTCCCCCTAAGGACAAGCAGTTAGCTTGGGCAACATCTGCATGTACATACTGAAATGGTCTTTGAGCAATTCTTTTTGTTTTCTTAGCTACTGGAAAAGCTCTGACCTTTACTTGATGACACACTGTACAATCTAAGTGGTTTTTGCATTCAGCAACTTTTAAATCTGGACACATACTGATTAAATTCTTTAAACATTTGAAGCTCGCATGGCCGAATTTTCTGTGAAGCTCGTGTATGCAGTCTTTGTGGATTGGAATATTTTCTATGTTATTAGCTTCTTCAACCCTGTATCTATCAATATTGTCCTCCAAATAATAAAGTTTGTCCTTTTTAAAACCTATGCCACGCAATTCCCCATTCAATTTTATCTTACACATGTTCTTTTCAAAGATGACTGTGTAGTCTCTTTCTGTTAATCTGCTTACTGATAACAAATTATTTTCTAACTCCTTTACATGTAAGACATCATTAAAATTCTCTTTTAGCCCTGGAATGTACACAGTACCCATTTGATTTACAGTACTTAGCTCTTTCCCATCAGCCAAAACTACAGCATTTACATTAGCTGATTTTCTATTACTTATTAAATTTATATCATTACACATCAAAGATGTGGCTCCTGAATCTACTAGCCATTTAGAATTTGCATTTTGTTTTTCCTTAATCATGGTTGCAAACACCTTTTTATTACCACTGTCCCTCAAAAATGGAGGTCTGGACTGTTTTTGATACTGCCGCGGCTGCCATCTGCTCTCTGCTTGCTTGTGTCTCTCAGCTGCAAAATGTTTACAATGTCTCTGCAGATGACCAATCTTCTTACAATAAAAGCACCTCCGTTGCTCCCTTGTAGAGGCTGCTTCCTCTTGCGTTCGCCAGTCAGGAGTTGTTCGTTGTTTTGGCACAGTCTTTAAACTTGCTGAGTCACCCTGCTCAGACATTCTTCTCTGGTTCTCTTCCAGTATTCTGGCCACAATTAAATCTCTATTAAGCTCAGCTTCTGGCAAGTTCTGCAAGCTGTTCGTTATGTTGTCCCACGAAGAGTCTAGCGATTCTACTAAAATGTAGCATTGCTGCTCTTTGCTAATCTGCACTCCCCTCAGTTCAGCTTGCACAAACAAATCTTGCATTATTTTTAAATGTTCTATCACACACTGCCCTTTAGCCATCTTTTGCCTGTATATTCTTTTAGACCATAGCATTTTTGCAAAAGCAGTTGAAGGAGTGTGTAATCTCTGCAAGGTATCCCACACATCCTTGGCAGACGTTTTATCTCTGACGTCATTAATTAAGTCTTCTTCAAGCATGAGATAAAGACAGGCTTTTGCTTTACTATCTCTCTCTTGAGTGGCTTCATCAGCATCGGCTGCCAGCCCTGTTTCAACTGTTGACCACAGACCTTCCTTTACTAGTAGAGATTGGGCATAAATCTTCCAGGTAGAGTAGTTGCTTCTATTTAGTTTACTAAACTTTAGAATTTCCATCTTGATTTGTGCAGTGACTCAATTTGACACAGTCCTTCTGAGTATGCACAGCCAACCCGTCTGGGCTTAAGCAAAACACAAAATGATTTACTCACGAGGCTTATCAGTGCAGCACAAACAGCTTGCTCTGATCTGTCGTCCACAAAGCTTTCTTCCACTCTCTGGAACTTTCAGCTTCTGTGGATGCTGGGTGCTCTAGTAACTGGGCCCATAACCCTTGTCAGGGATGATGGGAGTTGTAGCTCTTCACCTCTGGCTCAAACTCACCACCTTTTTATGCAGCAGAGCCAACCAGCTTAGATCAGTGGTTAATGCTTTCCTCCAAAGCAGCAGAGTTTCAGAGAATAGGCTGAAGATCCTGACAAACTCTCCAAGCCTTCTCACTCTTCCCCAGGTGTCTCCAAAACGTCTCCAGGATTCACACAGGCAACTCAGTAGTTTTATATATAAAACCTACTTTTATTCATCTATATAAATATACTATATCACAATCTCTACACACTACACCACCTCTACTCCACCACACAATACATTGGCAAACATTGCAATTTTATAGCCATTGTTTATCACCACCCACTAATTAGTTTCCACCCAGTGGGTGTGTACTTCCATTCTGATTGGTCCACATAGTTCCATCCATGCTTAAGACCAACCCATGTATTTCAACATTTCACCTTGTACACTTAATGATTCTCAGGTGTTTCCAATCTGCATTCAGTGCCTCTGTCCTTGGCTCTCAGGCTTCTAGATTACATTAGCAGTTTCACCTGTGTAGCCCCATAATTGCTCTTGCTTAGTCATTGTGACTTTCACATACATATTTTATTTCTTTCACTGTATGTCCCATGTTGCATTTTCCTTAACAAGCAGCAGGGTTGGGGGGGTGCCAGTGGCTGACAATGTGCCTCCTTACATAAGGGTCTCCAATTCTTAGCGCCCAATAGTGTGGATTCTTGGTGCTAGACCTGCCCAGGAATTTGCACAAACTGATGTCTGAATGTATCTAGATTCAAAGTAGATTTCATGCCAGAGAATTTAAAAGGCATAAGTTTTGTTTATACTGTAATAGATATAAGTTGTCCTTTGAACCAGTGGCACCAGACAGTGTTAAAATACAAAGTCTGAAAATGGCAGCCACAATACGCTCTAGAGCAAAATGAGAAACAAACAGAAGGAAATATACTTGTCAGGTTGTACATATTGCTTCCCCCAGTTTTCTCCTTCACATTTTTTTCATGCTTTCCACCGAAACTTTTCATAGTAAACAGCTACAGAGGAAACTCAGCCCTCTTCCACTCCTTTTTTCATGGAGTCAAGTCTCCTTAGAAGCAGCACTGCAGGGGAAGTTTAATGGATCAGTGTTAATGCATCAACAGCTAGTATGTTTCCATAACAGGTGGATAGAAGTGAATTACCAACCAAACAAATTTTACTGCTCAGTTTGTCATCCTGTTCAGCATAATACATTGGAAAAATACAGTTGTAGTACTCTGTCTGTTACTGAAAAAAATGAAAGCAATTAAGGATGTTGGGACAGAAATAGAATATGTAGAGGTTTATATTTACAATGATGATGTGTTCTAACAGACAGTTTAACAGACATGCATGTTGTCCCAATTCGTCACAGGTGTTGCACAGTAAATATTCTTTTTGAGTACATCTAGCACTTTCCTATTTATGGCACATTTCTGAACTAGTTTTACAAATTTGGTTTCCTCTTTCCATTTTAATTTAGGAACTAGATTGAGGGAGAAAATTATTTAAATGGCATAGGAATGGTTATTTGAAGGGGACAGCAAATGACGGAGGAAAGGGCAACATGCTGTCTTCTCTTGGCATGCAATTCTGCTATGCAAGTAGCAGTCTTGCTACACACATTTCCCTTGTGAAGAAAACAGGGATTAGGATGGGAATTTCTATCATCCTCCATGTAGTTTGACCAACAAGTGACACCACAGACCCACATAAAGTCACACCTGTTTCAAACACCTCTAACTACAAACATAATCACAAATGCCACAACAGTCACATCCAATTAAACTTTTTAATTATTAGTCATCCATTGATAGACAATGAATGGTAGTAGAGCAACCTTGTCTTCAGATCAGGCTCTTGAACTGAGACTGCACTAGCTGCCCTGACTTCAGCTGGAGGTGGACAGGGGATTGTGATGCTGCTGATTCTCCTAGACATTTTCAAGGCTTAATTACTACCTGTATACTGTACCATAATTGCAGTGTGGCAATATCTTTATACAGTATGTTTATCTCATGTTGCGGTGATTTTAAAACTAAGAAGTTGCCTATACGACAAAAATACTCATAAATTTGAGGAAAATATGATTTGTCTAAATGCTATCCCACATCACTCCACAGTATTTGGAAGGCCACTGTATTGGTGGATACTGTGGAAGGCCACAGTATTGGTGGCCTTTGCATTTCCCCCCAGAGTTTAAAAAAATCTCTGCAGGGAATATGCATTCCCGCTTGTTGGAACAACCAATTTGCATTCATTTGCACACACACCCATAAGAGCAGAAGGGAAAAGTTAATTGGTATGGGCAGGGGCAGAGCTTGCTAACAAGGCAAGCACCTGGAACTGCCATCTTGGATTTTCGCCTTAGTGATTGTGTCCTGAAGTGATGAAACAGCTTTTTTCTTTTCTTTATTTATTTAGGTGGAATATCACACTTTTTCACCTTAGATATAGCTTTAAAAATAATGTTCAGCAGCTGCAACTGGCAATAAGAAAAACACGAATAATTCACTTGTGCCTACCATCTTGATTCGCAGGCATGCCCGTTGGGACAGCAAAAGTGAATAGCTTCACATGCCTGCAATTTTGCCAACACCCACCCCCCACAAACATTAAGACAAATTGAAGCTGCTTTGATTTGGCATTAGTGTGCATCAATCCACATTTTTCAACCTCATATAGACAAGCTCTAAGAATCACACTAACAATATATGAGCAGCATCACAAAACTCCATTCACATAAGACAATGCAGTTTGACTCCCATATCCACGGAACCAATACCCATGGTTTCATTTATCTGCAGGACACAAAATAGGAACACATGCCATAGAATAGCACTGGAAAATGCCCAGAGAGTCATCCTTTCTAGGCATCCTCTCTAGGCATCTTCCAGGTCCTCCAATGCAACTCTATGGTATGTTTTTACCGGAAGTCCTTTAATAGGGTTCACTGTTATTAGTGGTTTCCAGTATCCATGGTAGCCAAACTGCTGCAGATATAGGGGTCCAGCTGTATTGTCAATAGCATATACTGCTGTCAGGGTTTTCCCATCATCATCATCATCATCATCACCACTACTACTACTAGATTCTTTATAACTGTCCTGATGCAAGGAAATGATGCAGGCTGACTATTACAACAATAAACACATAATAATACCAAATGCATAACAAATAATACATTACATCATAAATACATAATATTTTGAAATGAAAACACTCCTGTTTAGTACAGTTACAATCTATCTGTGCATTTTCCAACTGGAGTGGAGTGGTGCTTTTCACGTTCAGCTTCCCTAGCTGATAACTTCCTGTCTAAGCAGGAAGGTCTTAAGGTCCATGTTGCAGTAAATGGAACTGAAAAGATCTATTTAGAAACATTTGTGTTGTTAACCCTTGGGACTAACTTCTAGAGCACTTGATCAAAGGTTAGCTTCTGATGATTTTCTCATTCTCTCTATGAAAAAACCAAAAACAAATCCACCTAGTATCTACTTCTTTTCTTTACAAGGCTGCACCTTAATGTGCAAGATTTGAGCAACACCCTTTTTTGTGTTGTTTGCTTGTTTGTGGTGTGGGTTCTTCAGAGTTATTGATGTTTGGCACCATTATAGCAATATACTGTACCACAGTGCCCTTGCACAGATAAAGTCTTGCACTGTCATGCATTTCAGATCAGGTATGTAAATATACCAGTGATAGATGGAAGAGAAGGGGCAAAGGATGATTTTAGGACTATAACCCATAGTATGAATAGCAGGTGAATTTTTCCAGCTGGTATATTACTTTGCCCCAATTTATTTCTTTATTTTTTTTGCCAAAATCCAGCATTTAAAATTTGTGACAAGTCAGTTTCATTATATGGAATTTTTTAAAAAGAACTGGAACATTTGTTTTTGCCCTTAAGCTTAAACAAACCATTAAATGAGAAAAAAGAAGTATTTATTGTGCAAGCACTAGTGCTGAGACAAGATTATATTTAACTCAAATCTTACCCAATCTACTTCCTTTAAAGTACTTCAGAGTAACACAGCAAATATTGCAGCATAGAAATTCACAAATTCAGTTCTGATAGTGGGAGGAATGGGGGAAATCAAACAGGCCAAACAAAAGCTTGGTCTAAGGAACATTCCACTAGTGGCAAGTTAAGCCTTAAATGTGGCACAGAAGAAAAAAGACAAACAGAGAATTTAAAACTGGCTCCAGTTTTAAAATCAAGCCAGTTTTCAAGCCTGTCAAATTTTGCTCCCTCATACAAGATGCAAAAGGTTAGAATGGGATTTTCTGAGGAAAATACAGAATCTCTATTTTCTATGCAATGATCTTTATTTATAATAAAACATAATGTATTTATAATAAATGAGAAATGTTGTTTATTTATTTGATTGATTGATTTGATTTATATCCCACTTTTCTTCCAAATGGTACTCAAAGTGGCAAGAGAATAAAGTAGTCACAAGAATAATCAGCAGGCTGAGCAAGTGCATAATACTTCCTCTCCACACTATGTATCCTTTCATACTGTTTTATAAGCTGCACCCTCATACTCTCCAACAGACAAAAAAAACCAAAGGCAAACTTAACTAAGCAAAAACAGTCTCTCAGCATACACAGTGATAAAGGAAAAGCACATATTGTCTGGTACCCAACTTTGAATTCCTATTACAGGTATTTGCGACCATATTTGTTGATGTTAACATCTAGCTTCACTCCTTTTTTAGCTTATCGCTCATAAAGACCAAAAGGCATGCTGTAGCACTTGAGATGCTTCCTAAACTAAGCTTTGCTATTCAAGCTAGGTTATGTGCCAGGGTGGACAACTTGTGGCCATCCAGATGATGTTGGGCTGCAGTGCCCATCAGTCCTAACCACCATAGCCAGTGGGGAGGGACAATGAAAACTGCAACCCAACAACTTTGGGGGTGCCGCAAGTAGTCCCACCCTGTTCTTTGTAGAGGTTTGTGATTTCAGTTAATTGAAACACCTTAAATCCTGGGGGTGAAAGAAAGTTTCAGGTGAACTGTTTTACAGGGGCAGTTCTCTTGTGAGACCCAGTAGCATTTTTTTTAAAAAAAAAGATGGCTAATTTACAAGAAGACAAAAGCATCTCCTGGTAGGCAGCTATCCAGCCAGAGTACATTTACCTTTACAGAATCACCAGTTCCTCAAAAGACTGAGCAACTGCACACTGTATAACACCCAGCTTCTTTCTCTTATTAAATTCAGACTGTCAGATAGCTTGTTTTAACCCATCTTGTAGCTGTGACCAGCACTTTTCAGTGGTTTGCAATAGACTACCACCCTCCACAGAGCAAGTAGATAGCCCAAAAGCCTAGAGAGGCAATGCAACATGACATAGTGCTCATGATTCTATGAATTATCTTAAACTATTGACCTGCCGTGGTGTACCACAAGATGTGCTTTGCATTTCTCTACTCAAGCTTTACTGGCCTTCCTTGAATGTCTTTGGAAACTTACCTTCTCATTCCTCTTATTTCTGATGGGCATAATCTTGCAGCAAACATGACTTCTAAGCAGCTGAGCCACTTGCTGACAGGTGGTGGCCCTTGAAAGTTTTGCTATCTGCCCTGGGAAGATGGCTTAAGAATTTAAAAGGGAAACAAGATTATAACAATTACAAACTGAGCAACAAAAAATGGCACAGAAATATGTGCATGCTCGCTCTTTCTCCAGCCAAAGCACTTTCAAAGACTCCATAGTAGAGGGACTTAACACTTGCCCTTTTCTGTAGGATAAGACTTTAAGATACAGTGGGCTTCTCCATACCAGGCAAAAAGAAGTGGATTGTTCTGCAGTAAAGGCAACTCGCAGCAGCTGTGATTTGTCTTAATGGTTTGTTGGGGGGAGGGGGGAGGTAGATTGCAGGCAAAGCTATCCAAGTTTGCTCTGCAAACAGGCATATCTGTGAATCAAGATGGTGGCCGCGAGTGAATTACTTGTGTTTTTACTCACCAATTTGTTGCTGAACAGTATTTTTAAAAAAACTATTTCCAAGGTGCGATAGAATGATATTTTGACTTAACAGAAAAGCAAAAACAAAACAAAAACAAACCCCCATTTTATCGCATTAGTGCTTGCTTGCTAAGATGAAAAAAAATGGCGGTTCCAGGTGCTTGTGTTGTTAGCAAGCCCTGACCCCTGTGTTCATCCAGCCAATCAGCTTTCAGCTTCTTGTATGGGAAAGTGAATTGAATCGAATCTCTTGCTCCAATGAGCAAGAATGTGCATTCCCCCCACTGTTGTTTTTTTAAACTCTGGGAAAAGCTGTGAAGGCTTTTCCTGTGGAGTACAGTATAAGCATATTTAGCCTCCCTCCTTCTGAATATGATGATTTGATGCAGGATGCCATTAAGACAGATGGTATTCTCCTCACATTCGGTGAGGAGTATTTTCACCATTTAGACAGCCCCAGTACGTTGAACAGATCAAACTTATTTTACAGTTATAAACAGACAGCTTACTTGAGAAGTGTATTTGAACCGCTTCCATTATGTTTTACCTTCTATTGTTACAGTGGCCTCACTCCTACCAAAGTCAGTATCATGTTGTGGCTGCTTCACATCTATTCGGCTGGGACTCCTCAAGAGTTAAACAGATTTGTGGTAGTTGTAGTAGGCCATAGGTTTCTTCCACCCAGGAAGGACGACGGGCTTTTGCTTAAATTGTGGAACACAGCAGATTCCTACTGGAGGGCAGCCTTACCAATCCAAAGAGGAAGAGGCAAACAGTCGACAACACTCATAGAGCACCAGTGAAATGGGACAGAAGGGAAGGAAGGCTGAGCTTAAGTGATGCTCATAGTGTGCAAACAGCTTGCAAGAATGTTGGTTTTGCATCAGAAAGGAAAAACACAACCTTTTGGCCTTCTCCTTTAACTTAGCATACCTGGACCCTTCCTTCCATATCCTCTCTTGCCAGAACAATTTTTGGTGGCTCAAGTTAACATGCATGCTCGTGCACATATGTAAAGTGATGCCCTCCAGATGTTTTCAACTACTACTCCCACCAATACTATTGACCATTCTGGCTAGTGCTAATGTAGAGGGGGGCAACGACCTAAGATATGGGGGGCTGTGAATGCCTCTCACTGGACATCAAGGGGATATAGGGCTACTACATTCCCTACCCCCAAATTTATTTATTTATTTAAAAATCTCTTCAGTTTACTTTCTACCTATAGAAAGGACTTCTCCTGTGTGTAAACTAACCAGGGAAAAGGAACATGTGTGTGTGGACACATATAGCCCAGAGGCTGAATTTACTCACACCTGGACTAATGGGATCTATAATCCAAAAAATCTGGAGGCTACCAAGTAAGGGAAGACAACAGCTATATAGGTTTTTAAAGAGGGAATCATGTTAGTCCTTTAGAAGAAAAATAAGAGTCTTGTAGCACCTTAAAGACCAATAAACTTACTGTGTCTTAAAACTTTGTGAACTTCATTAGAGGGATGAAGTGGACTTGGTCCCTGATAGTTTTGGCCATAATGATGGTAATTGTGGTAATATTTTAAGGACCCATATAGTTATTTAAACTATAGAGAGTTTCACTGGCTTATGTAATTAAGCATGGTAAACAGGAAGGTTAAATATTCTGTATATACTTTTCTGTTTGAAGAAAATTAAATATTCTTAGTTTAACTATGTTATAATGATGCAGGTGTAATTTTAATTTTTTAAAAATTTAAATGCATCATTGGTCATCTTTTTTAAAGTACTTACATGTAATTTCTTTGTAGAATGCTATTTGTAAATGTAATGCAGAAAAACAATAATTTATCTTTCCAAGAATAAAGCTTTAAACAAAGTGTTTTCACAAAATCTCATTTAATCTTATTTTACAAATCGCAGTATGTTGGACTCCTCAATACAGTTTTATAAAATGACAATTTACCATCATAAAAGGAGGAGAAAAAGAAATCAAGAGACCTTCATTTCTGGTCAGTTAATGCAGAACTCAGATAGTTGTTTGTTTGTTTGTTTTTTCCTTTTCAAAATTACATTTTAGAATTATGTCTTACATTTCAAGGCCCTGTCTTCAAATTCACACTGTAATTATTTACAGTTAGATCTTCAAGTGAGTGGAATCAGAAATCTACTATGTTATCCTGTAACTCCAAGTTTCAAATATATATATATATATATATATTTATATATATAAATAAGAAGCACACTCGTTTACCTGTTGAATTCTCTTATTTTTGAAGTTAGTAGCTATAAGTCTTTATTGCTAGGAAACTTTAAGAGAACTACAAAGACTCACTAGGAAACCCTGGATCAGAGCCTACTTCAGTCCCAGATTTAGGCCAAAATACTCTTTGAGGCATGCAAGCTACACCATCATGATCAGGTCCCACCTTGCACACTGGCAACATATGTATACTGGAACTATGGCCAGCTCTTATCACCTCCCTTGCCAGTTCCTCCAGGCCTCAGAGAGAACTGTTGCTGGCATGAAAAGAAAATAAATCAATTATTTGATCCAACATAAGATTTAGCTGATCCATCACGATCCAATCAATATCTGATGTAGCCATGTGGAAGCTGCTCTCATACTGCCATAATAATTAAAGAATCAGCACACTGTAAGTAGTGCGGAGCAGCTCTATCTCATGGCAAATTTGCATATTCACTTCCTTGCCACATTGATTACCACTGCTTTATACAACACAGGGACCCCCAGTATACAATACATGTGCATAGGGAACACACCTATTCCCAGGAAAACATTCAACATGGCATGACACTGAAGCATAGCCTTGCTCATATGCCAAAGCCCACAGACTGCTAGCATTTCAAGGGCACATCTAAAATTTCTATTAGCCTTCGCCCACTCCCAAGCACTTAGGTTGGTATATCTGTTGCAGTATTATGGAGGCTGCATCGTCATACTAATTGCAGCACAATACTCAAAGTATTTTTAGGAGTCTTAGGACTTAGTTAAAGAGCTCCTTTTGTAAAATGAGTACTACTGACCTACAGTAGCTATCAAACACATGGATGTTGTGAAGATCAAGGAATCTATGAGGTACCTTCAAGCTTAAAGCACTATGTAAAAGATGCTTATCAAGATGAATTTGATAACATTAACAAAATAATGCTATTTTAAGATCCCAGAGGTGTCACAGCGACAAATGTTTATAATTAGTGCTTGTGTTAAATATAAAAAAATGAGACATATTAACATAAAAATTCTGATGTATCACTGCATATAACATTTTGTTCCATTTTGGTATGTAACTTCTAATACATTTCTGTTTTATAATAATATTGATAATGGCTACCACCATGCTGTAAGTCTCCAGTCAATAGAATCAGAATTTAACAATCTTGGTCTGAAATCATAATTTTGTGGGGAAAATGCTGAATGGTCACATCTGATATGATAAAACAGACTTACTGTGTGATATTTGATGTAAACTTCACAGCTCTGACTACAGAAGTGTCAAAACACAGCAGAAGGTGGACATTTTGACAGCACACATGCCTAATGGTTTTCAAGGAGACAAACAGAGCAATCCTTGAAGTTAATTTCCACTGTAGTCACTGGGACTTATTCCCTAGTAAATTTATTTAGGGTTGCAGTCTGGGCCCACAATCCCATACAGACATTCAGAAGTAAATTCCACTGAACTTAACAGGAATTTGCAGTAGACATGTATAGGATTGCACTGTTAGTATCATCTATTATAAAAAAAAGGACACCCACCTAACAGTTTTTGTTTTGAGCTATTTTCAGAGATTATACATACATACATACATGCAAACATACACATTCACTCCATCACTTTAAAAGCTGAAATTCTCAAAATCCATAAATAGATTAAGTAAACATTGCTTTTTATGTAATCCTAGGAAAGAAAACTGTGCTGCTGAATATCACTATACAAAATCATTCCTCTTCCCACATTAACAAGCTCACAAAAAATGTGGCAATTGACATTAAACACCAGGTTAATATTGCACAATATTCTGTGCCATGAAATAATACAACTCTCTCTCTCTCATTGATTTATATTTTATTTATGTTACTCTTAGGTTATGCAAATTCTGTTCACCCAAGATGAGCAAAACTGAAGATAAAAGCAGGTGGTTTAAAAGTTTGAATGAAATCAAGCAGAAGTGAGTTCTCAGTTGAGTAAGAATTTTAAAAAGCTACAGCTGTTGAAATAAAACTGCCTCAACCTGCTGTGGTCATTACACCACCTTAGTCGCACGCACGCACACAAACACACCCCTTATGAGCAAGCAGTTAATATACTGAAAGAGTGACCTCTAGTGGACTGATAGGCCTCATTGTGAAAGCTACATTTCTAAGATCTGGCCCACAAGCAGCTTCAATCAGTGTTTGGCAAAGGAAGGCACAAATCATTGCAAAGACCAGATTTCTTTTCATATTTTTCCTTTTTAAATAAACTATTTGTACACAAACATAAGAGTCATCTTGTAGATAATTTTTGGGCATAAGATTGCATATGTAATAGTATTTAAAACAACACAAACTAAGCTGTTCTATGTGTAGCAAGAGAAAGAAGGAGAGGGAGGGAGAGAAGAAGTGAAAAAGACCAAACCAACCAACCCCTCACCCAAATATCAACATTCATTTCTGGCTATATGCTATACAAACATTTTAAGAATCTGTGTGACAAAAGACAATTTAAAAAGTCAAAATCATAAAACCTGTAAACTGATAAAACCTGAAGTACATTTTACTTATGGAAAATATCATTAAAATAGTACCACTATGAACTAAACTGCCTGAGTTTTCAATTTGCCTGTGAACTTGAAGTAGAGAAGATTTTTTTTTTAGCACAGTAAAAACAATTTCAGTCACAACCAGTGCGATAGCTGAACAAGTGTGTCACATGGAAATTTCCTCTCTTCACTGGAATTTGTGTTGTGCTATTCAAACTCTTGTGCTAGTTGTTCAAACAAAGGGATGTAGGCAGATCTTTAATCATTTGGCACAAAGTTATTTTGTCTGGGGCATAAAGTCTCTGTCATGATGAACAATACAACATTCCATCTATCCAATTTTCACTTTGACTGAAGAGTTTTCTTTATATCGTTCACCTCCATCTATTAAAAAAAGAGAGAGATTCAGTTAAACAATTTCTATGCCATTAATTATTTTACCAAGCTGCAATACCATCCAATTCATCTTTCAGCCTAAGAGATGGTAGTTTTGTGCCTTCAAGTTGTTTCTGACTTATGGTGAACCTATCACGGGGTTTTCTGGGCAGGATTTGTTCACAGGGAGTTTACCTTTGCTTTCCTCCTAGGCTGAGAGAGTATGACTTGCCCAAGGTCACCCAGTAGGTTTCCATGACTGAGCAGGGACTTGAACCCTGGTCTTCAGAATTGTGGTCCAATGCTCAAGCCACTACATTACACCAGCTCTGGATGGTAGTTTACGATATTTTAATTTTCAATTCAGTGTTTGGAAATTTTATTAAGAAAGGGACTGAAAACAAAACAACAAAACAGCAACACCACTGTAGTACTTATAGAAATGCATTTTATGTTTGTTGTGCTGTGATTGAAAAACTGTTTTAAAATTTTAAATTCTGTTAAAAAAATTGATAGTGCAAAATATTTCACAGTTAAGAATATTACCAAGTGTAATCTCTCAAGACTGATTTCAGTTTAAACATATTATTGTATTTATTGCATTGCATTGTATTGTAGTCTATGTTAATGCTGCAGATTCTAAAATCTGTTCAGGGATGACAATTGGTGATAGGAGACATACTAAGTTTTTGCCCAGCTTAGAGTGGGCAAAAAAACAAAAGGCATTTCTGGGAAAAACTTGAGCTAAGAGATAATTTATCACATCAGGAAATCACAACATCAGTTATGTGTCTGTCAGGATAGGTCCTGGATGTGACCTTCTCCTGCCAAGTATTAGTTCTAGTCTATCGTTTTGCTGCTAACTGTGTTTGCATTTTTTGGTGCTTGCTAACAAGTTTGTACTGTACTGGGAGACAAGGGAGGACATGTTATATGTCTGCAACTGTAGGATTAAAAGGTGAACCTGGGGAGCAGTGAGAATAATGGGATATGCCCACTCTCTGTGAGAAAAGGAGAGAGGGGATAATAGATAGGCAATGACTATATAGCCTGCCAGATTTATAGATTGTAAATACTTTTTAACTTAATGCTTTGTAAACAGTTTTCATTCTGATCAACAAATGTTGTAGGGCTAGCTCTTTAGATTACTGTAACAACAAAGTTTACTGTTTAACTCTGAAACTGGTTACTGAATCTGGAGAAGCCATTACATGACAGTGTCAGACCAAAACATCTACTTCACAAGCAGCTGCAAAGCTTTAGTTTTATTATCCGTATTTTTTAAAAATAATTAATTTAATTATTGTAATTTGTTTTTATTATGAAGTGGTACTGTTTAATTAGGGAAGTTTGGTGTTCAGTCATATTTGAGTTTCCCCACAGGAGCCCAATTACGTACAGTTTATACTTGCTGTACAGAAGCAGCAAGTGTAAACTGTTGGGTGTATCTCTCTTTACAAGAGAGGAAGACCAGTATTCTCTATTCCATTCTTCACACATACCGTATATTCCGGCATATAAGACGACGTGGCGTATAAGACCACCCACCCAATTTTTAAGGTAAAATGCAGAGTTTGTGATATATTCGCCCTATAAGACGATCTCCCCCTTCCAACGCATAGCCCCCGCATGCCCCTCCTGCGCTCCCTTCCAGGAGGGAGCGCAGGAGGAGGATGCGTAGGCTGTGCGCCTAAAAGGGGCACGTTTGCCCCTTCTCCCCACCTTCCTGGAAGGTGGGGAGAAGGGGCGAATCGCGGGTTTGGCCGCATAGCCTCCGCATGCCCCTCCTGCGCTCCCTTCCAGGAGGGAGCGCAGGAGGGGGATCCGCAGGCTGTGCGGCCAAACGGGGCACGTTTGCCCCTTCTCCCCACCTTCCAGGAAAGTGGGGAGAGGGGGCAAATCGCGGGTTTGCCTCGGCCGCTGCAGAAGCGATCCAGCGGCGGCTGCGGCAAACCGCAATGTTCACCCCCTCCTCTTTCTTCCGTTGCTCCCCAAAGGGGGAGAAGGCAGAGGAGGGGGGCGAATGATCTTCAAAACACTTTGCTTCACCCCCCTGCCCCATCTCCTGCCTCTTCGCTCCGTTTGCGAAGAGGCAGGAGATAGGCAGGTGGGCGAATATACGGTACCTTTAATTTGGCTGTGCAGGGCCATAATGGTAGTATCATTTTAATGTAAACAGTGATTATTCTCAGTTGCATATAATCACAATACTAAGAGTAGCTTTGGGTGATATTTACCTATGTTTCCCCCACTCAGTATCTGTATACTGCTTTTAAACTATAACATTCTCAAGGCAGCTTGCGAAAATAAAATAAGAGTTTTAGGTGGATGCCATTGTCTTCATAATGATGGGAGACTACCAAGGGTACCCATGGTTTTAACAGAAAAGAGTACTTGGTGGATGGGAATTCTTATGAGATCCTGTTCAGTTCAACAGATGTTTCCGTTGTCACTACTGATAGAGGTTAGGCAAAATGGAACCAATGAGAGATAGGGATGGAAAAGAAATTTATTGGGTTTTTGTTTCCCTGTGAAAATAACTATTTTGTACCTCCCAAAAGTGGCAGTGGGGAAGAACTCTTTTTGCTTCAGAAATCCACATATTTCTAAAACTGATTATTCTGTTGGAGAATAAAAATGTGTGCAGAACCATGTACTCATTTGAAAATACAAAACACTAAAGATGCATGCATTTGAAAAAATCCACCCAGATACATTTTAGTTAAAAAAAACCATTTTCAGTAAAAACACCTATAAAGAAAAGTTACAGTTTGCGGGGAAATGTGCACAAAATTGCAAGAGACAATGGCTAAAAATGACAGTGAGTCTAAGAAATCCAACAAAACTGAAGCTGATAAATGTTCACAGCTGTAATGAGAGAATATAGAAGTCATTTATCATAATCAACAGTTCTAAAGTGTCATCTGGAGTGGCCCACTCCAGAGTAACCTCATGCTTCTCTCCCTAAGCAAGGATGCACAGGTCATTTTCGGCAGTGGAACGCACTCCCTCGGAGCGTGGTGGGGTCTCCTTCCTTGGAGGTCTTTAAACAGAGGCTGGATTGCCATCTGTCGGGGATGCTTTGATCAAGATTTCCTGCGTGGCAGGGGGGTTGGACTGGATGGCCCTCGTGGTCTCTTCCAACTCTGCAATTCTATGATTCTATGATTTTCTCAGATATCAATATGAAATAAATTAAAGACTTTTTTTGTACTGACTTGCAAACTGTCCCAAAGTTCTGAGCTCTCTGGGGATGGAGGGTTCTTTTCTTGATAAAATCCTTAAAATTTCAGGTGACTCTCCTTTGTTTAGATAGTGGACATCAGTCCTTCATTTCAGCACAACTAAAGCTTGTCAGCTGCAAGCATATCCACCTGGCGAAGGCTCTATTCAACCACAGTGACACAGATCTAAAATCAACGCTCGTAGAGAAGCTGGAACAGCTACTTGTTCTTTTCATAAGAAACTTAACTCTTCTTTCTGTCTTCAAGTAGTGTGTTAAGTAATTAACCAGCTCACTGAATTCCATAAATTGACTCTGCTACAAGTTAATTAAGAGTTTTGACAGTGAGTTAGAACAGCCATTAATTCATTTTATATTCTCATCCCTCTTCACTGGAGGAACATGCATTACAGACCGAGTTGTGTATTTATTTGCAGAGCACTTTTCACAAGAAAATCTTGATGGTTTCCTTACCATTTGTTTTTACTACAATGAGACAAGGTAGAAAGATCGCCACAGATGAGAAATGGGGAGAGGCTGAAGGAAGAATTTGGATTCAAATCTAGAACACTATTTTTCTCTCAAATCATGGTATTAAGAGTGTATTTTTCCTCAACTTCCAGGCCATTTTTTTTTACTTTTTAAGATGGCTATTCCCCACCCACCCCTCCCCAAAGGGACAAAGATAGTAAGTAGTGGAAATGGGTACTGAGTAATGGTTACTGGAAGGAGTTCATTTTAAACAATGAAATGAAAACACTATAACAGTAACAACTCCTTTAATAAGGTAACTTTCCATGCTCTGTTTGTTCCAGACCATAATATTCAAGTACCTGTAATCGCAGACGGATCTTTTTTTCTTCATCTAATTCTGAAAGCAATTGTTTAATCTCTTTCCTAGAGGAAAAAAACCAGAAATGATTATATTACTACATCATATGCATTATTTAACTATTTCTAGTAGAAATTAACTATTTCTGTGAGTCTACTACCACACAAAATCCAACAAATAATCAAATTTTCTCAAAGGCACATGTAGATAGGAGGCCAAGAGATGTTTGATCAGGTCACTTAAATGTTAGAAAGTCAAATGCAGCCATAAGGCTCTCTAATTCCAACCAGCAATCCCCCCCCCCAATTTCTCAAACCTGAATAATTCCACCAACCTGCTATTTGTTCTCTCTGTGTGTGGATGACACTGTTTGACCACCTGTATATTTATTGTCCATCCTTGTGGGGCAAACAGGGAAGGGGAGGGAACAGCATGGAGGATGCTGTTAATCCCCCCACAGCCCTAGGACCCAGATTCACATCTTGCACAAACATATATACATATATTCATGTGTGCATATGCATACACAAATGGACAGCTTCATTTACCTTAGAAACTAAATCTTGGAAGATTGGATAACTCATCTCTAGACAGGTTATCTTGTTTTGTAATTGTTGGTAATTCCGACATATTAACAAAGGGTTGAAAACAAGGACAAGCACCATGCATGCACTCTGGCACTTTTGAACATTTATCAGGGTACTTCAGATTTCTTCTTCCAGCTGCATTTTCAGGTCATGTACTGGAAGAGTGTCTGTCAATCTCTGGAGCACCTCCACCTGACAGGAAGGAGTATGGTGTGAGGGGTTGTAGCAGCAAGAAACAGTGCCCAGAAGCTCTAGAGTGAATGCAGAAAATCTGCTCTGCTTATTATTCTTAATTTGCCTATCCATATCAAGAATAAATTGTATTCAAAGGCACAGCCATGTTACTCTGCATCAGTATACAAAAGGTGTTGTAGCAATTTTGACACTAACATAAAGAAGTTGGTAGTGTAAGTTTTCATAGACTCCATCATAGTTCATCAGATAAAGACTAAACCAGCAAGGAGAACATTGTATCTTTTAATACTGCGGTTTCAATGAGAGGTTCAAGGTTGCAACAGGAGACATCTGCTTATCTAGGGATCACAGAAAGAGCTCAACAGATACTGCTTCAGCTTCAAGGCTCTAGAAAGCCTACTGAGGAAGGCTAAGATATGTTTAAAGGTAAGCAAACATTTTTTATTCAGACAGGCCTTTGGCAACTTGACCCTGCTTACTGTGGAAATAGCTTTTAATCAGATGAGTACTGTATTTTTCTTTTACAGATATGTTTTAAAATTGTGTTTTACATGTTTACATTTTTATTCTTTTAATGTTTTAATAGTATTTGCACTATTTAGTGCAAACCAACTTCATGAGAGAATGAATGTGTCCTGTCTTGCCATGATCATACATGGTAGGCTAATGTAAAAAAAAAAAAAAATGAAATGTCTCCCCCCCCCCCCAACAGCGTTAGATAAATGGAGTACTAGTGGGGTGTAGTGGTCTGAGTACTGGACTAGGACTCTGGAAGACCAGGGTTAGAATCCCCACCTGGTCATGGAAAACCATTGGGTGATCTTCGGCAAGTCACTCCCTCTCAAGCTCAGAGGAAGGCAACAGCAAATACCCTCTGAACAAAGTTAGCCAAGAAAATCCTGCAACAGGTTTGCCTTAGCATCACCATAAGTCAAAAACGACTTGAGGGCACACACAAACAGCAACAATGGAACAATTAATTTCTTTTTTTTTTAATTTTAAAAATACAGATTTTAAGTAGTTTAAAAATCCTTTACTATTCATTGTACATTATTTTTTTGTGCCTAAAGGTTCATGAGAAATCATATCATTATGAAAGCTGAGTAGAGTGGTGCTTGTGTTTTCAAAGGAGTCTGTGGAAGATTTAATAGTAAACCTCCAGGTAAATATGAATACATGGTAAATGCAAATCTACTTTTCTTTTAAAGAAGCTATGCAAGGAAATGTCTCAATCAAGTATACATGCTCATGTAGCAAAAGCAGCTACACCCATGTACAAAAGAGATGCACAGACAGTTCTGGGGAATGCTCTGGTATACAGAAGAACAAACTCTCCCTATCCTTCCCAAAACTGAGTCTCTGGGGAAGAAATGCCCAAACAGACCCTAAGGAAGGCTGAGCACATTCAGCGGGAACAGTATGGTAAGAGAGCACTTGATTAAATGGAGTGGCTGAGAAAGAGGGAAGTGAAAAGAGACACAGATTTTTTTTTAAAAAAAAAGATAAGAGAACTATTCCATGATTTCCTGTTTCACATCAGAATAGGGTTTCCAGCGTGGTTGCGACTGTGCTGTAGGAACCCCTTTTGAGGGAGCACAGGATGGAGGCTGTAACTTTGATTCAGCCCCTGTGCTGTTGCCAGAACAGAGGGCAGGGCTAGAAGGGATTTAAGCTCAATCACCCCTGCCTCTTCCTTTCATCTCCTCCTTTCTTCCTGGATTTGGGTGAAGTATTGGTCCCTGACTCAATACGTCAGGCCATGCTGGTAGTCTTTGCAGTGGATTCAGTAACATTTTGATCAGTAAGGAAACCAAGGCCTTTTCAGCCAATATGGCACTATCAACACTACCTTTGCTTCCTCCATCTGTTTTTTTAGCAATACTTTTTGCAATATTTGAACTGGCAGCAAGGCATAATGGCATCCCTTTGCCCATGGTACCACCAATGCATCATGTGCCTCTGCTCCTTTGCTTCTATTTATCGAAAAATACCTTTTGAGTCTGGTATTTTCTGCTGAAGCAAATAAATCTACTTCATATTTCGTTATCTATAGTGGGGCCTGGAACCAATCCCCCATGGATACAAGGGGCCTACTGTAATTATTTAAGAAACTTGCTCTTCATAGGGCTGATGGGGTTTCTCTGTTTGATGTAGGGCATTTAATTTTCTGGAGATAGGCAACAAGAATTCAAGGTCCCTATTGGATGATCTAGTGGGGAAAGGGGGCTAAGCAGATGCTTGCCCCCTTTTCTATGGCTGGTAGAGGGGGAGATTTTGGTAGTTCAGTGAGCACCTTTGGCACCTTCCCCTTTTGGAGGTGAAGGGAGGGAGTTGAAACTGCCCCTTTAGTTCCTGCGAACTGAGGGGTGGGAAAAGTGACATCCTTTGGGGCTGGCCTGAGGGATAAACACCTCCCTTTAATTTATGCAAATTGAATGAGGGACTTTTGGGTTGGCCTTCCAGATGTGGACTGACTGGGGAGCAACCCAGCTTATGGATTCTCCCATGGGTTTCAGGTGTTTCTGCCCAAGGGAAGTTGAGGAGGGGGTCTTGCAGTTGACTTCTTGCCCCAACAACTCCCACACTAGGTTGCTCCCTAATTGCAGATCTCTCAGATTGGGGTTAAATAGGTTGTAGCTAAATAAAAGTGGCCCTTTATATCCCAGCTCTATGTGTGGTCTCTTTATGTCTGGTCTCCTTATTCCTGTGTTTACCATCAAAGGTATGTTTAAAAGTACTCTCCACAAGAACAGGAGTGAGAACTCTCCTTATAAATCATTGGAGATTTTAATATAACTTGGATTGGGTACCCCACTCATTGAAAATAATCTCAACATGAAGCAGTAAAGCAAAGACTTCCTGCTTCTTCCAACCCAGTTTTTTATTTAATGTGAAAAATTAAATATAACCCTAATAGTAAAAGTTCTAAAATGAATGCACTTCACTGCCCATATTATAGTTTAGAATGAGGCTGTGTCTCAGAGTGGCTATGACAGTCCTTCAGTGTAATTCCAACTGAATATAGCAGGCCAGGCTGTCGGTTGTTTACAACTATGCAGTGTTATGTAAAGCAATTAGAGGTTGAGAGTGGGGCTGAATTTGAAAGAGTAGCTTGCAACAATACTGCCATGTTATCCATGTTTTACATCTATACTGCAGGTTAGGCTGAGAAAGCAGTAGTACAACAGCCCTGCAGTGTAGCTCACTGTTAATAACACTACTGTTCAAAGAGATGATCTTACAGCTGCCCTGTAATATATACTATTGCTGAGCAACTGTAGATCAGAGGTGGGTCCAAGGCTATTTGGATAATGTCTCAGGTTACAGGAAAGGTCACTCTACTAAAATTGCCCCCTTAAACCTCCTCCTAGGTCAAGTCTCACACTCAGTTGTATGTTCCATTGACCTGTACACAGACTGCTCATACTTTCAAATGTTCTAAAAGTTTTTTTTAATCCTTCATGTAACACAACTCCTGTCATCAAAACTTTTCTTTTTTTCAATTCAGTCCTTTAACTACAGGCTCAGGTAACAGCAATGGTATACATTACAATGCAGCTGTAAGATCATCTCTTTGAGCAGTATTGTTATTAACAGTGAGCTACACTGCAGGGCTGTTGTACTACTGCTTTCTCAGCCTAAAAAAACTCTGGCATTATTTATTGTAAGGTTCCACTTGTATAGGTCTACTATAGGGCTTGTATCATGTTTTCTACATTTCCCATTTTCTCTCTAAATCTTTTGTAAAACACTGCAAGAAAAAGGAGCAAACAAATACACACATAAAATATTAATGGACAGAACAAGATATGGACTACATGTTTCATAAATGGAAAGAGGCACTTTGCCAGACCACAGCAAAACAAGCTACTACTATTATTAATGCTCACTTCTGTTGATCTTTCATAGTTTCAATGATGGTTCGTAGCTCCTTAACTTGTGTCCTCAGCTCTTCCAATGCCACTGCTTCACCTTGGTTGGAGTGATCAGTCTTTGGCTTTCCTTCAGTACTGAACAAAGATGGGGAATTTGACCTATGACCTGTTGTTCCTGCTGCAACTGGATGAAGTGCCGATGAGGATGATAATGAAGATGGAAGATTACTTCCAATTGTTAAGCCTCCTGGCTTGGTAGGCAATGTAGCTTTGTTATCAGATACCTACAGGAAAAAATAACAGCAAAATCACACACAAGCATTAAAATACTCTTAATAAAAAGTTCACATTTCACAGCTATTATTATTTTTTCTCTATTCAGCTGCAACAATGAAGGAATTCCATCCAGATGTTTTATACAGTCAGCCATGGAACAAACAGAACAAGTTTCTAAGGCAAATCAAAACATCTTTCCAAAATGATCTTAACAAGGAAGCTGACATAAGCCTACCATGAGCCATAACCCATGAGAATAGTGCTGAATATATTTCATCTTGAATTGTTTTTAGTGACCATAAAAAGTGTCACCAAAAACTGGGTCAGTGGGGAAAATACGTCCTTTAAAAAAACCCAAAGACTACAGACCATTACTCAGTGGTAGAGATTGCACTTTGCAATCATAATCTTTTCAGTGTTTGGTTAATGGAGCTTGCTATGTATAATGTGGCAAAGAGACAACTGTGAGGAGAAAAGATAGCCATCTTCAAATATCTGAAGGGTTGTTACATGGAAGAGGAAGTTATGTTGCTTCCTGCTGCTTCTGAGAGAAGTATCTCAACCAATGGGTTAAAATTACAAGGAAGGAGATTCCAATTAAACTTTAGGAAGAACTTATTTGATGGTAAAAGCCATTTGACAGTGCAACAGACCACCTTGATACTACATGCTCCTTCATTGGAAGTTTTTAAATAAGGGTTGCATGGCCATATGTCAGGGAATTCCTACATTGGAAGGGAACTAGATGGTTCTTTGGATCCCTTTCAACCTACAATTTTTTGATTCTAAAGTCTGAATTTCAGTCTCCAGCATCTCCATTTTAATGCCAGTAGGTAATGTTAAAAACCTCTGCCTGGGACCTTTGCGATGGACAGAGAGTCTGACCTGGACATGGAATCTGTAGAAAGACAAATGTTATCTTCTTATTCTCTCAATTATATGGCTGTGCTAGAGCCGGAACAATTTAAAGAGTTGCAAGGTAATGGCACTTGTAAAGAAAACAAGGGAACTGATACATCTCCTTGCAACATATGCTTTTAGTATATAACATATAGTATTATATGTAAGATTGCAATTCTATACTGAATTACCTAGGTGTCAGCCCACTGAATTCTATGGACTTAACTGATATATATAGGATTGCATACTAACATTTTCAAATAAGCAAGAATAGACGCTTGCGTAAATAAAATAACACTGTGTCTCAGACATTCTGGAAGATAATTTTGCTTGCTATATGGAATTACAGGAACAACACAGTAGACATAAAACATGAGTTTGAAAAGTGGGAAACTGAACTAAAACTCTTGCTTAGACATCAAATTCTCTGGGCAAGTCACTATGGACTGGTTCAGATCTCTGAGTACCTCTTCAGTGTTCTTACAGGACCTCATAAACTCATGTCAAGCTGCAGGTCTTAAGCATCAGGAAACCTTTACTCTTATTAGTTTCAGCCAATTCTAAATCAGGAATGGGGGACAGGTGACACTCCAGATGTTGCTGAACTGTAATTTCCACCATTCTTCATCTTAAACTATGCTGGCTAGAATGCTCAAAGTTGCAGGATAGCCACATGTTCCCCACTTGTTTTAAGCTTTCCTTATGCAAAACAATGCTATTGATCTTGACCTACGTGATAGATCTATCATTTGTGTAATTTTAGATGTACACATATTCCATCCGTTTTATGATTATGCAATTTCACTGTGCTGAAATAGCATCTCATATGTACTAATTTTGGAGATTGCCATTCCATTTTATATTATCAATCATTAGAGAACAGAATATCCCACACTAAATAATTCTTATATAGTATAATTCTTATTTCTTATATAGTATAATTCTTAAATAAGAAGTATAATTCTTATTTTGACTACAGTTCCTCTTTTAAAAATCCATATTCAATTTATAGAATATTCAGTAGCCCTTAGATGGTGCAGCACAGAGTAAGCTTTCTGTATGTGTGGTCAATGTGTACATGATGTGTATTTTACATTGTACACATCATGTACAATGTGTACATGATGTGTATTTTAATTTTTCCTTTCATGATGTCTGGGCAGCAGCAGGATTGTGGAAATCAGGAAATAAAGTGTTTCTGCTTTGAGGTGAACTATAAGATCTATACAATGCAACTATTGCTTAATGGATGTGCTACATATAAAACACATGTATCCCACCACAATAATGCTAGGGACTAGGGGTACTGGCCCTCACTATTGCTATAAATATACTACATAACTTACTAGCGATATTGTAACAGTCTTGGCTTTCTTTAATGGCTCAGCCACTTTAGGTGGAAGGGAAACATGTTCTTCCTTCTCTTCTTCAGGACTTGGTGAATCAAAAAAGTCAGGACTTGACAGTGAAGACTGTGGAAACATAATAATATTTTAAAAAATATTTTAAAATAATATTTTTAAAAAGACTTATTCAATGAAATGTACACTATGTTACTAACACCCCCAACCCCCAGTTTATAGCAATAGTTGCTGAAGATCACAATTCACACATCTTTTCGAACTAGGTATTGGCAAGAATTCACAGCACAGGTGTTCAACTACTATTCCCCCATCTCAATTTTGGTTTGTTCTGCTGTCTACTAGGAAGCACATAGAAATGTTTTTTAAAAGTTGACATAGAACTGGAGAGAGGACAGAAGAAAATTTAAGTAAACTGCAACAAATAAAGGAGAGCAATGGTCTGGGGCACCCAGCTCTGGGCTAGACTTGGATGCACAGAAGGCCTCTATAGTATATAGTGAAATGAAGTCTTAGGTAGAAGATTTAGAGTGCAATCCTATGCATGTCTGCCCATGAAGTATATGACCGCAACAAACCTTTATTATTTAAAATTTATCATGGATCAGTAAAAATACAATGTTTTAAAAGTTACCTAAAATGTTACTTAATCCAGATATTCCAAGAGTAACAGTTCAATGTGCATATTTAGCAGTCTTCCCAATCCTGGTGCCTTCCAGTTATACTGTACATTTTCTATCAACCACTGAGCATGCTGGCTAAGTAAGAAAGGGGATGTAATTCAGTACACCTGGACAGTGCCAGGTTGGGAAGCCTCCTGCACAGAAGGCCTAGTGTCTTCAGGTGTCTTCAGTGCAGGAGTGGGTGTGTGGGTGCCTTCAAGTCACCTGTTGACTTAATTGTGATCCCATGGATTATACAGGACTACTATTTTGTGAAAGTGCTGCTTACAGTTTTCAAAAGAGCCCAACCTGGCATACTGTGGGCAGGTTCAAAGAACTAGAGCCTGATGTTGGAGAACTACAGTGGTCTGAACTTGGAACCTCTTTGATAAGCTGGAGATGAAAATTCATTTGTAGGTTATCTACAGAATGTAAAATATATTTCCTAAATAGGAAGAAATTTAGCAAAGCATTTTGGGGTGGATATGTTCTGGAAGCCTTTTCAGGTTGGAAGAGATCTTCAGATCTGCATTAATTCTGAAAATATGAACTCTTTTTCCAGAAAGTCACTGTAATAGTTGCCAATCCGTTCAGATAGTCACAGATCTTCCTATTCTGAAAGGATAGTCATAATGGCTAAGTGGATCGTGTGCAAACACAGCATCAAAGTATATATTTCAATAACGTTATTTTTCACTAGGCCAGTCTTTCTAGTCCTGCACATAACAAGGAAGCTGAGCATGACTTTTAAGGACCACACAGCACAACAATATGGGGACAGAGGAAACTGCTTTATACAAAGTCAGATTACTGATCTATTTAGTTAATATAGACTACATTGATTGGCAGCAGTCAGATAAAGGTCTTTTCCAGCTCTATCCAGAGATGGGGAAAACAACCTGAGATCTTTGGCATGCAAAGCAAGGACCACTGACCCATGAACCCTTTCCATGGATCCCTGTTCTGCCCTGAAAGCAGATGTCTTCTGTGTGGACTGAATGTGAACACATGGGAGAAGGTCCTTAACACAATCTCCCACCAGAAACTGATGTTTCTTTTAGACTCAGGAGGTACAGGCCCAGCCCCTTCCCCAATGAGAAATGTATAATCCACTAAGAGAATGTCTCCTGCACTATGCAGATCATGGACATGGCTGTTGGTGAAACAGATTAAGACAAGGGTGAGTTCTCCAAAACCCAGTTAAATAGGAAAACTGACACTGACTTCTGAGGGTATAAACAGAATCATTTCTGTGAATGTCCCTATTCAATATATTGCAACATCTCTACTACTTCCCCTTTGCATGCTAACATAACAGTCAGCTTTGTTGATTCTTTAAAACATTATTAAAGTTGGAACCAAATAATTGCTGGCAGAAGGAACACAGGTATTAGTTTTGTTCATGATGTTTTTTCTGTTCCTTGTAGTGATACACACACACAAAATCAATAGCACTTCTCATGCTTCTGCTTGTGCAAGGGGTTATGCCAACAGAACATCTTTCATGCCATGGATCAGATACATCCCCGCAAGGCCTGTGATGCAGCCCCTGTCTGCCACCAAATTTGCCTGCCACCAAATCCCATGCCTGCCAGCAGCTGGGATCACTGCTACCACACAACTATAAGAGTGCACACATATAGCACCTCCTGATATTGGATATGGTTGTTCACCCCTGTACTATGCTGGGGTATTAAAAAAACAGTCCTCCCTTAGCAGAAAAAAGGTCATATTTTTGCACTTTACTTCCCCTTAACAGAACGACTGGTTTTTCTATCCCACAATATCTTTTAGCATACAGTCATTTCACCCTGTTAGCACAGTTAATATAATCTTCTCCATAGCTTCTTATAAAAATTAGCAGAAATAAATGATTCCCTCTAACAACTGCCTTGAATCAGGCCTTACTTTTCTCTAGTCCTCTACTCCTACCCCTATGATAAGCTTGCCACACGTTGGGAGGGGACTTGAAGGCACATAACAACAATTGTAATCAAATTAAGTTCAGTGTTTCATTCAAACGAAAATATTTTATCACTTCTGTCATGCTAACTATGACAAATATATTTGTTGAGTCTTGGACGAAATATTTCTTAAGCAGTACAGGTTGAGTATCCCTTATCTGGAATTCCAAAATCTGAAGGACTCCAAGATCCAACTTTTTTTGAGCTGCAACACAAGTAGCATAGTACATACCTGTACTGTATTTGCAAAGCTGGAGAGGGAGATGCAGCTGGAGAGATGCAAGGTCTGTGAAATGGCGGGAATCCACACCTCCCACCATTTCACAGATCCTCAGTCTCTCCAGCCTCATTATGTATATGCAAATACAGGCATTCCAAAATTTAAAAAAATCCAAAACATGGAACCCTTCTGGTCCCAAACATTTTGGACAAGGGATACTCAACCTGTACTCATGAGCAGGCTAGGGAAAAAAGATATCCAAGGAGCCTGTGGCAATCCTGGTATGTGGTCACTGCAAACACTGAAAAACTAGATCACAGCCAATTGGTTAATTTGGATTACTGAACTGATCAGGAAGGCAGATAAAGAGAATAGATAGATCTTTGGGAGTACTTACAGACGTGAATGACTGTGAAGGAGGTCTTCTGCCAGTAGCTTTTGGTCTGGTAGTTGTTGGGTGGCTAAGTTTCTCAGCAACTGGTATTACGGAATCAAACCCTTCCAGATCTTAAAAACATTCAGGGAGGGAGAACTAGATTATAATTTTGATAAATTATGAATTCACTCAAGAAGACAACCAATGAGGCCATTTAAAATCTTCCACTTCTGTAGAATATTACATTATAGGATTTCCATATTGTCAAATGAAGGATATCACAGTTATTTATTAAAGAAGTGCTTATTTTATTTTAAAAACCCACTAATCCCACTGCACAATGCATATAAAAAGCAATACAACAAAGGTATTCACAACCAGTAAAGTTAAAAGTATTTTATTTGCTTTAGCTGCAGAGTCCTGTATTGGCACGGGCTGGATTAGATGGCCCTTGAGTTTCTTTCCAGCTTGACGATTTCTATGATATCTCACTAATTAAGATAAGTACTTAAGATATTTTAAGAGCTATTAAAAGGTGTATTAATAAGAGTGAATCAACTTTACACATCTTTGCTTTATTTCCAACAGTGACCGATCTAACATCATTTTCAGAAACAGTTACAAGAAATGTATTTTGCCACAACTGAAAAAGTCAGGTTCAACATATCATCTAACAAAAAAACAAAACAGCTTTATTCTCTCGTGCATTTTGCATTTTAAAAACACAGTAATCTAAAAGTGTTAGGGCATTTTTGAAAGTGATGCTGCTATCTCAAGTGTGAAGTACTTAGGAAATCTGCTTCCTTAAGTGCCCAAGCAAATGATACCTTTTGCTTTTAATCCTTCCTTTAGGTCCAGCAGGATGCAAGCTGTCCTTACCAGAGTGAAATGTTAGACATGGTGTCTGTCACTAAATATTTGGCACTGCCAAGCATGAAGTTGGAAGCTGATCCATGCAAAGGTAAGATGATGCAATAATTCAGTGAGGCATAGCCTCTTGCCTGATTTGTGAGGAGCAGCAAACCAATGTAAATTTATTATATGAAGTTCAATTGATTTATTCCAAAAGCATGTGAAATAATTTTGTTTTAGTACCATCAGGCTCAATTTGCCAGCTGAACAGAAGAGGTCATGATGAGCTAAGAGGGGGTGACATCAGCTTGACTCAGATCTGTTGTGTCTCTTCTTCCCCTCTAACATATTGAAGGGGGAAGTTAATTATGAGCTCATTATCAGTTGGATCCAGAACTGCATACAGAATAGGACTTTCCTCCTGCTTATTTTCCAATGTAAAAGCCTTTTTGGTTGAAGAGAAATCCCTGGGATACTCTGTACAAACTCCACCTGATTATCCTGCACAAAAGTCTCTAGATCTCCAGTCTTCAGGGGAGGCTTTTTGAAGGGCTCAGGCTACAGTGGGGAAGGAGTGTTTTTGTGTGCATGCCCTTATGCATCAGATTTCTATGCACACAACCATGGGTCCACCCCACACCTTTTAAGAAATTGTCTGATTATCTCCCAAAAAACATTTGCCAATTAAATAATTGCAGGTAGTAGGCTGGAAAGACTCAGTGACAAGATGATTATTAAGCACTGTATCTTTATCCATGTACCACTGTATCTTTATCCATCATTCCTATTAATACTTTTTAAAAGAGTAAGTACATAATCTGCTTTGGAATGGAGCAATCAAATTACATCAACAGGGATACAACTAAGGACATGTAAGTCACACTTAGGAAAGGTTCACAAGGTTCACATCCCTCTGTCCATATATGCTGACAGCACTTGAAGGTTAAACTCTAATTGCACATTTTCTCAGCATGGTTTTTATAACCTCTTTTCTTCATACTACATTTTTATAACCACCACAACAAAACCAAACTAAGTCTGATCACGACAAAGTTTTCCAATAATGGCATAAGACAGTGATATAATATGTCCTCTACAACATGTACTACTGGAGCAATGCTCAAAAGGGTTGTGTGTGTGTGTGTGTGTGTGTTTTAAATGGGAATAAAATGGAAAAGCAATAGTCATAGTGATGAGAGGGGGATTCAACAGGGAATGGAATTTGAACTCTCCCTATTCAAAAAGCCCTGTCACATTTCAAGTTGAGTCTAGGCCCCCCTTCTTAGTCTTGCTGAAATGCTGCCTGCCTTTTGAGCTTGCCATTAATCAGCTCTCACCTTTCAGTAGGTGAAGGTAGAGAGTTAGTGGGCTTTCCTAAGTTAAATGTGATATTCCTCAAAGGCAGCTCTTTCCTGCAAAGTGTTGTGTTTAAGGTCTGGGTTTCTTCAAACTAGTAATGTAACCTCATTAGATGCTTAAAAGGTACAGTCTTTACTGTTCTGTGGTTCCTTCCCTGTCCAGTGCTATAGGTTACAAGTACTGTATTCTAGCCTTCCCAGATCCCCATTAGAAAACTTGGGGTAGACTATATACAGTTAGACATGGACATTTTTAACAAACCTGGTATGGATCAAAGAACGGGTCTACCAGAAACATTACATCCCTCTTTTCCCCAGATTTTGTTTTAGAAAAACAAACAGAAACATGATTGCCAACATCTGAACAACAATCAACACTTGCAATTATAAGATACAGTATAACTTAATAAAGGAAAGAAAAGCACATAAATGGAACATAAGAACAAATGTCTTGGCTGATGCAAGGTTCACAAAAATCTTCCTTCATATAATATGATCAGTGATATTGCTTGGAGCATGAAGGTTTAACCTTGCTGCATAACACTGAGTTCAACTTTGAGGTACATGGAGTTGCTGGATGGAACAGCACTGTCATTTTGTACAAAGTTGTCATAGTCATCATGTCTTTCATGAGTGTTGTGAAGGGGTTTGTTGTGACAAACATTTGTTACTTAAACGGTGCTCCTTTGTGCAGTGGCCACTGTACCCCTTATCATTGTGTTTTGCTACAGTACAGGAAAGAAAGGCACAGAGAGCTGGTTCTGGCACAGGAAGCAATTTAACAGGTACCATATCCCCATTCTGAATAGTAAACAGTACTTCTTTGGCTCGCATGTGCTTATCAGTATACTGTTTCATTGTGAACTTTGTTTTGTCATTATGCTGTTGACTAGGAAACCAATACTGTACTTGTCTATCAAACATTACCCAGGGGATCATGGGGTTTTTGTCTCTTCTTCCTCGTAGGAAACCATGTTTCCAGCAAAAGTCAGGCATTCTGATTTCTGTTGTGTACAAACTGGCATTGGGGGTGGGGGATGCTTAACTCAGTTGGATTCCTTGAGCATTTGAAAACCCATCACTTGAAACAACAGAACAAAGGTTTTTCAAAGTGAGCAAGCGGGAGATGTAGGATTTGCACATCACAAATCTACTCTCTACTCTAGAAGTCACTAGTACAGCCCCACTACGTATTATCAATATCAAATTGGTCCAGTAAAAAGCTGTTGTAAAGAGAAGAGAAACATGTCTTTACAGAAAGTGATGACATCAGGTTTTCCACAACCAGATCCCACTGTACATATGGTAGCAAAGAACTCTGTAGTGTATTTAGATATACAGTTGTCCCTTCATATTTGCTGGGGTTGGGTTCCAGGACCCCCCATGGATACCAAAATCTGTGAATACTCAAGTCCCATTATATACAATGGCACAGGCATCGCAAAATGGTGTCCCTTATATAAGACGGCAAAATCAAGGCTTGCTTTTTGGATTATTATTTTTTGAAGACTATTTTCAAGCCGTGAATACTTAAATCTGTGGATACCAAATCCATGGGTATGGAGGGACAACTGTATATCACAAGATGCCTCCCTCCCTCCCTCCCTCCTTCCACCACCACAACCACCACCACACACAGAGGCCACACACCCCTCTTTTTGAAGGCATTTTCCCTTTGAATGTGTCCATTCAACAGATTCAAAAATAAAGAACAATATGAATGCAGATACTCTGGAGGGTCCTGACCCATTTAGGTTCCAGCCAAAGTAGGGTCAAGGATTTGCTGTGATATGACAAAGCCACTGATTATATGAAACACAGCTTTAGCGATAGTAAGTCGATGATAAATGGATGCAGTAATTGAAAGAAAATTAAAAACAGTTCTCTTATCTTCCTCAAGCTGAAGTATATCTGGTCTTTGGTTATATGGAATTGCCTTATGCTCCTAGGCTATAACTACTCCCAGTTGTGCAGCCAGCTCTTTCTTCTGCAGGAATGAGAAAAAAGAATACCTCCACCAGTGGGGATTATAGACCCCTCCCCCTTACCCAGAGTTTACACTCTAGAAGCTACAGTGACGCTTACAGGTTGGGAAGCAGAGACCTCGCCCCTTTCGCTGACCAAAGGTACTGGGAGAAAGTAACTTTCCTATTCTTGGGGAAAACAGTCTTTTTATATGTAGGCGGGTTGGCACAGGCTAGTACCAGCTGCAAAGATATTTAGGTTATGCTGTCTCTATCTTGCATAGCCTACAAGGGGAGAAACAGGCAGAAAGAAAGAGGCCTGTTAAACTAACTTATTCAGGCCATTAAGCAGCTTAGAATACAAACACACACACACACACACAGAGTGAGAGAGCGCTATGCATCGTAAGAACAGTAGAGGATGAATTAGAAGCCTAACAATGGCACTCCTCACCAATTTTTTGAATACGTAACCTATTATAAGTGGCCCTGAATGGAGAAAGTAGCGAGAATCAGGCTTTATTTCAGCCAGACACCCAAATCCAGCATCACGCTAGTGGATGTCTCCTTGTCCCACCACAGTGGACGTTTCTTCCCCAAAAATCTCTGCAGCACTTTGCAGTTCCTGAAAACCTGCAGTAGAAGGTTTTCCAGGCCTTTGGAGCAACTTTTGAGAATGCATAGGGGGCTGCTAGTAGGAGAGGGCATTGTTTCCCCTGCAGTTCTATTGACAGAAACAGCTTTTTCAGTGGGACAACCCTTTTGGATCCTGGCCACAGGTATTTTCTTCACTACTTTATGTGTGGCTTTGGGGGTACCAAAGGCAAACTAAGGCAGAAAGGAGCAATGCTGGAGGAACAAAAAACATAATAGGGATTCTTGAATTCCCATACTCAACCTTTCCATTATGTATTTATTTGTTTATGGCATTTGTTTATTACCTTTCAATCTACCAGGGGCCCCTGAAGTAATCCACAATGAGTTAAAGTATTTAAAACACAAAATACATAACTAAAACCAATTAAATACTAAAACTCCTATTTAAAGTAGTTCTAAAACCACAGGCAACTAAAAAACTGTTTAAAAAGCACCTTTAAAAAATCAGAACAGCCACCCTCAATTTTAAGACCCCAAAGGCTAAACAAAATAGTACAGTCTTTGCTGCCTGCCACAAATTCAGAAGGAGTGCAGCCACCTTCATCTTCCTTGGGAAGGAGTTCCACAATTAGGATGATGCTACAGAGAGCCCTGTCCTGTGTACTCACCAACCTAGTCTCTCAGGGTAGTGGGACACACAACAGGACCTGCTCTGATGATATCAGATTTCAGACAGGCTCATATGGGATGTAGCCATCTTTCAGGTGTCCTGTTCCAAAGCCATTTGGGGCTTTATAGGTCAAGGGCAACCTTAAATTGAGCTTGGAAACAAACTGGAAGGCAGTGCACTTCTTGTAAAACTGAGTATATATTATATGGTCTCTGAAATGCGTATTTGACAAGAGTCTGGTGACCTCAATTTGCACCAAACACTTTTCAAGGGCACCCCATAT